>CM046880.1:63476768-64192760 GCA_025667525.1 Glebionis coronaria | reverse complement strand
TGTCATGATGTTTCTAATATCCATACTACCCTCTAGCTCATGTTTTAAGATATTGATCTTATCTTTTAAGTCGAATTCCATTTTCTTGTATTCAGAAACGGTTTTCTCAGTTTCAGTAAGAGCTAGTTGGTAATTGGACAATTTACACCTTTCAGTGCTCATATCATCTTTTAGTTTTAACACCTCTTTGTTAAGTCTATCAGTGTTTAACCTACAACCTTTGCTACAAAAAGCATCATCATACCTCATTATCAGATGAAGAGGAGGAGTGTGCCATGAGAGCATATTCAACATGCTCTTCTTCTTCAATATCAGCAACCAAAGCTTTGTCCTCTTCAGCATTCTTAGCCAGATAGCTCCAATCCCATTCGGTACCATCAATTCCTTGAACTGCAACCATGGCTTTGGAATCCTGAGCTTTAACAATCTTACTTGAGGGTTTACCAGCATCAGATCTTCTAGGAGATCTGCATTCCCTCATGAAGTGTCCCATACGATGACAGTTGTAGCATTCAACTTTGGATTTATCAAATCCAGCTGTGTCTTTAGCATTGAAGGTCATCTTCTTCTTGAACCTTCTATTCCACCTATTTGCTCTTATACTAGCAAGAGCCATGTTCCACTTGATGTCCATCTCTTCCAAGTGCTCATCACTTATCTGCTCAAGGTCCTTATATGTAATCACTGAACCATTGGGCAAAGAAGCAATATAAGCACACACAGTATCCAAATCCAAACCAGCAGGTTTAACTCTTGGGGAGTCATTCATGAATGTGTCAGCGTCTGAAAAGGAGACGTTGACAGGGCTTGTTCCAGCGCTGACAAATGATGATCCAGTAACTGGATGCATAAAAGAGTCCTTCTGATTGAATTGACCTTCACTATGAGAGAAGAAGGCCATGTTGCTGGTGCTAGGTTTGCTTCCATGTTCTGAAAGAGTTTCATCTTCCAATAGTCTTAGTTTGTTGTAGATGTCATCAAACGAGGAGCTCTTGTAAGTATTATTGGCAAGAATAGATCTTGCCTCAATCTTCCATGCCTCACCAAGACTTTTAAGAAAGGTAGCATTGGTGTTAACATCACCAACTTGTGTCCCCATGAAGGACAACTTGCTTGTGATGTCAAGCAATCTGCTTCTCACACTACTCAGTTTCTCATTGGGTTGAGCTTTGAAGACAGCATAATCATGCAGAAGTTGCTTTTTCTTTTCATCCTTAGTGTCTGCATTGCCACCATATGCAACTTCAAGTGCTTCCCAAAGATCCTTAGTAGATTCATAGCCTCTATATTTGTGCTGGTTTTCTTGTCCCAAAGAGACTTTCAGAATATTTAGGGCTTTCATGTCAACCCTTTTCTTTGCAATATCTTCAGCACCTACAGCTCTACCATCTTCAGGTTTTTCTCTCTTATCTTCATCAGGGCATCCTTCAACAGCTGATCTTTAAGTAATGGCATCCTGAATCTTTTGAGCTTTATTGAATGAGTTTCCATATTCAATAATCTCCCAGAGTGTGTAGTCATAGATCCCCAGATATTGTTCAAAGTTGAACTTCCATAAGTCAAAGTTGGTTGCATCAAGCATGGGAATCCTGATGTTTGGTAAGGGTGAAGAGGAGGTGGTTATTGCTTCAGACATGTTGTTAGGGTTTTGGTGTTTTTAGGGTTTCTGAGAAAATTAGGGTTTTGGTGTTCGTATATGGTTCTGGTGTTCTTCAAAGATCAAAAGTTCCTCAACAAGCTCTAATACCACTTGTTGATCCCAAACTTAGATCGATTAGCTTTGTGTATACGAGATTAGATCAAGTATAGCACGTAGAGAAACCTTTGTATATGCTTTGTGAATCTAAGTGTTATGCGGAATTTAACACTTAAACAAGAACACACAAGATATAAACAAACTTTCACTTTGATTATCAATGTCGAACTTGCTTACAATGAAAGATGTTTATGAAAGAAAACTTATGTAAAACTTTATATATTGAACATTAACCTAAAGGCCTTCTTTTATAGACTAAGAAGCCTTGTACAATAAGCTACGTATCAACTATTCTAGGTAAAGATAAACATAGAAAATACATTGTCGTTTCTATCCTTACTAGAAGTATTCTAGAATATAATAAACGTGTAGATTATATCTTCCATCAGTGCTTGTCTTCAATGTGTCAACGCTTGACTTTAACTTGTCAACGCTTGAGCTGTCAGTGCTTGCTTTGTTCCTATCAACGCTTGATTCGTTCTTGTCAGCGCTCAAGTGATCTGGCCTTAATTTATTCCCAACAACCAAGTCGTGAGCCTGACTCAACCTTGATCATCATAGGAAGAAGCATGAAACATATCCACCAAGATCAAAGACATAGTTTTCGTCCATCAAATAGCACAAGCTTAAGGCGAACAAGGCAAGCCAAAGAAGAGTAGGCAAGGTTCCCTTAAGCAGCGATGGAGCACGGTGGAAGCAAGGGTGAAGTGGTGCAAGCAGATTTCCATAAGTTCCAAAGATATTTCCTTTTATTTCATCAGGTGGATACTGAGATGGCTCAAGAATATCGATACCGGGGTCGAACACCTTTTCCTTTAAGGGAAAATAGCACTTAGGCTCAGCAGAATGGGAAGAAGATCCGCGAAAAATCACAACCTCGTCCTCAGAAGAGGAACAAAGAGGTGTTAACTCATACGTGCTGCGGATATTGGTGTCGATCGGTTTCTTCTCCTTAGAAAGAATGTACTTCAAATCCAAAGTAGGATGAAGACGATAATCTTCAAAATCATAAGGAGGAGCATCACTCTCATGAGGGAAGTAAGTGTTGAGAAACGTAGAGAAATCTTCCTCAAATGAGTAATCGTCCAAAGTAGGATCGAGTGATGGCGGAGGATCTTCATCATGTGAAGAATCACTCGACAGAGTATCGGCCTCATCGAAATCATCATAAGTGGGCAGCTCGGGATACTCAGAAGTAAGGTCATCATAATCATCTGAATCTGAGCTAGACTCATCATCATAAGCATCAAAGATCGGTGGAGAATCATAAATGGGAGAAGGTTCCAAATTGGACCGAGAATCATCCACATCATCATGAAAAAGTGGATTAACGATGCAAGAATTGAATAGAGGATTGTTGTAGACAACAAAGTCATCATGCACATTAATCATATACACTGATTCTCTGCCTCCAAAGGATTTACTTGTGAGCTTTCCCATTTTAAACACTTGTGCATCATCCCTGACTCTTAAGATTAACTCACCTTCGGCCACATCCACTAAAGCTCGTCCGGTTCTCAAGAATGGCCGACCAAGTATTAAAGGAATACGAGGGTCCATTTCATAATAAACAACGGCAAAGTCGACCGGGAAAGTAAATGTGCCAACTTTAATAAACACGTCTTCGGCTATACCAACCGAGTAAGCGAGAGTGTGATTTGCAAGTTCAAGAGTCATCTTTGTTGGAGTGAGGTCAGGTAATGATAGTGTTTTCCAAACACTCAAAGGCATAAGATTTATACTAGCCCCGAGATCAGCAAGGGCAGTAAATTCTTCAGTTTTGTTGAAAACGCAAGGCAACACAAAACGACCAGGATCTCCAAGCTTTTCCGGAAGTTCTTTAAGAATAACTGCAGAGCAGTTTTCATTTAAGCGTGTGTTGGCGAGTTCAATCAGCTTCTCCTTGTTAAGCAATTCCTTAAATGCTTTAACAAATTTGGGCATGTGGACAAGTGCTTCAAGAAAGCTAATGTTGAAGTTCATTTGAGAGATCATCTTCACATAGCGTGACACTTCAGCGTCATCCTTGGTTAGCATTTTGGTCTTGCCTAAACGAGAGGGATAAGGGATATTGGGTTTGGGTGGTGAAGGTGCAGGTGTAGCAGGTAAAGGTTGATATGTTGAAGGGTCTTTCCTAGAAACATCGTCATGACGAGGCGGAGACGGTAATGGTGCACTAATACTAGGTGTAGGAGGAGTAGGGATAAATGGTGGTGGAGGAGGTGTAGATGATGGGGGTGGGGTTGGTGGATCGACAATGGTAATTCCACTACGAGTAGTAATAGCACTCACATTTGCTCGCGGATTGGGGACGGTGTTTGAAGGTAGAGAACTCGAAGTAGAAGGTTGAGCTGCGGGCAAGAAACTAGCAAGCATATTCTTCAAATCATTGGTTTGATTGCTGAAGGAGGATTGGATATTATCTCTAAGCTCGGATCTAATCTCATTCCCTTGCTTGGTGATATCTCCTTTCAAATTGATAATTTGGCTCTGCAGATTCTTGATTTGCTCATCTTGGGTTCTCATGATGGCTTCAACATCGGGGTTAATGGGTGGGGTTTGTTTAGCGGGTGGGTGATAAGGATTAGAAGCTCTTAGTGGGATTTGGTTGCTTCTATTGTAGTTGTTTGCGGGGTTTTGGTTTTGAGGAGAAAAACCGGGTGAAAGGTAGTTGTTTGATCGGTAACTCAGCAAATTTCTATCCCCTTGAGGTCGAGCTTGGTAATTTTCCGGTGAATAATTACCATAAGCTGTATACACATTTTCCGGATTTCCTTGAGTTGAAGGACAATCGGTGTATGAGTGAGGACCGCCGCATGTTTCACAAGGATTAGCAACTGCTTTAACTTGTTGTTGTTGTTGGTTTGAAGCGAGAAGCGTGATACTTTTGCTCATTTCAGTCATCATGCGGGTGAGTTCGGTCATATCAGGGTTTGTTGAGGTGGAAGAAACATTGACTCTCGGGTTGTTCCTTGAATAAGCAGAGGAATCCCAGTTTTTGTGGTGAGTAGTCATGTTCTCAATTAGCTCTCTACACTCCTCGGGTCTCCTTTTCATGAATGTTCCACCGGCGGCTGCATTAATCGTATCACGATCTCGAAAAGTCAATCCGTTGTAGAAAGTATCAATCAATGTGTCAGGGAGCATGTTGTGGTTTGGACAACGATCAATCAAGACATTATATCTTTCCCAAGCATCAAAAAGAGATTCATCGGGATCTTGCATGAAACCGGTGATTTGATTGCGAAGGCTCGTGACCATGGATGGTGGAAAGTAGCGCGACAAAAAGCGTTGAGTCATGTCATCCCAAGTGTGAATAGAATTCTTCGGGAGACGATCAAAACATTTCTCGGCATGATGTGATAAAGTATGTGGGAAGAGTTATAGGCGAAGAACATCCATTATGGCACCAGGCAACTTCCTGCTTTGGGTGATTGTAATTAACTTGTCGAGGTGAATGTTGGCATCATCATTAGGCAATCCACGGAATGGGTTAGTTTGCACTTGTTGAATCATGTGGTGCTTCAACGAAAACTCAGGAGCGTTGATTTGCATCGGCGTAATCGGTCCTCCTCGTCCAAACATGGTAGGTTGACAAAGCTCCTCCATTGTCCGAAGATCGGGCTGTGGAAGAACATTGTTGTTATTGTTGAGGTGCGGTGGATTATTGTTGTTGACACCTGACATACTTAAATCTTCTTGAGTCTCGGGCTCTTGATAATTAGAAGATCTATTACGCATACACCTGAAAATGCAAAATAAAAAGAAACCAAACACAAAGACAATATATATACACGATAAAGATAAAATCTTTTTGGATTTTTGAAATTATTTATTTTTATGGATTTTTAACAATTTTTAATTTTTATGGTTTTTTTAATTTTTTTAATTTTTTATGGATTTTTTGAAATTTTTATGCAAGAAAAATAACGCTCACAAGCGAACGGATCCCAAAAAGCAACGCGTCTCTCACAGAAAACCGTTAATCTTTACGAAAAGAGCCGGCAGCGGCGCCATTTGATAACTTATTTTTGCTTAGTTAAAAAATTCTTTGATGTGTGTCTAATCGAATTGATTTCTGGCTTAAAGTACGACTCAGTTGATCTTGGTGAAACAAATATTTTTAGTTGTTTTTAAATAAAATGTGCAAAACTCAAAAGTAAATGGGCACTTAAAATAAATCTAAGTCTAATTAAAAGTAAAGGGCGAGTATTTAAAAACGTGACGAGAAGTTAAAATGGCAATTAAAGTAAATAACACAAACTTAAAACTATCTAAGGCAAACTTAAAACGCAACTAAAACTTAAACTAAGGAAAGACTAAAATAAATCTAAGGCAAGTAATCTTAAAGTGCAACTAAGGAAAAAGGCGGGAAAAATAAAGCTTGAAATTAAAAATCAAAGACAAAAACTAAAAAGAACCTGAATACAGCTCATTTGGAACAATCCTTCGTCCGGAACAATCACTCATCCAGAATGTCACCTTCGTTCGGAATGATTCTATTTTGAATATGTCACTTATCCAGAATAATTCTTCGTTCGGAACTTTACGGATTCGGAACTCAATTGGATCGGAATACTTCCGAATGAACAACTCCCTGGTTCGGAACTTTCTAGTTCGGAAGACTTGGATTCGAAACCTTAAACTGGTTCGGAACTTCTTGATCCGGAACTCTTCTGAATGAACAAGAAGTCTTGATTCAGAACTCTTCCGAATGAGCTGGTTTGATTCGGAAGTCTTGGAAGTTCTTGGTTCGGAAGCTTCTGATTCGGAAGTCTTTGCTTGTTCGGAACTTTCCTGTTAGGAAGTTCTTGGTTCGGAACTTCTGATTGTTCCGAATGAATCACTTGCCCTCTTATCCGGAACTCTTCCGAATGAACAAGATGTTGACCCGGAACTTCTTTGATTCTGAAGTTTTTGGTTCGGAACTTCTTGGTTCGGAAGAAATTCTGACTGAAGAAGAAGTTGGTTCGGAACTTGCCTGGGAAAAGATCAGCAACAAAAACAAACACCCCCGAAGAACAGGGAACACAATAACACACGAATCTAATCACAATTTAAGCAAAATCAAACACAAGATTAAATCAAACTAATCACAAAACATCCAATAATCATAAACAAACTATCCAAATCAATAAAACTAACAAAACTAACCACAATAATCAAAACCCACTTTGATCAAAATAAGAATATGAACATGAACATAAACATAAACATAAAAATCAAAGATTAAGAAATGTAGATAGGAGATTAACAAGATAAAGTAAAGATTGACAAGAATTAAATGGAAACTTACTTGAAATTAAAGGAATTTAAGGTGCAAGACAAGGTAATTAAATTTGACAAGTATTTAAATGACAAGGTAATTATAGGTGGAAGAACTAATTGTCACTATTAGCCAACAAAGAAAAATGTTTAACAACTAATCTATATATATAGGGGAGGATTAGGAAGCTTCCTCCCCTCCTTCATTTTCTCTTAATTGCATCATTAGGCCCTTCCTTCTTAATCTCTTTGTTAATTGCATGCTTAGTCCTTTCTTCTTATCTTCTTTAATCTTGGACTTTAATGACTTTTGGCTCGGGATTTCTTTGAAATCGTCTTTTAACTCTTCAATAAAGTAGACTTGAGTTCTTCGGCTTTTGATAAACTTCCGTATTTTGACTTTTTCTTCGATAAATCTTCAGAATTGGTCTTGGAATTCCGTTCTTTTTGCACTCTTGAATTCTCGACTTCATCTTCCATCTTTTCCTTCAATAAAAGCCCGTGAATGCCCGTGTTTTCTCCACTTTTCACCTTTTCGTCCTAAATCACAACAAAAAAACAAACCACGCATAATTCCGACCTAAAAGACATAAAATACACGTTTTGGCTCGGTTATTATTGTAATTAAGTGGTAAAAAGGATGGGTTTACACACCTATCAGTTGGCTTTCTTCCATTCATTCAAATCAGTCAACTTTAGCCTATATTCCTCTACTGGGGTAAGGACTCTTGGTGGAGGAATAAATTCCTCTTCTTGGAGTTCTGGTAAACCAGTATAAGATAATTCCTTTCTTTGGACACCATAGAAGTCCCCAGCTGGTGGTGGAAAACCAGCGTACTCTTTCATCCCAATCCCAGTCATGTCCCTAGAATCCCTTTGTTTACTAACACATTCTCCTAGGGTTTGTGAGGCCTTATCAAATCTCTGATTTTTAAGGTCTACATTATCCTTATTCTTGATAGCCTCATCTATCTTAGCCTGTAACTCAGCACTGACCCTTTCCATGATGTTTCTAACATCAGTACTAGCATTTAAATCATGTTTTAAGATATTTATTTTATCTTTTAGGTAAAATTCCATTTTCTTATACTCAGCTACAATATTTTCAGTTTGAGTAAGAGCAAGTTGATAGTTAGACAACTTGCATCTCTCAGTACTCACATATCCTGACAATCTTAGAACCTCTTTGTTAAGTCTTTCAGTATTTAAACGACAACCCTTACTACAAAAAGCATCATCATATACCTCATTGTCTGATGAAGATGAGGAGTGTGCCATGAGAGAATATTGAACAAGCTCTTCTTCTTCTATCTCAGCAACCAACGCTTTATCCTCTTCCTCATCCTTAGCCAAATAGCTCCAATCCCATCCAACACCATCAATTTCTTGCATTGCCACCATGGCCTTAGGATCCTGAGCCTTGACAATTTGGCTTGAGGGTTTTCCAGCATCAGATCTTCTTGGAGATCTGCATTCTCTCATAAAGTGCCCCATACGATGACAATTGTAACACTCAACCTTGGATTTATCAAATCCAGCAGTATCCTTAGCATTAAAAGTCATCTTCTTCTTAAATCTTTTATTCCATCTGTTTGCTCTTATACTTGCAAGAGCCATGTTCCACTTTATATCCATCTCCTCCAAATGCTCATCGCTTATTTGCTCAAGGTCCTCATATGTAATCACTAAACTATTCGGCAATGAAGCAATGTATGCACACACAGTATCCAGATCAATACCAACATGCTTAACTCTTGGAGAGTCAATTTTGTATGTGTCAGCGTCTGAATGTGAGGCGTTGACAGGGTATGATCCAGCGTTGACACATGTTGATCCAGTAACTGGGTGCATTTATGAATCCTTCTGATCAAATTGGCCTTCACTATGTGAGAAGAAAACCATGTTACTATTGGTAGACTTACTTCCATGATCCAAAAGAGTTTCATTCTCCAACAGCCTCAGTTTGTTGTACACATCATCAAAAGTAGAACTTTTGTGAGTGTTTTTGGCAATTATAGATCTTGCCTCGATCTTCCATGCATCACCAAGGCTTTTAAGAAAAGTGGCAATAATGTCAACATCACCAACTACTGTCCCCATGAAGGACAACTTGCTTGTAATGTCAAGAAGTCTGCTTCTCACACTACTTAGCTTCTCATTAGATTGAGCCTTAAAAACAGCATACTCATGTAAGAGTTGCTTCCTTTTCTCTTCCACAGTATCAGCATTACCACCATAGGCAACTTCAAGGGATGCCCAAAGGTCTTTTTCAGACTCATAACCTCTGTATTTGTGCTGATTTTCTTGTCCCAAAGAGAGTTTCAAAATGCATAGGGTTTTCATATCAACCCTTTTCTTTGCTATGTCCTCAGCAGACACAGCTCTACCATATTCAGGTTTTTCTTTCTTATATGCTTCAGAGCATCCTTGAACAGCTGATCTGGTAGCAATGGCATCTGCAATCTTTTGAGCTTTATTGAATGTGTTTCCATATTAAATAATCTCCCAGAGAGTGTAGTCATGGATTTTGCAGATATTGCTCAAAGTTGAACTTTCACGGCTCAAAACTGTCTGCATCTAGCATGGGAATCTTGATGTTGTGGTTTGAGGAGGAGGAGGAGGTTACTTCTGGAGTAGACCTGATGTTTTTAGGGTTTTGTGAAAATTAGGGTTTTTGGTGATTTAGGGTACTTGTGTTCTTTTAGATCAAAGTTTCTCAACAAGCTCTGATACCACTTGTTGATCCCAAACTTAGATCGATTTAGCTTGTGTAAACGAGATTAGATCAAGTTAAACACGTATAGAAACTTTGTTTATGTATAAAGTAATTTAAGTGTTATGCGGAATTAATACATAAACAAGAACACACAAAGAATGTAAAACAAACTTTCACTTGATTGATTGAATCGAACTTGCTTACTATGAAAGTGTTTAACGTATGAAAAAATTATATGAAACATAACCTAAAGGTCTTCTTTTATAGACATAAGAAGCCTTGTACAAGAGTCTAAGTATCAGGTATTCTAGGTAAAGATAATTATAGGAAATACAATGTTGATCCTATCTTTACTAGAAACAAAGTAGAAACAAAATACGCGTAGACCATATCTTTCTATCAGTGCTTGTCTTAAACCAATCAACGCTTGACTTCTTTCTGTAAACGCTTGATTTGTCAGCGCTTCTTTTCTTCTTATCAACGCTTGTTTTCTTCTTGTCAGCGTTCAAGTGTACTGGCTACATTTTATTCCCAACAACATGAAAAATGCACGTATTGAGATGACGAATGCAACTGCATAAGTCAATTATACTGAAACCTAAAGGAGAAGAAAACCCCTTTCTTGTTCTTGGAGTAGAATTTTCAATTTACCATCTTTGGACACATGGCATCTCCCATTGGTTGAGACACGTCAGACTTCCCTAAATCTTCATCACCAACCTCTATAAATAGGATGTTGTACCTTCATTTTCAGCAAGTAGCTAAGTGTGCCAAAACACACACTTTAGATTTTCTCTCTCAAATTTTATTCTTTCATTCAGTAGCCAACAACTCTTAAGTGTTTGACACACACTTAAGAGTTGGTTAGAAGTTAGTTAAGGCAGTTGTAACAGATTTTCCTTCATCAACCAATAAAAATCACAAAAAAATATTCATTTCCTCTTCTCATACTCATTTCATTTACTCAATCCTTCAATCCTGTTACTTATTTGTGATTTCATTGATCTTGAGTGATCAATAAAGTGTTGTTGATACATTGTGGAAGCTTGTTATGATCTATTCAGCTTAATCAATCAAGTTCCAGTCCTGAGTAGCAGTTTGGTGCAGTTTGGTTTGATTTTGAACAACAATGGCTTTTGGAGGTGATATATTGGTAAATGGTGGTGTACTTATGATGTTCTTGTAGACTCTAGTTGGCTCAGCGCCACCCTACTCCATCAAGGGAGGCTTCTAGCTAAAAGGAACTTGTTTTCCTGTTTTAAGTTCCACCTAACTGAATTTGCATGCTCAATTCTTAGTGTAAACAGTATATGTTGCTATGATCATGTGTTTAAACTTGTTTTAGGGTCATCTTGATTGATTTGATAGCTTGTGAGTAGACTTGTAGCCTTTAGTCTTCTATTACTTGATTTTAGTCTGTTTTTCATCAGTCAAGTATTTTTGATTCCATTCTGTGTTCAAGCCTGTTAACAAGTCTGAATATTGGTCAAATACTCTTCATTTTACTTCATGAACAAGTGTTGATATCATTCTTAGCCTATTTCACTCTTTTACTCATAATCACTTTGTAAAAGTTCTTATCAATCTTGTTAACTAGTGTTTGGATCTGCCTTGTCTTTGTAATAAAAGTTTGTTAATCTTGTTAAGTTTTGCTCATTGCCATTTAGTAAACCAGTTGAAACAACTTTGTTTGGTTTTGAAGTCAAAGTTCAGGTCAAAAAGGCAATTGGCTGGAAAAAGTATGGGTCAAAGTCTGTGATGCTTTTCATTTAGAAAACTTGCTCAATTCAATTCAATGCTATTTCTTCATTACTTAACCAATTTGCATGAAACCAGTTTCTAGTTGTAGTATAACATTCAAAGATTAACTCTGTGCAAGGAAATTGTACAGTATTCTATTTTCAGTTAGAAATCAGCGTATCAATAAGCTCCTTAGCAAACTTAAGTTTCTGTAATAGAAGCTTGACTTTTTTCTTGTATAGCAAATTCTTCTACATAAATCTAGTCATTTTTCTTCATAAACCTGTTTAGAAACATGTTTTGAGTAGATTTTGAGCTATTCAGCTTTTTCACATTTATGGTCAAAATCGGTCAAATAAGCACTTGAGAGCTTAATTCCATTTTCCAGCTTATTCAGTGGATCATTTTCAAAAAGAAAAGACATTCTATACTCTCATTAAGCTGTTAAACAAGTTTGAGCATAAGAATCTGAATGTGCAAGTCTAGATTTTCAGTTAGATTAATGTTGGCTTATTGAAATAAGCTATTTTAAGTTCTACTTGGTTTTAAGCAATTTACTCATACAAGCCTAGCTGATTTTCCGTTTTAAGCATTTTAAAACTAGTTTGAGCTTATTTGGTTCAGAATTGAGCTTATACGAGCTTATTAATGCATTGTGCCCATTTTTGTAAATAAGTGTGGATTAATTGCATTATAGTCCTTGTGGATTGAATCTGTTTTCATTTGTAGCTAAACTTGCAATTAATTAGGTTTTGCTAGTTTGCAATCCCTTAACTTTCAGTTACTTGTCAAATTAGGTTAGGCAGTTTGTTAGTTTGTTGAAAGTTAGTTATAATTTGTTGGAATTTACATTTTAGGTACTTTAACATTCTAAACTTTACATTTCAAGCTTTGAACATTCAATTACTTTACATTTCAAGCACATTACTTTTATGTTTTTACATTTTTGAAATTTTGTGAATAATAATTGGTATTTGCTAAGTGTTTTACGGATAAATAGCTTAATATTTTTCACCCTTTTTACTTGTTGTTTGAAATAGACATAGAATATCCAAATACCCTACCAACCAAGAACAATTATAAACTTGAGATTTTTAGGACTTTCAATTGGTCAAGAATCGAGAGAAAACGAACTTCAATATACTCAATTTCTAATGGCGCCGCTGCCGGTTCTTTGACTTTACGAGAGACTATTGATTGACGGTTTTCATTGGCTTTTGGGATCCGTTCACCCCGTGAACGTTATTTTTACGTATCATAAATCAAAAACATAAAAAAATCAAAAATATAAAATATAAAAATTAAAGAATAACAAAAACAATTCTTTTCCTAAAGAACTGACCAAAAAAATAAAAAATTCAAAAAGCAATCTTTTTCCTAAGAGATTGCACCCAAAAATATATATTATTGGATTTCCTCGGTTTTTACGTACATATAGTATTTTCATTAAAAACCCAATAAATACAAAAATATTTTCTCTATATTATTATATGTAGACACGTATACGTATAAGAACAACCAATACACATATATCCATAAGTATTGCTTTTGCAATACACCGTGTTAGGGAGCGTTCCGGTCCTTGACACGTGTATCGATCAAATTTAATTAAGCAAGAATAGATAAATACTTCCTATAGGCAATAATTTGAAGAATACAAACTACAAAGTGAATAGAAAGGCGATGTGCTATAAAATGCCATCTAAGGGTTAATAGGTACTTAAGTGCTTCGCGCCACCTAACCCCCCGTTCACTAGTGCGTATTCTAAGAAGGAAGGCTTGATTGGGGGTCTTGCACCCAAGTAGTAATTACGTATATTATACTTTCTTGTGGATATTTTATATTGAATCTCGAAGAGGATAATCCCTTCTTCTTCAAAGTCGAACGAGAACTTCTCTCTCACTCCTTGTATTAAGTAGCATGCTCACTTTCGGGCGTGCACAAATCCCATTTGGTGTACAACCCCTTCCTCCCAAAAGGAAGAAAAAGAGAAAGAGTAAAAACACCACCGTCCATCAATCCGATCCCGAGAGTCGTTCTTTGATCCACAAACAACAAGAAGTCATGGTCGGCATTGACACTCGACCTTTGATGGAGCACTTGCAATCCAATGTGCAAGGATATGTCGATGCTATCAAGATACCCGATATTCCCGCAAACACCTTTGATCTAAAGACATCTATGATTAAGTTGGTTTCAAACACACCATTTTTTGGGAATAAGAATGATAATCCACATGCTCACCTTAAGAAGTTTCTTGCTCTTTGCAACACCATTAAGTACAATGGAGTTCCCCATGATGCCATTAAGTTGATATTGGTACAATTTTCACTAGGGGGAAATGCTAAGCATTGGTTAGATACACAACCACCCGAGAGCATTACTACATGGGATGATTTTAATAATAAGTTTTTGAACAAGTTCTTTCCACCATCTAAGACCACGGCTTTGAGAAACTTAATTATAGGCTTTCAACAAAAACCTAGTCAAACATTTAGTGATGCTTGGGAGGAGTTCAAGGAGTTATTGAGGACATGCCCAAATCATGGATTCAATGAAGTTCACCAAATCAATACTTTGTACGATGGATTAAGACCACACCACCAAGATTCACTCAATTCTTCCGCGGGTGGAAATATTCATGCTAAATCCATCCAAGAAGCTTGGGACATTATTGAGACCAAATAAATGGTGCAAACTAACACACAATTTGAAGAAAGGGTTCATGTTGTGCAAAATAGTTGTCAAACACCTTGTGATAACCAATTCCTTAAGAGTCACCAAGAGATACTCCAAAGAATGGATAGGAATCAAGAGATGAGTCTTAAGGCAAATCAAGAACTAATCCAAACCATTAAGGGCCTTTCCTTGAACCATTCCACCAATGATGTACATGCTAATACTCTTTCATGTGAGACTTGTGTAGGTCCCCATTCCTATCAACAATGTGACAAAGTTCAAGGTTATCAAGTTGAGTGTTATGCTTACCAAGAAGAACATCGAGAACATTTCAAACCCAACATCAATCTAAACAATCTTTCTTACAAGTCTCAAAACTACCTTGCACACCGGGATTCCCACCCCATCCACCCACCCTTACTCAACCCAATCCCCCTCAATTGTTACAAAGGAACCAAGGGACAAGACCAAAATATCAAGGGAACAACTACAAAGCACCCAACACCTTTCAAAATCAAGGAAATAACTTTCATCCACCCAATCAAGGATTTAACCCACTACCCCCACCCTTCCCAAATCAAGGATACCCTCAAGTTCAAAATCAAGGATATGTGCCATATGATAATCATGAGTATGTTAAGAGGAGAATTCGTGAAAGTGAAAAAAGAATGAATGAGAAAATGAAACTTACAATGGAGGAGCAACCTAGAGGTTTTTTATGGCATTTAATCAAAGACAACAAGGGGTTTTACCTTCTAACACAGAAACAAACCCGAGGGCCAATGTCAATGCTATTACAAGAAGAAGTGGAAAAAAGACTAATGATCCTTCACTTCCTACACCTTCGATTGTTAAGCCTACTATGATTCCATCTTGTGATAAGCCTTCTACATCTTCTTCACCACCTCCAAGCTCTACTACTTCATCACCAACACCTTCTCAACCTATACCCACTTCTCGTTTACATTCCACAACTCCTAATGAAGAAGCTAACAAATAAAAATCTTCCACTACAACACCTACTCCACCTACACCAAAACCAAATCTTCCTTACCCTTCAAGATTGAGAAAGGACAGATCGAAAAACAAGGATGATATACAAGTCTCAAACTTTTTGAGGATGTTCAAGCAACTTAACATAAACATCTCCTTTGCGGAAGCTCTTGCTTATATGCCAAAATTTGCTAAGATGTTCAAATATCTCCTCTCCAACAAGGAAAAATTGGTGGATTTTCCCAACACATCCCTTAATGAGAATTGTTCAGCCGGGTTGCTCAAAACCTTACCTACAAAACTTGGAGATCCGAGGCGCTTTTTGATCCCTTGTAATTTTCCCGGGGTGGAAAATTGCATGGCATTGGCGGATCTAGGGGCAAGCATAAATCTCATGCCTTTATCGGTTTTGAAAAAACTCTCTCTTCTCGAGCTCACTCCAACTAGGATGACCCTTGAGTTAGCCAATCGTACCATAGCTTACCCGGTATGTATTACGGAGGATGTGTTTATAGGTGTGGATAAGTTTACCTTTCCGGTTGACTTTATAGTGGTTGATTATGAAATGGACCTGAGAGTTCCTCTAATTGTTGGTAGACCATTTTTTAGGACGGGTCGTACTCTTATAGACGTGGCGGAGGGAGAACTAGTTATGAGAGTTGAGGATGAGAAAGTGGTGTTTAAGTTAGGAAAAGTGACTAAGAAGTCTCAAGCTTGTGAAACCATTAACATAGTTGATGTACTTGATGAGGTGTGTGATAAGCATTTCCATGACACTTGTAAGATTAATAGTGAAGACATGCCTCATGTAGAGACCGTTGTCTCAATTGCTCCCTCCTTAACACCTTTTGGAGAGAGTGATTTCCTCTTGGAGGAATTTGAGTCCAACTTCCTTGGTAATGATGATTCTCCCATTAATTGGGAAGAAGATATTCTCACTATCCAAAAGTTGCTCAATGAGGATCCCATTCCTTCACCCATTCCAAAAGAAGTTACTAATGATGATCCATCCATAGTGAAACCTTCCATAGAGAGTCCACCTACCTTTGAACTTAAGGACCTTCCATCCCACCTAGAGTATTCTTTCTTAGAAGGGAAAGACCAATTACCCGTGATCATTGCTAAAGATTTGAAAGAGGATGAGAAAGAAAAACTCATAGAAGTCCTTAAGAAACATAAGCAAGCCATAGCATGGAAAATATCCGACATAAGGGGAATTGAACCACATTTTTGTACACACAAAATCCTTATGGAGGATGATTACAAACCCGTTATTCAAAGCCAACGAAGGGTTAACCCTAAAATCCATGAGGTCATTAAGAAGGAAGTTATCAAACTCCTTGATGTGGGCATGATTTACCCCACTACTGACTCTCTATGGGTTAGCCCGGTACATTGTGTTACTAAGAAGGGTGGAATCACCGTAGTGCCCAATGAGAAAAATGAACTTATTCCTACTAGACTTGTTACGGGTTGCAAAGTTTGTATTGATTATAGGAAGCTCAATGATGCTACTAGGGAAGATCATTTCCCATTGCCTTTTATGGACCAAATGCTTGAACGCTTAGCAGGAAATGAGTACTATTGTTTTCTAGATGGATTTTCGGGTTATTTTCAAATACCCATTGACCCTAAGGATCAAGAAAAGACCACATTCACTTGTCCATACGGTATATTTGCTTACAAGAGAATGCCTTTTGGCTTGTGTAATGCACCAGGGAAATTTCAAAGGTGTATGATGGCAATTTTCCATGACATGATTGAGCAAACTATGGAAGTTTTCATGGATGATTTCTCGGTTTTTGGAGATTCATTCACCTCTTGTATCTCCCATTTAGAACGTATGCTAAAGAGGTGTGAAGAAACACGTCTTGTTCTTAACTGGGAGAAGTGCCATTTCATGGTCAAAGAGGGGATACTTTTGGGACATAAGATATCCAACAAAGGTTTAGAAGTGGATCGTGCTAAGATAGATGTGATTGCTAAGCTTCCCCCACCTACCACAGTGAAAGGAGTTAGGAGTTTTTTGGGTCATGCGGGGCTATAGACGTTTCATACAAGATTTCTCTAAGATAGCAAGACCGATGACCCACCTCTTGGAAAAAGAGGCTCATTTCATTTTAAATCAAGAATGTTTGGACTCTTTTGATATACTTAAGGAAAAGTTAACTAAGGCTCCGAATTTGGTTTCTCCAGATTGGGAATTGACTTTTGAGCTTATGTGTGACGCTTGTGATTATGCCATGGGGGTCGTGTTAGGACAAAGAGTGAATAAGCATTTTAACCTATACACTATGCTAGTAAAACCATGACATGTGCACAACTTCATTATACCACCACAGAAAAAGAGTTGCTTGCTATAGTCTATGCCTTTGAGAAATTTAGACCCTATCCTGTGCTATCCAAAACCATAGTGTATACGGATCATTCCGCTCTCAAGTACCTCATGACAAAGCAAGATGCTAAGCCTAGACTTTTGATATGGGTTTTATTGCTACAAGAGTTTAAGATAGAGATTCGAGATAAGAAAGGAGCCGAGAATTTAGCGGCGGATCACTTGAGTAGACTTGAGCATCCTTTTCTAGGAGATTTGCCTCATAAGGAAATCAATAAATCCTTTCCATTAGAGGAGCTCATGTCTATCTCTTCTCAAGAGGATGCCACCACTTGGTTTGTGGATATTGCAAACTATCTTGTGGGGGATGTGCTAATAGATGGTCTCACTTCCCAAAAAAAGAAAAAATTTCTTAAGGAAGTGAAGTATTGCTTTTGGGATGACCCTTACCTCTTTAGGCAATGTGCGGACCAAATCATTAGACGGGGTGTAGATGGGCCCGTGGCATTTAAGATTTTAGAAGCTTGTCATAAGGGACCTATGGGTGGACATTTTGGGCCCAACTATACCGCCAAGAAAGTCTTTGATTCGGGTTACTATTGTCCTTCTATATATAAAGATGCCCAAGAGATGGTGAAATTTTGTGATGTATGTCAAAGACAAGGAAAAATTACTCAACGAGATGAGATGCCACAAAACTTCATACAAGAGTGTGAGATTTTTGATGTGTGGGGAATAGATTTTATGGGACCTTTTCCATCTTCTAAAGGAAATAAGTACATACTCGTAGCGGTACATTATGTGTCAAAGTGGGTTGAGGCCAAAGCCTTCCCTACTAATGATGCTCGAGTTGTAGTTAAATTTTTGAAGCAATTATTTGCTAGATTTGGTGTACCTCAGGCCATCATAAGTGATCGTGGTACTCACTTTTGTAATGATCAATTCAAAAGAGTTATGAAGAAGTATGGTGTTAACCATAGAATTTCTACCGCATATCACCCTCAAACCAATGGTCAAACCGAGGTCAAAAATCGTGGTTTAAAGAGAATTTTGGAAACAACGGTGGGAGAGCATCGAGCTTCTTGGTCGGATAAGCTTGATGATGCTTTGTGGGCTTTTAGGACGGCTTTTAAGACGCCAATTGGTTGTACTCCATATAGGCTTGTCTATGGAAAAGCATGCCACCTCCCATTCGAGTTAGAGCATAAGGCTTCTTGGGCTATCAAGTGGGATAACTTTGATTTAAACTAAGCCGGCTCACATAGAAAGGACAAACTCAATGAAATGTATTAATTGAGAGCCAATGCTTATGAGAACTCATTGCTTTATAAGGAAAAGACTAAGCAATTGCATGATGCTAAGATCAAGAACCGTGAGTTCAAAGTTGGAGAGCCAGTTCTCCTATTTAACTCAAGGTTGAAACTCTTTGCGGGCAAGCTTAAGTCGAGATGGTCTGGTCCATTAACTATTGCTCAAGTATTTCCATATAGAACTATTGAGTTGTCACAACCCGATGGTCCAAATTTCAAAGTGAATGGTCACCGTGTTAAGCACTATTTTGGGGAGGACATTTTTGTGGAAATGGTCCAAGAGATCCCCATTTTCCTCATGAATTAATTCATTGTGGGAAGAGTCGAGCTAGAGACTCCTTAAATCAAAATTGAATAACTAGGTTTAGAGGTTTTAGACTTGGAGTGTTGTAGGTTAGAAATAAGGATGGAGAGTTGATGAGAAGTGTAGGGGAGACCTTCCTTTTGTCTTCATGTTGTTTGTAGGGTTGCTCACTCATCACGTGTTTTGGAGCTTATGGAGGAGGCCCTTGTATTCGGTTCACTTCGTTACTATTTTACTTTTTCATCGACACATTGTACTTAAAAAATGAATTCATGATAGTTGATCTTTCGTTAGCTTGGGTTAAGCAAAGTCTATTCATTGTCATAAGTATAGGGGAAGTTTATACTTCTATGCTCTTAAACATTGTGGACAATGTTTAGCTTAAGTGTAGTGGGGTCTTCTATCGAAGTGACCTTACCTAGACTTTGTCATTGACCTTCATGATAACTTGGAAAATTAATTTCTCAAACATTTTTCAAATTTGATCTACTTTAGCCACCAAAAATATGCATTCATAAACTTTTGCATTAATCATTTTTCATTTGCATAACACATATGCATTTGTATATATTTCATCTTTTATTTTTCATCAAAAATATATAAAAGAGAAAAAATATAATAAAGGACATGGTTTAACAAATTTAGACTTTTTTGACATATTAGGCCCGCCATGGATATTTTGACTCAACCCGAGTTTGCTTATTCAAGCATTCTCTAGCTAGTATCCTTAACCATGTAGTCCTTCATTGGTCTATTAGGCTAAGCATCCACGAGTCTCATTATTTGAGATTTTAAATTTGTGGAGAATGGGAAATGATAGAGTTAAAGCAAGTATAAAAGGGCTAGATAAACTTCATGATAATTACTTGTGGCTAAACCCTTCTCTTCTTTACCTCTATTTTCTTCGCATGTATATATGTTAATAAATAATCAAGAACGGTTTTAATCGGTTTGTAGTCTCTTATGTATTTTTGTCTAATCATTCATGGTTGGTATAAGTACGTCTTAAGATTCTAAGTTAGAACGTTTTATGTGTACTAGATTTATGTCATGCTTAATAGTTAGCGGGTGTTTTTCCTTTTATTCTTTTCAACTTTCTTTGTGAGGAATAAAGAAAAATAAGAGCGGCTTACAAAAAAATGAGTGGCTAGAAAAAAAAAGAAAAAAGAAAAAGAAAAAAAATAAGTATACAAGACTACCAAGAGGGGAAGTGAAGTGTTAATTATAGTAACTATTAGATTCCAATATTACCTTGACAATATTACCTTGACGGGTTGCGGGATTGAAGATCCAAAGTATCAAAAAGATGGTGGATGTAAATTATTGGGTGAGTTTTATTTTTCTTTCCTTAGCAAGTGTGTAGCTACTTATTAATGCATGACATGAGGATTTTACACTTAAGGCGAATGACTTATTACTCTTGAAACGGACTTATATTAATTGTGAGCGGTTTTTCAAGTAATGGATGAGAGGATTACTTAAGGTTAAAATCGTGCTTCCTTATTTTTGGATTTTACATTTCTTATATTTCACGCTTTAAATAATGACAAATCTGCCTTCAAGCAATTTGCTCCAATAATAACCGATTCCACATTTAATTGTCATGAATAAGTTGATGAACTTTTTACTTGTGAATGCAATGATCTCATTTTTAAGCTTGGTATGGGAAAGTGAAACTTGAGGGTGATAAGTGTCCATGGTACCAAAGCCCTAACTTAAGTCATTGATTACTTTATGAGTTTTTCCATCAAAACCATTTCAAAAAAATTCCAAAAATATATAAATAGAATTGTTTTCTTTGCATTGCATTGCACAAAATTAAAATCATGCATCATATAGTGAAGATAGTGTAATAGCATTCCATATTGGCCAAGGTGGGTTAATTATGAGGAAAATGTAAAATTATGCTTTAAAATATAGCACTGCATGAGTTCATGGAAATATTCAAGTGTAGGGGATTTTATATGAGCAAAATCTCATATCAATTAATCAACAAATCACCATAAAACACATGGAAAATACCTAACTTTTGTGCTATAAAGTAGTATTATGTGGTTTGTTTTGTGTTTTTGCTTAAATAGGTAACAAGGATACAATTTCAAGCAAACAAGAGGAAATCCAACTCATTTATGATGAAAAGACAAGAGAAGGATCAAAGATGACAAGTCATTTGAAGAAGAAGGACATATCTTGACAATACTCAAAAGGTGAGGGACTTAAGTGCAAACTTTGGAAAAGTCAAGATCAAAGTCAAACATGGTCAAACTTCAATTCAACGAAGTCAAAGGAGTCAAATAAACAAGAATGCAAGTCAAAGGACTAAAATTGCCATTGGAATGAAGATAAGAGCTCATTTGAATAAACTGCCAAGATGAAGGACTGAATTTGTCAAATATGCATTAAGTTTGATATCAATCCGTGTCTCATGCTTCTTAGCCAATGAAAACACAAGAAAAATAAAACATGGATCACCAGCTGGACTGCCAACTCACCCACTCATTTATTAAACCGAATCCAAAAACAGTGCATCCCACTACTTCCCTTTTGGCCAATCAGATTTAAACACACTCAATAATTCCTTTTATCCAATATGGATAATGATCCGTGTGAAGGGCGAATAACCAACAAGAACATGACACGTGTCACTCTCTTCTTCAAACGAGCCCAAGACGTGGATTTGGCTACAATGCATTTCATAAAAAGTTTTCTACATGAAAAATGCTCGTATTGAGATGACGAATGCAATTGCGTAAGTCAAATAAACTAAAACCAAAAGGAGAAGAAAACCCCTTTCTTGTTCTTGGAGTGGAATTTGCAATATACCAGCTTTGGACACATGGCATCTCCCCATTGGTTGAGACACGTCAGACTTCCCCAAATCTTCATCACCAACCTCTATAAATAGGATATTGTACCTTCATTTTCAGCAAGTAACTAAGTGTGCAAAAACACACACTTTAGATTTTCTCTCTCAAATTTTGTTCTTTCATTCAGTAGTCAACAACTCTTAAGTGTTTGACACATACTTAAGAGTTGGTTGGAAGTTAGTTAAGGCAGTTGTAACAGATTTTCCTTCATCAATCAATAAAAATCACAAAAAAATATTCATTTCCTCTTGTCATACTCATTTCATTTACATAATCCTTCAATCCTGTTACTTCTTTGTGATTTCATTGATCTTGAGTGATCAATGAAGTGTTGTTGATACATTGTGGAAGCTTGTTATGATCTATTCATCTTAATCAGTCAAGTTCCAGTCCTGAGTAGCAGTTTGGTGCAGTTTGGTTTGATTTTTAACAACAATGGCTTTTGGAGGTGATATATTGGTAAATGGTGGTGTACTTATGATGTTCTTGTAGACTCTAGGTGGCTCAGCGCCACACTACTCCATTAAGGGAGGCTTCTATCTAAAAGGCACTTGTTTTCCTGTTTTAAGTTCCACTTAACTGAATTTGCATGCTCAATTCTTAGTGTAAACAATATATGTTGCTATGATCGTGTGTTTAAACTTGTTTTAGTGTAATCTTGATCGATTTGATAGCTTGTGAGTAGACTTGTAGCCTTAAGTCTGCTATTACTTGATTTTAGTCTGTTTTTTATCAGTCAAGTGTTTTTGAGTGCATTCTGTGTTCAAGCCTATTAACAAGTCTAAATATTGGTCAAATACTCTTCATTTTACTTCATGAACAAGTCTTGATATCAGCCTTAGCCTATTTCACTCTTTTACTCATAATCACTTTGTAAAAGTTCTTATCAATCTTGTTAACTAGTGTTTGGATCTGCCTTGTCTTTGTAATAAAAGTTTGCTAATCTTGTTAAGTTTTGCTCATTGTCATTTAGTAAACCAGTCGAAACAACTTTGTTTGGTTTTGAAGTCAAAGTTCAGGTCAAAAAGGCAATTGGCTAGAAAAAGTATGGGTCAAAGTCTGTGATGCTTTTCATTTAGAAAACTTGCTCAATTCAAATCAATGCTATTTTTCATTACAATTTGCATGAAACCAGTTTCTAGTTGTAGTATAACATCCAAAGTTTAACTCTGTGCAAGGAAATTGTATAGTATTCTATTTTTAGTTAGAAATCAGCTTATCAATAAGCTCCTTAGCAAACTTAAGTTTTTGTAATAGAAGCTTGACTGTTTTCTTTTATAGCCAATTCTACTTCATAAATCTGGTCATTTTTCTTCATAAACCTATTTAGAAACATGTTTTGAGTAGATTTTGAGATTTTTAGCTTTTTCACATTTTTGGTCAAACTTGGTCAAATAAGCACTTGAGAGCTTAATTCCATTTTCTATCTTATTCAGTGGATCATTTTCAAAAAGAGAAGACATTCCATACTCTCATTAAGCTGTTTAACAAGTTTGAGCATAAAAATCTGAATGTGCAAGTCTGGATTTTCAGTTAGCTTAATGTTGGCTTATTGAAATAAGCTATTTTAAGTTCTACTTGGTTTTAAGCAACTTACTCATACAAGCCTAGTTTATTTTCAGTTTTAACCATATTAAAACTAGTTTGAGCTTTTTTGGTTCAGAATTGAGCTTATACGAGCTTATTAATGCATTGTGCCCGTTTTTGTTAATAAGTGTGGATTAATTGAATTATAGTCCTTGTGGATTGAATCTGTTTGCATTTGTAGCTAAACTTGCAATTAATCGGGGTTTGGTAGTTTGCAATCCCTTAACTTTCATTTACTTGTCAAATTTGGTTAGGCAGTTTGTTAGTTTGTTGAAAGTTAGTTATAATTTGTTAGAATTTATATTTGAGGTCCTTTAACTTTCTAAACTTTACATTTTTAAAGCTTTGAACTTTTAGTTACTTTACATTTCAAGGACATTACTTTTATGTTTTTACATTTTTGAAATTTTGTGAATAATAATTGGTATTTGCTAAGTGTTTTACGGATAAATAGCTTAATATTTTTCATCCTTTTTACTTGTTGTTTGAAATAGACATAGAATATCCAAATACCCTACCAACCAAGAACAATTATAAACTTGAGATTTTTAGGACTTTCAATTGGTCAAAAATCGAGAGAAAAGAAACTTCAATATACTCAATTTCAAGTTGTAGTGTCCAAATCCTTGTTCGAAGTTGCAGTTGTCTTAGACATTGGAAATAACACACCCTTCTGAAATCCACCACCATTGATCGACGTCCTGTGCTCTTCACTAGGTATTTTGTTTAATGTATTATGTTCTAGTTGTAATACCTGTAATATATAAGTATGTTAATTGTTATTGGTATTACAGACTGAAAATCATCAAATCAAAATTAGAAAACTAGTCTTACATTTGATTGACTTGGCATTAACTCGGCTATATTAACCCCTTGTGCAGACATAACTTTCAACATTTTTTCAATACTTTCCTGTGTTTGTGACATCTTGATGTTTAATTGAGCGACTGTATTCTCTTTCTGTTTACACGCATGTCTCTCCTTCTCAAGTTCACTTTCAAGCAATGTAATCCTCACATCAGTTCCTTGTTTCCTTCTATGTAGTTCAAAGAACTTCCCGCACGTAACTCTGCCTCCCACTCCTCGTGCATACCCTCCCTTTTCCTTTCCTAATACATATGATAATGAATCTGAGCCACTATCAACCGTTAAGATTCCATCTCTGATCTGATCCTCTGCTTCCAGCTATACACAAAAAATGGTAAATAATTTATTATACAAATACAAACATTATAAAAAAAATTTGCAATAACACTTACAATCTTAGTGCCAACTTTGATTGTTTCATCATCTGTCTCTTTTCCTTCTTTTCTAACCCTTCCATTAAACCACAATACACCACAGGGGGTTCTTGATCTGGTGTAATTTCTTTTTTTATGATCTTTTAAACATCAAATACATACAGATGAAAAGTTAAACCAACATGGAAAACAGTGTTAGGATATTACACCAATATAACCTTACCATTTGCTCTTTTATATATACATAACCACCACATCCCATTGTATGCTGATAAAGAGACTTGGAACGCGCCAATTTATTAGCAGCTGATTTCACTTAACAAAAAAAATTACCGGATGAGAAGTTGCTAGTACGTAACAGACTGTGTTTATCATACGGAGTTTCCAAATAATGCATACATACGGTGTATATAAATGTAAAACGAAATAGAAATTAACAACCTTAAATTCTTCTGTCGCCGTGTGGTTTACAAAATCAACCCAGTGTTCAGCATTGACGATTGCTCTGTAATTCTTTGGAACTACATTTAGTTTTTTAGGATTATCTAGGTTGGGAACTATGTTCTTTGCTGCCAATTTACTTCTGAAATTTCTTAGCAGTTCACCTAGCTTATTCATAAGCAACTTTTTGTAGGACACATCAAATTCAAAGTATTGCTGCACATATTAACATAATGTTAAAGTAAATGTAGGAATACGACTAATAGTTGGGTAAAAAATATTGTATTTGTACCGTGGTTTCAGTCCAAAGTTTTTCTCTTGCTTCCTCCTTCACATCTTTCCACGATAGAATCTTCAATCCTATCTGCTCCCGAACCGTTTCTCCTAAAAAACTGATAAACAATGATTTGTTTGGCCCTGATATTCTATTCAGTGCATCAAAGTTTACATTTATCTTCATGACATCTGGTTTTCCATATTTTATCCGAAACTTGGATAACCTAGTTATACCCCTCTTATTAACAACCTTCTGTTTACTGATGTCTTCATCCCCATCTGATTGACCACCATAATCCTCTGATTCATAATATCCTTGATTATCGTGATTTACATCATGATTATTAACCAAATAATCATCATCATTAACAATATAATCTTGATCATTGTTTTCAGTGTTCATGATTATTGACCACAAATCGATGTGTACAAGAACAATAAGTGGAAATAGGCTGAAACTAGTAAAAAAGTAATTGAGTTATGTATATTTTGTGATTTTGGAGAAAAATCAATATTTGAGATGGAGATGGAGTTAGAAAATTATGGTAACTGCATATGCATTAACTTAGCATGGACATTCAAAATTTTCGTGAAAATTTTGGCTCCAAATCCAAAAATTAAACAACCAAATATTTTGAACTCCAATTTGCATCCAAATTAAACATTAAACTTTTACCTTTGAGTTTCCTGGTAAAAATAAAGTTTGAACAAAATGTTATACTATTTTACACATTTTAACATTCAACCAAAAACCTTTAGTTTACACTGCATAAAAACTTGAATTCATATATTATAAGAAAATGGATATAACATATAGTGAATTGTACATGGCCTTCAATTACTTACATTAAGTAATTAACAAACTCGTATTGTTGATTACAGATAACTGATAATTCTTTCATAATGATAGTAATGCATAAAAATCTATTACACAGGGAGAACTGACATCATCCAACCTTCCAACATTCCTTTAGCCTTTGTTGTTGCTCCCCTCTGCAGCATTCCTTGACTGAACCTTCTTACATTATGTATGCCTACAATAGGAGTTTGAAACAACGGAGGGCGAATACATGGAGTACTTGAAGAACTTGTGGTCAAACTCCGAATCGGACTTATATTGCTAGGGGTGGGCGAAATTTAGCACTTTCAGAAATAGATGATTAAGTGTCTGATTCAATATGAATAACTTCTGCAAACATG
Organism: Glebionis coronaria; assembly: GCA_025667525.1. Classification (NCBI taxonomy): domain Eukaryota; kingdom Viridiplantae; phylum Streptophyta; class Magnoliopsida; order Asterales; family Asteraceae; genus Glebionis; species Glebionis coronaria. Next base: position 64,166,049 of record CM046880.1, on the reverse strand, counting down.
TACATATTAATGTTAGTAATATGTCGACGAATGTAGTGTTTTATGCATATGTTTGTATAGGGGACCATATCCTACTGATTTCAAAAAACCTAAAATAATATCATACCAAAAAACCTGTAACTATAATATACCATGGGACCATATCTGGACACATGAACAAACCTGATGAGACTTCAATTATACATAGTCTCATCGTCCAAATCGGGCTTAAAACGCTTAAAATATCATCAAAATACCAAAATATATGCTTGTGTTTGTTCATTGTGTATTTCAGGTACGGATATCATGAATTCAACAAAAGATCACAAGAATGAAGCAAAAACGAACACGGGAAACGAAGCCGCACAAAGAACCAGACCCGAATCATTATTTTCCTATCAAGTCCTTGAAGTTTGAATAATTAGCAAGATTGGTCCCTCTACTTTTGAAGATTTGTCATTTTAAACCCTTGTAAAACTCTAAATTACATAAAGGGTCCCTAAAATGACAAGATAATACATCATTGGTCCTTGAAAAATGCTTATATTGCATCAATAATCCTTGAAACATGTTTAAGAAACCTTTTGTGGCCAAAGTGAAAAAAGAAAAACTTACTTACAAAGGATTATTTAGATTTGAGCTGTTTGAGTTAAAGTGACAAGAGAAGGAGACATGGAGGGCCATTTAAGGCCAGACAAAAAAACATACAACAACCTATCCCCATCTGACACGTCACCCCACTACCCCTCAATACCCAATCAGACCACCCCTTCTTCCACGTCCTCATTCCACCACAACTAAATTTATATTAATCAAAATTTTCAAACCGGTTTTATTAATATTAATCCTTGGCGCCTAACCATTACTGTTAACATCACCCCACCCCCAAATCACCCTTAATTCCCCAGATAAACACTATAAACCCTAAACCCCTAATCACACCTAATCAAAGGGTTTTACCCTCAAACTTAGCAGATCCCTAATTCATGATATTCAAAACCTAACCCCACCTAAAACACTCCACCAGACACGCCCATGTGACTGTGGAGCCATCCCCTGCTCATGTCCCTTTTCCCAACCCCTAGAGGAGACAACATCAACGGCCAAAACTCATTCCTTTGTCCCAAAGGCATCAGGAACGTCTCAGATCACTCCATCACAGCTGCAACATCAAGGAAATCACGAGATACCACAATTAACCAAGACTTTCAAATCAAGACCAAGGGCAGACATGGAAATTACTTATCTAGGGTTTAGTTTATTTGTATTTTTTATTATTGCATTCTAGAATAGTCCTAGCTTGTTTATAAATATGAGGTGGTCTGTACTTCATATTTTGTTCTAGTTTTTTTTGTAAAAAATTTAATGATTAATGAAAATGAAAGTTGATTTTTACGCAATAACTGAGTTCCATTTTTACTGTATTTCCTAGTTTAATTTTATCTTTTATACAAGTAGTTTAATCTAAAGATTACCAAGGTTTCAATTTTTAATTACAAGTTTTTGGCTAGAATCACTTTACTTTACCCGGATTTGAATCCCAAATTACATGGAAGTGAAAGTGGAAGTGTAATCTGGTTTTTCATCTTCCAAAAGTTTGATCTGAACAACCAGTAGTTTTAGAAAAGGGATTTTAGTTGGCAATTCAAGAAAAAAAAAGGGTTTTCTTCACCTTTGTTGTTTTCTGTTTCATCCAGGTTACACAAGTTCTTTGGGCTAGCTTAACCAATAAGCTTAGCTTATTGGCTTGTTGGTTAACACAGCACCTTCACTTTTTTTTTGCTCATCTTTTTCAGATTTTCAATATAGAAGATATATTGGGGTGTTTTGGACTGCTTAAGTCATCACCTATCATTCTCTACATCAACAAGTTCTCCCAAGCCATAAGCTCAGTGTAAGACTGAAAAGGAGATGGCATTGCAGCCATAGTGGGGCCTGGATTGTGGGTCCCACATGGTAAACCTAGGCTTGAACCCTCTTTTTGAGCTTAAAACTTTGATTTATGTCGAATTTGTGTGAAGTTGTTTGTATGATTGTACAAGATGTTGGTTTATGCTTATTTCAGCTTGATATGCATGTTTAGATAGGTTTACGTCAGATTGTTTAAGATTTAAAAGCTTTTGGTTTAAAATTTTGATTTTAAGAAAAGTTAAGGGATGTTTAGGAATAGGGTTTAAGCTGAAATAGTGATACATTTTTGGTCTTTGGTTTTCAGTTTTGATAGGTTTTAAAGCAAGTTGTATGTTATAATGAGGTATTTAGCATAAAAATCGGTAATCTGCTAATCTTCCTTATTTTTAATGTTAATTGACCACCAATTCTTGTAGCTAGTTAGATCTAAGTAGGATTTTGGGGTATAAGCTGGTTTGGGGAAGTCTGAGTGTGAGTTGAGTGAGTTTTGGCCAACCAAAACTCAGCCAAGTGCACAACACATCAGCAACAACTCATCAGACCAATACTAGGCTCATCAGTGACTACATTATGGGTATTTGTGTTTGATTTTGTGAAGTAACTTGGTGATTTATGTGTTTAATCTGACTCCCCACACTCCACTGAGTGTGGGGGTGCCTTTATTTCCCATCAAATCTAAAAAACAAGCAAGATCCAAGCACTTAAGTGCCCTGACCCGTTTTGTATAACTGTCAGTGGGAACGAAGTTCCCACTGCTAGTATTGTTTTTCCCACTGCCAAGCAAGCAGACAAAACTAGTTCAGCCGACAACATCAGTTAGAGTATTATTTTGTCTTTAGTGCCCTTTTCTTGGTTTTTTCATTAATTCCAATTTTATTATTTTTCTTATTTTATTTCTGATATTTCCATTTAGTTTATTTTTATTTTACTTTCACTTTCTATTTTTTTGGTTTAATTGCATTTTAAATTAGTTTTTAATTATCTGTTTTTGTCTTTTAGTGCAAAAAAATTAATATTTTGTAGTTTTAAAAATTTTCCTAGTTTAAGAAAAAGACTTTAAGATTTTTAGTTTAAAAATATTTTACTGTTCACCTTTTTAAGTAATTTTTAGATTTAATTTAAGTTTAATTAGGGTTTAATTATAATATGTTTTGTCTTTAAGTGAAAAAAGTTTTGTTTTCAAATTTTTCCAATTTTCTACTATTCAGTAATATAAATTAGGATTTTTGAAAAAGTCAAATTATATTTTGCATTATTTTAATATTTTTAATCATTATTTTAGTTTAAAAATAGTTTTTAGTGTTTTAAAAATAGAAAAACAGTATTTAAAAATTTAGGAAAAATACTTTATAGTCTTTAAATAATATAAGTGAGTTATCTGTTCAATAAAATAATATTTTGGGCTTTTCCTTAATTATAATTAATTTTAGGGCTTTAATTAGCATTTAAAATTGAATATTTAATTAATAAAAGGTTGTAAAATATATTTATTGAATTTGTATTCTTATTTATATTATTTTAGACTTAGTTTTCATTTTTAATTAAGACTTAGCTTTAATTTTTAATTTTTTCACGATTTACGTATTTACGTTCGCGTTTTACGTCTAATCGTCGTAGTGTAATCGTAGTCGTAGCTCGTCTTTAATTTTTCTTTCGTTACCCAAAAACGTCACTAATCCAAACTCTTGATTTTATAAAACTTTCACTTAATTCACACACCTCCTTCGAGAAAGAACCCACATTCATTCGGTTTTACGTTTTTCCTAAAGCGTAAGACTTAATACTTGCCACTCATATGCGTTTTTCCTAAAAGACGTGTTTTTACTACAATCATTTTGGCGCCGCTGCCGGGGAGGTGTTTTTGAGTTGCCATTATTAGTATAGTGCTTGTGTGAGTAGTGCGTTTTTGCTTTTCAATTTTTGGAAAGCGTATATAACGTACATACTCATTTTTGTTATTTTTTTTTCTTAATATATTATAATATCCAAATAAATCGTGTTTAATTTTCCTAAATTGAACAAACAACAATCATTTTACTATATTGTAGATATCCCATTATCGTTTTCGTTTTTCTTGTGAATATTATTACTATATTGTACTTACGTAGAACAATAAATATACAAGTACTCCAAAAGCGTGAAAACGCAACCTTGATTCGGGATTTCATCACTCGATCATTGTATTCGAATCTAAAGCAAAAGTCTAAAGGAAAAATAGATAAATACTTTCGTGAGGCTTAATTTCAATTAACACAAACTATAAGGTGGGTATAAGGCGGTTGTATTTCACGACCTAAGGGAAAAAGGCTCATAAGTGCTTAATGCCGCCTCGTTTCCCCCGCTTGCTTGTGCGTGTTTTGAGAAAGAGGGCTAATCGAGGGTTTGCCGCCCAAGTATTATCTACTTATATTATATTTGCTTGTTTTCAAGATTAAACCCTCTTGAACGTTTTGGTGTTCCACCAACGTTCTAAAGTCATCGAAAGCGTTCACTCTACGTGATCGTTTTCATTCTTTGAGGCTTCTTTAATCGAGAAATCGATTCGAGGAGATATTTGTAGATTTGAGTCTACGTAATACACAAAAAACCCAAAAAAATTAAAAACAATCAAAAACCAAAAAAAAAATTGAAAAATAAAAAAAACCGCAAAAAGAATCTTCTTTGCTACCCCCATTCTACGCTTAGTGCATGCGCACTCGATCGAAGGATTATTCTAATTCTAGCGACGCTTCGAATCGACGGAATCGTAATCGAAGGAATCGACGACGTAGACGAGATTTAGAAACCGACGTTCCTAATATCGTTGTTGTAGAGACCGTAGAGGAGATGGCCGACAATCGTTCGATGATGGAATTTCTCCAAGCACCCACGGAGGGTTATGGAGAGGCGATCGTAATTCCCGCTATGGAAGCGGAGAATTTTGAAATTAAGAGCGGAATGCTTTCGTTAATCCAAGCTACGCAGTTTCGAGGTCGTGAAGCCGGCAATCCTCACGACCATATTCGGAATTTTGATCGTCTTTTGGCCACGAGCAAGTTTAAGAACGTCGACACTGATGTCGTCAAGCTTATTCTTTTTCCGTACTCGCTCGATGGTGCGGCCCGGGATTGGTACGAGAAAGAGCCACCTAATTCGATAACTACGTGGAAGGATCTCGTCTCCAAGTTCGTTAATTATTTTTTCCCACCGTCTAAGACAACGTTTTTCAAAAATGAAATTACGAAATTTGAGCAAAAACCGAATGAATCTTTTAGAGACGCGTGGGATCGTTTTAAGGAAGTGCTTAGGAAATGTCCTCACCATGGATTTTCCGAGTTGCACCAAATCGATACGTTTTACAACGGTCTTAATTTTCAAGAACAAGATTCGTTGAATTCCGCCGCCGGTGGCAACATTTTGTGTAGGACTCCGAAAGATGCATTGATAATTATTCAAAATCGATCCAAGGTTTACCAACTCCGTAATGCACCGAGTGTTGCCAATGTCGACAATGTTAGTAGTTCTAATCGCGACATTGAGAGGGTTGATGCGAAAGTCGAAAAGTTGACGAATGTGTTTACGTCTTTTCTCGTTGAGATGCAAAAGAAAGACGCTCCTGCTACGGTGAAAGCTGTTGAGGTTTCGTGTACGTTTTGTGGTGGACCTCATAATTATTACGAGTGTGCAGCTACGGATGGCCAAACGTCGAATGTGAGTGCGTTAAACAACAATTTTGCAAATCAAAATCAAAATAACGCCGGTCCATCACAACAAGGCAATTATAACCAAGGAAACAATTTTTCAAATCAAAACCGAAACAATTTTCAAGGAAATAATCAACAAGGAAATTTTTCGAATCAAAATCAAGGTCGTAATTTGAATTGGCAAAATCGAGACAATAATTAAACCTCGAATTTTTCAAACAACAACAATCAAGGTAACAATTTTTCAAGTGGGAATCAAAACAATTTTCAAAGAAGTAATCAAAACCAAGGGAACTTTAATTCAAATCAAAATAGTTCGCCAAACAATTTTCAAAATTACGTGAAAACGAATGAGGCTAATATGAGACGATTAGAGGGAGAAATTGGTACTTTGAAAAATGACTTTTCCAATACTTTAAAACTTCAAAACACGAAGATTGAGCAAGGACAAATTGACATTAAAAAGATGTTTTCGGCCATTATGAACAAAGCCTCGGGTGGTTCGTCGAGTTCGTTACCTAGTGACATCGTTGCAAATCCAAAGGAACAATGCAAATCCTCCTCGTCTCGTGAGAAAGGTCGTGTGATTACCCCTAACCTTGATGGATTTCGAGTTGTTCCTCCTTCTCAACCCTCGACTTCTAAGACGTCTTATTGTTCTAAAGTCGATGGGGTGAACGTGGCGACCAAGGAAAAGAGTGCACACCATCGTGTACCTCAAATTCCATCCACGTTTCAAAAAGAGAGTTTTATCTACCTTACCAAAGTAACCCTTGAAGAAACTTGTGCATCGATCCTTCTTAAAAAACCCAAAAGGCATATGCCGAGAAAGGAAGAGGATCCGGGCCAATTTCTATTACCTTGTGATTTTTCCAAGATTGATGGATGTTTAGCCCTTGCCGATTTAGGTGCTAGCATCAACCTTATGCCTCATTCTCTATGGAAATTTATGATATTGCCTAATCTTACCCCCATGAACATGACTATCGAGCTTGCAAATTGTACACCACTTATACCAATTGGAATAGCCGAGGATGTCTATGTCAAAGTTGGAAAGTTCGTTTTTCCCGCGGATTTTGTTATATCCGATTACGACTGTGACCCTAAATGTCCCATTATTTTAGGCCGACCATTTTTATCAACGACTCGAACCATAATCGACGTTCACGAGTAAATCCCAAGTGTCTTGTGACACTGAAAAAACCGAGTTTTCAAAACCTAATGTTTCTAAACCTAAAGATTTCAAAATGTTCACTTTAGCGGAAAGAATGAGGCTTAATGCATGTTTTGAAAAAATTAAGAAGAACGGTTTTAAAGATGATTATTTTAATGAAAAAGAATACGTGTACCTAATTCAAAAGGGTATGTGTAAATTTATGAATGAAAAATCACTTTGGGATGTATTCGATGAAACAAGTGACACACCAATTCCGAAGGGCGACGTTAGTGTCATCACGACAATGACCAAAATGGACTCGTCTTCACCACCTTTGAAGGACCACGTCTTTGAGGCTTCAACTTATAACTCCATCGAAGTGCCTCCTTTTCATAGCCCAACACCCGTTGAGGCTAAAGTTTTTATCGACATCGATCCTCTCGTTTTAGAAAAGTCACCTAAGCATAGTCATTCGACTTGTAAGACCATGGTTGTGAGTGCTCACATCGACTCTTTCTTTGACGATGACGATGGCGATTTTTCCAAGATTGATCACGTACTTCGAAATCCACATGCCATTTTTGAGGATTCTCCCAAAAAGACCTCTTCTCATGTGAAGTGGATGATTACGAGTTTGATCCCGAGATTGAGGAAATCATTGAACGAGAGCTAGCTCTTTTGCCTCCACTTCCACCTACGAGTGAGGTCGATCTTGCCAAAATCGAGGATGAACTAAATGAGTTAGAACGTCTTATTTTCGATGAAGAACCAACTCATGTGACCCAAAATCCAATTCTTCAGGAGTTACCTAATCAACACTCCTCAAATGAGAATTACGTTTACCACATTCGTGAGGATTTAACTTTTCAACAATCCCCACAAATGGATGACGGTTTTGTGCTTGATCGTGATTTTTTGAGAGAGTTTCTAAGATACTTAAGTAGGGGAATGACAAACCTTGGTTTGACAAGCCTATCTTTGATGAGGAAATCGATGATGTAGAAACTAGAAGGGGGGGTTGAAAAGTTTCTCTTCGATTGGTGACCAAATTAAAATTACTTTCAATTTGGTTTGTATCAAAACTATCTTTTACTTGAGACTAAGTTTCATAATGATTAGGTTCAATTCAAATGCACTAGCAAGGAGAATAGGTAAGTATAATGATAATGAAATAAGTAAAGAGTAAGGAAAGAGACAACCTAGTGGGAAGACACCAAGATTTATAGTGGTTCGACAACGAGGCTCTATCCTCGTTTCTACTCCACTCCTCGAGTACACCTACTCGAGATTTCCACTATATCCACAAGCTCCCTTCTCGGCAGAGAAAACCTTACATCGTTGCTTACATTAGTTTCCGACACTAAGCTAAATGTCGAGACCTAATCTTTAGCTAGGACCAATCTACACGACGTTGCCTACTTCACAATTTAACGACACAAGGCTAGATGTCGGGTTCTAATCTTAAGGTAGAACCAATCTTCACGACGTTGCCTACTTCACCATTTTACGACACAAGGCTAGATGTCGAGTTCTAATCGAAAGCTAGAACCAATCTTCACGACTCTTCACTTTGAAGCTAAGTGAGAACTTCACACAACAAAACTACTAATCACTTTTAAGTTTAGTAAGAACTCACAAGACACAACCACATCACTTTGTAGTTTAGTGAGAACTCCTAATCAAATCTATTACAACTCAACTAGACTTATCCAAGTACACACATGTAGCTTGGATTTACACAACATAAATCCAAGCAAACACATATGCAATGGATGTAACACCCCCAAATTTATACAACTCAGTACAGCGGAAGACTAGTTGGTGTTACGGGATAGCACATTACTCACATCATAGACAACGCTTAAAAGTCGCGTCGTTTTAATAATAAAGCATTTCCAATCATAAATATCAAAGTTACATTGGTCCCAAGTCATATTATTTCATACAAAGTTTTACAAAGTATTTGAATGGAAATTATTGTTTAAGTACGGGCCATGAATTCTTGTTGTCTTCCCGAGAATTACCTTCAAGTACCTGAGATAAAACATGTTAAAAGAAAAGGTCAGCGATAACGCCGAGTGAATTCATAGAGTTCAATAAATTCCATCAATATAATATCAGTATAAAAGTATTACTGAAAATCATTTTGTACAAATCGTTTTGATAGGCCATGAAATAGCCAAAATTATTTTATACAAATCTTCATCAAAATCATAATATAGGCGTTTGCCTTAAAAATCATTATACGAGCCAATGTCGTAAAAACATCATACAATACGTCTTATGACGTTGTATGAAAATAAAAACCGTTATATGAATATGGTTATGAAAACCAAAACACGAACATAATATCAATAGTATGACCCTGTATTGCTAGTCAGGCAATACATCGTAATTCGGTGCGTCTAGTAGTATTTCGTTAGTTTGGATTATTATAAGCCGCATGACATTGTTACCTTACTAAACCAACAACGGGTAGCTAACCCGATACCAATTTTTGCCCATCTAAAGTAGCGTGTCGTCACAAAGGTCACGGTATGGAAATCTTCTCATACATAAATTCGCTTACCAATCAATGTGGCACGACGGGGATCAACCGTCAAGGCGCAAACTGGTAGTTCACAATTCATGCTAATGGGACTTTTAGTGACATAACCTAACTTTAATAATCCATTTAATCTCATCTATCGGGTCCTTTAATCATTTATCGGGTCATACAATCGGGTCATTCAATCATTCGGGTCCAAAAATCAATAAACAAACAATCGGGACAAATGCTGTCCTATTTAATAAAAACTAACATGTTATCTCCCTCGCGGGTTTATAAAACATTTATAAAAACATTTAAAAGAGTGCGAGGCTATGAACTCACGTTGTTAATGAAAGGCGGATTATCGGCTACGGACGTGCTTCGGTCACGGAAACCTATATAAATAATAATCGGTCTTAGACTTTGTCCAATGACTTTTATCAAAATAACAATATACATATGATGATTTTTTACATATGATGATGATCAAGTGGGTTTATACATCCTTGTTTACTCATTTTAGCGTTTACGTTTTGGTAACGTTTTACTAGTTTACTAGTCTTAACCTATTTACCTATTTTAAGTCCATTAAGCTTAGTATAAGTTCTTTAACTTGTTTTAATCCTTTTATACCTATATTATCAGTATATATACTTTCCATGTTGGGCGCAAATGGGTTAAGCCCAATAAGTTCTTTTTACAAGTTTTTATCTTATTTTAGTCCAATTATTAGTCCAATATGCTTAGTTAGCTCGTAAATGTCCGTATTTCTTATAGTTCGGGTTTTATCGGTTTTTACTTGTATTAGTTACCTATACATCAGTATATGACTTTTATAAACTTTACATTAGACGGGTTTGGTCGTCTAAGTTTTATTTGGCGAAAAACGTTAATTTTACGGCGATAGCCGAAAAAGTCGTAAAAATCAAGTTTATAGTTTTTATTACTAATAAATATTATTTCATTACCATTTATATAAATTTTCCATTTAATTAACCTTTTATATATTTATATAAATAAGTTTTATAAGTTAGTGGGTTTTTATTTTTACATTTTATACATTAAAATGTGAGTGCTTATATAATAATAATAAACCTTAATTCCAAAAATCTGATTTTTATCTTCATATTCACCATTTTTACCATATCTAGAGTTCTATAATGAATTAGAAGCTCATTTTTGGGTGACATGTTCTTCATATTATTTTCTACATTTAACTTAGTTATAGATACTGCCCATTTTAAGTTTATCATGCCTTAACAGTCCCTACAGAACTGCTTATTCAGATTAGACCACCTAACTTGTTTTGATCATATCTCACTCATTATTTTGATTCCATTGCATGGCCAACTCTCACATGTGTATAACATCTTATACTTACTGTAAATGGATCATACCATACAATTTTATCAGTTCATGTTTTAGTTTTCTACTGTTTTTATGCAGCCAACTAAATAATCAAGATTTTAGCCTCATTTCTTATAGTTATTAACATTTTTAAGCATATCTATCAATACTTGATCCCCACACAACATTTTATCATCATATATACATCATATACATATACAAAATGAAAGAAAATACATTTGTTCTTTACAAAATAACAAGAGAAAAATGGAGAGGATGATCTTCTTTACCAACCAAGTGTTTTCCTTGTTTTTGGAAGACAAGAACTTGATGAACACAACAAATAACTCCAAGACCATCAAATATCAAGAACATATGTTGGGTAATCAGCCCTAGGACACAAGAAAATCACCTCCAATGATGTTAATATGGCCACCAAATGATCAAGGCTTCAAGAGAACTCCTTAATAGAGCTAGTAAACATGTGTTTCATGGCTAGAAGAGATCAAAAGGGTTGTTTGTTGCTTTATTTTGGACGGCAAGGGGAGAGTATTGAGAGGATTTTGATGTTGATTTGCATGTAAGAAATGGTGGAAGTGAAAACTAGTTGCTAGTTTTGTGAGTTAGTTGGAAAGTGTGGCTTAAAATGTAAGCTAAGCTTACACTTGTAACAAGTTAGCTAACTTGATGCCACCTTAGTGTGTGGCGTCAAGTTGTGCCATCCAAACTAAGCTAGTGGGGTGGGACAATGTGTTTTGTCCCATCTCACTAGTTTACGGGTATTTCTCGATTCTAGTTTTCTCGATTTGCGTGCCCTCGGGTCGTTTTACGAAAAACGTTTTTATAAATTATGAATCAACGTCACAAAACGAATCCAATAAAAATTGTCTCATCAAAAACGGGGTTCAAAAACGTAAATACGTAATCCTAAGGTTTCCGGTTTAGTCGTAAAGGACGTTAAAATAAAATCGTAAGTCCTAATCTCTTCTCGTAAATTTGTGAGTTTATGAACCAACACAAATTTAAAACTCCAAAATAATATTCACGGATAAATTTATTTTCTGAAATGTCGGACTGTCACCAAAAACGGTGTATGTAAACGTAAGCACGTAGCGTAGAATCCTCCGGTTTAGACGTAGTCGACGCTACTTCAAGACATAAATTCAAATTACTTCCCAAAAATAAGTGAGTTCATACTGTAACATTAAAATAATGTTTTCAAATAAATACTGAGAATAAAATATCAACCATAAATTGACGGATTGTCATAGCATTTACCCCTAAACAGGATCTTTGTCCTCAAAGATCATCTTACCTTACTACTCGCTTCTTATAGAGTTAAAGCCATGTGGGTATTTCCTCCACCTTCGGTCTTTTCTCATAAGTGTAATCTATTACAATACGCGAGTTTCATCCAACATAACTACGAGAATAAGATCAGGCTAAATGTTGACTTACTTTCTCTATCCATGATGTTCACGGGTTTCTGATGAATGCAACTTTTCGCCAATCTAAGCTTTACTAAGAACAATCAGATTTTCACTTGATAGATATTCCATCAAGTTCGATTTACAAAACATAATTCACACAGTTCTTGAAGTCCTAGGGTAGATCCAGCTTATATGCCTTTCAATCCCAACTTTTACATTATCTCAATCGTCCCATACAACGGGGACTTATATCCCATGATTTGTCAGATCATGAATTCATTTTTCCAAGGTTAAAAATTGTGGCATAACTTCGCTACCCATTTGGCACTTCAAGATCTACATTTCATATTCACACAACCTCTTGCCCACTACCGGCTGTCAATAATCAAATCCTAATTTCAACAATCATTTCAGATCTCGCGGGTCGGGTATTTTGTAAGGTTAGGTTCGCCAGCATAGGAAACCTTAAACCTAAAAGACATGTCCAACTCACAATGGGTGTATGTCAGGTGTCTTCATCTCAACTCCTGCTTACAGATGCTCTAATATTTAGATCCTAACAAGATTAGATCTCGATCCTAATACGATGATTATCAATGATAATCTTTCCAAAGGAGAACGATTATACGGTCTATTACCAAAGGTCAATCATTCAAACATAAAACAACACTTATATTACTTTGTATCGTTACTTTACCTCGTCCCTTCGATTGGGGTGGTACATAGTACCCTCATCAAGGTTCGTTCCCAACGACTTCTGAGCAAATCTCTAGAAATTCGATGCGAAGTGAGGATCTTGATAAAGATGTTCGATACAGGCACACTATGTTTACATAACTCTTTTGCATTTATCATTAACGGGAATGATATTAGCAGATTTGGTTAGTCTGTCGACGATGACTCAAATCGAATCAAATTCAGATGATGACCTTTGCAATAGCTAGACGTTTACTAATGTATGAGGCGATGTCTGCCTTCATAATTTTTCATTAGTACAACTTCTTCAGACAAAGATACTTTTAGTCAAAAATGACATACATATAATACTTATACTTACAAATTCCAAAGTAACTATATCTCACAATCTCCATATTTATACAACCACAAGTGGCCTTTAAAATATTTAATGCTATCGGCTTCTCAATTCTAATGGTTCACATTAGCCGTGAATCCCCTTTTTATTATCTATATTATCCTTTTTACAAACATCGTTTATTTTTATATCGTTCGGCAATTTATTTTGCACCTTCATTATTACGAAATACATCCTAATTGGTTCTTTATCTTTTATACATAATGTGTCGGTATCTATATTCACTTCTCATGATGATATAATTATCATGTCCACAATTCACTCAGATATTCTTTCTATATTATGCGTCAGTAATTACATTCACTTTCCTGATGAAATAAATATCATAACCGTATTTATTCAAAATTCTTTCTTCATATCTTCTATGTTTTAGTTTCATCTTTACTATTATTTTTATCAGTTTTCTCAATCTGCCGTCTAAAGCGTCGATAATTATTACAACTAATTAAATATTAAATATTCAATTTTTATGAAACGTAAACGTAAAAATTTTAAATTTCTTAGTTCGACCAGTTATATAAAATGTTCAAAAATAAATTTGAATTTAATTAACACGATTTTTGTTGATTTATCGAAAATAATTAATAGGATTCGTAAATGTTCGAAAAAAATATTTGTTTATACTTTGGTCAAAATTTTCTTAGTTGAAAAGCAAAAAGTGTCGTTTCGAATTTCAAGTCATGATTTAAATGGTTTTCCTCAATCCTTCTTAAGTTATCTTGAGGTATACACAGACATTTACCCCTAAACAGAAGTTTAGTTAAATGTTTAGTGTATAAGGGAATAATCCCTTTAAAATCCTTTGTTAAAACATTTGTCAAAACATACTTCCATTTCTTTTTGGTAAAATCCAAAGTCTTAAAAGGGCTCTTTATCTTTGAAGAGTCAATCTATATTCCATTATCTATTAATCACATGGTTAAATCATGTAAAGGTGCAAGTCTTTAATCACGTGTTAATTATTCAAGGTACAGGTTTTTATTTCTCAGTCATCTAAGGGCAATCTATTAATAATTATTAACTCATTCTTATTCTTATAAACAAACAAATAAATAGTCCTTAATGATCACGAGCATGAATTTATCAAATTACAGCCTACACACGTGATTCATCATATTTATGAATACTACATGTGTATTAGTCAATTCAAACAACATCACGTGAAACTCATAATGTTCATTACAAGTACTGGATGTAGTGATTGGAATAGATAATCCTTTTTCGGAGATGTGAAGTTGATGATAACTATGCCATGGATCAAAAGCCTTGTAAATGATCGAACAAATCTTCCATTTCGAGTTATGGATATCGTTTTCGATTGTCAATTTACTCAATTCACAGTAATCTATAAATATAAGGAATTATAACACCATAGCTCTTCATGATGACAGGCTTGGTAGAATAAAATCTTTCTCCGACAACTCTCTCAGTTGTACGGTAATTCCTTTAATTTAGATGGTGCTGACGTACAGTGCACAAGCCACAGGTGCAGCACCGGGAATATAATCAATACCAATTTCAACTTGCCTTAATGGCGAAAGTCTAGGTAATTCACCAACAAATACTTCCTAATGTTTCAGATAACATAAACATCTTTTAATACATTCATATTAGGTTCTTTCTAGATTATAATATCTATAACTAATTCACAACCATTCACGGTATACTTTTTAAGTCTAAATGCAGGATATGGTCATCCATCACGAATTATTTAGATCACTTTTGATAATCAACATCTTATCTTTTAGGGAATTCTACTCGAGTTCCCATCAATTAAGACAATGTCGTCATGTCATAATCAATCAATCCATTCTACCGCCATTATCAACTTTTCAGTTTCATTGTCGTCGATAAGATGTGAACTTCTCAAAAGACTAACAATAACTCATAATCCTTCACAGATTCAGGGATATCTGGAGACATTGTTAACACTACAAGAGTAAGGTCAACGCATAATCTATGTGAGAGAATTTCAAATCAGATACAGACGAAAACATTTAACGAATATGAATATCCCATGTTTTCATAATTTGAGTACGCATACGAAAGCTCCTCGGATCGTTACCCAGGTCATTCAAATGAAATCAAATCATAAGAAATGATGAGAACATCAATACATCCAGTCGGGTATCAACACTCGGTAATCAGATACTTTTCCTAAGAATCTTACTACGGGAGAATTGGACAAGAAAGAATTGTCAATTGTCAAATAAGACAATTTCCACAGATGAGTAAATTCAACTCAGAATAATAGATGCTACAGGCACATATGTAGGTGTCCCTAACACTATGTCCCTATTTTTCACTTCTTGCAGATCTCATAAAATTTAATCTTTCACAATCTTCAAAGAAAATGTAGTGTTTATTCATTAGTTTTATGGTGACTACTAATCAGTCTTGCATGGTCCATTCCAAATTGTATGTAGGCACGCAACTATATACAATTTCATGATTAACGATGCAATACTCAGTTCGTCAAAATTTTATCATCATGTTTATAAAAACATTTACATGCTTAATTCTTAAATAAGAATCAAAAATAAATTTACAAAGATTTTCTTTGTTATGAAAACAATTAAGTTTCCAAAGCTTTTCATAAACAACTTCATTTTGATATTAATCACTTATAATTCTCACTTTGAATAATCCTTATTGTGATGAAAATTAAATTTCTCAAAGGATACCGTTTTATCTTATAAAAACAATGAGTGATCTGCAGAAAAGTGATGAAAGCTTGTTCACCAAGAATTAACTATGATATGATAGGAAATGAGCTTAGCCAATTAATCATGAGGTTCATGCCATCGATGGCACTCAGGAAGAATAATCCACAACGTAACTCAAATCGAGATGACTACTTGTTCAATGTTGCATCACTAATGCGAACATTAGGATGAAGCAATAAGAGATAGATAACATCGATACATGTAGAATTTAGCAATCAAAGGTAGTCTTTTTCATTAATCACAAACAAGTCAAAATTGTACCGTAACACATTACATGTCACTATGTCATACAATTCTCGGAACTCATCCTACCAACTGATGTCTCAGTTAAGTTAGGTATTACTTTTAATAGATACCACAATGAATACTAATCTACAAGAGTCATTAGGTGTTCCACATGTCCCGGAAGATCCATCGGTCTCAATTCAGAAGAAGATTTCTTCAATTTATTTCTTGGACATTGGGCATCCTCATTAGTGGACAATGGCTAGGAACAATACTTAACACGAATCAGCAATCAATTAAACCCTATAATTCAATCACAAAACTTAACGTTTTCCTCTTAACATTCTCATATTCCATACAAGTTAAATTTTACTTTATTCAAGTTTCAATCAACTTATACTCAAGGCGATATCCTACCTCATATTCCAATACTTTCAATCTTATTCTTAGGCCTTAATAGGCAATAAAAGCTCGATATGATCAACACTTAATTTCGAATCCTATAACTCCTTTATCAATAATTATCAAATGAATCACTAGTATGAAATGACTTGATCATTCAACTAGACTTCTCGGAAAGGTATTAGTGGCATGAGGCTTTTGGGTAATGGTTCCAATGATAGCCTCAAGTGCAACATTCACCCTTTCGATTTCAAATTAAGAATTGGATGACAACGAATCAGATGACATCTTTCCAGGTGATAACGTTTTGTCAAACTCCACTCTATATGGAAAGATCGTCATGACATCGATATCAGATTTAATCTCGCCAATTCTTCTTCAATATCACAATCAACTAATATCTATATTTCTATGAATATCAACCATTTGTTGGGATCATAAATATCCACAACTTGGTTTAGATCTAGGATAGCTAGAATTCCTACGAGAATAGCTTCGATTAATTTACTAGGGGAGTTAGGGTTACTTGTGACAATCTACGTCGTATAAATACCTCGTATAAAAATCAAAATAATCATCAAACAATCATGTGATAAAATTACATCATATATATATAATCCAAGTTATATATATATTAAAATAACACTTCTTAGTCTGGCCTTGTCGGTAACTCGGGAATTCTTCGGCACCGTTATAGTCAAAAGATTTTTAGACATTTTTAGAAAAATGTTTATAGTTAAAAGATTTTGAAATGTTATATTCAAAACCTTGGTTTTTAAAATCTTTCGTTCTCTATAACGAGAGCTCTGGTACCAAACTGTAACACCCCCAAATTTATACAACTCAGTACAGCGGAAGACTAGTTGTTGTTACGGGATAGCACATTACTCACATCATAAACAACGCTTAAAAGTCGCGTCGTTTTAATAATAAAGCATTTCCATTCATAAATATCAAAGTTACATTGGTCCCAAGTCATATTATTTCATACAAAGTTTTACAAAGTATTTGAATGGAAATTATTGTTTAAGTGCGGGCCATGAATTCTTGTTGTCTTCCCGAGAATTACCTTCAAGTACCTGAGATAAAACATGTTAAAAGAAAAGGTCAGCGATAACGCCGAGTGAATTCATAGAGTTTAATAAATTCCATCAATATAATATCAGTATAAAAGTATTACTGAAAATCATTTTGTACAAATCATTTTGATAGGCCATGAAATAGCCAAAATTATTTTATACAAATCTTCATCAAAATCATAATATAGGCGTTTGCCTTAAAAATCATTATACGAGCCAATGTCGTAAAAACATCATACAATACGTCTTATGACGTTGTATGAAAATAAAAACCGTTATATGAATATGGTTATGAAAACCAAAACACGAACATAATATCAATAGTATGACCCTGTATTGCTAGTCAGGCAATACATCATAATTCGGTGCGTCTAGTAGTATTTCGTTAGTTTGGATTATTATAAGCCGCATGACATTGTTACCTTACTAAACCAACAACGGGTAGCTAACCCGATACCAATTTTTGCCCATCTAAAGTAGCGTGTCGTCACAAAGGTCACGCTATGGAAATCTTCTCATACATAAATTCGCTTACCAATCAATGTGGCACAACGGGGATCAACCGTCAAGGCGCGAACTGGGGTAATCGTCCCCAAATAGTACTATTAAATGCATAAGCGTCTACCAAATCCCGGTAGTTCACAATTCATGCTAATGGGACTTTTAGTGACATAACCTAACTTTAATAATCCATTTAATCTCATCTATCGGGTCCTTTAATCATTTATCGGGTCATACAATCGGGTCATTCAATCATTCGGGTCCAAAAATCAATAAACAAACAATCGGGACAAATGCTGTCCTATTTAATAAAAACTAACCTGTTATCTCCCTCGCGGGTTTATAAAACATTTATAAAAACATTTAAAAGAGTGCGAGGCTATGAACTCACGTTGTTAATGAAAGGCGGATTATCGGCTACGGGCGTGCTTCGGTCACGGAAACCTATATAAATAATAATCGGTCTTAGACTTTGTCCAATGACTTTTATCAAAATAACAATATACATATGATGATTTTGTACATATGATGATGATCAAGTGGGTTTATACATCCTTGTTTACTCATTTTAGCGTTTACGTTTTGGTAACGTTTTACTAGTTTACTAGTCTTAACCTATTAACATATTTTAAGTCCATTAAGCTTAGTATAAGTTCTTTAACTTGTTTTAATCCTTTTTATACCTATATTATCAGTATATATACTTTCCATGTTGGGCCCAAATGGGTTAAGCCCAATAAGTTCTTTTTACAAGTTTTTATCTTATTTTAGTCCAATTATTAGTCCAATATGCTTAGTTAGCTCGTAAATGTCCGTATTTCTTATAGTTCGGGTTTTATCGGTTTTTACTTGTATTAGTTACCTATACATCAGTATATGACTTTTATAAACTTTACATTAGACGGGTTTGGTCGTCTAAGTTTTATTTGGCGAAAAACGTTTATTTTACGGTGATAGCCGAAAAAGTCGTAATAATCAAGTTTATAGTTTTTATTACTTATAAATATTATTTCATTACCATTTATATAATTTTTCCATTTAATTAACCTTTTATATATTTATATAAATAAGTTTTATAAGTTAGTGGGTTTTTATTTTTACATTTTATACATTAAAATGTGAGTGCTTATATAATAATAATAAACATTAATTCCAAAAATCTGATTTTTATCTTCATGTTCACCATTTTTACCATATCTAGAGTTCTATAATGAATTAGAAGCTCATTTTTGGGTGACATGTTCTTCATATTATGTGCTACATTTAACTTAGTTATAGCTACTGCCCATTTTAAGTTTATCATGCCTTAACAGTCCCTACAGAACTGCTTATTCAAATTAGACCACCTAACTTGTTTTGATCATATCTCACTCATTATTTTGATTCCATTGCATGGCCAACTCTCACATGTGTATAACATCTTATACTTACTGTAAATGGATCATACCATGCAATTTTATCAGTTCATGTATTAGTTTTCTACTGTTTTTATACAGCCAACTAAATAATCAAGATTTTAGCCTCATTTCTTATAGTTATTAACATTTTTAAGCATATCTATCAACACTTGATCCCCACACAACATTTTTATCATCATATATACATCATATACATATACAAAATGAAAGAAAATACATTTGTTCTTTACAAAATAACAAGAGAAAAATGGAGAGGATGATCTTCTTTACCAACCAAGTGTTTTCCTTGTTTTTGGAAGACAAGAACTTGATGAACACAACAAGTAACTCCAAGACCATCAAATATCAAGAACATATGTTGGGAAATCAGCCCTAGGACACAAGCAAATCACCTCCAATGATGTTAATATTGCCACCAAATGATCAAGGCTTCAAGAGAACTCCTTAATAGAGCTAGTAAACATGTGTTTCATGGCTAGAAGAGATCAAACGGGTTGTTTGTTGCTTTATTTTGGGCGGCAAGGGGAGAGTATTGAGAGGATTTTGATGTTGATTTGCATGTAAGAAATGGTGGAAGTGAAAACTAGTTGCTAGTTTTGTGAGTTAGTGAGAAAGTGTGGCTTAAAATGTAAGCTAAGCTTACACTTGTAACAAGTTAGCTAACTTGATGCCACCTTAGTGTGTGGTGTCAAGTTGTGCCATCCAAACTAAGCTAGTGGGGTGGGACAATGTGTTTTGTCCCATCTCACTAGTTTACGGGTATTTCTCGATTCTAGTTTTCTCGATTTGCGTGCCCTCGGGTCGTTTTACGAAAAACGTTTTTATAAATTATGAATCAACGTCACAAAACGAATCCAATAAAAATTGTCTCATCAAAAACGGAGTTCAAAAACGTAAATACGTAATCCTAAGGTTTCCGGTTTAGTCGTAAAGGACGTTAAAATAAAATCGTAAGTCCTAATCTCTTCTCGTAAATTTGTGAGTTTATGAACCAACACAAATTTAAAACTCCAAAATAATATTCACGGATAAATTTATTTTCTGAAATGTCGGACTGTCACCAAAAACGGTGTATGTAAACGTATGCACGTAGCGTAGAATCCTCCGGTTTAGACGTAGTCGACGCTACTTCAAGACATAAATTCAAATTACTTCCCAAAAATAAGTGAGTTCATATTGTAACATTAAAATAATGTTTTCAAATAAATATTGAGAATAAAATATCAACCATAACTTGACGGATTGTCACAATGGATGTACACAACAAATCCAAGTATCCACAAATAACTTGGATGAACACAACTAGTCCAAGTATCCATAAATACATTGGATTGACCTAAAACAAAAAGGGTATCATGATGAATATGACTAGCTCATAGATTCATCTTTATCACAACACTAGTGAGTGAGTGATCTTCTCATTGGACAAGGTAAAGGAGGGGATCAAGAGGATAATCATATGTAAACATCCTTAACAATTTAAGTGATCATTTACTAATGATTATGCTATAGAAAATAGAAAGAGGGCTGAGAAAAACGTCCAAGAGGCTTACTAGAAAATGAGATTTGACCCACTATTTAAAGGAGACAAAGTATAACGGATCTATAACGGCTACTATGCGCGGTACCTTATCTCACCCCGCGGTACCATATCGCTAAGGTACCGCGTAGGTACTTAAGGTACCGCCACTAGACTCCGCTCTGTTTTTTGTCTTTTAGTGGGGTGGGAATATCTGAGGTATTTGAAACCTTCAAAGGATATTCTAACAGCATTTGGAATATGCCATTTTCAAATTTTAATTTTCTGTTTTAATAAAACATTTTCTAAAAAAGAAAGTTTATTAAAAAGTCTTTTGTCATATTAAAAAAAGTGAGTTTTAAGGATAATCATTTTGATGATCACTAAGTATGATTAAGAAAGGTTAGTGATATGATTATTACCTTGATGATAGTGTTAGTTAAATAATTCAATTTGTGTTTTACACTAAATGTGTTGTATGGTTTGTTGTGATCAAAACTAAGAAAGATTAGTTAACACTAATAATGTTTTTAGGCATCACTTGCATTAACAATCTCCCCCGTTTTGATTACGACAAACGATAAACTCATTTACGTAGAAACACAAAATATGGAATTATTAACTAGTTTATCACTATCATTTCTCCCCCTTTGTCGTAGCAAAAAGGTTAGCATAAGTCTTTGAAGAACATCGAACTTTTCTAGTAGCTCCCCCTTGGTGGTAGCTCCCCCTTGCTTGGGGCACCAAGTTTGTGAGCTAAGGTGACATGCTACACAAAGGTTAGTAGAAAGGAAAGAAACACCAATGTATATATGATCACTACCTACTAAGTAACTTGAGAGGGAGAAAGAGAAGAAATCTCAAATTAGAAGCAAGTATTTTGCTAAGTATGTCCAAAGAGGTAATTGACAAAATCAAACTTCAATCTAATGAAGATGATAAGTTTGTCAATGGATTAAAGCTTAGAATTGATAGAATCACCCATAAGCAATTGTAAAAATTAACCAAGATCAACTCAAAATAGAACTAATGAAATAACACACAAATAACACAAAGGTTACATAAAAAAAGAGACACAACAAAGAAGATAGTCATACACACAATATGAGTATCTAAAAGCAATAAATATGGAAAATAAACCACTAAGCATAAGCTAGTCTAATAGTGATATTTTCTAAGATTGCTAAAAATAAAAATAAAAACTAAAAAGACGACGATGCATCATTCGAAGTTTTGTCCATCGGAACGAAAACTTGAATAGGAGGTCGAGTGAGGAGGAATTCAAGAAAATTTAACTTCTCATACACATGAGCAAGTTCAATTTGTTGAAATCGGCAACAATCACACGAGGATCCATGATGCAACATAAAATCATTTGATGGGGGTATGGCATCAAACATAAGGTTTGGTGGTGGTGGGGAAATGGGTTTGGGAATGTTTTCACAATGCCTTGTGAGGTTTGGGAAGGTTGAAATGTCATTGAGTTGAGGGGTATTGAAGGATTGTGGTGGTGGTGGAACATTTTCTTTAGCTCCGGTGATGGGGTTTATGGTATAAGTCTCATTCCAATACTTGATTGGAGAGAAGGTAGGGTTTTTGGGTGGTTTGGACGAAGATGGTTCATTCTTCTTAACCGAAATAGGTCGAACCGAGATTTTCGGTTTCTTTGAAAGCTTGGATGAGGAAGCTTTGGGTGAGTGGGGTTGTGACAAAGAGATGTCAAGGTTAGGAATGTAGGAGTTAAGCATTGTGAGAGTGTGAGAATGATATCTCAAGGTTATGTGAGAATGAATTCTTAAGGTTGGGAAGGTGTGAGAATGAAATCTCAAGGTTGGGGTATAAGTAAAATGTAATCAAGGTAGGAATTTGAATACAAAATGTGTAGTGTCAAGGAATGTTTAGTCAATTTGAGTAAACAAGGAATCTTGACAGGGTATAGGGTTTTAAATGTTTTGACCAAAAATTCGTCAAAAGCCACTTACTGTCCGCGGTACCTTATAGGGACTGGCGGTTCCATATCGCTAAGGAACCTCGGGACTTTAAGGAACCGCGTCCAGTGGACTTGAAACCAAGTTTTTCCGGGGTTTTGGGAAAAACTAAGAATTTTTCAAAAAATTGCAAATCTTGGAATTTTACCTCTATTAGCACCAACATATGCTAGGGTTGCATAAAGAAACACATTCACAAAGAATGTCTTGACAAAGGGTGACAAAATAATTTAGATATCATTTTGAACCAATTTTAGTCAAGTTTAGGGGTTGTGATAGATTTATGTTCAATTTTAATTTCAAATTAAAGTTGATTAGTGTGCACAAAAGGATAGAAACACACAAAGCTAAATCCATAAGTCAACAACATGAAACATTCATTAAGGAAGCAAGTAGAAAGACAAAATAAAAAAACTAACTAATACATAGCTAGCTTAACATTAAATCTAGATAAGTAGTTTTCTTTGGCTTGGTTTTGAAAACTCTTATTATGAAAACTCCATCATTCATCTCCTAGGAGGAGGCATGGAGAAGAGGCAAGCAAGAACTCTTGCAACCTCCTATGTAGTTCATACATATCCATCCTTAGGTTATGGATGATGTAGTGGTTGTAGAGACAACATGGACAACTAGGACCATGAGTTTGTTGAAACCCATAGTATGGGTCACCCAAAAGGAGGGAAAGTGGAACACCCAAAATTGGGATATTTGAGTTGGTTGGAGGTGGAGGAGGCAAGTTCTCCAAGGGTGATGTGGGTGAAAGTGGAGGCATGTTCCCTAAAGGGGAAATGGGTGAGTGTGGAGGTAAATTCTCCAAGGTTGGTGAAATGGGTGAGTTATGAGGGGTAAATGGTGAAGTCACCAAAGAGTAATCAAAGTCATTCACAAAAGGAATGCTTTGGATTGGTTGGGGTTGTGTGGTCACTTCCAAGGGTGCACTTGGAGTGAAGGGTGAAGAGAGCTCATTCATTCTTGAGTTGAATGAAGAGGAGGTAGAACCAATGGAGTGGTTAGTACCATGGGTGGATGATGTCTTGCATGGTGCAAGAGGTGGGGAAGGTGATGAAGAAATGAGGATAGGAGCTATCTCATTCTTAGGTGTGTGGAAAGGTGAGGAGTTAGGCTTAGCTACCTTAACCCTTATTTTGAGTGTTTTCCTTGGGGTGGAGGTCTTGGAAGTGTTTGAGGTTTTGGTACACACCATGGTTGATTAGGGTGGTTTAAGGTTTAGGGAAGTATGTTTGATGTGTGAAGAACATGGCAAACAAGGTGGGTTCAAATGGGTGAGGGGATGATCCAAACTAGTAATGGGTTAAAATCATTTTAGGTGAATAATGAATTTAGGTATTTAGGAAATCTGCAGTTTATTACTGAAAATCATGCAAGGTTTACACAAATTTAAGAAAACAGTGTAAAGCAAAGATGTTGTCGTGCACAGTGACCGGCGGTTCCTTATCTAGGACCGGCGGTACCTTATCGATAAGGAACAGCGGGTCGATATGGAACCGCGACCAGAAGGTTTTCAAAAATTTCCCATCCCATATTTTGATAAACCCAGATTTTTCACAAAAGTTTCACAAGACAAAGTTAACTACAGATCATAATCTAATAAGCTAACTTTCATAAGGCAAGCATAAAGCTATGTAAATCACTAACAAGATGGCATAATTAACATTAAGTATCAAGACAAATGATAATTCAAACATGCAATCATAAGTTAATACACATCAAAGATAAAATAAAATTGTTCAACATTACATGTTTACCAACATGTATTCTTTGAAAAACTTCAAAGATTTCACCTTCTCTTTTTACCTAATCCCTTGATCATATTCCCCAAGAACTTGAAACCTTTTCTTGATTCAACCCGGTGTTCGTGCAATTCCCCTCGAGTTCTAAGGTTTTCACGGTAAAGATGCTCCATATTGAGATCTTCCGGTACTTCACTAGAATGATGAGGAGGAGGAGCTAAGTCTTCAAATTCATCCTCGAATGGGTTTGAGGATGGATGGGAATTACTCGAAGAGTGGAAATGAGAACTAGTACCTATGCCATCACCATCACTTGTTGGCATGTCCATGTCCTCATCATCCATCTCTTGATGAACAGATTTTCTCGATCCTCGATCAATTCTTGTCTTTCTTGCATATGCCTCTTGAATAGGCAACATAACCCGATGAACCGGGTAGAAGCGAGAAAGATCAAGTTGGGGAAAATCACGAGAAACCCTTTTGAAAAGGCTAGTTATAAGCATAGCATAGGGAAGGTTTGTCTTGGGCTTCGAAAGGGTATAATTGATTCGTCGAGCGATATAGAATGCCAAGTTGTACTTGGTGGATGTAAAGATGCAACTCAACATATGCACCATACATGCCGGGATATGATCTCGGTTTCCACCAAGACAAAAGACATTCTCCCTGATGTAGTGATTTTGCAACCCTTTAGGAAAAGAGAGGCAAAGTAGTGGTAAGCGTTAAGTGTCGGTTTAGGAAAACAAGCACTAATGACCAATTAAGTTCAAGTTCGTTCTCGAGGTGGCTAGTGTGTTGTGTAATGAGTTGATTTTGATTGATGATTTTATTAAGAAGAAAAGAAAAGAAAATAAGAAAGAAAGACGGTTACGAAGACGGATCGAGCTAAGACGAAAACGCGTTCACGTAAAACCGTAAATAGTGCAAAATAAAAAATCTTAACCTAAAAATTACTAAAAATCCACAATAAAATTCTAAGAATTTACAAAAAAATCAAAACTTGCTAAAACCTTTTAATTAATTAGATAATGACTTTTTAATGCTAATTAAAGCCCTAAAAATCACAATTAATTATTAAAAATCACAATTCTCACATTTTGAAACCGTTTTGGTATAGGTGGTGGTAAGTTTTCAAAACGTTTGTCAACAAAGAAAACTTCCCCATCGGGATCAACGTATTCATCATCCGAAGAATCACTCGAGATTGGAATCGTAGGCTTAACACTCTTAACCTCCACCGGCGGAGGGGACGGAACTTCATTTTTCTCAACCACTCCTAAAACTCTATTTGAAATTCTTTTGCAAATGTTTTTGATGGGATTGACATTGTACAAAGATGTGATAGAATACACATGAGAAAGAGTGGAGTTTTGGGTTGCGTTAATGACGAGTTCTTCCTCATTGAAACGAAGAGTGATTTTTCTTGCATGCACATCGATAAGTGCTTTCGAGGTATCCAAAAAAGATCGACCTAAAATTAACGGAACTTTAGGATCGATAGGAATGTCAACAACAATAAAGTCTACAGGATAGTAGAACTTTCCAACTTTCACGAAGACGTCCTCGGCAACTCCACAAGCTAGAATCGTAGAATGATCGGCCATTTCGATTGACATTCGTGAAGGAGTGAGATTTGGAAGATTGAGCGATTTAAAAATCTCAAGAGGCATTAAATAAATACTAGCACCAAGATCGGCCAAGGCGTAGCATTCTTCCATGTCTTGTATAGCACATGGGATTAAAAACTTTCCAGGATCACCGAGTTTTTGAGGTATGCGGCTTAGAAAAACCGAAGAACAACTAGACGATTTTTGCAATTTCTCTTTGTTATTCAACATACTTTTGAAGTTCGCGACAAATCGAGGCATCATGACTAAGGCGTCGGCAAAACTTATATTGAAATGCAAGTCACGAAACATTTTCATAAAAAGTTCAAATTGATAATTATTTCGTTCTTGTGCCTTTTCCTTGTCTCGTCTTGAAGGGTAGGGTAAAGGTGGTGTGGGTTGGGGCATAGGCATCAGCCTTGGAATCTCGGGTTCCATGATTGGTGTGGGTTCAACCGTAGGTGTGGTTTGAGCGGTACTTTGTGGGCTTGTAATTTGCTCCTTTTCTACCACCACCTAGGGTTCTTTCTCTTTTTCCTTCTCCATAGAAGTACTTGGACGAGAAATGGGTTCTTTGAAAGTTTTACCACTACGAGTAGTAATAACCTTCAATTCTCCTTTCGGGTTCACGATGGTATCACTAGGAAGACCACCCGAAGAAGAGGGCTTACACATGATAGCTTCAAACATTTTAGCCATTTGGTCTTCAAACTTAGATTGCCTAGCATCCGCTTTTAACAATTCTTGCTTAATCTCATGTTGACCTTGCTCCATTTTTTGTTGATTTTGTTGGAGACGTGTGACATTTCCTTCCATTTTGTTAGCATGAGTTTTAAGTTCATTAGCAAGTTCGTTTTTAAGCTCGTTTTTCAACTCGGATCTTAAGCTAACCATTTCACGTTGCATATTGTCAAACTTAGCATCATTAGCCTTAGCATAATTCAAAAACTCTCCTTGAAGATTTTTGGTGTGATCATTTTGAAAACCTTGAGTCGATGTTCGAAAATCACGGTTTTGGTTTTGGTTTGAAATTTGCCCATTTCCACTTTGATAATTACCCTTATTATAGTTCCTTTGATTTCCTTGGTAATTTCCTTGGTTGTTGTTGCGATAGTTATTAGCATTTTGATTTGTGGAGCTTGATTTTGGCGGGAACCTTGACCGATTTGGTTATAAGTTCCCGTGGCTACATAAGCACTCGAAGTGTTACCATCCGCGGTAATGCACTCCGAAAAGTCATGAGCTCCACCACACGAAATACAACTCTTAGCAATCGCTTTAACCGAAGCGGAATTTGAAGCTTCTTGATTTTTCCAATGAGTCATAAGAGTCGAAAACCTATCGAAAAATCGATTCTCCTCATTTGCTTCATCTTGCAAGGTATTAATGGAATGAGACGATGACGAGCCCAAACTGGCAACACTCGGTGTGTTACGAGGGCTATAAACCTTAGACCTATTTTCTATGATTTTCAAAGCCTCATTGGTCGTTTTGCACAAAAATTTACCACCCGCGGCGGCATTTAAGTAATCTCGTTCATGATCATTAAGCCCATTATAAAAAGTGTCAATTTGATGCAATTCGGAAAAATCATGGTGTGGAAATTCATGTAACATTTCTTTAAACCTTTCCCAAGCCATTGAAAAACTTTCATTAGATCTTTGTGTAAATCGTGAAATTTCGTTTTTCAAATGTGTTGTTTTAGATGGTGGAAAAAATTGATTCACAAATTTAGACACGAGATCAGCCCATGTCAAAATTGAATTTGGCGGTTCTTTCTCAAGCCATATCTTGGCGGGTCCATCTAACGAGTAGGGAAACAACATCATCTTAATGGCATCGTGTGGTACATCCTTAAAATTGCTTGGCGCGGTGAGACGATTAAATTGCCTAATGTGATAATGTGGGTTGTCTTTTTCGTGTCCGCGAAACTTGTTTGCTTGAAGCATAGACATTAAACCCGTCTTGATCTCGAAGTTCTCCGCTAGGATGGCGGGAATCACAATGGCCTCTCCAAAACCCTCGGTGGGTGCTTGAAGCAACTCCATCATAGTACGATTAGCCATGACAGCTTCTTGTTCTACAATAGGTTCCTCACTTGGAGACTCCTCACTAGAATTAGTTGGAGTGGGAGTTTTGTTCTTTCGTCTACGTGCACGTTTTGCTTGATTATGAGTTAGCATAAACGTCACGTACAACGAGGAGACGAGCAAAGAAGATTATTTTTCGTGTTTTGTATTTTTCAATTTTTTTTGTGGATTTTGATGGTATTAACTTTTTTGGAATTTGGTGAAATGTATTAAGTAGACAAAAATCTACAAATCTCCTCCTTAATCAAATCTCTCGATTAAAGAAGCCTCAATGAATGAAAACGATCACGTGAAGTGAACGCCTTCGATGACTTTAGAACGATGCTGGAACACCAAATCGTTCAAGAGGGTTTAATCAATAGAAACCAAGAAAATATATATGATATGTAATAATACTTTGGGCGGCAAAACCCTCGATTAGCTCTCAAAATCCAATACGCACAAGCAAGCGGAGGAAACGAGGCGGCGCGAAGCACTTAAGAGCCTTTTTCCTTTAGGTCGTGAAATACAAACGCCTTATACCCACCTTATAGTTTGTATTTTTCAAAATCGAGCTTCACGAAAGTATTTATCTATTTTTGCCTTTTTTCTTTTGTTTGAGATTTGAATACAATGATTGGGTAATGACCTCCCAAGTCAAGGTTGTGATTTCTCACGTATTTGGAGTACTTGTGAATTTATTGTTCTACGTATACAATATAGTAATAGTATTCACACAAAAACCGAAAAACGATAATACGTATTAGTAGAGTGCTACTAATATAAATACTAATTATGGCTAGTATAAAAACAACAATGGTTCAATCAAAACACAACACGCCTCCCCGGCAGCGGCGCCAAAAATGATGTAGTGATTTTGCAACCCTTTAGGAAAAGAGAGGCAAAGTAGTGGTAAGCGTTAAGTGTCGGTTTAGGAAAACCAAGCACTAATGACCAATTTAGTTCAAGTTCGTTCTCGAGGAGGCTAGTGTGTTGTGTAATGAGTTGATTTTGATTGATGATTTTATTAAGAAGAAAAGAAAAGAAAATAAGAAAGAATGACGGTTACGAAGACGGATCGAGCTAAGCGAAAACGCGTTCACGTAAAACCGTAAATAGTGCAAAATAAAAAATTTTAACCTAAAAATTCCTAAAAATTAATAAAATTCCACAATAAAATTCTAAGAGTTTACAAAAAATCAAAACTTGCTAAAACCTTTTAATTAATTAGATAATGACTTTTTAATGCTAATTAAAGCCTTAAAAATCACAATTAATTATTAAAAAGTCCCAAACAAGATTTTTAAGTTTGTAAACCTCAAAAATGACCTAATTAAGCTAAAAAGTATTTTTTAAAATTTTAAAACCAAATAAAACTATTTTTAAATACTTAAAAACTATTAAAATCAACTAAAAATTAAATTAATTCTAGAAAATAATTGAAAAGCCCTAAAAATATTTGGAAAGTTACAAAACTCCTAATTTAATGTCTACAATCTAGGAAAAATGAAAAAAACTTAAAAAACTAAACTTTCAATTTTTGATAATAAAATAATAATAAAATGATCAAAAAAATTCAAAGTTTATAAAATAATTCTAAAAAAATTACCAAAAATCTAGAATATTATAACTAAGACAAAAATGCAATTAAAAGTTTCTAAAACCTATTTTATAACTTTATATTAAATTTTAAAGTTGGTTAAAAACCCTAAAATCCTATAAAATTAAAAATTAGACTTTTTGAAAACTTTTTTAGCTGTAAACCTCAAAATACTTTAATAAAACCTAGAAACTATTTTTTTGGATTTTTTAAAATGCTTTTTCCTATTTTTAAATTACTTTCTAAAATATAAACTTAAAATAATCCTAGTAAATTAAATAATTACGGGAAAAATA
The DNA here is from genome assembly GCA_025667525.1 of Glebionis coronaria. NCBI lineage: Eukaryota > Viridiplantae > Streptophyta > Magnoliopsida > Asterales > Asteraceae > Glebionis > Glebionis coronaria. Next base: position 64,135,739 of record CM046880.1, on the reverse strand, counting down.
ATATTTTTAAACCAAAAAGTCCTAAACCTATATAAAAACAAAAGAAAAATGCTAAATGTGAAAAAACCTAAATGAATAAGCTGAAATCAGCTTATTCTTAAGCTGTTAGCTACATATGCCAAGAAACAAACAATCCTTAAGTAAATAATGATTCCAACCTTGGTCAGTAAAAGACCCAAGGGCGCAATGGTTAAGACGTTGGTGTGTGGGAGGAGTGGCGCAGGTTCGAGTCCTGGCCACGTCCTTTTTACTTTTTTTTTTTTCTTTTTTAACTTTTAAAAACTCAAAACCAGACTCTTTTAATCACCAAAACACAAACACCAATCCAAAATAACAAAGATTAAAGCTATTGAAGTCAAAAACGTGCCCAGGTTTATACTTGTTTCTGATGAACACAAGTTGTTTTCTTCACATGTGAAAACTGAATCAAGAGGTCTTGATTCTTGAAATTTGTGGATGTTTATTGGACAAATGGGGCACCCCTATACTCAGTTGAGTATAGGGAGTCAAACAAATTCACAAAACAAGCAAGTACTTAGCCAAAATCACACAAAAATGCACCAAACAAGTTTCTGATCAAGGCCTTGGGTGTCTGATGAATATTGATGGTTCAATAAGCACACAAGTGAATTTCAAACCTTAAAATTATGCACACAATGTCACCAAATAGCATTCAAGTTATCCACAATCCTACTTGGGCCTAACTCCTAACAGTTAATCAAGCTTGAAGGTAAAAATCATACAAAAACAGGCACAATAGGCAGTGTTTCTGACTAATGCTATGTTTTCAATATTTATCACATGCAAATGCTTTTAACCCTTACCAAACTTGAACCTAAGTACATGTATCACTTACTAGTCACTTGAGAAGTGTGATTAACAGGTTTTAAAGCAATCTTGTAGTCATTAACACTACTTAACCCTTAATCCAAACACCCCTTAAAATGACTGAAAATCAATTTTTCAAAGCAAATCTAAACAAAACCTAAGCAAACTGATTGATACTTACTCTATCATGCATAACAACCACAAATCAGCATACACAACCAATTAAATAACACTTAATCAATTTGCAGTCAAGATCATGCAAAATCACACAAATTCAGTAAAACTTGAAAACTAAAAATGGAACAAGGAAGTACCTTGTTGGACCTACATCCAGGCCCAACAGTGACTGTATGTCACCTCCAATAGACCCGGGTCTATGCTGAACCTTGGGCAAATCAAGCTCCTTAAAACCTGCAAAGAGAAAATAAACAAGCAACAAAAATCCAACTTTCTGATTTTTCTTAAAACTTTTCAAATCTTTTTCAAACCTTCAACAAACAATCCTAATCCTTTGAAAAACTTCTGAAACAAGTACAATAACAGAAATCCAAGGGTTCAATCCACTTTCACTTCATGAACCTTGGATTTCTGAAAATTAAAAAAACCTTTTGAAACCTTTTGAAAATTCAATCACACAAAGTGTGTATCAACTGATTAATGGAACTCAGAACTTCTTGCCAACACAACACCAAACTTTTAAAACATAAAAAGGAATTACTTTAACCTTAAAAATACCAACTTTTATATTAGAAAAAGGAATTACAAATGTTGACCAAGAAAAACTAGAACAAGTATAATGAGACACATACGTCTCATTATATACTACTCTATAGAACTAACTAGAAGCCTGGAATAAAATAATACAATAAATCAAAGCCCTAAACCCTAATGGAGGAAATTCCAGGAATGCCCCTTGGTTTTGACTAAAATCTTGGTCAAGGTGGATACATGTGAAGTTGCCAGCCGCCTTTGTTGATCTTGGACGTTTATTTGGAGTAGGGGACAAGTAGTTGCATCTTAACCATTCATCTTGTCGTTTTTGGTGTTGGGAATGAAAGTGACGTAGCAGGGGAGGTCCCTACTGCTCACATGGGTAAAGTGGTGAAGGTTTTTGGGGTTGGGAAATGATTATGGTGAGATTAATTATGGTTCTGGAGAGTTTAAGGGTAAAACCCTTTGATTTGATGTAATGGGAGATTAGGGTTTATGTGTTCTTGAGCTGGGGATTAAGGGGTGTTTAGGAGTGATGATGTGAATAGTACCGGTTTAACTCCAAAACTTAGGTTTAAAAACAGATTATTAAATAATCTGTTATTTAAGTAGTGAGTGGATGGTGACGTGTGTGGGATGATGAGGTGGTGATTTGTGATTGGTGGTGGTGGGTGATGTGTTAAAATGATTAGATGGGAGAAGTTTGGGTGTCTGGCTGGTTGACCCCCTCAAGTTTCACACTTCTTTCATGTTGTAAATAATAGCCAACAACGCCCCTTTTACTTGTATCAACTTTTGGCAACTTGTCATTTTTGGCACTAAATGTTTTCAAACTTTTTCCAAGGGCTTCAAATGCAATTCTTGGATTCTTCAAGGACTGAACTTGTATTGTCTTCAAACTTTAGGGACCCTATTCATAATTATGAATATTTGAGGGGTATAAAGTGTTAATCTTCAAAAGTTGAGGGACCAAACTTGCCAATCTTCAATTCTTCAAGGGTATTTTTTTGGAAATTCAAAACTTGGGCCCGGTTCATTGTGCGGCTTCGTTTCCCGTGTTCGTTTTTGATGATTCTGTGATCTTTTGCCATTTCCTCAATATTCGTACCTAAAAATACACAAGTAGCAAACACGAGCATATATTTGGCAGTTTTAATGATATTTTATGCATTTTAAGCCCGATTTGGACGATGAGACTATGTATAAAAGTAGTCTCATCACTCCCTAAGGATATTGGCCCATTGAACCATAAAATCCTTAAGATCGCTAGAGAGCACTTCATATTGATTAACATTTCGTACATTTGAATGAAGGCTTCTCACAACGTTTCCATCACGTTCTTTCGAGATGATGTCAAGGATGAACTCTAGATCAATTTCGGTGAGGTCATTTGGAGGTTTATCGAAGGATTCCGAGAGAGCATCAAGTCTCCATTTATCCGTAAAACGACAAGTTCCTTCATATGGCACACCGAGAATTTGACCAAAGTTTTCGAGGGAGTATTGAATTAATTGATCATTCAACACGAAACGAATGAAGATTTCTCCATTGTATTCAAGCATGGAGTAGGTGCTAAAGAATTCAAGAAGGAATAAGGGGTAAATATCTTCTTCTATGTTGAGCAAGCAATCAAACCCCGAAAGCTCAAACATAGATTGGATATAGTCATAACCCGTTATTTCCTTGTCAACGACTCTACCCTCATGGAAACAACGAAAGGAAAGGGATGGAAAAGCGTTTTGAAGTTGGGGGGAAGCATAGGTTTGGGAGATGTCGGGCATATAATCTCTAGTGAATTGATGATCTTTTTGATATTGAGAAGGCATGATTAAGTACCTAAATACAAACAAAAATATTTCCAATCACTCATATGAAATCAAAAAGGAAAACTAAAATGAAAATGTGTTATATCATTTTCTTGACAAACATAGGATTGAATCCATATCATTTTCATGTTCACAATGTGTCTATTCCATCATTAACCAAGAACACATGATCTATGTTAGATCAACAATGGATTAGAACGTTGGTTTTTCAAAACAAGGTTTTTAGGTAAGCATTGACAATGTCATTACCTACTTGTTCATGGGTTCATCTCAAATCCATCATTCAACCAAAATCATTTAGCCTAAATTCGGATTTGTTCTACAAGTGGGTTTTAGTGAAATCTTAATGAATATCAACCTAAGGAATCATAGTAAAATAACCATGTCAACCCACATTCCTATTAAGGTTTTAATTCAATTTCAATTTTAAAAATCCCCAATTATGAAAGGATGAACCCTAGAACAAAATAGATGAAATTGAAAGAAAATACTTACAATTAATTGATGTTAGATGAAGGATGAGTGAAACCCACAACTTGGAATCAATTAATTTGAGTGATTGAAGGTTTTGGAAGATTCAACAATGGTGGAAAAGGTAAAACCCGTCGGCCGTGTGTTTTTGGGAGAGAGAGAGTTTGGTTTGAAAAAGAATAAAAAACTCAAACTGGCGCTCTGACAAGAGTTACTGCCCGCGATACCTTATCGATAAGGAACCGCGGGTTTGAGCCTCGTAGATAAGGAACCGCCTACAAAGGCAGGTTTTTATCTATGAAAAACGCCAAATTTTGAAAATCCAGTTTTTCTAAAATACTTAAGATTAAATCATGAGCCTTTTAGAATATCATTGGATCATCATAACACTAAGCAATATGCCTTAACGAAGGATTACGAGTTAAATCAAGATAAAAAAGAACCGAAACGGACAAACGACTACTCGTAGCAAACGACTAAGTGGAGAGAAGTCAAGGGAAGTGAATCAAGACTAGGACTAATGCTCAAGGAATTAATGACAATCTTCAAGTAGTTGTAACGAAGAGCTTGTGTCATATATAGTGGTTTAAGACGTGCCTTTCCGGCGAATCGTTAAACGGCTTTGGTAATGAATAAGCACAAAGCAATTATTCAAGTATAGACTAAGATCACTTTCAATAATAGTCTTAGTGTAAACCAAAATATGAGCAAGGTATTAATTCACTTTCTCTCCCACAAAGGGCCTACTAACCGTATGGGTGCAAACCATGGAAATCATGCTTGATACTTTAAGCTTCTACTAAGTCACTCTACATCACCATAGTGAGTCAAGTATCCAAGCAATGAAGGTTTGAGAGGATAAAGGAAAAGAAACACAAACCACAAATAAATGTCAAGGCAAGGATGCCGAGAACAAGCACATAGTCAAGTAATGATCAAAAAAATGATAAAAGGGCGTGTGGAAGAACGAAAGCGTACCTTGGCCACAAAGAGCAATCCATGAAGGAACAAGTGATGCCCAATCATCGACTGTGATGAGTACTAAGTCTTCAAGGACTAGTATCATTCCCAATCATCTTGGTATCATCATTCAAAGATGTTAAAGATCAATGAAGATCAGTCTTCTACAAGTGCAAGTAACTCAATCCACAACCAATTAAGTGATTGATCTTCATGAGTACCTACACATAGCAAGATGCAAACTAGTAGATACATTTCAAGAGTATATCTAAAATGCATAAAGGCTACTAATCTTAAGTGGGATGCAATATTATCAATTAAAAGACCTATTTTCAAAGAAAACATAGTTTTGACCAAAGAGAAACTCTAGTACAACTAGACCTTCTAATTTGAGGAGACAATGGATCGATCTAAGTTTCAAATAACAATATACTTCAAAGATCTTGAGTGACCATCGCTCTGATACCAATTGTAGAAACTAGAAGGGGGGGTTGAATAGTTTCTCTTCGATTGGTGACCAAATTAAAATTACTTTCAATTTCGTTTGTATCAAAACTATCTTTTACTTGAGACTAAGTTGCATAATGATTAGGTTCAATTCAAATGCACTAGCAAGGATAATAGGTAAGTATAATGATAATGAAATAAGTAAAGAGTAAGGAAAGAGACAACCTAGTGGGAAGACACCAAGATTTATAGTGGTTCGACAACGAGGTTCTATCCTCGTTTCTACTCCACTCCTCGAGTACACCTACTCGAGATTTCCACTATATCCACAAGCTCCCTTCTCGGCGGAGAAAACCTTACATCGTTGCTTACATTATTTTCCGACACTAAGCCAAATGTCGAGACCTAATCTTTAGCTAGGACCAATCTACACGACGTTGCCTACTTCACAATTTTACGACACAAGGCTAGATGTCGGGTTCAAATCTTAAGGTAGAACCAATCTTCACGACGTTGCCTACTTCACCATTTTACGACAGAATGCTAGATGTCGAGTTCTAATCGAAAGCTAGAACCAATCTTCACGACTCTTCACTTTGAAGCTAAGTGAGAACTTCACACAACACAACTACTAATCACTTTTAAGTTTAGTGAGAACTCACAAGACAAAACCACATCACTTTATAGTTTAGTGAGAACTCCTAATCAAATCTATTACAACTCAACTAGACTTATCCAAGTACACACATGTAGCTTGGATTTACACAACAAAAATCCAAGCAAACACATATGCAATGGATGTACACAACAAATCCAAGTATCCACAAATAACTTGGATGAACACAACTAGTCCAAGTATTCATAAATACATTGGATTAACCTAAAAAAAGGGTATCATGATGAATATGACTAGCTCATAGATTCATCTTTATCACAACACTAGTGAGTGAGTGATCTTCTCATTGGACAAGGTAAAGGAGGGGATCAAGAGGATAATCATATGTAAACATCCTTAACAATTTAAGTGATCATTTACTAATGATTATGCTATAGAAAATAGAAAGAGGGCTGAGAAAAACGTCCAAGAGGCTTACTGGAAAATGAGATTTGACCCACTATTTAAAGGAGACAAAGTATAACGGATCTAAAACGGCTACTGTGCGCGGTACCTTATCTCACCCCGCGGTACCATATCGCTAAGGTACCGCGTAGGTACTTAAGGTACCGCCACTAGACTCTGCTCCGTTTTTTTGTCTTTTAGTGGGGTGGGAATATCTAAGGTATTTGAAACCTTCAAAGGATATTCTAACAGCATTTGGAATATGCCATTTTCAAATTTTCATTTTCCATTTTAATAAAACATTTTCTAAAAAAGAAAGTTTATTAAAAAGTCTTTTGTCATATTAACAAAAGTGAGTTTTAAGGATAATCATTTTGATGATCACTAAGTATGATTAAGAAAGGTTAGTGATATGATTATTACCTTGATGATAGTGTTAGTTAAATAATTCAATTTGTGTTTTACACTAAATGTGTTGTATGGTTTGTTGTGATCAAAACTAAGAAAGATTAGTTAACACTAATAATGTTTTTAGGCATCACTTGCATTAACAGATGAGATCGAAGTTCATGAGGATGACGAGTATGTAGACCCCGAGGGGGCGGTGTTCTTTATTGATATACATTTTGAAAAATTATATAATCCACCACCCCCTAACCGCAACTTAAATGTGAGGATTTTTAACGCGACTAATTTTGAATTTGACACGCCAAATATTTTCGACATTATCAAGTCGGGTTTTCATAAATAGTTTTTAAACGATTAAAAAGGAAAGGATTTTAAAATTGATTTAAATGAATTTTCTACAAGTTTAACTCCGTCATCACCATGTTTTATGAGTGCTACCACCTCGTCTACTCCTTTTGACGACGGTTGGTGTGAATCTAGTGTGGGGGAAGCCCCTTATGTTCCCTCACATTTCTCCACCGAGGACGAGATTTACGATCCCGGAATTGCTTGTAAAGGGAAATCTCGGTCTTCCACCGGTGCAATAAATGGAAAACTTAGCTATTTGCTTGGTGTGAGTCTACCTCGAGTAGCTCATTATGTTGACTTACCCATTGCCCCACCTTTCTACTTCTCATCTCTTTTCTTCTACCCCATTGGTGTTCATGTTGGAGTGGCGTTGTTTCGTCTTTCATCCGAAAACGAAGACGCTATCTTTGACCCCGTTATATGCTTATCGGGTTTTTAAAGTACTCCATGTACTTTTGGGCATTGTTTATCATGTAAGCCCCACCAAAAATGACCATACCATGATTATCCCTAAATGATCACATTTATGGGGATTCGAGTCGAGCTTTTGACTCGGTTATCAAAAACAAGGTGCCTCGTGGGGGATTCTCATGCTTATCCTTGTAAATATTATTGCTTTCTAATCGTGTAACGAGGGGACTTGTGCTCTTCCAACCTTTGTTCCGTGGTTGTTTGTGATTGTGATTTATTAGGTTCATCGTCATCATTGAATCCTCTCGTGTTCATTTAACGGATCACTCGAGCTTCGATCGTTGCCCTTGGAGATTCCGATATCCGATGATATCCTTTAATGTTCTAACGTTTATCTTATTAGCATAATTCATCAACGACTTTTAGGTTATTTGTTTTACCCTTTCCATGCTCGAGATTAAGCATTCGACTTCGTCTCTAGTATGGGGGTGTTTTCACCCCTAGACTCAAAACATTGAGGACAATGTTTAGTTTTAGTATGTGGGTGAGTAGATACTTCACCTTGCTTTCGTCACCACGCAATCAAATTTTCATCTTTTGTTATCGTTTTGTTGCAAATAAGGCTAAAAATGGCCAAATTTTAAATTTTTTCTTGATTTTCATAAGTGTTTAAGACACGAATGTAGGTTTTCCTTTTATGAGAATAAGATTAATTTTTGACTCGACCGTGCGTGTTGAGCACTTATCTTCGATTCCTTAAATTTGTAGGCTAAGTCTCTTAAATGAGGACGAGAAATGATAGAGTTATTTATAAGTCTCGTAATCTTTCACGATCTCATGTGTAGAAATTATTAGCTTATTCTCCCCACGCTTTTGATAATAAATTGATAATAAAGATTGATTTAGCGGTCTAGTCACTATTGTTGGTTTCTAATTTGTTTTAGTAACTTCCATGTAATTAAATTGGGAAAACATTAAGGTATCGCCAGCATCACGGTTTTGAAGTATTGGCACCCGAATAATCGAAAGCTTCACCTAATAATAAGATTTCAAGTGCTCACCTAAATTAAGCAAAAATTTAAAGCTCACAAGGCCGAATAATCTATGCCCAAATTGAAAGTGAATCAAGCCTTAATCTTTGAAGCTTTAAAGATCCAAAATTCGCTTTAGCGTGAGGATATAGGTCTTTGGCCATAATATAACCACCGATGATGGAGGATAATAAAAGGCAAGGCAAGACCGAAGTCATAATAAAAGCTCCATGGCGGAGTGGAATAAAAGATGGAGGTAAACCTATGATAATAAGGCCCTTCCGTTAGGAGGCGTATAAAATTCTTGGTAGTAAGTCTCATGTTCAAAACTGTTATAAAACCGTGTTTATCGATCCTTCTTGTTGACTTAATTTTTAGACATCGTTGTCTATTAGGGTGAATTATTAATTTAATGATTTTGGTTACACCGTTAAGACTCTGTTTTTAGACTTAATCTCTATTCACGCATACTTCAATGATGTATCCTCGTGATCATTAAGACAAAATAAAATATAAGAGATACCAATTAGGAATAAGGGAGTCTAGGTTCGTAATTAACACTCATGAGATATGATTGTGTTGCTAACTTATAACAACAATGATCTTGTTACACGCTTAGCATGGAATTGGGTGAAAATCGAGGATGACGAAATTATTTCTAACGAAGCACTCGCGTCTTCTTGTTCTATGATCCCAAAAGTCACTTAATGTTAGCCTCAAAAATATTGAGTCAAACAAGAATGCTCGGTCATAGGTTATTATTGTAACATTAGTCAGAACGTTGTAATAGGTAGTTAATTAGTCGTGTTCATTCATAAGTAACCAAAGCCCAAAAAGGAAAGCCCGGCCCATGATCATATGGCCCATTAAGCTACATGTAAGCAAAGGCTATATAAACCCTTCCTAGCATGTTAGGAAGGGTGTTGGTCATTTCATTTTCTATCAATCTAATATCACCTAGTTTCTCCAACCATTCTCTCTACTTTCTCTCACTACTTTCTCTCTCTAGAATTCATCTTCTTCTCCTATTTTCTTTCTTTAAATTCGTGTTATATCATTCATATATTAGGGCCAACAATTGGTATCAATCGCCATGGGGTAGTTTTGTGATTGGTTGTTATGTTTTAAATTGATTTATTTGATTTGATCCTTAATTCTTCCAGGAATTCAAGATTTTTTTGTGCTTGTTTGTGATTTCAATTCGTATACCTTCTTCAATAGTGTTGTAGTGATTATGGTATCTTGGTTTTGGTTAAAAACACAAACTTTCTTGGATCAAACGTTCAAAACTTCTTGGTTTTTCTTCATTCCGAAATTCAAGCTAGTATCACCATCAGAAAGTACAAGTGAGAGGGGTTTGATCGCAATAACCAACTGGTTCTACATTGCGATCACTGGATTACGATACCTTATTCCGATCTGGACATTCCGATCGTTCTTTGCGATCTGGGATTCCGACGGTTTTAAGGAATTTTGATTCGTTACTCTGCCAAATTTGTTTCAGCCATATTCCAATCTGGGATTCCACAGGTACATTGCGATCTGGGATTCCGACAGGTATACATTGTGATCTAAGCATTCAGACAGAAGGACATTTCGATCTAAACATTCCGACAGTGCATTGCGATCTAATCCATATTCCGATCTAAACATTCCGACAGTACATTGCGATCTAAGCATTCTGACAGCCAATATTCCGATGGCACATTCCGATGGACATTCCGATGACATGTTTAGCTAAATTTTGTTTGAGTATTTTTTAGACTTAGCCACCATCTAGACTAGTTTCGGAATATCGTTTACACGAAGATCAAATCCAAAAAAAAAAAGTTAAAATTTTTCCGTCAAGTAAATTCAAATTTTTTCCATACTAATTATAGGAAATTTCTAGCTCAATTTCAAAATTTGGCGATACAAAATTTTTTGGTCTATCGTTTTGTCGGACTGAGGAATTTAATGTCGGACTGAGAAAAAATAGCATTTTTCGGAATTTTAACAACTCAATCACATCATATCTACTTAAGATCCATATTCACTTCATCATTTCAGAGAATATTGAGATGGATTCTACTGCCGAATATCGTGTGACGAACAACAACATAATGGTGGCGGGTAACAAAGAGAGACCACCAATGCTTGTGGTCGGTCGATATGCTCAATGGCAATCACATTTTCTTCGTTATTTTGATACAAGACCTAATGGTGATGCATTGAGGCAATGTATTAACATTGGACCATATGTTTTCTCTGATATCATTGTTCCTTATACACCAGCCATTGACACTACCACAGAAGTACCCGCAACCAAAAGAAAAGACACGTTATCCGATCTTACACCAGAAAAGCGTGCTTGGTATGATGCAGAAAAAGAAGCGATATACATGATTCTAAGTGGAATTGGAGATGATATTTATTCCACGGTTGATGCATGCCCTACGGCACAAGAAATGTGGACGGCTATTGAACGCTTGCAACAAGGAGAATCACTCACAAGCAAGATGTTAAAACTAACTTGTTTTGGAATTTTGGTAAGTTTACTACATTGGATGGAGAATCAATTGAGTCTTATTATTCACGATTCTACAAGATGATGAATGACATGACAAGAAACAACCTGGAGGTCTCCACCATGCAAGTCAATGTGCAATTTCTTCAGCAACTTCAACCAGAGTGGACACGTTTTGTTACTTTGGTGAAATAACAGAAGCAGTTAGACAAGGTAAACTATCACACTCTCTTTGATATCTTGAAACAATTTCAGCATGAGGCAAATGAAATTCGAGCTGAACGAGTTACAAAGACGGCTAATCCACTTGCTCTAGTGTCTACCACTCAACATCATCGATCTCGTACTCCAAAGTCATATTCCATTCAATCATCCTCCCCATGATATTCCACATCATCCAAGTCTTCATTATCCACAAGATCACGCGGCAAAGAACCAAGAGCACCATCACCACCATCTGAGTCATCATCTGAAGAGGATAGTGATGAAGATCAAGCTCAGAAGAATAGGGAAATGAAACAACAAATTGCTTTCATTATGAAGACTTACAAGAAAATCTTCAAACCCACAAACAACAATCTTCGAACATCATCCAACACAAAGAACCAATATGTTGAGAACCCTTCAAGGTATGACACACGTCGGCGTGGTGAAAGTCCTTCTAGGTATGATCGACATAATCCAACACACGTTGAGGGTTCTATAAGGTATGATCGACAAACTTCCAAGTATGATACTCAAAGGATTGCTGCTGCTACTGGGAATAGGGAAACTGTTGGAACGCAAGTGGTTCAACAAAGTGGGATTCAGTGTTATAATTGCCAAGGTTATGGGCATATGGCAAAGGAATGCATAAAGCCGAAACGGGTTAGGGACTCTAGCTATCATAATGAGAAGATGTTGTTATGCAAGAAGATGGAAGCAGGGGTCAAATTGTCGGCTGAGGAAGGAGCAATGCTTGATGATACTGATAATGAAGCCTTCGACCAAGAATTAGAAGCACATAACTCGTACATGGAAAAGGTTGACGAAGTTCTCAAGTCACTGAAGATGACAATTGACCTATCTTTGACACTGAGCCACTCGATAAGGTACACACTGATGAATATAATGTGTTTGTTGATACTCATGAGCATAGTGAGCTACCCAATGCCATTAATGACACATGTATGACGGAAAAGGTTGATACCAATACCACATCCGATTCATCAGACATGTGCAATAATGAGTTTGAGGATGATCAATATGAAAATGAGTATGATGATGAGGAGCATGTCGCGCTTGCTAATTTAATTGCCAGTTTACAAAAAGATGTCAACGAAACTAGAAAAAGTCAAAAGCAATTAAAGAAGGCAAACGCAGCGCTCACTCAAAATTTTGAAGAATGCAAAGCCGCACTAATTACATCTAGTGAGACCATTGAACACTATAAAGATGAGTGATGAGACTGCTTTTATACATAGTCTCATCGTCCAAAATGGGCTTAAAATGCATTAAATATCTTTAAAAATGCCAAATATATGCTCGTGTTTGTTGCTTGTGTATTTTAGGTACGGATATTGAGGAAAAGACAAAAAGATCACAAGAATCAATCAAAAACGAACACGGGATATGAAGTCGCACAATGAACTGGACCCGAATCATGAATTTCCAAAATTACCCTTGAAGAATTGAAGATTGGCAAGAATGGTCCCTCAACTTTGGAAGACTTGGCAATTTATACCCTTGTAAAACTCATAAATTACATTGGGGTCCCTAAATTACCAAGAGTATACAAGAAAAGCCCTTGAAGATTGCATTTATTGCACTTTTGGTCCTAATTCAAAGTTTGTAAACTACATGTGCTAAAAATGACAAGTTGCTGAAAGTTGTTATAAGTAAATGGGGCGTTGACAAAGTTTATTACCAAGTGACAAGAAAAAGGGAGTTAAGGGACTGAAGTTGCCCAAACATTGAAACCCCATCCACCACTCATCAGCTGACACATCACCCCACTCAAACCATTCCACCAATCACGTTTCTCCTACCCTCCACGTCATACCTCCACCATAATAACTGATTAAATCAGTTATTAATCCTTCCCTCCAATAAACACCCATTTAAAAACTCACTTTACCCAAAACAGATTAAACTTCCCCTAATCCCCCAAGAACCCTAATTTTCCCAGGATTAATTACCCCCAAATCAAGGGGTTTTTGTCCAATCTTTTCCAGATCCTTAATTTAACTTAACCTAAACATATTGGCACCCCAAGATTCGACCCCAACCATCCCATGTGACCATACCCCACTCCCCTGCTCATGTCACTTTCCCCCAAACCCCATGAGGAGACAAGATTAAGGGTGGGATCTCTTTCCTTGCTCCCAAAGTACTTCTCAACGTCCAAGATCACTTCATCAAGCTGTACAACAGCAAGAAGATCACATGACTTCACCATTGACCAAGATTCGAATTTGAAGACCAAGGGCATTCAAGGAAATTTAGCAATTAGGGTTTAAGCTTTGTAATATTTTATTCATTTTTCTAGATTGTTCTTTTAGTTAGTATAAATATAAGTGGCTTGTCACTTATATTTTTTTGTTCCAGTTTTTGCTTTTCAGCATTTTGTAATTCCTTTTTAAAAAACTAATGAAAGTTGGTATGTTTTAAATCTGTAATTCCTTTTTATTGTTTTAAAAGTTGGTGTGTGTTTGAAAAGCAAGCTGAGTTCCACATTGATTTGATTGAGTACTTTGTTGAAAGAGTTTCAAAAAGCATTTAAAAGTTTCTGAAAATCTGTTTTCTTGGTTAGCAAATTGGTTCAATGTCCACATAAGCTGTTTTATTTGGGCTCCTATATGACCATTGAACCTTGATATCTTGTGGATATCAAGATTCAGTGGGTATAGAGCTTGGGTAAAAAGCATATTGAGGTGAAAACCTTTTTGCTTGTTTTGACCCATTGGTTTTAACACTTACTATATCAAAAGCTACAAGCTTAAAGCTTGTAGTATTTGATATTTGAAGTTTTTCTGTTGGTTTTGTGGTGATTGTGCAGGGAAATACCCATATATCATCAAAATGTTAGAGTATTTCTAGTCAATCAGCAACCTCATTCAACCCATTTACTTCCAAGAACCCCTGGCTTACCTAGTTATTGGTTAAAGTTTAGGGGAGCATAGCTGACCCTCACTAGGATGCAAAGTGAGGGAGGTGCTCATTCTCTTTCCTTTCTCATTTTTCTTTCTTACTTTTACTGAAAATTTGTGTGCTATATAAGTTTGCATGATTGTGTTCTTATGATGAAGTTTTCTGTTTGATTATGCTTATTTAGGGTGTTTATGCATGCTTAGATAGGTTATAATCAATTTGGTTAGGTTTTGTATGCAATTTGTTTGTTAAAGTTTAAAATCAGAAAGTTAAGGGTTGTTTGGGTTAAGGGTCTGAATGGTTTAAGTTGACTTTAAACTAGAAGGAAACTGCCTAAACAAACTTGTTTTATCACTATTAGCTCATTGTTCTCATTGGTTCTGAGTTTGGTCAAGTTTTATAGGAATTGCATGTTTTATTCTTGGTTAAATTTGGTAAATTATGAGTATGCCCTTGACTGCCTAGATTCTTAGCTAAATCTTGTTGTTGATCTTTGTTCTTTGATAAGTTTTAGGGTAAGTTAGGACTGTGTTTAGTTTTTGTGTGCATTGGGTTGGTTTTCTGCTAGTTTGTGGCTGTAGAACTCACCCTAAGTGCACATTAGATCAGCAAATACCCCTTGCCTGCTTTTAGCATATCAGTTACTAATTTTGCTTTCAAGTGTGAATTTTTTGTGTATTAGCTGGTGTTTTTCTTGCTTCCATTGACTCCCTACACTCAACTGAGTGTAGGGGTGCCCCCATTGTCCATCAAAAACCAAGAAATCATCAAGAACAAGCCCTCTTGTTCATATCTTCACTTGTGAAGATTCACTCTTTGTGTTCATCAAGCAAGCAACTTATCTGGGCACGTTTTTTATTCCCATTGAATTGATTCTAACTTATTTTGATATAAGATTGTGATTTAGAGTAATATAAGTTACTGTATTTGAGTTTCATAAATTTAAAAAAGAAAAAAAAAAGTTTTTAACAAAAAGGACGTGGCCAGGACTCGAACCTACGCCACTCCTCTCACACACAAACGCGTTTACCATCTGCCCTAGGGTCTTTGACTGGTAACCTTTTGCACAATTAAATACTTAAGGGGTGTGTGTTTTTAGCTTATTAAACCAATCAGTTTAGTAATAAGTTGTTTGTAGCTTATTTTCTTTAGCTTTTTACTATTTAGCATTTTCCCTTTTTCTTTCTTAGGTTTAGGACTTTTTAGCTAAAAAAAAGTTTATTTTTCATGTGAATAGTTTATTTATTAGGATTATTTTAAGTTTTAATTTTTGAAAGTAAATAAAAAATAGGAAAAAGTGTTTTAAAAATCTGGAAAAATAGTTCTTAAGTTTTTAACTATATTTTTGAGGTTTATAGCAATTAAAGTTTTTAGATTAACTTAATTTTGATTTTATATGATTTTAGGGTTTTTAACCAACTTAAGAAATTAATATAAAATTATTATAAAGGTTTTGGAAACTTTTGATTGCATTTCTGTCTTAGTTACATTTTTCTAGATTTCTGGTAATTTTTTAGAATTTTTTTATTAAACTTTGAATTTTTTTGAATATTTTATTATTAAAAATTGAAAGTTAGTTTTTTCTACTTTTTTCATTTTTCTAGTTCTAATATCTAATGTTAGGAGTTTTGCAACTTTTAGAATATTTTCATTGTCCTTAGATTTATTTTTATAATTATTTTAAGTTTTAATAGTTTTAATAGTTTTTAAATCATTTTAAATAGTTTTGGTTGGTTTAAAAATTTTCAAAAATAGTTTTAAATTAAGTTAGGTTGTTTTAGAGGTTTACAAAGTGATAAAACTCATTTTGGGCTTTTTAGTAATTAAATTGATTTTTAGGGCTTTAATTAGCATTAAAAAATCATTATTTAATTAATTAAAAGGTTTGGGTGATTTTTGATTTTTTGTAAACTCTTTATACATTATTTATTTTTTGTTTGCAATTTTTAGGAATTTTTAGGATAAAATTTTAAATTTGGTGCTTTTACGGTTTTACGTGTACGACCTTTTCGTCTTAGTGTAATCCGTCATCGTAACCGTCATTCTCTTCTTATCCTTCTTCTATTTTTCTTTCTCAAAAATATAATCACAAAGTAATCCAAAGCATTACACACATAACACACTAGCCTCCTTGAGAACTAACTCACTTTAGGGTCATAACTTGTGGTTTTCCTAAACTACTCGTTAACACTTGCCCTAATTGCCTGCTTTTCCTAAAGGTGTGCAAAAACTCAACTATCATTTTGGCGCCGCTGCCGGGGAGGCGTGTTGTGTTTTGATTCGAACAATTGTTGTTTTTATATAGCCATAATAGCTAATTGTATTAGTAGCACTCTACTAATACGTATTATCGGTTTTTCGTTTTGTGAATACTATTACTATATTGTATACGTAGAACAATAAATTCACAAGTACTCCAAATACATGAGAAATCACAACCTTGACTTGGGAGATCATTACCCAATCATTGTATTCGAATCTCAAACCAAAGAAAAAAGGCAAAAATAGATAAATACTTTCGAGAAGCTCGATTTTGAAAAATACAAACTCTAAGGTGGGTATAAGGCGGATATTATAAAATATATCCTAAGGAAAAAGGCTCTTAAGTGCTTCGCGCCACCTCGTTTCCCCCCTTGCTTGTGAGTATTTTATTTTGAGAGCTAATCGAGGGTTTTGCCGCCCAAAGTATTATTAAGTATCATATATACTTTCTTGGTTTTATTTGATTAAACCCTCTTGAACGTTTTGGTGTTCCACCAACGTTCTAAAGTCATCGAAGGCGTTCACTTCACATGATCGTTTTCATTCCTTGAGGCTTCTTTAATCAAGAGATTTGATTAAGGAGGAGATTTGTAGATTATTGTCTACTTAATACAATTCCAAAATCCAAAAAAAGTAAAAACAATCAAAAATCCAAAAAAATTGAAAAAGTTAAAAACACCAAAAAGAATCTTCTTTGCTCATCCCCACGTTGTACGTGACGTTTATGCTTACTCGTAATCAAGCAAGACGTGCACGTAAACGAAAAAACAAAAAGGAGTCAACACCTACTCCTAATCTTTCTAGTGAAGAGACTCCAAGTGAGGAACCTATTGTAGAACAAGAAGCTATCATGGCTAATCGTACTATGATGGAGTTGCTTCAAGCACCCACCGAGGGTTTTAGAGAGGCCATTGTGATTCCCGCCATCCTTGCGGAGAACTTCGAGATCAACACGGGTTTAATGTCTATGCTTCAAGCCAACAAGTTTCGCGGACACGAAAAAGACAACCCACATTATCACATTAGGCAATTTAATCGTCTCACCGCGACAAACAAGTTTAAGGATGTACCACACGATGCCATTAAGATGATTTTGTTTCCATACTCGTTAGATGGACCCGCCAAGATATGGCTCGAGAAAGAACCCCCAAATTCGATTTTGACGTGGGGTGATCTCGTTTCTAAATTTGTGAATCAATTTTTTCCACCATCTAAAACAACACATTTGAAAAACGAGATATCACGATATACTCAAAGGTCTAATGAAAGTTTTTCAATGGCTTGGGAAAGGTTTAAAGAAATGTTACATGAATGTCCACACCATGATTTTTCCGAATTGCGTCAAATTGACACTTTTTATAATGGGCTTAATGATCATGAACGAGATTACCTAAATGCCGCCGCGGGTGGTAATTTTTTGTGCAAAACGACCGATGAGGCTTTGAAAATCATTGAGAATAGGTCCAAGGTTTATAGCCCTCGTAACACATCGAGTGTTGCCAATTTGGGTTCGTCATCGTCGGCATCGTCTCATAGCATTAATGCCTTGCAAGATGAAGCAAATGAGGAGAATCGGTTTTTCGATAGGTTTTCGACTCTTATGACTCATTGGAAAGCACAAGATGCTTTAAATTCCGCATCGATTAAGGCGGTTGCCAAGAGTTGTATTTCGTGTGGTGGAGCTCATGATTTTTTCGAGTGCATTACCACGGATGGTAATACTTCGAATGCATATGTAGCCACGGGAACTTATAACCAAAACGGTCAAGGTTCCCGCCCAAATCAAGCTCCAAAAAATCAAAATTCTAACAACTATCGAAACAATAATCAAAGTGGTGATTATCAAGGAAATCAACGTAACTACGACAAGGGTAATTATCAAAGTGGAAATGGGCAAATTTCAAACCAAAACCAAAACCGTGATTTTCAAACTCCCACTCAAGGTTTTCAAAATGATCACACCGAAAATCTTCAAGGAGAATTTTTGAATTATGCTAAAGCAAACGATTCTAAGTTTGATAATATGCAACGTGAAATGGTTAGTTTAAGATCCGAGTTGAAAAACGAGCTTAAAAACGAACTTGCTAATGAACTTAAGACTCATGCTAATAAAATGGAAGGAAATGTTCAACGTCTCCAACAAAATCAACAAAAAATGGAGCAAGGTCAACATGAGATTAAGCAAGAATTGTTAAAAGCGGATGCTAGGCAATCTAAGTTTGAAGACCGAATGGGAAAAATGTTTGAAGCTATCATGTGTAAACCTTCTTCTTCGGGTGGTCTTCCTAGTGATACCATCGTAAACCCAAAAGGAGAATTGAAGGTTATTACTACTCGTAGTGGTAAAACTTTCAAAGAACCCATTTCTCGTCCAAGTACTTCTACGGAGAAGGAAAAAGAGAAAGAACCTGAGGTGGTGGTAGAAAAGGAGCAAATTTCAAGCCCACGAAGTACCGCTCAAACCACACCTACGGTTGTACCAATACCAATAGTGGAACCCGAGATTCCAAGGCCTTTGCCTATGCCCCAACCCACACCACCCTTACCTTACCCTTCAAGACGAAACAAGGAAAAGGCACAAGAACGAAATAATTATCAATTTGAACTTTTTATGAAAATGTTTCGTGACTTTCATTTTAATATAATTTTTCATGATGCCTCGATTTGCCGCAAACATTAAAAGTATGTTGAATAACAAAGAGAAATTGCAAAAATCGTCTAGTTGTTCATCTGTTTTTCTTAGCCGCATACCTCAAAAAGTCGGTGATCCCGGTAAATTTTTAATCCCATGTGCAATACAAGATATGGAGGAATGCTACGCCTTGGCCGATCTTGGTGCTAGTATAAATTTGATGCCTCTTGAGATTTTTAAGTCGCTCAATCTTCCTAATCTCACTCCTTCAAGAATGTCAATCGAGATGGCCGATCATTCTACGTTTCTAGCTTGTGGAGTAGCCGAGGACGTCTTCGTGAAAGTTGGAAAGTTCTACTATCCCGTAGACTTTATCGTTGTTGACATTCCCATCGATCCTAAAGTTCCTCTAATTTTAGGTCGATCATTTTTGGATACTTCGAGTGCACTTATCGATGTGCATGCTAGGAAAATCACTCTTCGTTTCAATGAGGAAGAACTCGTCATAAATGCGACTCAAAACTCCACACTTTCTCATGTGTACTCTATCACGTCTTTGGACAATGTCAATCCCATCAAAAACATTTGCAAAAGGATTTCAAAGAGAGTTTTAGGAGTTGTTGATAAAAACGATTTTCCATCCCCTCCCCCGGTGGAGGTTAAGAGTGTTAGGCCTACGTTTCTAATCACGAATGATTCTTCGGATGATGAATATGTTAACCCCGATGGGGAAGTTTTCTCTGTTGACAAACGTTTTGAGAACTTACCACCACCAAAACCAAAACGGTTTTCAAATGTGAGAATTTTTAGTGTGACTAAAGTTGCTTTAGAAACACCAAATATTTTTGACATAATTAAGTCGGGTTTTCATAAGGAGAGTTTAAAAGATGAAAAAAGGAAAGATTTTAAATTGGATTTAAAAGATTTTTCTACAATGCTAACTCCGTCATCACCTCATGTTTTGAGTGCTACAAGCTCGTCTTCTCCTTTTGGCGATACTTTGTGTGGACTTAGTGTGGGGGAAGCCCCTTATGTTCCCTCCCCTTTCTCCACCGAGGACGAGATATTTGATCTTGGAATTGCTTATAAAGGGAAATCTCGGTCTTCCACTGATGCAATAAATGGAAAATCTTTCTATTTGATTGGTGCGAGTCTACCTCGAGTAGCTCATGGTTTTTATGACTTACCCATTGTCCCACCCTTCTATTTTCTCTCATCTATTTTCTTGAAACCCTTTGGGTTTGTGTTGACACATGATGAAGTGGCGTTGATTTGTTTTTCCAATGAAAACGAGAACGCCATCTTCGATCCCGGTATTTTGCACCATCAAAGGACTTAGTCCTTAATACCGGTTGTTTTTGGGCCTTGTTTATCATGTAAGCCCCACCAAAAATTGACCATACCATGATTATCCCTAAATGATCACATTTATGGGGGATTCTAGTCGAGCTTTTGACTCGGTTATCAAAAACAAGGTGCCTCGTGGGGGAAACCCATGCTTATCCATGTACATATTATTGCTTTCTAATTAATGTGAGGGGATTTGTGTCCTTCCAACTTTTGTTCCGTGGTTGTTTGTGAATTGTGGTTTTTAGATGATCATGATCTTCACGATTGGAGCATCTCGTGTTCGTTTTATGGGAGCACTCGATCGTTTGCTTTGAAGACTTTCTCAGTATTCATGATATATCCTTTTGATGTTCTAACCTTAGGTTTATAGCACACTTCATAAACGGCTATTAATTTATGGGTTACACCTTTTCCATGCTAGATTATGCATTCGACTACGTCTCTAGTATGGGGGTGTTTGCACCCCTAGACTCGAAACATTGAGGACAATGTTTAACTTTAGTATGGGGGGGTGAATAGATACATGCCTTGCCAAACCTTCACGCTTTCCAAAGTTTATGTGACAATCCGTCAATTTATGATTCATATTTTATTCTCAATATTTATTTGAAAATATTAATTTTAATGTTATATTATGAACTCACTTATTTTTGGGAAGAAATTTGGATTTACGTCTTGAAGTAGCATCGACTACGTCTAAACCGGAGGATTCAACGTTACGTGCTTACGTTTACATACACCGTTTTGGTGACAGTCCGACATTTCAGAAAATAAATTTATCCGTGAATATTATTTTGAGATTTTAAATTTGTGTTGGTTCACAAACTCACAAATTTACGAGAAGAGATTAGGACTTACGATTTTAATTTAACGTCCTTTACGACTAAACCGGAAACCTTAGGATTACGTATTTATGTTTTCGCACTCCGTTTTTGATGAGACAATTTTTATTAGATTCGTTTTGTGTCGTTGATTCATAATTTATAAAAACGTTTTTCGTAAAAGGACCCGAGGGCACGCAAATCGAGGAAACTAGAATCGAGGAATACCCGTAAATTAATGGGGATGGAACAAGTACATACTTGTCCCACCCCCACACATGGCTAAACAAAGCTAACAACACCATGTGGTGTCAAGCTTACAAGATAAGCTAAGATACATGTCTTAGTTTATTTGTAAACTAGCAACCAACATCAAAACCACCACCTCAAACCATTTTCATTCATTTCAACACATGCAAACCACTAAACACTCTCCTCCCTCTCTCTAAAATTCGTCCCAAACTCATCCAAAACAACCCCCATTTGATCTTGATTCAACCATAAATCATATGTATAATTTACATATGATGAAAACCCATTGAAGTTATGAAGATTGGAGGTGATCTTAACATGTAAAAAGGAGTTTTCAAGGGAGTTTGGGGCTGATTTCTCAAGGAGTTTTCATGAAGAACAAGGGCTGATTTTTGGAGGAATCTACAAATAGTTGGTGATCCTATAAGTGGTGTTGATATCTCATAAGATTGGTTACCTAAAACCATGTCTTGTTCATCCAAAAGCTCATCATTTCATCACTTTGGTGGTATAAAGATTGTTCTCCCCATCCTCTTGTTATTTTGATTATGTAATCATGTATTTTCTTTCTTATTGTATATGTATATGATGAATATATTATGATAAAAATATTGTGTGGGGTTCAAGTGTTGATAAATATGATTAAAGAGATGAAAAACCATAGGAAACAAGGTTAAAATCTTGCTAAATATGATGGCTGTATAAAAACAGTAAGTAACCAAATGTTAAACTGATAAAATGGCATGGTGGAATCAATTTACAGTAAGTATTAGATGTCATACACATGTGAGAGTTGTCCATGCAATGGAATCATCAAAATGAGTGAGATATGATCAAAACAAGTTTAGAATACAAATCTGAGTTCACTGTTTTGGACGATTTTTAGAAAATACTTAAAGGCTGAATCAACAGTAGCTATAGGAGAGTTAAATGGAACACATATCATGTAGTTTATGTCATAAAAATTTGAGTTTCTATCTCCATATAGAACTGTAGATATGGCTGTTTTGGTGAACATGAAACTAAAAATCAGATTTTTAAGGAATTAATGTTTATTATATAAGCACTCAACTAAAAATAGTATAACATGTGAATTAAAACCCACTAACTTATATAATACATTTATATAAATATGTATAAGGATAAATAAATGAACATTTTATAAAAATGGTAGTTTGATAAGTTTTATAAGTTATAAAACTATAAACATGATTTTTATGACTTTTTCGGCTATTACCGTAAAATTAACGTTTTTGTTAAATAAAACTTAGACGGTTGGACCCGTCTAACGTAAAATTTTATAAACTCATATACTGATATATAAACATATATAACAAGTAAAAACCGATAAAACCCGAACTATAAAACATACGGACATTAACGGGCTAAGTTAACGTTATTGGACTAATAATACAACAAAATGGGCTAAAACACTTATTAACTTATTTATTGGGCTTAACCCATTTGGAACCAACATTTAAAGTATAAATAATGATAATAAAAGTATAATTTGACTAATGAATAGTATTGGGCTTATATTAGGCTTATTGGGCCTAAAACATGTAAATAAGTAAAACTAGTAAACTAGTACAAAAGTTACCAATACATAACACTATAATGAATGAGTAAAAATGTATAAAGCCACTTGATCATCATCATATATATAAAATCATCATATGTATACATAATTGTTATTTTTATAAAGTCATTGGACAAGAGTCTAAGACGAGTATTATTTGTTTAGGTTTCCGTGATTGAAGCACGTACCGTACATCCAAATTGCCGATAACCCGCTTTCCCACATCCACGTGAGTTCATAGCCTCGCACTCTTTTAAATGTTTTTATGAATTATTTTATAAACCCGCGAGGGAGATAACATGTTATTTTTTATAAAATAGGACACATTTGTCCCGATTGTTTGTTTATTGATTTGGACCCGGATGATTGTATGACCCTATGAATGATTAAATGACCCGATAGATGAAATAAAATGGATTATTAAAGTTAGGTTATGTCACTAAAAGTCCCATTAGCATGAATTGTGAACTACCGGGATTTGGTAGACGCTTATGCATATAATAGTACTATTTGGGGACGATCACCCCAGTTCGCACCTTGACGGTTGATCCCCGTCGTGCCACATTGATTGGTAAGCGAATTTATGTATGAGAAGATTTCCATAGCGTGACCTTTGTGACGACACGCTAATTTAGATGGGCAAATTGAGTTTCGGGCTAGCTACCCGTTGTTTGGTTTAGTAAGGTAACAATGTCATGCGGCTTATAATAATCCAATTAACGAAATACTGCTATACGCACCGAATTACAATATATTGCCTGACTAGCAATACGGGGTAATATTATTGATATTATGTTTGTGTTTTGGTTTTCATGACCATATTCATATAACGGTTTTTATTTAATCTATACAACGTTATAAAACGTATTGTATGATGTTTTTACGACATTGGCTCGTATAATGATTTTTAAGGCAAATACCTATATTATGATTTTCGATAAGGATTTGTATAAAAATGACTTTGGCTATTTTATGGCCTATTACAATGATTTGTACGAAATGATTTTTGGTAATAATTTTATACCAAAGTTATATTGATGGAATTTATTAAACTCTATGAATTCACTCGGCGTTATCGTTGACCTTTTCTTTTAACATGTTTTATCTCAGGTACTTGAAGGTAATTCTCGGGAGGACAACAAGAATTCATGGCCCGCACTTAAATATTAATTTTCATTCAAATGCTTTATAAAACCTGTATAAAATACAATGACTTGGGACCTATGTAATTTTGATATTTATGAATGGAAATGCTTTTATTATTAAACGACGCGATTTTTAAGCGTTGTATATGATGTGAGTAATGTGCTATCCCGTAACACCAACTAGTCTTCTGCTGTATTGAGTTGTATAAATTTGGGGGTGTTACATTTTGGTACCCGAGCTCTCGTTATAGAGAACGAAAGATTTTTAAAACCAAGGTTTTGAATAAAACATTTCAAAATCTTTTAACTATAAACATTTTTCTAAAATGTCTAAAAATCTTTTGACTATAACGGTGCCGAAGAATTCCCGAGTTACCGACAAGGCCAGACTGAGAAGTGTTATTTTAATATATATATAACTTGGATTATATATATATATATTATATATATATATGATGTAATTTTATTACATGATTGTTTGATGATTATTTTGATATTTATACGAGGTATTTATACGGCGTAGATTGTCACAAGGAACCCTAAATCCCTTAGTAAATTAATCGAAGCTATTCTCGTAGGAATTCTAGCTATCCTAGATCTAAACAAAGTTGTGGATATTTATAATCCCAACAAAATGGTTGATATTCGTAGAAATGTTGATATTAGTTGATTATGATATTAAAGAAGAATTGGCGAGATTAAATATGATATCAATGTCATGACGATCTTTCCTTATAGAGTGGAGTTTGACAAAACGTTACCACCTAGAAAGATGTCATCTGATTCGTTGTCATCCAATTCTTAAAATGAAATCGAAAGGGTGAATGTTGCACTTAAGGCTGTCATTGGAACCATTACCCAAAAGCCTCATGCCACTAGTACCTTTCCGAGAAGTCTAGTTGAATGTGTGAGTCATTTCATACTAGTGACTCATTTGATAACTATTGTTGTAAGAGCTTTAGGATTAGAAATTAAGTGTTGACCATATTGAGCTTTTATTGCCCTTTTAAGGTTTAAAAATAAAGTTGAAAGTATTGGAGAATGAAGTAAAATTTAACTTTTATGGAATATGAAATTGTTAAGAGGAAGTCGTTAAGTTATGTGATTGAATTATAAGGTTTTAATTGATTGTTAGTTCGTGTTAAGGGTTGTTCCTAGGCCATTGTCCAATGACGAGGATGGCCAGTGTCCAATAAAAAATTGAAGAAATCTTCTTCTAAATTGGGACCGATTGATCTTCCGGGACAAGTGGGACACTTAATGACTCTTGTAGATTAGTATTCATTGTGGTATCTTTTAAAAATCCCTAACTTAACTGAGATATCAGTTGGTAGGATGAGTTTTTGGAATTGTATGACATAGTGACACGTAATGTGTTACGGTACAATTCTGACTTGTTTGTGATTAACGAAAAGACTACCTTTGATTGCTAAATTCTACATGTATCGGTACTATCTATCTTTTCTTGCTTCTTTCTAATGTTCGCATTAGTGATGCAACCATTGAACAAGTACTCATCTCGAATTAAGTTACGTTGTGATTTATTCTCTTTTTGAGTGCCATCGAGATCATGAACCTCATGATTATTTGGCTAAGCTCATTTCCTATTATATTGTGGTTAGTTCTTGGTAAACAACTCTTCATCACTCCTTTGCAGATCACTAATTGTTTTTATAAGTTAAAACAATATCCCTTGAGAAAAATTGGGTTTTCATCACCATATGGATTATTTAAAATGAGACTTATAAATAATCGTTATCGAAATGAAGTTGTTTATAAAACACCTTGGAAAACTTAATTGTTTTCGTAAAAAGGAAATCTTTATAAATTTATTTTTGATTCTTATTTAAGAATTAAGAATGAAAATGTTTTTATTATAAACATGATGATAAAATTTTGACGAACTGAGTATTGCATCGTTAATCTTGAAATTGTATATAGTTGCGCGCCTACATACAATTTGGAAGTGACCATGCAAGACTGATTAGTAGTCACCATGAAAATATAAATAAACACTAAATTCTCTTTGAAGATTGTGAAAGATTAAATTTTATGAGATCTGCAAGGAGTGAAAAATAGGGACATATTGATAGGGACACCTTCATATGTGCCCGTACTATTTATTCTTCTGAGTCGAATTTACTCAATTGTGGAATTTGTCTTAATTGACAATTGATATTCCCTTCTTGTCCAATTCTCTCGTAGTGAGATTCGTAGGAAAAGTATCTGATTGCTGAGTGTTGATACCCGACCGGATGTATCGACGTTCTTATCATTTCTTTTGATTAGATTTCATATTTGAATGACCTGGGTAACGATCCGAGGAGCTTTCGAATGCGTACTCAATTCATGAAAACATGGGATATATTCATATTCATTAAATGTTTTCGTCTGTATCTGATTTGAAATTCTCTCGCGTATATTATGTGTTGACCTTACTCTTTTGAGGTTAGTTGTGTCTCCATATATCCTTGAATTTGCGAAGGATTATGAGTTATTATTAGTCTTTTGAGAAGTTCACATCTTATCGACGACAATAAAACTGAAAAGTTGGTAATGCCAGTAGAATGGATTGATTGATTATGACATGACGACATTGTCTTAATTGATGGGAACTCGAGTAGAAATCCCCTAAAAGATAAGATGTTGATTATCAAAAGTGATCTAAATAATTCTTGATGGATGACCATATCCTGCATTTAGACTTAAAATTATACCATGAATGGTTGTGAACTAGTTATAGATATTGTAATCTAGAAGAACCTAATATGAATGTATTATAAGAGGTTTCCGTTATCTGAAACTTTAGGAGGTATTTGCTGGTAAATTACCTAGTCTTTCGCCATTAAGGCAAGTTGAAATTTGTATTGATTATATTCCCTGTGCTGCACCTGTGGCTTGCGCACTATACGTCAGCACCATCTAGATTAAAAGTATTACCGTACAACTGAGAGAGTTGTCGGAGAAAGATTTTATTCTACCAGCTCGTCATCATGAAGAGCTATGGTGTTATTATTTCTTATATTTATAGATTACTATGAACTGAGTAAATTGACAATCGAAAACGATATCCATGACTCGAAATGGAAGATTTGTTCGATCATTTACAAGGTTCTAGCGTATGTTTTAAAAATTTGATCCTCGGCATGGTTATCATCAACTTCGCATCTGCGAAAAAGATTATCTATTCCAATCACTACATCCAGAACTTGTAATGAACATTATGAGTTTCATGTTATGTCATTTGGATTGACCAATGCACATGTAGCATCCATAAATTTGGTGAATCACGTGTGTAGGCTGTAATTTGATAAATTCATGCTTGTGATCATTAAGGACCATCTGTTTGTTTATAAGAATAAGAATGAGTTAATAATTATTTATAGATTGCCCTGAGTCGGCCGAGTAGTGAAAACTTGTACCTTGAATATTTAACATGTGATGAAAGACTTAATCCTTTACATTATTTGACCGTATGATTAATAGAAAATGGAAATATGTTTTGACAAATGTTTTAACAAAGGATTTTTAAGGGATTATTCCCTTATACACAAATCATTTAACTAAACTCCTGTTTAGGGGTAAATGTTCGTGTATACCTCAAGACAACCTAAGAGTGATTAAGGAAAACATTTAAACCATAACTTGAAATTTGAAACGACAATTTTTGCTTTTCAACTAAGAAAATTATGACCAAAGTGTAAACAAAGAACTTTTCGAACATTTACGAATCTTATTAGTTATTTTCAATAAATCAACAAAAATTGTGTTTACTAAATTCAAATTTATTTTGAACATTTTTCTATAATTAGACGAACTAAGAAAATTAAAACTTTTACGTTTACATTTCATAAAAATTTAATAATTATTATTAATTTATTTGTAATAATTATCGACGCTTTAAAAACGTCGGATTGAGAAAAACTGATAAAAATAATAGTTGAGACGAGACTAAAACTTAGAAAATATGAAGAAAGAATATCTGAGTGAATTGTGGACATGATAATTATATCATCAGGAGAGGTGAATTTAGATATCGACGCATAATGTAAAAAGGATAAAGAACCAATTAGGACATGTTCCTTAATAATGAAGGTGCAAAATAAATTGTCGAACAACATAAAAATAAACAATGCTTGTAAGTAGGATAATATAGATAATAAAAAGGGGTTCACGGCTTATGTGAACCATTAGAATTGAGAAGCCAATGGCGTTAAATGTTTTAAAAGGCCGTTTATGGTTGTCTAAATATGGAGGATTGTGAGATCTAGTTATATTGGAATCTTGTAAGTATAAGTATTCTATTCCTGTTATTTCTGATTTAATGTATCATTATCAGAAGAAGTTGTACTGATGGTAAATTATGAAGGTAGACATCGCCTCATACATTAGTAAACGTCCAACTATTGCAAAGGTCATCATCTGAATTTGATTCGATTTGGGTCATCATCGACAGACTGACCAAATCTGGTAATATCATTCTCGTTAATGATAAATTCTTGATGAAGAAGCTGACTCTTTTGTATTTAAAGGAGTTATGAAAACATAGTGTGCCATATCAATCATCTCTATCAAGATCCTTGCTTGGCATCAAATTTCTAGAGATTTGCTCAGAAGTCATTGGGAACGAACCTTGATGAGAGTGTTGTTTACCATCTCAATCGAAGGGACGAGGTACAGTAACGATACAAAATACTAGAAGTCTTGTTTTATGTTTGAATGATTGACTTTGGTAATGATCCGTATAATATTTTTTTCCTTTGTAGAGATTATCATTGAAAACTATCGTATAAGGATCGAGATCGAATCTGGTGAGGATATATATTAGAGCATCTGTAAGCAGGAGTTGGGAGGAAGACACCTGACATACACCCATTGTGAGTTGGACATGTCTTTTAGGTTTAAGGTTTCATATGATGGCGAACCTAACCTTACAAAATACCCGACCCACGAGACCTGAAATGATTGTTGAAATTAGGATCTGATTATTGACTGCCGGTAGTGGGCAGGAGGTTATGTACATATGAAATGTAGATCTTGAAGTGCCAGATGGGTAGCGAAGTTATGCCAAAAATTTTAACCATGGAAAAATGAATTGATGATCTGAAAGATCATGGGATATAAGTCCCCGTT
Source organism: Glebionis coronaria (assembly GCA_025667525.1). Lineage (NCBI taxonomy): Eukaryota > Viridiplantae > Streptophyta > Magnoliopsida > Asterales > Asteraceae > Glebionis > Glebionis coronaria. The sequence goes on along the minus strand of CM046880.1, from coordinate 64,106,429 downwards.
GTATGGGACCATTGAGATGATATGAAAGTTGGTTTGAAAGACATATAAGCTGGATCTACCCTAGGACTTCAAGAGCTGCGTGAATTATGATTCGTATATCGAACTTGATGAAACGTCTATCAAGTGAGAATCTGATTGTTTCTTAGTAAAGTTTAGATCGGCGAAAATTTGCATTCATCAAAAACCCGTGAACGTCATGGATAGAGAAAGTAAGTCAACATTAAGCCTGATCTTATTCCCGTAGTTATGTTTGATGAAACTCGCGTATTGTAATGAATTACACTTGTGAGAAAATACCGAATGTGGAGGAAATACCCACATGGCTTTAACTCTATTAGAAGCGAGTAGTAAGGTAAGATGATCTTTGAGGACAAAGATCCTGTTTAAGGGTAAATGCTGTGACAATCCGTCAATTTATGATTGATATTTTATTCTCAATATTTATTTGAAAATATTAATTTTAATGTTATATTATGAACTCACTTATTTTTGGGAAGAAATTTGGATTTACGTCTTAAAGTAGCATCGACTACGTCTAAACCAGAGGATTCAACGTTACGTGCTTACGTTTACATACACCGTTTTGGTGACAGTCCGACATTTCAGAAAATAAATTTATCCTTGAATATTATTTTGAGATTTTATATTTGTGTTGGTTCACAAACTCACAAATTTACGAGAAGAGATTAGGAATTACGATTTTAATTTAACGTCCTTTACGACTAAACCGAAAACATTAGGAATACGTATTTACGTTTTCGAACTCTGTTTTTGATGAGATAATTTTTATTAGATTCGTTTTGTGTCGTTGATTCATAATTTATAAAAACGTTTTTCGTAAAATGACCCGAGGGCACGCAAATCGAGGAAACTAGAATCGAGGAATACCCGTAAATTAATGGGGATGGAACAAGTACATACTTGTCCCACCCCCACACATGGCTAAACAAATCTAACAACACCATGTGGTGTCAAGCTTACAAGATAAGCTAAGACACATGTCTTAGTTTACTTGTAAACTAACAACCAACATCAAAACCACCACCTCAAACCATTTTCATTCATTTCAACACATGCAAACCACTAAACACTCTCCTCCCTCTCTCTAAAATTCGTCCCAAACTCATCCAAAACAACCCCCATTTGATCTTGATTCAACCATAAATCATATGTTTAATTTACATATGATGAAAACCCATTGAAGTTATGAAGATTGGAGGTGATCTTAACATGTAAAAAGGAGTTTTCAAGGGAGTTTGGGGCTGATTTCTCAAGGAGTTTTCATGAAGAACAAGGGCTGATTTTTGGAGTAATCTACAAATACTTTGTGATCCTAGAAGTGGTGTTGATATCTCATAAGATTGGTTACCCAAAACCATGTCTTGTTCATCCAAAAACTCATCATTTCATCACTTTGGTGGTATAAAGATTGTTCTTCCCATCCTCTTGTTATATTGATTATGTAATCATGTATTTTCTTTCTTATTGTATATGTATATGATGAATATATGATGATAAAAATGTTGTGTGGGGATCAAGTGTTGATAAATATGATTAAAGAGATGAAAAACCATAGATAACAAGGTTAAAATCTTGCTAAATATGATGGCTGTATAAAAACAGTAAGTAACCAAATGTTAAACTGATAAAATAGCATGGTGGAATCAATTTACAGTAAGTATTAGATGTCATACACATGCGAGAGTTGGCCATGCAATGGAATCATCAAAATGAGTGATATATGATCAAAACAAGTTTAGAATACAAATCTGAGTTCACTGTTTTGGACGATTTTTAGAAAATACTTAAAGGCTGATTCAACAGTAGCTATAGAAGAGTTAAATGAAGCACATATCATTTAGTTTATTTCATAAAAATTTGAGCTTCTATCTCCATATAGAACTCTAGATATGGCTGTTTTGGTGAACATGAAACTAAAAATCAGATTTTTAAAGAATTAATGTTTAATAGTATTATATAAGCACTCAACTAAAAATAGTATAAAGTGTGAATTAAAACCCACTAACTTATATAATACATTTATATAAATATGTATAAGGATAAATAAATTAACATTTTATAAAAATGGTAGTTTGATAAGTTTTATAAGTTATAAAACTATAAACATGATTTTTACGACTTTTTCGGCTATTACCGTAAAATTAACGTTTTTGTTAAATAAAACTTAGACGGTTGGACCCGTCTAATGTAAACTTTTATAAACTCATATACTGATATATAAACATATATAACAAGTAAAAACCGATAAAACCCGAACTATAAAACATATGGACATTAACGGGCTAAGTTAACGTTATTGGACTAATAATACAACAAAATGGGCTAAAACACTTATAAACTTATTTATTAGGCTTAACCCATTTGGGCCCAACATGTAAAGTATAAATACTGATAATAAAAGTATAATTGGACTAATGAATAGTATTAGGCTTATAATAGGCTTATTGGGCCTAAAACATGTAAATAAGTAATACTAGTAAACTAGTACAAAAGTTACCAATACATAACACTATAATGAATGAGTAAAAATGTATAAAGCCATTTGATCATCATCATATATATAAAATCATCATATGTATACATAATTGTTATTTTTATAAAGTCATTGGACAAGAGTCTAAGACGAGTATTATTTCTCTAGGTTTCCGTGATTGAAACACGTACCGTACATCCGAATTGCCGATAACCCGCTTTCCCACATCCACGTGAGTTCATAGCCTCGCACTCTTTTAAATGTTTTTATCAAATATTTTATAAACCCGCGAGGGAGATAACATGTTAGTTTTTATAAAATAGGACACATTTGTCCCGATTGTTTGTTTATTGATTTGGACCCATATGATTGTATGACCCTATGAATGATTAAATGACCTGATAGATGAAATAAAATGGATTATTAAAGTTAGGTTATGTCACTAAAAGTCCCATTAGCATGAATTGTGAACTACCTGGATTTGGTAGACGCTTATGCATATAATAGTACTATTTGGGGACGATCACCCCAGTTCGCGCCTTGACGGTTGATCCCCGTCGTGCCACATTGATTGGTAAGCGAATTTATGTATGAGAAGATTTCCATAGCGTGACCTTTGTGACGACACGCTAATTTAGATGGGAAAATTGAGTTTCGGGCTAGCTACCCGTTGTTTGGTTTAGTAAGGTAACAATGTCATGCGGCTTATAATAATCTAATTAACGAAATACTGCTATACGCACCGAATTACAATATATTGCCTGACTAGCAATACGGGGTCATATTATTGATATTATGTTTGTGTTTTGGTTTTCATGACCATATTCATATAACGGTTTTTATTTAATCTATACAACGTTATAAAACGTATTTTATGATGTTTTTACGACATTGGCTCGTATAATGATTTTTAAGGCAAATGCCTATATTATGATTTTCGATAAGGATTTGTATAAAAATGACTTTGGCTATTTTATGGCCTATTACAATGATTTGTACGAAATGATTTTTGGTAATAATTTTATACCAAAGTTATATTGATGGAATTTATTAAACTCTATGAATTCACTCGGCGTTATCGCTGACCTTTTCTTTTAACATGTTTTAGCTCAGGTACTTGAAGGTAATTCTCGGGAAGACAACAAGAATTCATGGCCCGCACTTAAATATTAATTTCCGTTCAAATGCTTTGTAAAACCTGTATAAAATACAATGACTTGGGACCTATGTAATTTTGATATTTATGAATGGAAATGCTTTTATTATTAAACGACGCGATTTTTAAGCGTTGTCTATGATGTGAGTAATGTGCTATCCCGTAACACCAACTAGTCTTCCGTTGTATTGAGTTGTATAAATTTGGGGGTGTTACAGTTTATCTTTTTGTTTATCGTTTTGTTGCAAAATAAGGCTAAAAATGGCCAAATTTTAAATTTTTTCTCATGTTTTATAAGTGTTTGAAGACACGAATGTAGGTTTTCCGATGGCGAGAATAAGAGTAATTTTTTACTCGACCGTGCGTGTTGAGCACTTAGCTTTGGTTCCTTAACTTCACATTAGGCTAAGTCTCTTAAATGAGGACGAGAAATGATAGGGTTAATTATAAGTTACTATGCTAAACGTAGAGTACTCGTATTCTTTTAAAAACTCATGTGTTCACGTTGTTTGCTTATTCTCCCTTCGCTTGAAATATTTTTTGCTTAATAAATATTGACTTAGCGGTTTAGTTGGGATTGTTGGGTTTCTAGTCTTTTCTAGTAGCTTCCGTGTAATTAAATTGGGAAGAGATTAATGTATCGCCAGCGTCACGGTTTTGAAGTATTGGCACCCGAATAATCAAAAGCTTCACCCAATAATAAGATTTCAAGTGCTCACCTAAATCAAGCAAACAATTTGAAGCCCCACAAGGCCGAAAAATCTATGCAAAATTGAAAGTGAATCAAGCCTTAATCTTCGAAGCTTTAAAAATCCAAAATTCGCCTTAGCGTGAGGATATACTGAAAGTCCCTAATCAATGCAAGAAACCCTAATCTTAACTTAATCAACACAAGGTATTACTTTTCAAACGTAATCTTATTATTGTATAATAAAGAATTACAAGTGTTATGGATAACACAGTTTGATGACAATGTGTTGTGCACACTTTGAACAACAATAAACCCTAACTTATGAATACAGTCGTAGCTGTTTGATTCACTAAGTTATATGCACTAATGTTCTTGATATCTCAAAGTGTTAAACATTAATGCATGGATACACATCCTATTTATAGTGTTACGAGTTTGACTTAAACAGTACTTGATGTCGACTACACAAGCTTTTACAAGTTCCCACATCAGTCACATGATGTCCTTCTATTCTTGGTAGTCTTCCATTATGCTTTAAGGAATAGTTGTCAAAAACAGTTTCCTTATTCTTCATAGTCTCGAACACACAAATGGCATGTCCAAAGTGTGCTGAGAGTTATCAGGGTATTGCCACCCCTGTTAACTCTCAACCCCTCAGAGTCCCTGATACATCTTGGCTGTTATCCATCACAGCCAATGAGTATGTCTTCAGGTAATCTTCGACTTCCCTGACAATGTCTCTGACATGGACTCCTCTGAGGTTGCTCACAGAGACTTGGATCTCTGTGAGTCTTGTGAAACTTGCCTGCCTCCTAGGCACAGGCAAGGGACTATCTAACAGCCTAATTATGTTTAAATCAATGATCAGGGAATCTAACAAGTTTAGATTCCCAACAATCTCCCCCTATTTAAACATAAATAATGCTAGATCTAACTAAGTTAAGGTAAGTGAGTTTAACAGCTTCTTCTTACATATAACAGATCTAAAAAAACATACCTCATGATTTTATTAAGACTTAAAGAAAATTACAAGTGCATTACATAAGTAAAATAAAAGATGAAGGTAAAAGGGCTGTGAACATCTTCAATAGTCATCATTTTTTATTCTTTCTTCAGCTTCAGCCAAGTCTAATCTGTTATCAATTTCATCCTGCAAAGTCTATGCAAACTTCTTGGAATACTCTGTGTTGATCTTGAGACACTTCTTGTGACAGAGTAGCTGAATAGTTGAAGCCAAGCACAGCTCATCTTCCCTCTGAAAAGCATACTGGCAAGCCTTGTTCATGAATGCCATTCCTCTTTCAGGCTCTGTGTATGTCTGACCATCAACAGGGCCAAGAATACCATTTGGGAGGATCAAATCCTTGTGCATACCATCCACATGAACATATTCAGTAACAAAAGTTTCATTAACAATTTGTGAAATTCTTCTCCTTTTGTTTCCTGTCTTTGGGGGTTCTTGTTCAAAAAGCTGTGGTGGGGGATCAATCTTGAGTTTGGCTGTTGTTTCCTTGATCCAGTTAAACTTGGCCTTAAGAGTTTTAAGCAGAAGGAAATTTGCCTGTCCAGACTTTTTGGCAGCTAAGGCTTCGAGTTCGAACCATTCTGATAACCCAAGTGTTTTTAACCTGAAGTTGTCAAACACATCCATATTTCTCTGTTGATTTTCCCTCCATAAGATCATCTGTGGGGTGTTTGTGGATTTATGAATGGTGTATTTGAACTTGGTTATCTTGCCAGCAGCATATCTGTTGTTCACGCAGGCATCATAGTCAGCTTTGACTTTCCTTAAAGCCTCAGCGCGTTTTGTTTCCATTTCCCTCAACCTTTGTTTTTGTTTTTCCCTTTCAGGTGGTGTCATCTTCCTCAGAGTAGCTTCATTCAATTCTTTGGCTGTCTTGAGCTCATTTAGTCTTTTGAATTCTTCAGCCTGTTGCTCTATTTCTTCAGGGGTCAAAGGAATCTCATCGGAAGGTGTAAAGGTTGAGAATTGGGAAAGGTCTGTGGTGGATCCTCCTGTCTCTAGCATCACAGCTATCTTCTTAAGTTTGGTATCAGTATCAACCAAAACTATCTCCTTTCCTTTCTTTGAGACAGAGGACTCCACACTTATGTTTTTCAAAACATCAGCTCTTTTGATAAACGCTGTCTGAGCCTGAGTTTGAATAGCTTTGGGGAGAGAGCTAACAGTGAATTTTAATTTCTTGGCAGCTGGCTCATCATCATCCTCAGGCTTGCTGGTGTTAACCAAAACCAGAGACTTTGATGAGTCAGCTCCATCTTGAGTTTGCTGCTCCCCCTGAGTATTATCCTCCACAGAGGCAGCCATAGCACGTTGTCTTTTTCTTGAAGCTCTTGCAATCTTTAGTAGGAGGTTGGCATTTGCATTAGTATTTGCCTGAACACGCCTGACAATAAAGTTAGCATGGTTGTATTGCCTGGTTCGAACAACATTAAAGTGCCTGTGCATGGAGAGTTCATGTTCATGGAACATAGCAGGGACGGCTGAGTCAATGGCATCCTTTATCCTTGTTGAAAGATGACCGAGTCCCTTAGCTACACCTTTTCTTGCACCATCCTGAATTGGCTCAGTGACAGCCTTAGTCACAGCCTTTTTGATGATGCTTGGAAATGTCACAGTAAAGTTGTGCATCTCAGACTTGATCACATGCAGCTTTCTTGATAAGAGCTCAATATCAGATTGATGATGGACAGGCTGAAGATTCTTGATATTGAGGCTTTGCTGAGCATAGTCATCCCCCCTTGGAATTAGGTCAAAGTTGGTCTGGGCAGGATGATCAGACATGAGAAATTCTGCTGTTGGATCATAGGTTGGTCTTTGGAAGACTGTTGTTGCTGAGGTAGCAGAGTTTGGAGTATCAACAGCTTCCTTGAGAGGAGAAGTCTTGTCACCAGCTGGTGTAGACACAGCTATTTCTTTAGGAGGAGAGACAGACAGCTGATCTTCCTCATCTTCTTCATCCTCTTCATCGAACATTCCCTTAGGGAATTCATCTTCAGGCATTTGCTCAATATCAGAGACATAATCCTCTAATGAGAGCATTTCTTCATCAGCATTTATCACAGGCTCCTCATCATTTGGTTTGTCCTGAGTCATTGTATCAGCCTCCTTTTCTTGTTGTACCTGAGACTCTATGACTGGCTGTACAATTTCAGCCTGCAAATTTGTTGTAATTAGTAACAGGGAAAAATATAAGGGGAATGGTCGCCATTTCGCTGTCCCAGAGAGGCTGAGAGTGATTGCTCAGCCACTCCAAAGGATAAATCCTTGGGATTCTTTTAAGTGTGAGTAAAATGTGGTTAATGATCGCCATTCGCTGCCCCTAGGAAAGCTGAGTGTGATTATTCAGCCCCCCAAAAGGTAAAAACCTTTGGGACTCTTTTGATTGTGAAACATATGTTGTTTAATGATCGCCAGTCGCTGCCCCTAGGAAAGCTGAGTGTGATTATTCAGCCCCCCCAAAAGGTTAAAACCTTTGGGACTCTTTTAAGAGTGAAACATATGTGGTTGTAGGTCGCCTGTTACGCTGCCCCTAGGAAAGCTGAGGGTGATGATTCATCTCCCCCTGAAAGGATAAATCCTTTGGGACTCTTATAAGGAGGGAACCAAGAGGCTGTGTGAAGTACAACTGATCAAGGTTGAGACATTAGTGTATTCAGGTTGTTGTTAGCCTGAATACTGTCTAGAGGGTGCAGGGTCATCGGGGTGCTTTATAAACACAAATGAATCATTCCCTGGTGCAAAGACAGGGTGTACAGAAGTCTTAAAGTATTCTAAGTGTAATGACAGACTTCTATGGGTCGAGGATTACCCTAACTTCACCACTCTCTCCTACAGACAAATGAGAGTGGCTGCTTGTGAACCTCTAAAAATGTACAATGATTACCTGTGAGATTTCAGCTTGATCAGGCTGGTTTCCTGTTGTCTCAGCTGACTTAGAGACACTAGACGCCTGTTGATTGTCATCCAAAGAATCCGAATCCACAAGAGTATCTGGACCAGAGGAGGTGTCAGTCTTCTTTCCTTTGGCCTTAGTAACAACTTTGGAGTGGGAAGAAGAGGGGATTTTCTTCTTCTTAGGCTGTTGGCCAAATGAAGCCTTGGACTTAGTAGTTTGCTGCCCAGAGGTCAAAGACATAGACTTGCCAGCAACACTAGAAGTATTCACCTTCTCAGAGGAAGGGAGCAAGGGCTTCTCAGTGTTTGGTACCTGGTTGGCCACATTCAGCATATGGGCGGTGACAGGGACATCTTCAGCTCCTATTTCCTTATAGATGGCGCCGGTGATGCGATAGGGCTTAAGAGCAGTCAAGGCCTTGTTGTGGTAGTTATCTCCCAACAGACTTTCAAAGATCAGGGAAAGGAAGGGCACATAACAAATATTCTTTTCCCTGACCTGATTCCTTCCCTTCAGCTGTTCTACCAGGTTTGAGAAGAGAATGCTTCCAACGTCAACATCAGCTCCCCAGATTAATCCATAACCAATAGCCTGATGGTTGAAAGACATCTGATCCTGTGATCCCTGCATTCCTCCCAGGGACTTAACAATGTGGGTGAAGAGGACACGCCACATAGGAGTGAAGTACTTAATCTTCAGAGGGGATTTGGCGAGTACTTCAGTAGGTGTAAGTGCAGGTTTAACATCATGGCAAGGGTTGAGTGTGGCCAGGGCTTCCTTGACAGCCTTTTTGTCAACTACCTTCAGACATTCATCTCCATGCTTCAATCCGGCCACACTAGAAATGTGGTTAATGATCGCCATTCGTTGCCCCTAGGAAAGCTGAGTGTGATTATTCAGCCCCCCAAAAGGTAAAAACCTTTGGGACTCTTTTGATTGTGAAACATATGTTGTTTAATGATCGCCAGTCGCTGCCCCTAGGAAAGCTGAGTGTGATTATTCAGCCCCCCCAAAAGGTTAAAACCTTTGGGACTCTTTTAAGAGTGAGACATATGTGGTTGTAGGTCGCCTGTTACGCTGCCCCTAGGAAAGCTGAGGGTGATGATTCAGCTCCCCCTGAAAGGATAAATCCTTTGGGACTCTTATAAGGAGGGAACCAAGAGGCTGTGTGAAGTACAGCTGATCAAGGTTGAGACATTAGTGTATTCAGGTTGTTGTTAGCCTGAATACTGTCTAGAGGGTGCAGGGTCATCGGGGTGCTTTATAAACACAAATGAATCATTCCCTGGTGCAAAGACAGGGTGTACAGAAGTCTTAAAGTATTCTAAGTGTAATGACAGACTTCTATGGGTCGAGGATTACCCTAACTTCACCACTCTCTCCTACAGACAAATGAGAGTGGCTGCTTGTGAACCTCTAAAAATGTACACTGATTACCTGTGAGATATCAGCTTGATCAGGCTGGTTTCCTGTTGTCTCAGCTGACTTAGAGACACTAGACGCCTGTTGATTGTCATCCAAAGAATCCGAATCCACAAGAGTATCTGGACCAGAGGAGGTGTCAGTCTTCTTTCCTTTGGCCTTAGTAACAGCTTTGGAGTGGGAAGAAGAGGGGATTTTCTTCTTCTTAGGCTGTTGGCCAGATGAAGCCTTGGACTTAGTAGTTTGCTGCCCAGAGGTCAAAGACATAGACTTGCCAGCAACACTAGAAGTATTCACCTTCTCAGAGGAAGGGAGCAAGGGCTTCTCAGCGTTTGGTACCTGGTTGGCCACATTCAGCATATGGGCGGTGACAGGGACATCTTAAGCTCCTATTTCCTTGTAGATGGCGCCGGTGATGCGATAGGGCTTAAGAGCAGTCAAGGCCTTGTTGTGGTAGTTATCTCCCAGCAGACTTTGAAAGATCAGGGACAGGAAGCGCACATAACAAATATTCTTTTCCCTGACCTGATTCCTTCCCTTCAGCTGTTCTACCAGGTTTGAGAAGAGAATGCTTCCAACGTCAACATCAGCTCCCCAGATTAATCCATAAGCAATAGCCTGATTGTTGAAAGACATCTGATCCTGTGATCCCTGCATTCCTCCCAGGGACTTAACAATGTGGGTGAAGAGGACACGCCATATAGGAGTGAAGTACTTAATCTTCAGAGGGGATTTGGCGAGTACTTCAATAGGTGTAAGTGCAGGGTTAACATCATGGCAAGGGTTGAGTGTGGCCAGGGCTTCCTTGACAGCCTTTTTGTCAACTACCTTCAGACATTCATCTCCATGCTTCAATCCGGCCGCACTAGAAAAGTCTTTAAGGGAGAAGGCAAAAGGGTGTTCATTGCATGAAAGGCTAAATGTGATGGTGTCTTCTACCACTTCAGCAGAGTACCAGAATTCCCTAAGGTATTCTTGGTAAAAGGTAGATGGGGATTTGGTGAAGGCTTCATTTAGGTCACAAATTTGCATGAAATTTACCAGATCTGAATAGGTGCTGTTTGGTGCCTTAATCCATCCAATGGCGTTGTTGGAGGCTAGGATGCTCTCGTTGATCTCGAAGTTAACATTTGAGGCTTTGGGAACTAAAAACACCATGGATTTGAGGTTGAAGGTGAACGAAAATGGCGGATGGTTGAGAGAGATAAGAACTTAGAGAGAGAAGTAGACTTTAGAATGGTGGTGGGTGAGAAGAGAAAGGAGACAATATATATTCAAACTTAAGTGAACAGTTATTCAGCCGTATTAAATGCAAGGTGCGAAAATGACTGCTCAAGTGGGTCCCCTTGACCTTTCAAAAAGTTTGTCTCCTCGTTATCCGAAAAATAAATGATTAAATATTTGAGAATGTTTTTTGCATTTACTTGGAAAGTAACTACCTAGTTTCATGTGAAAAACATTTAATATAGAATCAATCATTTAATGAACACATTTAATATCAAGCCACAGGCTTTGAGATATTGAGCATCCCTAGCTCAGCAACTAGCCTGTTGAACGAAGGTTCAGCCAAAGGCTTTGTAAAGATATCAGCTAGTTGTAGCTCTGTGGGAACAAAATGCAGCTCAATATCTCCCTTCATTATATGATCCCTGATAAAATGATACCTGATGTCAATGTGTTTGGTACGAGAGTGAAGAACAGGGTTGTTGGATATGGCAATGGCGCTGGTGTTGTCACAAAAGATTGGTACTTTGTCATACAAGATTTCATAGTCAGCCAATTGACTTTTCATCCAGAGCACCTGAGCACAACAGCTGGCTGCAGCGACATATTCTGCTTCAGCTGAAGACATAGCCACAGAGTTTTGCTTCTTAGCACTCCATCAAACCAATTTTCCTCCTAAGATTTGACAGCTGCCTGAAGTGCTTTTCCTGTCAATACAGCATCCAGCATAATCTAAATCTGAATAGGCCTTGAGATCAAAGCCTGATTCCTTTGGATACCATAGACCTAGGGATGGTGTTCCTTTGAGATACCTAAAAGTTCTCTTAACATCCACTAGATGAGATTCTTTTGGGTTAGCTTGGTACCTTGCACAGAGACATGTGGAGAATTGGATATCTGGATGACTGGCTGTTAGATACATGAGTGACCCAATCATGCCTCTATATGAAGTCTCATTGACAGAGACCCCTGACTCATCAGGGCCCAGATTGTTGGGTGGAAGCATGGGGCATTTCACTGATGCACAATCAGCTAAGTCATATTTTTTAAGTAAATCCTTAACATACTTTTCTTGACAAATTGAAATTCCCTTAGGACATTGTTTAATTTTAAAGCCCAAAAAGTAAGTTAATTCACCCATCATACTCATCTCATATTTCTTGGTCATTAATTTAGCAAAACGTTTACTAAGATTGACATTTGTTGACCCAAAAATGATATCATCCACATAAATCTGCACAATGATGAAATCACTCTTGTCCTTGAAGGTAAAGAGTGTTTTATCAATAGAACCCCTGACAAATTTATTTTCAGTTAAGAAATTTGAAAGAGTTTCATACCATGCTCTTGGAGCTTGTTTCAGACCATACATTGCCTTGTGAAGTCTGTACACATGGTTGGGAAACTCGCGCTGTTCTCAAATCCTTCAGGTTGTGCAACATACACTTCCTCAGCCAAATCACCATTGAGGAAGGCACTCTTAACATCCATCTGATACACAGTGATGTTCATATAGGCAGCATAAGCAAGGAAGATTCTGATGTATTCAAGTCTAGCAACAGGTGCAAAAGTTTCATCATAATCAATTCCTTCAGTCTGAGAGAACCCCTGTGCTACCAGTCTGGCCTTGTTCCTGATGATGTTCCCAATTTCATCCATCTTATTTCTATAGATCCATCTAGTGCCTGTGATATTCTTTCTAGGTGGAGCTGGCACTAGTGTCCATACTTTGTTCCTTTTGAACTGATTGATTTCTTCTTGCATAGCAGCTACCCATCCTTCTTCTACCAGAGCCTCAGCAACCCTTTTAGGTTCAATTTGTGAGAGAAATTCAGCAAAGAGACATTCATTGGCTGAGGCTGACTCTGAGTCTTGAATTCGCTGTCTGGTTGTGACCCCTGCATTTGGTTCCCCAATAATATTGACAAGAAGAATGTGTTGATCTTTTGACCACTTATTTTGAGGAGCTGGGGAATCAATGACTGGGGTACTTGAGGGCACAGCTGGTACAATTTGAGTCTCATCCTGCTGACTAGGAGGGCTTTCTTCAAAGACTACTTCAGTGTCAGAGTCTTCTTCAGCCATATCAAGGGAAGCTGTTTCATTATCAGCAGGAGAATCTTCAGGGATTTGAAGAATTGGTGAGTCATCAATATCATGAGAAGGACCATCAGAGATTTGAGGTTCTTCTTCATCAAGTTCTTGAGAGGTAGGAAATTCTATGTTGTGAGTTGACAGAGGGTGAAAGGCAGGGACATAAGGAGTGAGAGTGTTGGAGTGATGATGACTGGTAGGTCTGGGTTCTGTGAACTCATCACTTGGGAAAGAAAATTAAAAACTATTTCATCACCCTCTGTTCCTGTTCTCTGTATGACTTCATCATCTTCATTGAATATAACATGGAATGTTTCTTCTACTTCTTGTCTTCTGATGTTGAATACTCTGAAGGCTTTGGCTGTTGGAGAGTATCCCAAAAAGAAACCATCATCAGCCTTTTCATCAAACTTTCCAAGTTTATCCCTGTAGTTATAAATAAACACAGGGCACCCAAACACATGAAAATAGCTGACGTTTGGAGATCTTTTTCTGAAAACTTCATAGGAGGTTTTACCATGTCTTTTGACAATGATTGATCTGTTTTGAGTGTAGCAGGCAGTGTGAACAGCTTCTCCCCAAAATTGCTTTGGTAAGGCTGCACCATTTAACATAGTTCTTGCTGCTTCAATCAAAGTCCTGTTTCTTCTTTCAGCCCCACCATTTTGTTCAGGAGTGCCAGCTGAAGAGAAGTTCTGAGAAATCCCTTTTTCATCACAAAAAGATTCAAGTTGATGATTTTTGAATTCTGTACCATTATCACTTCTTATAGCTTTGACTCTAATATCATTCATATTTTCAACCTGTCTGATGAAGGACATGATGGTTTTAGCTGCATCACTTTTCCTTCTGAGGAAGAAAACCCATGTGTATCTTGAAAATTCATCAACTATGACCAAGGTGTATTTGTTGTGATTAATGGTTTGAGGTTTGACAGGCCCAAACAAGTCTATGTGAAGGAGATCTAAGCACTTGTCAATAGAGAATGATTGCCTAGTCTTGAATGAAGACCTGTGATGCTTTCCTTTGACACAGGCAGAACAAATTTTGTCTTTGGAAAACATTACTGAAGGTAGACCCGAAACCAAGTTTTGAGTGGCTATCTTATTGATGTTCTTGAAGTTGAGATGAGTCAGTCTTTTGTGCCACAGCCAATTGACACTTTCAGAGGCTTTAGCAAGAAAACAATTTGAGCTGTCTTCAGAGCACACAGCCATGTTGATGACATAAACATCTCTCCTTCTAGATGCAATCAGCACAACATCATTGTTTTTGTTGAATATGGTTCCCTGAGTCTTAGTAAACAAAACCTTATAGTCAGCATCACACAATTGGCTGATGCTAATAAGATTGTGTTTAAGACCATTCACATATGCAACCCTGGTAAATGTAATCCCATTGCAGTTCACTGAGCCATATCCTTCTGTGTCACCTGAAGAGTTATCTCCAAACACCACTTTAGGACCTGGCTCCTTTGAGTATCTGTGCAGGTATTGTTGAATCCCTGTCATGTGTCTAGAACAGCCACTATCTAGATACCATACCGATTCCTTGAGATATTTCTACACAGATACATAGAAACAGATTAGTTCCTATGGTGAACCCACTTTCCAGTGGGTTCCCTGAATTGCTTATTAGCAACTCTTGTGTTCCTGAAAAACTTTTAGCGTTGGGATGGACAATTCATTGTTTCATGGTTATAACTCCCACATATATCACACCCAAAGAAGTCACCACACTCGTCTACAGGGAGGATAAGGTTTGTAATTTCCCTGTTGCCTTTTGGAACTCTGTGGTCTGTCCTTAGAGGGTGTCTGAGCTCTTTTAGCTGCCATGTGTCTGTCATGATCTAAGGTCGAATGGTGAGAATTTTTACATACATTGCAATAAGGTTTGATTAACCTTTCCCCTTTGGGTTCACCTAGGACTGACTTAGGTTCATGAGAAGTAGAGCATTCAGCGGAAGGCTTAATGTGTTGTTTCAAGAGTTCTACTTCTTTCATAAGAGACAACAGGCGATCTTCAGTGGTAGGTTCAACCTTATTCACATCTTTAGTAGTAACAGGCTTAAAAGCTACTTGTTTACCAGTTTGTTTAGCAGGCACATGAAAAACTTTAGCTGGAGGATTCTCAATATCTGTCCTAAGTTCATTCTTAGCAGATCTAGAAGAACTGCTAGGTTCAACTCCAGAGAGTTTGGGCAAAGGTGGTAGCTCAACCACATCTTTAGAGACAGGGTCATTTGTCAAAGAGGTATCTGACATATGAATAGTCTCTGTAGATTTAAAGACAATGTCTTTGGGTTTGGTGAGAATCCTCAGCTTATTTTTCTTAGCAGATATATCCCTTTTTAAGTCAGCAAACACTTCATCCCTAAGCAATTCATCAATAGTAAACCTAGCACACAGCCATTTTTCAATAATCTTGTTCAATTCAGAGACTTGATCATTTAAAGCTATGTTTTTCAAGGTTAATCTAGCTACTTCATTTTTCAGGGATATTTTCTCTAAATTAACCCGCCTGAGAGTTTCACATTCAGCCTTAGCATTTATCATTTCAGATTTAACAGAGTGAAAGTTATCAAGTAGGTTCTTTCTTTGTTCCTCAACAAAGTGTAAATCAACAATGGTGTAATCAAGGACATGCTTACGTTCATCACTATCAGACATAGATAAAAGCCTGTGTACCTTTTTCATTGTGATGTCAACCCATTGTCCTGATCTAGCATCACCTTTTCCAACAGCGGGTTCATCCTTAGCTATCGCCATAAAAGCTCTGACTCTTGTGGTGTCTTCTTCATCTGAAGTCAGTGGTTCATCATTCCAATCATAAGTTTCAGCAACCAACCCTTTCTCTGTCTTTTTCTCATCACCATTCTTTTTGGACAGAGCTTCAATCTTCAAGTTCATTTGTTCTAACTCAGCTTTAAGTGCCTTTTACTTATTTTTGTAATCTTTCTTCTCAGTGTCTGAAGAATTGGATTGAGATGAGTTGTTATGTTGTTTGAACTTGTAGGGTTTGGATGAAGATGATGGGTAAGAGGGTGAGGATGTCTTGGTAGAAGGACAATCTTTTTGATAATGTCCAAGCTTTCCACAGGCAAAACATGTTTCTTTTGACCTGTCAGTTGGTTTACTAGCTGATCCTACTCTTCCAGATCTTTTGTAGTATCTTCTTTGGTTGGCTAGCAACGCTCTTTCATGGAACTCTGCATTGAGGTCTGACAAGAACTCTTGGCTGCTACGGGTATCTTCTTCAATATCAGAATCGTTGTCATGAGGATGTGTTGCAGAGATCAAAGCTTTGGAAGATGCTCCTTGGACTACAAATCTTTCAGTCTATGATTTGTAGATAGTATCGATCAGCCCTTCTTCATAATTGTACTTACCATAGAGCTAAGCAAGGGTATCATTTTTTATTGAGTTGTTAGCTCTCTGAGTCTGATTCATGCTCAGCCACTTTCTTGGAAGGCTGTTGAAAAAAGTAGCATTGATCTCAGCTTCACCAATAGTGACATCATTCATAGCCAGGTCATTTAGAAGAATCTTCAGCCTAGTATAGGTTTGCTGAACCTTTTCACTTTCAAGTGACTTAAAGGCATTAAACTGAAGTCTGAGTGCCTGAATCTTTGTCTCTCTTGTTTCAGAGGGTCCTTCATGGCCAAGAATGAGGTCTGTCCACATTTGTTTAGCTGTGGGACACTGAATGACAGACTTCATGATATGCTTGGGAAGACAGGAAATTATGATGCTTTTGAGACGTTTATCTTTGTTTGCTAATTTCCTATCAGCTGGAGTCCATTGTTTGAGAGGTTTGGGAAGAGGGTTTTCTTCAGTGGATGTAAGCGCCATGGGAATATATGGACCATTTTCTAAAATTTCTAAGAGAAAAGGTTCAAGCCCATCAAGGTATACAAGAAATTGACTCTTCCAACTGGCAAAATCTTCTTCGTCAAAGACTGGTACACTGGTTACGTGTGATCCACCTCTTGAGTCAAGAAGTTGGGGTAGATCATCGTCATTGGCAGGAGGGTTAAGTCTTGGTGAAGATGGGTTTGTGGAAGGTGATTGTGGGTTAGAAGTTTCCGGCATGGTGGATCTTGATTATAAAACTGAGAACGATGTTTCTTGAAGGTTTTAATATCAAACACCGCTCTGATACCAATTGAATATCCCTAATCAATGCAAGAAACCCTAATCTTAACTTAATCAACACAAGGTATTACTTTTCAAATGTAATCTTATTATTGTATAATAAAGAATTACAAGTGTTATGGATAACACAGTTTGATGACAATGTGTTGTGCACACTTTGAACAACAATAAACCCTAACTTATGAATACAGTCGTAGTTGTTTGATTCACTAAGTTATATGCACTATTGTTCTTGATATCTCAAAGTGTTAAACATTAATGCATGGATACACATCCTATTTATAGTGTTACGAGTTTGACTTAAATAGTACTTAATGTCGACTACACAAGCTTTTACAAGTTCCCACATCAGTCACATGATGTCCTTCTATTCTTGGTAGTCTTCCATTATGCTTTAAGGAACAGTTGTCAAAAACAGTTTCCTTATTCTTCATAGTCTCGAACACACAAATGGCATGTCCAAAGTGTGCTGAGAGTTATCAGGGTATTGCCACCCCTGTTAACTCTCAACCCCTCAGAGTCCCTGATACATCTTGGCTGTTATCCATCACAGCCAATGAGTATGTCTTCAGGTAATCTTCGACTTCCCTGACAATGTCTTTGACATGGACTCCTCTGAGGTTGCTCACAGAGACTTGGATCTCTGTGAGTCTTGTGAAACTTGCCTGCCTCCTAGGCACAGGCAAGGGACTATCTAATAGCCTAATTATGTTTAAATCAATGATCAGGGAATCTAACAAGTTTAGATTCCCAACATATACATCTTTGGCTAATAAAACTACCGATGAGGTGGATAATAAAATGCAAGGCAAGACTGAAGTCATAATAAAAGCTTCATGGCGAAGTTGAATAAAAGATGGAGGTAAACCAAAGATAATAAGGCCCTTCCGTTAGGGGGCGTATAAAAGTCTTGGTAATAAGTCTCATGTTCAAAACCGATATAAAACTGTCTTTATCGATTCTTCTTGTTGACTTAATTTTTTAACATCGTTGTCTATTAGGAGGGGTTATTGATTTGATGGTCTTGGTTACACCGTTAGGACTCTATTTTTAGACCTAAATCTCTATTATCTCATAAGTCAAACAATGTATCCTCGTGAAACATTCAAGACAATATAAAATATAAGAGATACAACTTAGGAATAATGGGAGGATAAGTACATGATTAGGGCATATGAGTAGTGTTAGCATTACTAACTTATAATGACAATGATCTCGTTGTAAGCTTGGCATGTAATTGGGGTGAAAATCGAGGACGATGAAATTATTTCTAACGAAGCATTCACTTGTTCTTATTCAATGAACCTAAACGTCCCATTTTGCGATGAAAATCATACATTATGTCTAAAACGCAAGTAGTAGTAGCAATAGTAGTAGTGTAGCTAGTTTATCGTTCAATAAAGTGAATAAAATTGAATTTTGGAGGTGTTACGATACTTTATTCTAGCATTGCGTGAGGGCACGGCAATGATTTAGTATGGGGGAGTGATGAGACTGCTTTTATACATAGTCTCATCGTCCAAGATGGGCTTAAAATGCATTAAATATCAATAAAAATGCCAAATATATGCTCGTGTTTGTTGCTTGTGTATTTTAGGTACGGATATTGAGGAAAAGACAAAAAGATCACTAGAATCAATAAAAAACGAACAGGGGAAATGAAGTCGCATAATGAACCGGACCCGAATCATGAATTTCCATAATTACCCTTGAAGAATTGAAGATTGGCAAGAATGGTCCCTCAACTTTGGAAGAATTGGCAATTTATACCCTTGTAAAACTCATAAATTACATTGGGGTCCCTAAATTACCAAGAGTATATAAGAAAAGCCCTTGAAGATTGCATTTATTGCACTTTTTGTCCTAATTCAAAGTTTGTAAACTACATGTGCCAAAAATGACAAGTTGCTGAAAGTTGTTATAAGTAAATGGGGCGTTGACAAAGTTTTATTACCAAGTGACAAGACAAAGGGAGTTAAGGGACTGAAGTTGCCCAGACATTGAAACCCCATCCACCACTCATCAGCCGACACATCACCCCACTCAAACCATTCCACCAATCACGTTTCTCCTACCCTCCACGTCATACCTCCACCATTTAAATAACTGATTAAATCAGTTATTAATCCCTCCCTCCAATAAACACCCATTTAAAAACTCACTTTACCCAAAACAGATTAAACTTCCCCTAATCCCCCAAGAACCCTAATTTTCCCAGGATTAATTACCCCCAAATCAAGGGGTTTTTGTCCAATCTTTCCCAGATCCTTAATTTAACTTAACCTAAACATATTGGCACCCCAAGATTCGACCCCAACCATCCCATGTGCCCATACCCCACTCCCCTGCTCATGTCACTTTCCCCCAAACCCCATGAGGAGACAAGATTAAGGGTGGGATCTCTTTCCTTGCTCCCAAAGTACTTCACAACGTCCAAGATCACTTCATCAAGCTGTACAACAGCAAGAAGATCACATGACTCCACCATTGACCAAGATTCGAATTTGAAGACCAAGGGCATTCAAGTAAATTCAGCAATTAGGGTTTAAGCTTTGTAATATTTTATTCATTTTTCTAGATTGTTCTTTTAGTTAGTATAAATATAAGTGGCCTGTCACTTATATTTTCTTGTTCCAGTTTTTGCTTTTCAACATTTTGTAATTCCTTTTTAAAAAATTAATGAAAGTTGGTATGTTTTAAATCTGTAATTCCTTTTTATTGTTTTAAAAGTTGGTGTGTGTTTGAAAAGCAAGCTGAGTTCCACATTTATTTGATTGAGTACTTAGTTGAAAGAGTTTCAAAAAGCATTTAAAAGTTTCTGAAAATCCGTTTTCTTGGTTAGCAAATTGGTTCAAAGTCCACATAAGTTGTTTTATTTGGGCTCCTATATGACCATTGAACCTTGATATCTTGTGGATATCAAGATTCAGTGGGTATAGAGCTTGGGTAAAAAGCATATTGAGGTGAAAACCTTTTTGCTTGTTTTGACCCATTGGTTTTAACACTTACTATATCAAAAGCTACAAGCTTAAAGCTTGTAGTATTTGATATTTGAAGTTTTTCTGTTGGTTTTGTGGTGATTGTGTAGGGAAATACCCATATATCATCAAAAGGTTGGAGTATTTCTACTCAATCAGCAACCTCATTCAACCCATTTACTTCCAAGAACCCCTGGCTTACCTAGTTGTTGGTTAAAGTTTAGGGGAGCATAGCTGACCCTCACTAGGATGCAAAGTGAGGGAGGTGCTCATTCTCTTTCCTTTCTCATTTTTCTTTCTTATTTTTACTGAAAATTTATGTGCTATATGAGTTTGCATGATTGTGTTCTTATGATGAAGTTTTCTGTTTGATTATGCTTATTTAGGGTGTTTATGCATGCTTAGATAGGTTAGAATCAATTTGGTTAGGTTTTGTATGCAATTTTTTTGTTAAAGTTTAAAATCAGAAAGTTAAGGGATGTTTGGGTTAAGGGTCTGAATGGTTTAAGTTGACTTTAAACTAGAAGGAAACTGCCTAAACAAACTTGTTTTATCAGTATTAGCTCATTGTTCTCATTGGTTCTGAGTTTGGTCAAGTTTTATAGGAATTGCATGTTTTATTCTTGGTTAAATTTGGTAAATTATGAGTATGCCCTTGACTGCCTAGATTCTTAGCTAAATCTTGCTGTTGATCTTTGTTCTTTGATAAGTTTTAGGGAAAGTTAGGACTGTGTTTAGTTTGTGTGTGCATTGGGTTGGTTTTCTGCTAGTTTCTGGCTGTAGAACTCACCCTAACTGCACATTAGATCAGCAAATACCCCTTGCCTGCTTTTAGCATATCAGTTACTGATTTTGCTTTGGAGTGTGAATTTTTTGTGTATTAGCTGGTGTTTTTCTTGCTTCCATTGACTCCCTACACTCAACTGAGTGTAGGGGTGCCCCCATTGTCCATCAAAAACCAAGAAATCATCAAGAACAAGCCCTCTTGTTCATATCTTCACTTGTGAAGATTCACTCTTTGTGTTCATCAAGCAAGCAACTTATCTGGGCACGTTTTTTATTCCCATTGAATTGATTCTAGCTTATTTTGATATAATATTGTGATTTAGAATAATATAAGTTACTGTATTTGAGTTTCATAAATTTAAAAAAGAAAAAAAAAAGTTTTAAAAAAAAGGGCGTGGCCAGGACTCGAACCTGCGCCACTCCTCTCACACACAAACGCGTTTACTATCTGCCCTAGGGTCTTTGACTGGTAACCTTTTGCACAATTAAATACTTAAGGGGTGTGTGTTTTTAGCTTATTAAACCAATCAATTTAGTAATAAGCTGTTTGTAGCTTAGTTTCTTTAGCTTTTTACTATTTAGCATTTTTCCCTTGTTCTTTCTTAGGTTTAGGACTTTTTAGCTTAAAAAGTTTATTTTTCACGTGAATAGTTTATTTATTAGGATTATTTTAAGTTTTAATTTTAGAAAGTAAATAAAAATAGGAAAAAGTGTTTTAAAAATCTAGAAAAATAGTTCTTAAGTTTTTAACTATATTTTTGAGGTTTACAGTAATTAAAGTTTTTAGATTAACTTAATTTTGATTTTATATAATTTTAGGGTTTTTAACCAACTTAAGAAATTAATATAAAATTATTAAAAAGGTTTTGGAAACTTTTGATTGCATTTCTGTCTTAGTTACATTTTTCTAGATTTCTGCTAATTTTTTAGAATTTTTTATTAAAATTTGATTTTTTTTTGAATATTCTATTATTATTTTATTATTAAAAATTGAAAGTTAGTTTTTTCTACTTTTTTCATTTTTTCTAGTTCTAATATCTAAAGTTAGGAGTTTTGCAACTTTTAGAATATTTTCATTGTCCTTAGATTTATTTTTATAATTATTTTAAGTTTTAATAGTTTTAATAGTTCTTAAATCATTTTAAATAGTTTTGGTTGGTTTAAAAATTTTCAAAAATAGTTTTAAATTAGGTTGTTTTAGAGGTTACAAAGTGATAAAACTCGTTTTGGGCTTTTTAGTAATTAAATTGATTTTTAGGGCTTTAATTAGCATTAAAAATCATTATTTATTTAATTAAAAGGTTTGGGTGATTTTTGATTTTTTGTAAACTCTTTATACATTATTTAGGATTTGTTTGCAATTTTTAGGAATTTTTAGGATAAAATTTTAAATTTGGTGCTTTTACGGTTTTAGGTGTACGACCTTTTCGTCTTAGTGTAATCCGTCATCGTAACAGTCATTCTCTTCTTATCCTTCTTCTATTTTTCTTTCTCAAAAATATAATCACAAAGTAATCCAAATCATTACACACATAACACACTAGCCTCCTTGAGAAAGAACTCACTTTAGGGTCATAACTTGTTTTCCTAAACTACTCGTTAACACTTGCCCTAATTGCCTCCTTTTCCTAAAGGTGTGCAAAAACTCAACTATCATTTTGGCCTTCTTAAGAAAACCAAAGAACTTGAGGAGTACAAGGGTAGTGCGTTAAAAAGTCAAAAGGACGATCTTGAAAAGAAATACAACGAAACTCTTGAGTTATTAACCAAAGAGAAACGTCAATTTAATGTTTTGTTAATGGATGAACGTCAAAAAACGTACCTTGCTACCACCAAAGTTAACAAACTTGAACAACGGCTTTCGATGGATAACACTGAGTCTGCTAAAATTCTTGATGTTAAGAAACAAGAGGTTGAAACGTTAAAAAAATATTTCAAAAGTCGACATGAAAAAGATACTGAAAAAATAACGGAACTAGAAAAACAAGTCGAATTTTTGAAGAAAGTTGTTTATAAAACGCATGACTCTATTCAAACCGTAAGAATGTTAGCACCTCCGTCCATGTTTAAGGGTCAAGCTAGCTTTGCAAGTCCTGATTATCTTGACCAAGCTCAAGCTGCGAACCGCGCATTTATATGGATGAGTCCGAATGTACTTGCCTCTTGATGCTTCTAAAAGCAAGAGTAGGCAGACATTTGGTTTTCTACAACATTACATTGATAATATTAAATCCATTGTTGACAATGAATGGAAACAACGAGAAAATGACGAGTGGAAAAAACCGATTCCTCAAGATATAACTTTGCTTATCAAACAAATCTTAATACTGAACACGACCACATTAAAAGAAAATATGCTTTAATTTGAAAGATTAATTCGGTCTGAAATGTTTGATGATTTAAAATATGTTGAGTCTATTGAGAAAGAAATTGACGATCTTCAAATGGACAAGTCCGTTTTTTCAGATGAATATGATTTACTCTTAGAAGAATGTCTCTCCAAATATATTTTGTGTGTTACTCTTCAATCTTGTGCTGATATCGATGAATATTCCGATGTTGCATGCAAATATCTTGATAAAATCAAAGAATGTGAGCATCTTGAACTTGAGCTTTCAAAACATAAAGAAAATGTTGATAAAAAGGCTTTTGAGTTACTTCAACACAAAACTGATTTCCTTCAAAAACATTGTCATTCTCTTGAACTTGCTTTGCAAAAAGTCGTTGGTCGTTTTCCACATGATAATAACTTGCAAGAAAAACTTTCCATAACATTTCAAGAAATGAATGAACTGAATTTGGAAATTAAAGGGTTGAAAGCTCAGTCACAAGATAGGGAAATAGCGATAGCAGAGTTGAAAAAACTCGTTGCTAAGATGGGTGGGAAAATTGTGGAACCTAGTGTTAAGAAACCTGTTGTAAGACAACCCAATGCGCAAAAAGTGACTAGACCCTCTGTCTTGGGAAAACCATATGTTTTCTCTAATTCTGCATTTGCAAAACCTGCGTTTGCCCCCAAGACGGATGGGAAAGATAGGTTACCACAGAATACTCCCAAAACACATATCCGATCACCAACCATTAAGAACACAAATGTGATTAAACCAGGGATGTATAGATTGGCCACTAGACCCACACAAAACAAAGAAATTCAATCACCTCAGACTTCTAGAAACACTAATAGACGTGTGTCTTTTACTACAGGAGTAATCCCCACTGATAGTGTTAGCCGGCCTTAGATTAAGAGCACTCGCATGAATGAAAAGGTTTGGCAAAACAAAAGTCAAGGGAAGATGAAGACAGCAGAAGACCACCCTAGTATTTTCAATGTTTCTAAGAATAAAATGTCTGTAATCGCGTGTAATGACGATTTAAATTATTCGACTTTGAATGCTTTGAATGTTAAGTTTGTTTGTGTGAGATGTGGAAAGTGTGCTAATGCTAATCATGCTATGTGTGTTTCGAATAATGTCAAAGGCGTAGATACTAGAACTAAGAAGCAAACTACGATGCCTATTAGTGCTAGAAAACCCAAACGCAAAGTGAACCATTTTGGTGAAACCCCCACTAAGAAAAGTAATGCATCAGACTCCACCACTAAGAACCCTAGAAGCAAAATTAAGGAATTATATGAGTCTACTAGCAAGTCTTGGAAATGGTGGTTTGCTAATCAATGTCCTCCAGGATATAAATGGATGCCGAAAGCTAGGACAGAAAGTGTGAAAACGAGTGTTAGTTTTCCTTTAAATGTTGATAAGGACACTAATGATTCTAGTATCACAACTACTGTGGTATCCAATTTAGCAAATGCTCCATCGTGTTCTAACTCTTCTGCAGGTGATACAAATAATTCTCTTCATAATGGACTCCGGATGCACGAAGCACATGACGGGGAATCTCAAGCTTCTAATTAACTTCGTGGAGAAGTTCCGGGGTACGGTCCGATTTGGAAATGATCAATTTGCACCGATCCTAGGATATGGAGATTTGGTTCAGGGTAATATTAAAATCAAAAGGGTATACTACGTCGAAGGGATCAATCACAATCATTTCTCGGTTGGTCAATTCTATGATGCGGATTTGGAGGTTGCTTTCAGAAAGAAGACATGTTTTGTTCGTGATTATGATGTGAATAACTTACTTACCGGTACACGGGGTACTGATCTTTACACAATTTCACTTCAAGACACAACTTCATCAACTCCAATTTGCTTCATGGCTAAAGCTTCAACGACTCAGGCATGGTTATGGCATCAACGTTTATCTCATCTTAATTTTGATACCATAAACTTGCTTTCCAAGAAAGATATTGTGAGAGGCCTTCCAAGTTTGAAATTCATCAAGGATCACCTTTGTTCTTCTTGTGAGCTTTGTAAAGCTAAACGAAGTAGCTTCAAAACAAAGACTACACCAAGCTCTAAAGGACGGTTAGATCTTCTTCATATGGATATGTGTGGTCCCATGCGTGTTCAAAGTATCAATGGGAAGAAATATATTCTGGTAATTGTCGATGATTACTCAAGGTACACATGGACTCACTTCTTGAGGTCCAAGGATGAAACACCCGAAGTTCTCATCAGCTTTCTTAAACTGATACAACGTGGTCTTCAAGCTAAGTCAAAGTAGTTCGTACTTATAGAGGTACATAATTTTTGAATTCAAATCTGAGAAACTATTTTGAAGCCGAAGGAATTGAACATGAAACATCTATTGCTCGAACACCCGAACAAAACAGCGTCGTTGAAAGAAGAAACCGTACTCTAGTTGAGGATGCTCGAACATTATTATCTGCTTCAAAACTACCACTATATTTTTGGGCCGAAGTCGTGTCAACTGCATGCTACACACAAAACCGCTCCTTAATTATCCCAAGACACGAAAAGACACCATATCACATAATTCATGATCGAAAACCTTCACTCAAACACCTTCAGGTTTTTGGATGTACGTGCTACATTATTCGAGATGGTGAAAATATGGACAAGATGAAAGAGAAAGGTGATGCATGCATTCTAGTGGGATATGCAACTCAGTCTAAGGGATATATAGTGTACAACAAGAGAACAAAAGTGATAGTCGAAACTATTCATGTCAGATTTGATGAATTATAAGAAATGGAACTTTAACAAAACAGTTTAAGTCCCGATCCACAACGACGAACGACTTCCGTTCACAACCGCACGGAACTCGGAACTCAAAACCACAGCAATGAACCGTCAAGTTCAACGCTGGTTCCAGAAAATGTTCCTAGAGCTGATATGACAGTCATTGAAGAGTTGGAAATGTTATATGGACCAATGTATGATGAATATTTCACGGGGGAGAAACAAGTTGTATCGAAGTCTTCCGCTGTCACTCATGATAAGAATGATGATACCGATCATCGTCAACAACCGGATACACCTTCATCTACTTCAACACAGGTTGCTACAGATTTACCTCCTCAGAATATCACATCCACAATCGCTCCTACAACATCCACAACTACTGTCATTGCTCCAGAGATCACAAATCAAGCAGACAATGCATTATCTGACGAAGACGAATTTATCAACCCATTCGGTACACCGGTACACGAAACTGGAGAGTCTTCTACTCGCCATGTTGATCCGTCAAATATGCATACGTTCTACCAACGACATCCTTCAACACATCATAGGACCCGAGATCATCCTTTGGTTCATGTAATTAGAAACCCTTCACAGCCCGTTCGTACAAGACGACAGCTTCACACCGATGGTGATGTCTGTATGTTCGCACTCGCCGTGAGTTCAGCTGAACCGAAAAACATCAAAGAAGCCATGGCTGATCACGCTTGTATTGAATCGATGACGGATGAACTTCAACAATTTGAAAGACTTAAAGTCTGGGAACTTGTTAACAGACCATACGATGTAATACCATTAAATCTTCGATGGATCTGGAAAAACAAGATGGATGAAGAGAACACGATCATCAAGAATAAATCTAGGCTAGTGGCTAAAGGGTATGGACAGAAAGAGGGTATTGATTTTGAAGAATCATTTGCACCAGTAGCTCGTATGGGAGCGGTCAGGATCTTTCTTGCTTATGCTGCACATAAGGGATTCATTATCTATCAAATGGACGTAAAGACGGCGTTTCTTAACGGTCCTTTCAAGGAAGAAGTCTATGCCACACAGCTGGAACGATTCGTCAATCCTCATTATCCTGACAGGGTGTATCGTCTCCACAAATCAGTTTATGGACTCAAGCAAGCTCCAAGGGCGTGGTACGACGAGCTCTCGAAATTTCTGGTCTCCAAAGGTTTCTCAAAAGGTTCCATTGATTTAACTTTGTTCACTTATAAATATGGGGATGACATTTTGCTTGTGCAGATTTATGTTGATGACATTATTTTCGGGTCTACAAACCCAAAACTTTCAAACTGGTTTGAAAAAGTAATGCACAGCAGATTTGAAATGTCTATGATGGGCGAACTAAAATTCTTTCTAGGAATTCAAGTTTACCAATCCCCAAGTGGTATCTTCATTAACCAAGCTAAGTATTGTCAAGAGATAATAAAAAAGCATGGTATGACCTCATGTGACCCCGTTGGGACACCATTATCAACCACATCCCTAGATGCTGACTTAGAGGGATTACCCATAGATCAAACGAGATATCGTTCCATGATCGGGTCCCTCATGTACTTGACAGCAAGCAGACCTGATATTCATAATGCTACATGCTATTGTGCACGATATCAAGCACGACCCACTAAAAAGCACCTCAAGGAGGTTAAACGGATCTTTCGGTACCTAAAGAATACCATTCATTTGGGACTCTGGTATCCGAGGGAAACCGGTTTCTTTCTAACGGCCTATTCAGATTCTGATCATGCAGGGTGTCTTGATACACGTAAAAGTACTTCTGGTGGTGCACAATTTCTAGGTCAAGATAAGCTTGTGGGGTGGTCTTCAAAGAAGCAGGATTGCACGTCACTTTCATCAGCCGAAGCGGAGTATGTGTCTTTATCTGCGTGTTGTGCTCAAGTTCTTTGGATGAGAACACAACTCACGGGTTATGGCTTCCACTTTGATAAAGTACCTATGTATTGTGACTCAAAGTCTGCCATAGCCATCTCCTGCAATCCGGTACAACATTCCCGCACGAAGCACATTGATGTCAGATATCACTTCATTAAGGAACAAGTTGAAAAGGGTATTGATGAATTATACTTCGTTGGAACTGATTACCAATTAGCTGACTTGTTTACAAAAGCTCTTTCGAAAGAGAGGTTTGCGTATCTAGTTAGGCAAATTGGTATGAGATGTTTGACTCCAGCAGAACTGGAGGTTCTGGCAAAGAAGCCTGCTTGATTCATCTATCAAACATCTACTTGTAAATATTAATGAAAAAGAAAAATACCAAATTAAAAAATCTTTGATAATCCAAAAAAATATTCTTCTCGACATGTCTTTCAGTATCGATAATATGCACGTACCTAGAATGTCGCTCAATAACGACACGGGTGTGTACATAAAGCTCGAATGAAAGTTGTAAATATGTTTCAAAACATGTCATTTCTTCTTTTAATAAAGGAAATTGTCTATTTTGGACAATATTTCAAAACAACGGGTAGAGCAATCTATCACGGGTTGAGCTAGTCACAAAACATTCAACGTTTTAAGCTCAACACAATGGCTTGTAATCACTTTCAGATTGCAACCCGGATCAATATTTACGGGGGAGTGTACGATTTAGTGCGCTTACCCTCAGCAAAAGAAGAGAAATCTTATTACACTTGAGTGGATTCGTCAAGACATTCAAAGTCTATGAACTCAAGTTTATGCTTTAGAAAAAACTCTTCGACAAAAAGAAATAGGATTTTTCAAAAAGCGTTGAACACAATTTTTTTAAGAATTTTTCAATGATTATTCAAAATCTTTCAAAAATTGTGTGTTCAACAACTCCCATCCTCAAAAAGAGAAATGTGGATCACATCCTCACAATGACAATTCAATTGGATCAATTTTTGAGGGGGAGCATTTTAACTTCATGCAACAGATTAACACATCTTTCTCCCGGAGATTTTCAAGACTATTTTTCAAAATATATATTTTAATAAAATTTGGTATCTCTAATATCAAAAGATTTTATATATTAAAGATAGGGGAGAAAATGTGATTAAAATGTGATCTTATATAAGACTCAAGAACTTTAACTGTTACTTACATGTGCGAAACACTTTCGATTATCGATGCACATGTGAAGGGGGAGCATTTCTGAAACGACAAAACTAGCAAGGTGTTAAATGTTTTTCAAACACTTTGTTAGAATTTAAAGTGGTTTTCATGGTTACGATCAAATACCCACAACATCTTTAATTGACGACGTTATTGGTGTCAAAAGGGTGGTTAGGTTTAAGTCCTATGATCCAACCAGAACCGGAGGGATCTTCCTAGGGACAATCCAATAGATTATTATAAGTCCTTAGGAAAGATGGAGTAGAATGTGAACATAGCTGAATGCCGACTAAGTACTGATGATAGCACTGGAACAATCACAACAAAGTGCTATTAATGATGTCTTGGTAAGCATTGAAGGGGTTGAAGAATGAAAAAGAAATGTAAGGATAAAGGGTCTAAAGAAAGAAGCCCTCCATACAACTTAGGCAGAAACCGGGTCAACTCATCATGAAGACAAACTCATCATGGACCCAGTGATGTGAAGCACAACCCTTTCCTAGCTACTCAGACTTCTCTCAAAAGAAGTTTGTTTTATTGTCACGGAGATCAACATGATTTCTATTGACTTTCTCACTCCGAGATAGTTGATATTGAATAGGTGGCATCTGCTCCTGCCTCCGACCACTAAAAGTGCACAAATAGAGTCTAGAGCGAAGAGATCAATCAAATCTCGTTAGGACACACGGATGAAGATCAAGAGATTCCTACGCTATATCCTTGTGATATTGCTAGAACACTCAGAGTGATACTACTTAGTATTCACAATGATGAGTGGAAATCCTTCCAGTGTTAACATCATACAGCACTACGGTAGGTCATATGCAAGATTCTTTATGAATTGAACATGTGTAAAACTGAAAAGCAATAGTGGTTTGATTCTAAATTGATTCAAACTCGTTTCAGGTTTCTACGCAATATCTTTATGGTCTTGCCAGAACATTCAGAGTGATATTCATTAATATTCACAGTGACGAGTGGAAATCCTTCTAGCGTCAACATCAAACAGCGCTACGGTAGGTGACTTGTGAGATTCTTATGAATCAAACTTGTGTCAACTGGAAAGCAACAATGGTAAGATTCTTAATGAATCAAACTTGTTCCAGGAATTTGAATTGACGAATTTAATCAAGCGGATATTTATCCAATTGATTCAATCTTTATGTTCGCAGTCTTGCTTTGAGACGGTCGAGTAAAGAGAACGGCCAGTACAGCCGCGAAACCCTGTCAAGGAGATTCTTAATTGAATCTACCTATCACAGGTACGGTATTTAATATCGTATAACGGTGTTCACCGACCGGATGTAAAACGCTACCGATTTAGGACGAATGTGAAAGCCATTTAGTCCATGTCTATGTTTTGTCTCTAGAAGTGTTGGGAATAAAATATGGGTCAGATCACCAAACGCTGATAAGAAGAAAGTCAACGCTGATAGATTGACTTTGGACGCTGATAGAAGTCAACGCTGATAGCCTTGAAGATTGACACTGATGGAATATCTTCATACGTATCTTTTGTTTATTTGTTTGTGGTAAAGATAAACACAACATTGTATTTTCTATTATTATCTTTACCTAGAATAGTTGATTCATAGCTTATTGTACAAGACTTCTTGTTCTATAAAAGAAGGTCTTTTAGGTTAAAGTCATATATCAGTTTTCATAGTATTCGCAAGTTAAACCTTTCATTGTAATCAACAAGATTATTCTAATACAAGTGAAAGTTTGTTTAACATCATTGTGTTTTAGATCAAGTGTTAGTTCCGCATAACACTTTGTTACTTTATTCATAAGCAAAGGTTTCTCTACGTGTAGTACTTGATCTAATCTCGTATACACAAAGCTAATCGATCTAAGTTTGGGATCAACAAGTGGTATCAGAGCTTGTTGAGAAACTTTTGATCTTTAAGTAACGCAGAACCCTAAAACACCAAACCCTAAAAACCCTAAAATTCTCAAAACCCTAATAACATCATGTCTGGCACAAATCAACCTCCTGCTTTGCTTCAAAACAACTTCTCAAACCCTAGTATCAAAATTCCCATGTTTGATGCCAGGAACTTTGAACTCTGGAAGTCCAATTTTGAGCAATACATAGCTATTCATGACTACACTCTTTGGGAAATTATCGAATATGGGAACACATTCGATAAAGCAGCAAAGATTACTGCTGCTATTGCCGCAAGGACAGCTGTTCCTAATTGTCCTGAAGCTGATAAAGTGGAAAAGCCTGATGATGGGAGAGCTGTTGCTGTTGAAGACATAGCCAAGAAGAGGGTGGACATGAAAATCCTGAACATCTTGAAACATGCCCTAGGTCATGAGAATCAGCACAAGTACAAACGTTTTGAGTCTGCAAAAGAGCTTTGGGAAGCTCTTGAAGTAGCACATGGTGGCAATGCTGACACAAAAGAAGAAAAGAAGAAGCAACTATTGCATGAGTATGCTGTCTTCAAAGCTCAACCTAATGAGAATCTCAGCAGTGTGAGAAGTAGACTTCTTGACATCACAAGTCAACTTTCCTTCATGGGAAAACAGATTGATGACCCTGAATTAAATGCTACTTTTCTCAAAAGCCTTGGTGATGTATGGAAGATTGAGACAAGATCTATTCTTGTCAATAACACCCACAAGACTTCCAGGTTTGATGACATCTTCAACAAGTTAAGGCTGTTGGAGAATGAATGGCAATTGGAGAGTGATAACAAATCTTCCAGTAGCAACATGGCCTTCTTTTCACAAAGTGAAGGTGAAGGCCAATTTGATTCCATGAACTTCTATGGACATTCAGCAACTGGATCTCAAGGTGTCAGCGCTGGATGTCAATCTGTCAGCGCTGGATCATATCCTGTCAACGCTTTGTACTCAAGCGCTGACACACACAATCATGGCGCTGATAGAATTAAACCTGCTGGTTTTGATCTTGATATTGTGTGTGCATTCATTGCTTCTTTGCCTAGTGATTCAAGGATTACTTATGAAGATCTTGAGCAGATAAGTGATGAACAATTGGAAGAGATGGACATCAAGTGGACTATGGCTCTTGTAAGTTTAAGAGCAAACAGGTTCAATAAAAGGTTCAAGAAGAAGATGACCTTTAATGCTAAGGATGTTGCTGGCTTTGACAAGTCCAAGGTGGAGTGCTACAACTGTCATAGGATGGGGCACTTTATGAGGGAATGTAGATCTCCAAGGAGATCTGATGCTGGGAAGCCTTCTAGCCAAATGATTAAGAACCCAGATCCCAAGGCCATGGTTGCTGTTCAACAAATTGATGGCGTTGGAGAATGGGATTGGAGCTGGATGGCTAAGAATGAGGAAGAGGACAGAGCTTTGGTTGCTGAAGTTAAAGAAGAGCATGTTGAATATGCTCTCATGGCACACTCCTCCTCTTCATCAGACAATGAGGTATATGATGATGCTTTCTGTTCTAAGGGGTGTCGTTTAAATACTGAAAAATCAAAACAAGAGATAGTTAAATTATTAGATGAAGCAAGTACTCTAAGGTGCAAAGTATCTAACTATCAAATTGCTCTTACCCAAACAGAAAAGACAGTAACTGAGTATAAGAAAATGGAGTTTGATTTAAAGGATCAAATAAATATCTTAAAACATGAGTTACATCAGAGTAAGGATGTTCAAGATATAGTAAATAGGGTTAATCTTGATTTGATAGCTCAGTTAGAGGAGGCTAACAAAAATAAAGATAATGTGAGTCTTAAAATCCAAAGATTTGATAAGGCCACACAATCCCTAGGAGAGTGTGTTAGTAAACAAAGAGACTCTAAGGATATGAGTGGGATTGGGATGAATGACTATACTGTTGTTCCACCACCAGCTGGGGATTTCTATGGTGTCCAATCAAAGGACTTATCTTGGACTGGCTTGCCAGAATGCCAAGAGGAGGAGTTTATTCCTCCACCCAGAGTGACTTCCCCAGTTGAGGAATATCAGCAAAAGCTGACTGACCTAGAAGAGTGGAAGAAAGCAAACCACACTTTGTTTGTTAAGGGAGGGTTATTGTGTGAAAGTCCAAATGAGCCCACACCAATCACGAGCCTTGATCCTAAACCTATTAAGATCACACACCCTACCACTGGCAAAGCTGTTGACCTTGGCCCACAATATGTTAGAAAACCTAGTGTTAAATATGCAGAGATGTATAGAAATTCTAGGTCACCAAAAAGCCAAGTTAGTAACCATGGAACAGGCTTCTTTGCTTCTAGACCTAATACTATGTCTAGAAAAGCTTGTTACACATGTGGTAGCTTCTCACATTTGGCCTACAAATGTGTCAACGCTTCCAATGTCAACGCTGATAGGAACCATTTCAGCGCTGACAAAAGTCAACATAGGTCAAACACTGACAGACCCAATACCTTTGTGAACAAAAGTTCACAAGTTGTTAGACCAGCCCCATTCTTTTCTAGAGGGTCTAACACACAAGGCCTAAGACCTTTTCAAAAGTCAAATACTTGGTCAAATAGGCAATGGGTTCCTGTAGCAAACCCTAGGTTCAACGCTGATAAGAGCAATCGGGGCGCTGACAAGAGAAATTTCAGCGCTGATAGAAACACTGCTAAACCTAGGTATTTGCAGCCACAGGGAAATAGGTCTAAAGCTTCTACTAGCTTAACATGGAGACCAAAACAAGACCAGAACCCTAATAATACTGGTATTTCTATGACATGCAACAGGTTTCATTATATTTCTAAGGCATTGTCAACACCAATTGGGGTTAACTGGGAATTTCATTCAAACAGGGATGAAAATGGGGTTGTTATGAGAACCAAGTCTGTTCTTGTTGAACAACCAAATGAATCCAAGTCTTCCAAGGCTTGGGTTCCCAAAGAAAACTAATGTGTTTTCTTTATGTGCAGGGCATTCAGAAGAAGATCAATGACTATGGATACTGGGATAGTGGATGCTCAAGGCACATGACTGGAAAGGAAGACTATCTGACCAATTTCTCTCCTATTCAAGATGGTGATAAGGTATACTTTGGGGGTGGATACGGCACAATCACAGGAAAAGGAACCCTTGTCACCAACAATCTTAGGTTTGATAATGTCTTCTTGGTGAAAGACCTGGATTATAATTTGTTTAGTGTATCACAAGTGTGTGATAACAAAAATAAGGTTCTTTTCACAGATACTGAGTGCTTGGTGTTAAGCAAAGACTATAAGCTCCCTGATGAGAAATACATAGATTTTAGAACACCAAGGCATAAAGACATATATAATGTGAATCTTAATGGAATTAAGGTAAATAATAAAATGTCATGTCTGTATGCTAAGGCCTCAGTAGATGAAAGTAATCTTTGGCACAGGAGACTAGGGCACATAAACTTTAAGAATATTAATAGGCTTGTGAGGCTTGGTTTAGTTGATGGTTTGCCTGAAAAGGCTTTCCACAATGACCACTCTTGTGTTGCATGCCTTAAGGGCAAGCAGCACAAGGTCTCATTCAGGTCTAAACAGGTGCACTCTAGTTCTAAACCCCTTCACTTATTGCATATGGATCTCTTTGGTCCAACTAATATAGAAAGTTTGAAGGGTAAATCATATTGTTTTGTCATTACTGATGATTACTCCAGGTTCACATGGACTTTCTTTTTAGCCAAGAAAAGTGAAACTGCCCTAAGTCTGATTAATTTTATTACCCAGATTGAAAAGAAAAATGGTAATGAGGTCAAAATTATTAGAAGTGACAATGGGGGTGAGTTTAGAAATCAGTTGTTAGATGATTTTTGTGCCAAGAAAGGGATTACTAGGCAGTTTAGCATAGCTAGAACCCCACAACAAAATGGGGTTGTTGAGAGAAAGAATAGGACCCTTATTGAAGCAGCCAGAACCATGTTGGCTGATGCCCACTTTCCTATAGCTTTTTGGGCTGAAGCTGTTAACACAGCTTGTTATGTTCAAAATAGGGCATTGGTCAACAAGATACATAATAAGACACCTTATGAATTACTTTGGGGAAGGAAGCCAAATATTGGTTTTCTGAAGCCTTTTGGATGTCATGTAGTTGTTCTAGAAACTAGTGAGGCCCTAGGTAAATTTGATTCAAAAGGTGATGAAGGCTACTTCATGGGTTATTCAGTGCAGAGTAAAGGATATAGGGTTTACATTAAAAAGGAAAAACGTATACTTGAAAAGGTACATGTTAGGTTTTTAGAAAGTAAACCTAGTGATCCTGAGAGTGGTCCAAATTGGTTGTTTGACTTAGAACCTTTGTCTAGAGCTTTAAATTATATGCCTGTTACTGATCCAGACATTGTGAAGGTAACTTCAAGTGTTTTGGAAAAGAGAATTGGTAATGTTTCAGGTATACAGGTTGCTAAGGAGGATGGACCATCAGCAGTTGAATCATCTCCCACACAAGAATATGTTACACTTCCTATATGGACAGATGAGTATTATGCTGCTGCTACTGCTGCTACTGCTGCAAGGAAAGATAATGGTGGTGTTCAAATATCACCAAATACAAACATGCATGATTCTTCAGGCGCTGACAAAGGGAAATCAAGCGCTGACACGACCAATTCAGACGCTGATGGCTCCAACGCTGACAACACCAGTTCAGGCGTTGTTAGCCCAAACGCTGACAAACAAGGATCAGACTTTGGAGACACCTTTACACAACTTTTCTCTTCTCATTTTGAACAGGGTGGACCTTCCAATATTCATGAAGAGATTCCTGTTGATCAAGAAGAATCTGAAGAAGATATTGGCAACATGGAGCGTGAAATTGAGGACACCAGACTTTTTGAAGGAGGAGTTCTCACTTCCACAGCAAAGGATCACCCCACATCCCAAATCATTGGTGATGTTATGGCTCCAGTTCAGACAAAAAGATCCCATCAAGGTCTTGGTGGATTTATTGCCAATATACACAAGAAGGTTGATACCCCTCTTGTACAAGCATGTTTGTTTGCCTGTTTTCTGTCACAGGAAGAACCCAAGAAGATTTTGATGCTCTCAAAGAACCAAGTTGGGTAGAAGCAATGCAGGATGAGCTTCACCAATTTGCTATACAGGATGTTTGGGAGCTGGTTGATTGTCCTAGGTATGTGAGACCAATTGGGACAAGATGGGTTCTAAGGAACAAGAAAGATGAAAGAGGCATTGTGGTCAGAAACAAGGCACGTTTGGTAGCTCAGGGTTATACACAAGAGGAAGGCATAGATTATGAAGAAGTCTTTGCTCCAGTTGCAAGAATTGAAGCTATCAGAATTTTCTTAGCTTATGCTTCTTGCATGAATTTTACTGTTTATCAGATGGATGTGAAGAGTGCTTTCCTCTATGGCACAATTGTTGAGGAGGTTTATGTGATGCAGCCTCCTGGTTTTGAAGATCCTGAGAATCCAGACAAGGTTTATAGAGTAAAGAAGGCAATGTATGGCCTTCATCAAGCCCCAAGAGCATGGTATGGTACATTGTCCACCTACTTGGTGGAAAATGGTTTCAAAAGGGGCACCATAGATCAGACACTATTTACAAAGAAGAAAGGAAAACATGTGTTGCTGGTGCAGGTCTATGTTGATGACATCATTTTTGGGTCTACTGATCCAAAAATGAGTGAGGATTTTTCCAAGATCATGACAGATAAATTCAAGATGAGTGCAATGGGTGAGATGAACTTCTTTCTAGGTTTACAAGTTCAGCAGAAAGAAGATGGTATCTTCATCTCCCAAGACAAGTATGTAGCTGAAATCTTGAAGAAATATGGTTTTTCTCCACATGAGAAGGAGGCTTCCACTCCTATGGATAGGCAATACCCTTGGGGAAAAATTGGAGCTGGAAAGGATGTGGATGTTAGGCACTATAGATCAATGATTGGATCATTGATGTATCTTACAGCCTCAAGACCTGACATCATGTTTGCTGTGTGTGCATGTGCACGCCATCAAGTGACTCCCAAAGAATGTCACCTTTTTGCTGTGAAGAGGATTTTTAGGTACCTAAGATGTTATCCAGATCTTGGATTATGGTACCCAAAAGATTCTCCATTGGACCTTATTGCATATTCAGACAGTGATTATGGTGGTGACAAGTTTGATAGGAAATCCACAACTGGTGGATGCCAATTTCTTGGGAGCAGATTAATATCTTGGCAATGTAAGAAACAAACAGTGGTGGCAAACTCTACAACTGAAGCAGAATATGTGGCTGCAGCTGCTTGTTGTGGACAAGTCTTATGGATTCAGAACCAGCTGTTGGATTATGGGTATAATTTTATGCATACCAAGATTTTTGTAGACAATAACAGTACTTTATGCATTATTAAAAATCCTGTACATCATTCTAAAACCAAACACATAGAAATTAGACACCATTTTATAAGAGATTGCTTTGAGAAAGGTTTAATACAACCAGATAGGGTAGATACTGAAGATAATGTAGCTAATTTATTAACTAAACCTTTTGATGCTGGAAGATTTCAATATTTGGTAACAAATATTGGAATGGTTAATCTCACTTAATATGTGTTTTGGAACCTTTTTGTAAAAGTATGTACAGGATATGCATTGTTATTGGTCTTTGTGATGATTTAGATTTTCCACATTATTTTTCTAACACTGACAAAGGTAAATGTAACGCTGTCAAGTGTTATTTTGCCGTTGTTAGAGATATTATGGTCTAACGCTGACAAGAGTTCCTTCAACGCTGTTACGTGTTGTCGGGACGCTGTTAGCAACAAATGTTAGTTTTGTGGTTTTCATCTAAATGTGCAGGTAATAGTAGCTTTATGCCATTGGATACAGAGTTGCTTATGGATCTTTGAAGAGCTATTTGGACATGTTTTGTTTATGGATGATGGTTGGAATATTTATATTCCTATCTTGACATAAATTTTTAATGTTCATATATATATTTTGCGAACTCATGTATCATAGTTTAAGGGGAGGTTTAAGGAACCTTTAGGACTCTTGGGTATTCTTAGAATACTCTCATCACAATTCTAGATTGTGTCCACAGGTGAGTATGGGTTAGTTTTACTAAACCATGAGGCACTGTAGCATGCATAGTATATCAACTTTGCATGCTGCCAAGACATTTTTGACTTAGAATTGGTTATGGTCTGATGGGAGACTTGGGAATACTTTGGATATGGGTTTACCTGGGAGTTACAAAGAATTTTATGAAATAACTTTGTTGGTAAGTATTTTGGTTAGCAAGGGACTCTAGAGGACATTTGTGTCTATCTTGCTTATGCAAGTGTGTATAAATGGACAGTGCTTGCCGCCCAGTAATTATTATCAACTTGTAAGATATTTCCCTTAGGATAAATTACTTTGTTAAGGTCTTTTTCTTTTTAAATATTTTTATTTTTACTTTTTAGACGCTGACAAGTTTTTCTCCAAACGCTGTTACGTCCAATCGTGACGCTGACAAGGCTTTAGGCAAACGCTGACAAGAAAATATAGCCGTTGGGCGCTGATGGGCTATTTTTGACCGTTGACACCTAGTGGGCCCTACCCAGTTGTTATTTTTTGACTAATCTTTGGCCGTAATTTTGGGGAGAAGTTACTTTTAATTAATGCATGAGATAAGTTATATTTGATTCAAGATTTTCATGATTGCTCTTTGAATATAACCGCCTCATTTTTGACCAATCAAAATCATGCATCTCTCCTATAAATTTGGCTAATCTTTTTGTTCTGGGTATTCATATTTTCTTGTCTAACACTTTTCCTCCTAGATTTTTCCCATATCATATAACCTAAACAGCTTTAAATCATGGCACCCAAATTCAACTCAAAGAATTTAACATTGGAGTTCAAGAGCCAACACAATATGATCGCTTACTTGACTGCTGATGATGCTTTATTTCCTCAGTATTCACAGATGGTGGCATTTTTAAATGCATCTTCATTGAGGTATGCACTTTCTCATACACCATTAGTCCCTGTCGCACACATTAGACAGTTTTGGAACAATGTTAGTTCCACAACAACTAATGGAGTGACCACATTAACATCTACTGTTCATGGAAGAACATGGGAGGTCACTGAAGCTTTGGTTCGCCAAGCTTTGCGTCTTGATGACGCTGATGGTGTGACTACTCTTGCCATAGCAACAATAGAACAGGGTCTTAGGGAATTGGGTTATCCTATTCCTGCTGATGTCACTTTAAATAAATATCATAAGCAGGAATTTCCCTCTGACTGGAAATATTTGATACATGTCCTTTTACAATGCTTAAGTCCAAAATGTACTTCTTTTAATGAGATAAACAGGTCAATTGCAAGTGCTTTGGTTTGTATAACACGTGGGCTTAAGTATAATTTTTCAAAAATGATTTTTGAAGGGATGTGTAAAAACAAGGGAAGTAAAATGACTTTGGCTTACCCTAGATTTTTGCAAATGGTCTTTGATTTACAAGAATATTGTTCTAGGGATCATGACACTTTTTATGAGATCCCTAAACAACAGAAAACCATTTTTGCTAAAATGAGCTCCACAAACGACCCCATCCCTCTTACCCAACCCATGCTTGAAGTAATTCAGGCTGCTCAACCACAACCAGACCCACAACCAGACCCTGAACCCCAACTTGAGCCTATTCATGAACCATCACCTTCACCAGAAAACATGGACATTGACCAACCCAGCGCTGACACTCAAAATGTGGGCGCTGACACAGCCAATCCCAACACTGATACACTTCCTGAACAATCCCAAACACCCCTTAATCAACCCACACCCACACAATCTACTTCATCTTCTACCCCCTTACAATCTAGGTTGACTAAACGCCAAAGGGTTACTGGAGTGTTCTCCTCTAGTGATCCTAGCCTTGTAGCAGAGAGGACCACCTCCACAAGTGTGGCTGGTGAAATGGGTGAGGCTGGGGCTATTGACACAGGCTTAGATGCTGGTCAAGACAGTCTCAACATCATTAAGACCTCATCCATGCCCCATGATCCTATTTTGGGAGGTCAAATCCCCATTCTAGCTGAGGGCAGATTGGAACCTATGACCATAATTGAATTGACGGCGGCTGTCATTAGCTTGCAAAAGCAAAATGTCAGTCTTGTACAAACTGTCAACAAACAGGGACGAGAACTCCAAGCTTTGAGGGAGAGAGTAACTGTTTTGGAGAATCCAAGTAGCAGGAGTCTAATGGAGGAATCTTCCAAAGGGGAGGAAAAAGAGGATGAGGAGGATGAGTTGATTCACACAGCTAGTGAAAAGAGTTCAGAAAAGAGTTCACAATTTAGTGAATCTTTGCAGATTGCTGAAGCTCTCACCAACTTGAAGAAGCACCCAGTTGTT
This sequence comes from Glebionis coronaria, assembly GCA_025667525.1. Classification (NCBI taxonomy): domain Eukaryota; kingdom Viridiplantae; phylum Streptophyta; class Magnoliopsida; order Asterales; family Asteraceae; genus Glebionis; species Glebionis coronaria. The sequence goes on along the minus strand of CM046880.1, from coordinate 64,066,021 downwards.
GATAAATCCAAGGTGACACCAAAGAACTTGGAAGGGTCTTTCAAAGAAACATTGGGCGCTGATACAGGTTTGGACGCTGACACATCCAGCGCTGATAAAGGTAATCGTGGCGCTGATGGGAGCAACTTGGACGCTGACAAAGTTGCAGGTAGTGTTGATGTATTCCAGCCATCAACAATTATCAAAGATGTGTCCACACAGGTTTCTTCTTCTACTTTACCAATTATTGATCCAAAAGACAAAGGTAAAGGTATTTTGATTGAAGAAGATGTTCCAAAGAAAGATGCAGCACAAATAGCATTTGATGAACAGTTGGCTGCACAACTTGTGGAAAGAGATTTGAGGAGGAGTAGAAGATCACCATTTGTTGTTTCTGAGAGTGAGGAGGAAAGTGGTGATGATAAAGAAGGTGATAGCTCAGATTCAAGCATTCAAATTATTGAAGATCCAGAAAGGCTTGAATATGGGGATGAGCTAGCAAAGGAAAGGTTGAGTGAGTTGAAGAATCAGATTGATTGGGACCTACCAGAAATCACCAGAATGTATCATGCTTGGGAAGACCAGGTGATGGACAACCCAGGTATGAGTTTATCAGATCAAATTTGGGGGTTGGAAGTTCTTCTTAGGGTACAAGAAGACATAAAGGTGATTATGAGATTTAATGCACAAGAGGTCAAGACCTGGCTCAAAAGAGATAGAAGGCAGTTGTACTATAAGTTGCTTAGATGTCATCAGCCTAATTGGACATCAAAGAAGTTGCTGGCCTTGTCTTTTGAGGAGTTAGAGTATAGGGCACATCCTATTTGGAGGAAGGTGCAAGAACAGAATGTCTACCAATTTCTTTCAGAAGAAAGAAAACAAGAGCTTGCAGAAGAGATGCAGATTCAAAAGGAAATAAGGATTGCTCAAAGACCAGTGAAGAAAGGAGATCCTTTTCAATTTCCTAAAGACATGAATGTGTATTTTCCAACTGAAGGTGTTATAAGGAAGCATCTCAAGCTTTCTCCTTTGGAAGCTTCAGATTTAGTAAATGTAGTACCTCTAGATGACAGAAATCCAATCATTAGTTTTGATGAAGATGAGTGTGGTTTTTGGAAAATTGGACGATTTGGAAAGGAGGTACATACTTTCACTTCAGTTATTTCTATATTTGCAAGCATAGACAGGGAAGACTTGGTACATCTATGGAGGTTAATAGAGGCCAAGTATACAGCTGAAGCACCTACTTCAGCTAATGGAATAAGACTTTGGAACACATTTATGACTTTGTGTGGTCCAAAAGAAGCAGATCCTGCCATTTGGAAGGATCTTGAAGATGATCTCAGTAATCTTCATTGGAGGCTATATTCTACTTGTGGTGTATTTCATATGAGCTCTACAAAGTTTTCAGAATATCTGCTTGTGGATGCTGACTATTTCTTGTCCAAAGAAGTATTGGAGAAGATGCTAGAGACACCCTTGGAGATAGATTATACTAGTGATGTGGCCAAGGACTTGATCAGATATGTTTATCACCAACATAAGAAGTTATTGAAAGATTCCTCCTAAGTCTTAAGGTTTTATTCAGAAACTTGATCATTGGAATGGATATCAAGTTTAGGGGAGGATTGTTGGGAATAAAATATGGGTCAGATCACCAAACGCTGATAAGAAGAAAGTCAACGCTGATAGATTGACTTTGGACGCTGATAGAAGTCAACGCTGATAGCCTTGAAGATTGACACTGATGGAATATCTTCATACGTATCTTTTTGTTTATTTGTTTGTGGTAAAGATAAACACAACATTGTATTTTCTATTATTATCTTTACCTAGAATAGTTGATTCATAGCTTATTGTACAAGACTTCTTATTCTATAAAAGAAGGTCTTTTAGGTTAAAGTCATATATCAGTTTTCATAGTATTCGCAAGTTAAACCTTTCATTGTAATCAACAAGATTATTCTAATACAAGTGAAAGTTTGTTTAACATCATTGTGTTTTAGATCAAGTGTTAATTCCGCATAACACTTTGTTACTTTATTCATAAGCAAAGGTTTCTCTACGTGTAGTACTTGATCTAATCTCGTATACACAAAGCTAATCGATCTAAGTTTGGGATCAACAAGAAGGTGGTGTCACATATTCATGCCTAAAGACATATTCAAAAATTAATAGTGTGAGCATGTGGATAAAGACACAAGATCGCAAGATGACAAGGACAAGTTATGGATGATTTGAAGATCTCAAACCCAATGACAAAGTCGAAAGACAACAACAAAGGCTCTAAGATCACAGCATGAAGGAACAAAACTACTGTTACAAGTTCAAGACTCATCTATGACGAGATTCGTAATCTCCATTGATCTCCAAATATCAAAAGGGTATGACCTTACATTGGGGGAGATTGTTAGACTCAAAAATATTGAGTCAAACAAGAATGCTCGGTCATAGGTTATTATTGTAACATTAGTTAGAACGTTGTAATAGGTAGTTAATTAGTCGTGTATTACGGGCTTAACTTTAAGCTAAGATTCATTCATAAGTAACCAAAGCCAAAAAATAAAGCCCGGCCCATGATCATATAGCCCATTAAGCTACATGTAAGCAAAGGCTATTGATACAGGGCTTTTGGCCAGGTAAAAAGATTCGTTTAAGTATGTCTCTTCGAATTGAAAAAGGAGTTTAATGTGTGACTCTGCTGTCTTTGGTGAAACAAAAATGTGTCGTTGTAGTATATTAAAATGTGCAAAACTTTTAAAGTAAAAGGAAGGTAATTTAAATCTAAGTCTAATTAAAACAAAAGGGCAAATAATTAAAAACGTGACTAAAAATAAAAGGCACTTAAAGTAAATAACGCAAACTTAAAACTATCTAAGGCAAACTTAAAACGCAACTAAAACTTAAACTAAGGTAAGGATAAAATAAATCTAAGGCAAGTAATCTTAAAGCGCGACTACGGAAAAAGGCGGGAAAAATAAAGCTTGAAAATTAAAAATCAAAGACAAAAACTAGAAAGAACCTGAATACAGCTCATTCGGAATAATCCTTTGTTCGGAACAATCACTCATCCGGAATGTCACATTCGTTCGGAATGATTCTTCTTCGCTCGGAATATTACCAAAATCCTTGATCCGGAACAAATTATTCTGAATATGTCACTTATCCAAAACAATCCTTCGTTCGGAACTTTACTGATTCAAAGCCCTTGGTTCGGAAGTTTCTGATTAACCCTTGATTCGGAACTCTTTCGAATGAACCTCTTTTGATCCGGAACTTCTTGATCCGGAACTTCCGTTCGGAAGTTTCCTGATTCGGAAGTTTTCTGAAGTAGTTGATCCGGAAGTTTCTGGTTCGGAATTTCCAATGTTCCGAATGAGATTGCTTGATTCGGAACTTTTAAAGGTTCCGGATGAAGCACTCACTCCTTGATCCGGAAGTTTTGGACTCGGAAGTTCTTGATTCGGAACTTAGGTGTTGATCCGGAACTCTTCCTAATGAACCCTCCTGGTTCGGAACTTAGGTCTTGATCCTGAACTCTTCTGAATCGGAACTCCTTGGCTCGGAAGACTTCCGAATGAACAAGATTTATTTCGGAACTTTCCTGGAAAAGATCAGTCACAGAAAAACAAACACCCCCGAAGAACAGGGAAATACAGTAACACGAATCTAATCACAATTTAACCAAATCAAACAAAAGATTAAACTAAACTAATAACAAAACATCCAATAATCATAAACAAACTATCCAAATCAATAAAACTAACAAATCTAACCACAATAATCAAAACCTACTTTGATCAAAATAAGAACATGAACATGAACACAAACATAAACATAAAAATCAAAGATCAAGAAAGGTAGATAGGAGATTAACAAGATAAAGTAAAGATTGACAAGAATTAAATGGAAACTTACTTGAAATTAAAGGAATTTAAGGTGCAAGACAAGGTATTTAAATTTGACAAGTATTTAAATGACAAGGTAATTAAAGGTGGAAGAACTAATTGTCACTATTAGCCAACAAAGAAAAATAATTAACTACTAATCTATATATATAGGGGAGGATTAGGAAGCTTCCTCCCCTCCTTCATTTTCTCTTAATTGAATCATTAGGCCCTTCCTTCTTAATCTCTTTGTTAATTGCATGCTTAGTCCTTTTCTTCTTATCTTCTTTAATCTTGGACTTTTAATGACTTTTAGCTCATGATTTCTTTGAACTCGTCTTTTAATTCTTCAATAAAGTAGACTTGAGTTCTTCGGCTTTAAGTAAACTTCCGTCTTTTGACTTTTTCTTCGATAAATCTTCAGAATTGGTCTTGGACTTCTGTTCTTTTTGCACTCTTGACTTCTTGACTTCGTCTTTCATCTTTTTCTTCAATAAAAGCCCGTGAATGCCCGTGTTTTATCCACTTTTCACCTTTTCGTCCTAAATCACAACAAAAACACAAACCACGCATAATTCCGACATAAAAGACATAAAATACACGTTTTGGCTCGGTTATTATTGTAATTAAGTGGTAAAGAGGATGGGTGTTTACACACCTATCAAATCCCCTACACTTGACCATTGCAATGTCCTCATGCAATGCATTAGTTACAAAGCACGTTTACACTTTTCATCATAATCAATCCATAGTGGCCTTTATTAAAGAGATAGAAAATTACAAACATTCAAAGTAAAGAAATAAAAAGCATACCTTGGGTTTTGGAAATGTCATGAATAATCATCATCCTCAAGTTTTCACTTTCTCCACACCAAGCTTAAAAACGAGATCATTGTTATAATAAGTTAGCAAACTATCACGAACTCATGTGGGCCAATTATTCACATAGACTCCCTTATTCCTAGGTGTATCTCTTATATTTTATTGTTTTCTTGAATGATCACGAGGATACATTTTTGACTTATTTCGATAGTTATTTAGTCCGAAAATAAAGTGAACGATTTAATCAATAGTTAGCTAAAGGACAAAATCTTTTAAAACTACTTCTCGGGAACTCATAAAGTTCATATCTTGGTATAACTCGCTTCGCGATTTGAGACCTTTCTCGAACCGATATTTGGCAGCGACTTCATACTTCAAACCTTGAGAGACGTTCATGAAATTATGGTCTTCTCTTCATAATGGAATTTCTTCACTTGAAATTTTGGGAGATTCTTCATATATGGACCACGACTTCTTCATTTTTCTCCAATCTTTATTTTGGACTTTGATATACAACGATCCGCCTCCTTTTATGACTTGGATCTATTTATCCTCATACCTTGCTAGGGTCTTTTCGGATACACTTCTCCATGACTTTTGGGGAGTTTTTGCTTTTCGTCGTGTGTCACGATCCTTCATATTGATTTTCGATAAATGATTCTTCACATCACTTTGGATCTTTAGCAACAAAATATAGCCCTCATGTCTTGTTAGGACCTTTTTGAACTCGCCAATCTTCGCATCCCGCTTCAATAAGTTATGCCTTGGCTATGAACTCTAATCCATACCGAGAAACTTTTAAACGATCTTGGGCTAGAAGCTAAGTAACTTTTCAAATCGTACAACCTTATTTATTGCAGATAAATTTATTAGCAAGTGATGGGAGAATAGGCTTATAATTAACTCACATAAATTCATGAAATAATACCGAACTTATAATTGGCTCTATCATCTCTCGTTCTCCACAGTTTAAAATCTCAAGGAATGAGACTCGTGGATGCTTAGCCTATTAAATCAAAGTTTTGGGTTTTCGAGTCGCCTATAGGATCTTGCAAACTCTTAGACTTTTTAAAGTTTAGAAATCGCGTTTTAAAGTTCCCTTGATAAACGACTCTCTAGGATCAATTATAGGAACTTGCGAAAAGTTCTTGTTCTTAACCCGTGAGAGTTAAGACTTTCGCGTTTTATAGCTCCCTATATAAAAGCCTAGCAAAACATGACTTAAACACGTTCAGGATACTAGCTAGAGTAACTTAAGATAAGTAAACTCGGGTTGAGTCAAAAGATTCACAACGTTTGAAAATTAAAACCACTTTATTAAACATTTATTCTAGAAAAGAAAGAAAATAACTATACAAAGGGCAAAACTAATGGGCCAAAATAGATCAAAATTTTTGAAAAATGTCGAAAAATTGATTTTCCGGTTAAAATGAGGACAAATACAAGGAAAATACCACTTAACTTCGATAGAAGTCCCCCCTACACTTAAGATAAACATTGTCCTCAATGTTTAAGCATTTGGGAGTAAAATCCCCTACACTTAGGACATTGTGCACGTTGTTTAAATCTTGCTAAGGAAGAGACAACTAAAGAGATTCCTATTTTAATATTGAGAAAATATAAAATAGTGAATCGAAAAGAGTTTAGGATAGAACCGGGATAATGGAACCAAAATCACGGGTCGTCAAGAATCATCAAGAGTGGATCATTGAAGCTCAAATCCCTGATTATAAAAAGAGAGGAGAGGAAAGCAAACCAACGGGTCTCCCCTACACTTAGGATAAAGAAAGCTAAAAGATAGATACATGGGTTGCCTCCCAAGAAGCGCTTGATTTTTGATTACCGATTCGTGAGCCTGACTCGACCGTGATCATCATAGGAAGAAACATGAAACATATCCACCGGGATCAAAGACATAGTTTTCGTCCATCAAATAGCACAAGCTTAAGGCGAACAAGGCAAGCCAAAGAAGAGTAGGCAAGGTTCCCTAAAGCAACGATGGAGCATGGTGGAAGCAAGGTTGAAGTGATGCAAGCAGATTTCCATAAGTTCCAAAAATATTTCCTTTTATTTCATCAGGTGGATACTGAGATGGCTTAAAGATTTCAATATCGGGGTCAAACACCTTTTCCTTTCAGGGAAAACAGCACTCAGGCTCAGCAGAGTGTGAAGAAGATCCGCGAAGAAGCACAACCTCGTCCGCAGAAGGGGGACAAAGAGGTGTTAAATCATATGTGCTGCGGATATTGGGGTCGACCGGTTTCTTCTCGTTTGAAAGAATATTCTTCAAATCCATAGTAGGATCAAGACGATAATCTTCAAAATCATAAGGAGGAGCATCACTCATGAGGGAAATATGTGTTGAGAAACGTAGAGAATTCTTCCTCAAATGAGTAATCGTCCAAAGTAGGATCGAGTGATGGCGGAGGATCTTCATCATGTGAAGAATCGCTCGAAAGAGTATCAGCCTCATCGAAATCATCATACGTGGGCAGATCGGGATACTCAGAAGTAAGTTCATCATAATCATCCGAGTCTGAGCTAGAATCATCATCATAAGCATCAAAGACCGGTGGAGAATCATAAATGGGGGAAGGTTCCAAATTGGGGCGAGAATCATCCACATCATCATGAAATAGTTGATTATCAATGCAAGAGTCGAATAGAGGATTGTTGTAGACGACAAAATCATCAAGCACATTAATCATATTCACTGATTCTCGGCCTCCAAAGGATTTGCTTGTAAGCTTTCCCATTCTAAACACTTGTGCATCATCCCCGACTCTTAAGATTAACTCACCTTCGGCCACATCCACTAAAGCTCGTCCGGTTCTCAAGAATGGCCGACCAAGTATTAAAGGAATACGAGGGTCCATTTCATAATCAACAACGACAAAGTCGACCGGGAAAGTAAATGTGCCAACTTTAATAAACACGTCTTCGGCAATACCAACGGGGTAAGCGAGAGTGCGATTTGCAAGTTCAAGAGTCATCTTTGTTGGAGTGAGGTCGGGTAATGATAGTGTTTTCGAAACACTCAGAGGCATCAAATTAATACTGGCCCCGAGATCAGCAAGGGCAGTAAATTCTTCAGTTTTGTTGAAAACGCAAGACAACACAAAACGACCAGGATCTCCAAGATTTTCCGGAAGTTCTTTAAGAATAACTGCAGGGCAGTTTTCATTTAAACGTGTGTTGGCGAGTTCAATCAGCTTCTCCTTCTTGTTAAGCAATTCCTTAAATGCTTTAACAAATTTGGGCATGTGGACAAGTGCTTCAAGAAAGCTAATTTTGAAGTTCATCTGAGAGATCATCTTCACATAGCGTGTCACTTCAGAGTCATCCTTGGTTAGCATTTTGGTCTTGCCTAAACGAGAGGGATAAGGGATATTGGGTTTTGGTGGTGAAGGTGCAGGTGTAGCAGGTAAAGGTTGAGATGTTGAAGGTTCCTTCCTAGATACATCGTCATGACGAGGCGGAGACGGTAATGGTGCACTAATACTAGGTGTAGGAGGAGTAGGGATAAATGGTGGTGGAGGAGGTAGTAGATGATGGGGGTGGGATTGGTGGATCGACAATGGTAATTACACTACGAGTATTAATAGCACTCACATTTGCTCGCGGATTGGGGACGGTGTTTGAAGGTAGAGAACTCGAAGAAGAAGGTTGAGCGGCGGGCAAGACACTAGCAAGCATATTCGTCAAATCATTGGTTTGATTGCTGAAGGAGGATTGAATATTATCTCGAAGCTCGGATCTATCTCATTTCCTTGCTTGGTAATATCTCATTTAAGATTGATAATTTGGCTCTGCAGATTCTTGATTTGCTCACCTTGGGTTCTCATTATGGCTTCAACATCGGGGTTAATGGGTGGGGTTTGTTGGGCGAGTGGGTGATAAGCATTAGAAGCTCTTGGTGGGATTTGGTTCCTTCTATTGTAGTTGTTGTTGTTGGCGGGGTTTTGGTTTTGAGGAGAAAAACCGGGTGAAAGGTAGTTGTTTGATCGGTAACTCAAAAAATTTCTATCCCCTTGAGGTCGAGCTTGGTAATTTTCCGGTGAATAATTACCATAAGCAGCATACACATTTTCCGGATTTCCTTGTGTAGAAGGACAATCGTTGTATGAGTGAGGACCACCGCATGTTTCACAAGGATTAACAACCGCTTTAACTTGTTGTTGTTGTTGGTTTGAAGCGAGAAGCGTGATACTTTTGCTCATTTCAGTCATCATGCGGGTGAGTTCGGTCATATAAGGGTTTGCTGAGGTGGAAGAAACATTGACTCTCGGGTTGTTCCTTGACGAAGTTGAGGAATCCCAGTTTTTGTGGTGAGTAGTCATGTTCTCAATAAGCTCTCTACACTCCTCGGGTCTCCTTTTCATGAATGTGCCACCGGCGGCTGCGTTAATCGTATCACGATCACGAAAAGTCAAACCGTTGTAGAAAGTATCTATTAAGGTCACAGGGAGCATGTTGTGGTTTGGACAACGATCAATCAAGACATTATATCTTTCCCAAGCATCAAAGAGAGATTCATCGGGATCTTGCATGAAACCGCTGATTTGATAGCGAAGGCTCGTGACCATGGATGGTGGAAAGTAGCGCGATAAAAAGCGTTGAGTCATGTCATCCCAAGTGTGAATAGAATTCTTCAGGAGACGATCAAACCATTTCTCGGCATGATGCGATAAAGTATGTGGAAAGAGTTGTAGGCGTAGAACATCCATTGTGGCACCGGGCAACTTCATGCTTTGGGTGATTGTAATGAACTTGTCGAGGTGTTTGTTGGCATCATCAGCAGGCAATCCATGGAATGGGTTAGTTTGCACTTGCTGAATCATATGGTGCTTCAACGAAAACTCCGGAGCGTTGATTTGCATCGGTGCAATCGGTCCTCCTTGTCCAAACATGGTAGGTTGACAAAGCTCCTCCATTGTCCGAAGATCGGGTTGTGGAAGAACATTGTTGTTATTGTTGAGGTGTGATGGATTATTATTGTTGTTAACACCTTACATACTTAAATCTTCTTAAGTCTCGGGCTCTTGATAATTAGAAGATCTAGTACGCATACACCTGAAAATGCAAAAGAAAAAGATACCAAACACAAAGACAATATATATACACAATAAAGATAAAATCTTTTCGGATTTTTGAATTTTTTTTTTTTATGGATTTTTAGCAATTTTTTAATTTTTATGATTTTTTTGAAAATTTTTGTGCAATAAAAATAACGCTCACAAGTGAACGGATCCCAAAAAGCAACGCGTCTCTCACAGAAAACCGTTAATCTTTACGAAAAGAGCCGGCAGCGGCGCCATTTGATACAGGGATTTTGGCCAGGTAAAAAGATTCGTTTAAGTATGTCTCTTCGAATTGAAAAAGGAGTTTAATGTGTGACTCTGCTGTATTTGGTGAAACAAAAATGTGTCGTTGTAGTATATTAAAATGTGCAAAACTTTTAAAGTAAAAGGAAGGTAATTTAAATCTAATTCTAATTAAAATAAAAGGGCAAATAATTAAAAACGTGACTAAAAATAAAAGGCACTTAAAGTAAATAACGCAAACTTAAAACTATCTAAGGCAAACTTAAAACGCAACTAAAACTTAGACTAAGGTAAGGCTAAAATAAATCTAAGGCAAGTAATCTTAAAGCGAGACTACGAAAAAAGGCGGGAAAAATAAAGCTTGAAAATTAAAAATCAAAGAAAAAAACTAGAAAGAACCTGAATACAGCTCATTCGGAATAATCCTTTGTTCGGAACAATCACTCATCCGAAATGTCACCTTCGTTCGGAATGATTCTTCTTCGCTCGGAATATTACCAAAATCCTTGATCCGGAACAAATTATTCTGAATATGTCACTTATCCAAAACAATCCTTCGTTCGGAACTTTACTGATTCAAAGCCCTTGGTTCGGAAGTTTCTGATTAACCCTTGATTCGGAACTCTTCCGAATGAACCTCTTTTGATCCGGAACTTCTTGATTCGGAACTTCCGTTCGGAAGTTTCCTGATTCGGAAGTTTTCTGAAGTAGTTGATCCGGAAGTTTCTGGTTCGGAACTTCCAATGTTCCGAATGAGATTGCTTGATTCGGAAATTTTAAAGGTTCCGGATGAAGCACTCACTCCTTAATCCGGAAGTTTTGGACTCGGAAGTTCTTGATTCGGAACTTAGGTGTTGATCCGGAACTCTTCCGAATGAACCCTCCTGGTTCGGAACTTAGGTCTTGATCCTGAACTCTTCTGAATCGGAACTCCTTGGCTTAGAAGAATTCCGAATGAACAAGAGTTATTTCGGAACTTGCCTGGAAAAGATCAGTCACAGAAAAACAAACACCCCCGAAGAACAGGGATCTAATCACAATTTAACCAAATCAAACAAAAGATTAAACTAAACTAATAACAAAACATCCAATAATCATAAACAAACTATCCAAATCAATAAAACTAACAAATCTAACCACAATAATCAAAACCCACTTTGATCAAAATAAGAACATGAACATGAACACAAACATAAACATAAAAATCAAAGATCAAGAAAGGTAGATAGGAGATTAACAAGATAAAGTAAAGATTGAAAAGAATTAAATGGAAACTTACTTGAAATTAAAGGAATTTAAGGTGCAAGACAAGGTATTTAAATTTGACAAGTATTTTAAATGACAAGGTAATTAAAGGTGGAAGAACTAATTGTCACTATTAGCCAACAAAGAAAAATAATTAACAACTAATCTATATATATAGGGGAGGATTAGGAATCTTCCTCCCCTCCTTCATTTTCTCTTATTTGCATCATTAGGCCCTTCCTTCTTAATCTCTTTGTTAATTGCATGCTTAGTCCTCTTCTTCTTATCTTCTTTAATCTTGGACTTTTAATGACTTTTGGCTCGGTTTTTCTTTGAACTCGTCTTTTAATTCTTCAATAATGTAGACTTGAGTTCTTCGTCTTTAAGTAAACTTCCGTCTTTTGACTTTTTCTTCGATAAATCTTCAGAATTGGTCTTGGACTTCCGTTCTTTTTGCACTCTTGACTTCTTGACTTCGTCTTTCAGCTTTTTCTTCAATAAAAGCCCGTGAATGCCCGTGTTTTATCCACTTTTCACCTTTTCGTCCTAAATCACAACAAAAACACAAACCACGCATAATTCTGACATAAAAGACATAAAATACACGTTTTGACTCGGTTATTATTGTAATTAAGTGGTAAAGAGGATGGGTGTTTACACACCTATCAGCTATATAAACCCTTCCTAGCATGTTAGGAAGGGTGTTGGTCATTTCATTTTCTATCAATCTAATATCACCTAGTTTCTCCAACCATTCTCTCTAATTTCTCGCACTACTTTCTCTCTCTAGAATTCATCTTCTTCTCCTATTTTCTTTCTTTAAATTCGTGTTATATCATTCATATATTAGGGACAACACTTAATCATGATGAAAACAATACATTATGTTTAAAACACGTGTAGTAGTTCATTTAAGTTTATGTCTTTAATAAATGTCATCTTAAAATGAATTTTGGAAGTGCTATGATACTTAATTCTAGCATTGCGTGGGGACACGACAATGGTTTAGTATGGGGGAGTGATGAGACTGCAATTATACATAGTCTCATCGTCCATATCAGGCTTAAAACGCTTAAAATATCATCAAAATACCCAAATATATGCTTGTGTTTGTTCATTGTGTATTTTAGGTACGGATATCGTGAATTCAACAAAAGATCACAAGAATGAAGCAAAAACGAAAACGGGAAACAAAGCCGCACAAAGAACCGGACTCGAATCATGATTTTCCTATCAAGTCCTTGAAGTTTAAAGAATTAGAAAGATTGGTCCCTCTACTTTTGAAGATTTGTCATTTAAACCCTTGTAAAACTCTAAATTGCATAAAGGGTCCCTAAAATTACAAGATAATACATCATTGGTCCTTGAAGAATGCTTATATTGCATCAATAATCCTTGAAACATGTTTAAGAAACCTTTTGTGGCCAAAGTGCAAAAAGAAAAACTTACATACAAAGGATTATTTAGATCAGAGCTGTTTGATTTAAACTGACAAGAGAAGGAGACATGGAGGGCAATTTATGGCCAGACAACAAAACATACAACAACCTATCCCCATATGACACGTCACCCCACTACCCCTCAATACCCAATCAGACCACCCCCTTCTTCCACGTCCTCATTCCACCACAACCAAATTTATATTAATCAAAATTTTCAAACGGGTTTTATTAATATTAATCCTTGGCGCCTAACCATTACTATTAACACTACCCCACCTCCAAATCACCTTAATTCCCTAGATAAACACTATAAACCCTAAACCCCTAATCACACCTAATCAAAGGGTTTTACCCTCAAACTTAGCAGATCCCTAATTCATGATATTCAAAACCTAACCCCACCTAAAAACACTCCACCAGACACTCCCATGTGACTGTGGATCCATCCCCTACTCACGTCCCTTTCCCCAACCCCTAGAGGAGACAATATCAACGGCCAAAACTCATTCCTTTGTCCCAAAGGCATCAGGAACGTCTCTGATCACTCCATCACGGCTGGAACATCAAGGACATCACGAGATACCACAACTGACCAAGACTTTCAAATCAAGACCAAGGGCAGACTTGGAAATTACTTAGCTAGGGTTTAGCTTATTTGTATTTTTTATTATTGCATTCTTGAATAGTCCTAGCTTGTATATAAATATGAGGTGGTCTGTACTTCATATTTTGTTCCAGATTTTTTTGTAATAAATTTAATGATTAATGAAAATGAAAGTTGATTTTTATGCAATAACTGAGTTCCATTTTTACTATATTTCCTAGTTTAATTTTATCTTTTATGCAAGTAGTTTAATCTAAAGATTACCAAGGTTTCAATTTTTATTTACAAGTTTTTGGCAAGAATCACTTTACTTTATCCGGATTTGAATCCCAAATTACATGGAAGTGAAAGTGGAAGTGTAATCTGGTTTTTCATCTTCCAAAAGTTTGATTTGAACAACCAGCAGTTTTAGAAAAGGGATTTTAGTTGGAAATTCAAGAAAAAAAGGGTTTTTTTCACCTTTGTTGTTTTATGTTTCATCTAGGTTACACAAGTTCTTTAGGCTAGCTTAACCAATAAGCTTAGCTTATTGGCTTGTTGGTTAACACAACACCTTCACTTTTTTTGTTTGCTCATCTTTTTTAGGTTTTCAATATAGAAGATATATTGGGGTGTTTTGGACTGCTTAAGTCATCACCTAGCATTCTCTACATCAAGAACTTCTCCCAAGCCATAAGATCAGTGTAAGACTGAAAAGGAGATGGCATTGCAGCCATAGTGGGGCCTGGATTGTGGGTCCCAAAAGGTAAACCTAGGCTTGAACCCACTTTTTGAGCTTAAAACTGTGATTTGTGTGGAATTGGCGTGAAGTTGTTTGTATGATTATACAAGATGTTGGTTTATGCTTATTTCAGCTTGATATGCATGTTTAGATAGGTTTAGGTCAGATTGGTTAAGATTTAAAAGCTTTTGGTTTGAAATTTTGATTTTCAGAAAAGTTAAGGGATGTTTGGGAATAGGGTTTAAGCTGAAATAGTGATACATTTTTGGCCTAAAATTCACCTAGACACACCTTAGGTATTGGTACTATTTGTTTTCAGTCTTTGGTTTTCAGTTTTGATAGGTTTTAAAGCAAGTTTTATGTTCAAATGAGGTATTTAGCATAAAAATCAGTAATCTGCTAATCTGCCTTATTTTTAGTGTTAATTGACCACCAATTCTTGTACCTAGTTAGATCTTGTTGGGAATAAAATGTAGCCAGTTCACTTGAGCGCTGACAAGAGGAAAACAAGCGTTGATAAGAAGAAAACAAATGCTGACAGATCAAGCGTTAACAGGAAGAAGTCAAGCGTTGATAGGTTGAAGACAAGCACTGATAGAAAGATATGGTCTACGCGTATTATGTTTCTAGTTTGTTTCTGGTAAAGATAAGTTCAACATTGTATTTTCTATAATTATCTTTACCTAGAATAGTTGATACGTAGACTCTTGTACAAGGCTTCTTATGTCTATAAAATAAGATCTTTAGGTTATGTTTCATAATAAGTTTTTCATACATTAAACACTTTCATTGTAAGCAACTTCGTTATTATCAATCAAGTGAAAGTTTGTTTTACATCTTTGTGTGTTCTTGTTTAAGTGTTAATTCCGCATAACACTTAGATTACTTTATACATAAACAAAGTTTCTCTACGTGTATAACTTGATCTAATCTCGTTTACACAAGCTTAATCGATCTAAGTTTGGGATCAACAAGTGGTATCAGAGCTTGTTGAGAAACTTTTGATCTTAAAGAACACAAGAACCCTAAAATCACCAAAACCCTAATTTTCACAAAACCCTAAAAACATCATGTCCACTCCAGAAGCAACCTCCTCCTCCTCAAACCACAACATCAAGATTCCCATGCTAGATGCAAACAACTTTGAGATGTGGAAATTCAACTTTGAGCAATATCTGGGGATCTATGACTACACTCTCTGGGAGATTATTGAATATGGAAACACATTCGATAAGGCTGCAAAGATTGCTAATGCCATTGCTACAAGATCAGCTGTTCAAGGATGTTCAGAAGAAGATAAGAAAGAAAAATATGATGATGGTAGAGCTGTGTCTGCTGAAGACATAGCAAAGAAAAGGGTTGATATGAAAACCCTAAACATTCTGAAACTCTCCTTGGGACAAGAAAATCAGCAAAAATACAGAGGTTATGAGTCTGCAAAAGACATTTGGGCAGCCCTTGAAGTTGCATATGGTGGTAATGCTGATACTAAGGAAGAGAAGAAGAAGCAACTCTTGCATGAGTATGCTGTTTTTAAGGCTCAATCTAATGAGAAGCTTAGCAGTGTGAGAAGCAGACTGTTTGACATTACAAGCAAGATGTCCTTCATGGGGACACAAGTTGGTGATGTTGACATTATTGCCACTTTTCTTAAAAGCCTTGGTGATGCGTGGAAGATTGAGGCAAGATCTATACTTGCCAATAACACTCAAAAAAGTTCTACTTTTGATGATATCTACAATGAACTGAGGCTGTTGGAGAATGACACTCTTTTGGAGCATGGAAGTAAGTCTAACAATAGTAACATGGCGTTCTTCTCACATAGTGAAGGTCAATTTGATCAGAAGGACTCATACATGCACCCAGTTACTGGATCAACATGTGTCAACGCTGGATCATATCCTGTCAACGCCTCACATTCAGACGCTGACACATACAAAATTAACTCACCAAGAGTTAAGCCTGCTGGTTTGGATCTGGATACTATGTGTGCATACATTGCTTCTTTGCCCAATGGTTCAGTGATTACATATGAGGACCTTGAGAAAATAAGTGATGAGCAATTGGAGGAGATGGATATAAAGTGGAACATGGCTCTTGCAAGTACAAGAGCAAATAGGTGGAATAGAAGTTTCAAGAAGAAGATGACCTTTAATGCAAAGGACACTGCTGGATTTGATAAATCCAAGGTTGTGTGCTACAATTGTCATCGTATGGGGCACTTCATGAGAGAATGCAGATCTCCAAAAAGATCTGATGCTGGAAAACCCTCAAGCCAAATTGTTAAGGCTAAGGATCCTAAGGCCATGGTGGCAGTGCAAGAAATTGATGGCATTGGATGGGACTGGAGCTATTTGGCTAAGGATGAGGAAGAGGATAAAGCTTTGGTTGCTGAGATAGAAGAAGAAGAGCATGTTCAATATGCTCTCATGGCACACTCCTCCTCTTCATCAGACAATGAGGTATACGATGATGCTTTTTGTAATAAGGGTTGTCGTTTAAATACTGAAAAGCTTAACAAAGAGGTTTTAAGATTTTTAAGTGATGTGAGTACTGAGAGATGCAAGTTGTCTAACTATCAAATTGCTCTCACTCAAACTGAGAAGACAGTTTCTAAGTATAAGAAAATGGAGTTTGACCTAAAAGATCAAATAAATATTTTAAAACATGATTTAAATGCTAGTAATGATGTTAGAAACATCATGGAAAGGGTCAATGCTGAATTACATGCTAAGTTAGATGAGGCTATCAAGAATAAGGATAATGTTGACCTTAAAATTCAGAGATTTGATAAGGCCTCACAAACCCTAGGAGAATGTGTTAATAAACAGAGGGATCCTAAGGACATGACTTGGATTGGGATGAAAGACTATACTGGTGTTCCACCACTAGTTGGGGACTTCTATGGTGTTCAAAGAAAGGACTTATCTTGGACTGGTTTACCAGAACTCCAAGAAAAAGGAATTTATTCCTCCACCAAGAGTCCTTACCCCAGTTGAGGAACATAGGCAAAAGTTGACTGACTTGAATGAATGGAAGAAAGCCAACCCTACCTTATTTGTCAAGGGTGGCATGCTTTGTGATAGTCTAAATGAGTCGACCCCTATCAAAGTAACAAACCCAATCACTGGCAAGACTGATGACCTTGGCTCAAACACTGTTAGAAAACCTAGCATTAAGTATATAGAAATGTATAGGAATACTGGGTCACCAGAAAGACAAGTTAGTGATAATAGAGCAGGTTTCTTTTCTTCTAGACCTAGAGTTGTGTCTAGAAAAGCCTGTTACACTTGTGGTAGCTTTTCACATTTAGCATATAAGTGTGTCAACGCTTCCAAGGTCAACGTTGTTAAAAGGTCAAACACTGTCAGACCCAAAACTTTTCTAGAGTAAACTCCACAAGTTGTTAGACCAGCCCCATTCTTCACTAAAGGGTCTAACACTCATGGACAAAGACCTTTTCAAAAGACCAATACCTGGTCTAATAGGTAATGGGTTTATGTAGCAAACCCTAGGTTCAACACTGATAAGGGTAATTTCAGCGTTGACAAGACAAAATCCAACGCTGACAGAAATGTTGCCAGACCTAAATATTTGCAACCACATGGAAAGGGGTCTAAAGCTACTTCTAGCTTGACATGGAGACCTAAGCAAGATCAAAAACTTAATTCTAATGGGATTTCTATGACCTGCAACAGATTTAATTATATTTCAAAGGTCATCACAAAACCAATTGGGGTTAACTGGGTATTTCATCCAAAAAGGGATGAACATGGGGTTGTTATGAGAACTAAGTCTGTTCTTGTTGAACAACCAGATGAATCCAAGTCTTCTCAGGCTTGGGTTCCCAAAGAAAACTAATTTGTTTTCTTTATGTACAGGGCATTCAAAAACAGGTGAATGATTATGGCTATTGGGATAGTGGATGCTCTAGGCACATGACTGGGAAGGAAGATTATCTTACTAACTTCACTCCTATTAAGGATGGTGATAAAGTTTACTTTGGAGGCGGATATGGAACTATCACAGGCAAAGGAACTCTTCTCACCAAGAACTTGCGTTTTGAAAACGTGTTTCTGGTAAAAGAACTTGATTACAATCTTTTTAGTGTATCACAAGTATGTGATAACAAAAAGAAGGTTCTTTTTACTAATACTGAATGCTTGGTGTTGAGTAAGGATTTTAAAATACCAGGTGAGAAATATATTGACTATAGAACACCTAGGCATAAAGACATTTATAATGTGAATCTTAATGGTATTAGGATGAATAATAATATGTCATGTTTTTATGCTAAAGCTTCAGTTGATGAGAGTAATCTATGGCACAGGAGACTAGGGCACATTAACTTTAAAAATATAAACAGACTTGTGAGACTTGGCTTGGTTGATGGTTTGCCTGAAAAGGCTTTCCACAGTGACCACTCTTGTGTTGCATGTCTTAAAGGAAAGCAGCACAAGGTCTCATTTAAGTCTAAACAGGTGCACTCTAGTTCTAAACCACTTTACTTACTGCATATGGACCTGTTTGGTCCAACTAATATAGAGAGTTTGAATGGTAAATCATACTTGATAGTTGAGTTTTTACCCCTTTAGGAAAAGGAATGTAAAATAGGGTAAGCACGACGATTTAGGAAAACCGTGTACAGATGACCCTAAAATGAGTTCGTTCTCAAGGAGGCTTAGTGTGTGTGTAATGAATTGATTATCTTTGTGATTATATTTGTGAGAAAGAAAAATAGAAAGGGGATAAGAAGAGATTGACGGTTACGATAACGGATTACACTAAGACGATAAAGGCGTACACGTAAAACAGTAAAAAGCACCAAAATTAAAATTTTACCCTAAAAATTCCTGAAAATCATTAAAAATCCCAAAAATATTCTAAGAGTTTACAAAAAATCCAAACTTGCCAAAACCTTTTAATTAATTAAATATTAATTTTTTAATGCTAATTAAAGCCCTAAAAATCAATATTAACTAATAAGAAGTCCCAATCAAGATCTTAAAGTTTGTAAACCTTTAAAATAACTATTATGCTAAAAAGTATTTTTCAAAATTTTAAAACCACTAAAAACTATTTCTAAACAATTAAAAACTATTAAAATATAATAAAACTTAAAATAATTCTAGAAAATAATTAAGAGACTCTAAAAATATTTAGAAAGTTGCAAAAATCCTAATTAATTATTTAGAACCTAGGAAAAATTAAAAACATAGAAAATCAGACTTTTAATTTTTAACAATAAAATAATATTAAAATATTATTAAAAATCCAAAAATCATAAAAAATTCTAAAAAGTTGCAAACTAGCTTAATTTAACCTAAGTAACACAGAAATGAACTTGAAATTACCTAAATACCCTTAATGGGCCTAGAAAATGGGCTAATCCCAAAACAGATCCTAAATGGGCCAAATTTGAGCCCAAAATGAAAAAGTGACCAAAATAAGCCCAAAAAGCACTACTTGACTCAAAATTTGATTTTAAACAAATTTTTCCAAAGGCCCAAAAGCTGAAAGTGTGAAATAAGCTAGCTTATACCAAACAGCTTATTCTTAATGGGCTTTTTGGCCCATTAAGCTATAAGCTAATGCCATAAGCTCAAATTAGACACAAAAGGTTCTTTTGTACTAAATAAGACTTCTGTAAAAAGAAATTTGAAATAAGCCCAAAGAATAAGCCTGAAAATGCAATAGGCAATCTACCGAAAACGACAAAATAGTCGTTTTTGAGTTCTAGGCCACCCCAAGAGCTGATTCAAGTTTCTAAAGCTTTTCATTGACTTAATTAAGCTATTTCAACAAAAAAATTTCAAATAAGTTGAATCAATAAGCTGGAAAATGCAAATAAGCACTTATGAAAAAGTCAAATAAGTTGGTTTTCTAGCAAAAAGTCAAAGTCAAAGTCCAATAAACTCCAGTCTAATCAAATGGGTCAAATAATGAAGATCTATCACAAAAAATAAGTTGTTGCAAGTCTGGATAAGCTAAAATAGCTTATTGATAAGCTAAGTACAAATTAACACTAGCAGGGGCTAGTTTTGGGTGTTGAGTAGTGGGAACTTTTCCCACTGCTTGACTTGTAGACTTTTTTGTCTTTAGTGAACTTTTTGGAGATTCAGATTTCACTAAGGCACCCAAATGATCTTTGGATCATAAGGAGTCAATACAAACAAAGAAATCACAACAAGTAACAGCCAATTTGTACAGTTAATTCAAACAAGCACCAGATCTAGCACAGACTTAGAACAATAAGCAGGTGAGCACTTATAAGCAGTTTTAGCAATAATCAGCTAACCAAATTCAACCAAATGCATACACAAGCTATTATAAACTCAAATAGACAAGTCTAAACAGTTTTCATGCAATGTCTTAAAGCCTAAATCAAGATTCAAGCTTATGAATGTTACTGATGAACACTAAACACAAGCAGATTTCACTTTGCTGATGTATTTGACCAACAAGCCAGATTCAACACCTCAAATCTCACAAACAGGTTATAATGACTTTGTTTAAACCACTTTTAGCCCTAAGCATGCATACACCCTTAAGTGTTCCCAAGATCCTAGGTCAAAACAGGCAATAACAAAGATTTTATAGTAGATTGTTTGATTTCAAGGTTTAAGTCCAATAACTTGCAACAAAATACTCTCAAACAAGTCTTTGACAGATAACACAATATCAGGATGCTATGATCAGCCCTATAGCCCAAGAATTCCAAGGTTTGAACAAGAACTTAGCAAAATATCAAGCTTGAAGGAAAAATGCAAACTTTTGCACTCTCCTTAAAAACAGGTTTTGAGATTCAGAAATAGCAAACTAAGAACAATAATAAGCAGATTATAACAATGGCACTTGAGCTTTCTTTAACATTTCAAACACATTTCATTAAGATTGAAAAGGATTTACAGAAAAGTGAACAACTGAAAATTCAAGAGCAGAAAAAAATGTAGTGACCTAAGGCCTTTATATAGGCATACATGAACTAGTTAAGAGCTAAAAAACGTAAACCCTAATAGCTGTGATCTCCCAAAATTGCCCTTGGAGCTTATTTGAATTTCTTGGCTTCATGTGACTGATCTTGTATTGTAGTGAAGCTGGCATGTGAAAAGTGTATCCAAGGGTCCATATTTAAGCTTAGAAACAAAGCTAAACAAAGTGTGTAGATTCCCTGGCAAAATTAGACAGTATCCTCAAAAACGTGTGCAGGGCATGGAGCATGTGAACTCTAGGGTGATGTGGCATGGGTTTTTAAAGTTGGGTTATGATAATTAGCTCCTTAATCATTAATTTGGAAAAGATTAAGGGCTAATTCATTGTAATTAAGAAATCCCCAAATTATGTGATGAACATGAAGAACAGGTTTTTAATCTGTTTTTAGGGGTGGATTAGTTTAAAAAGATGTTTAGGCGCCAAGGTTAATTTATTAATTAACCCGGGTGAGTGGAAGGGTTAGGTGGAGGAAAGGTGAGTTGTGATTGGTGGGTTGGAGTGAGTGGGCTACGTGGCAAGTGGTGGTTGGTCTAGGTAAGTATTGTTGTCTGCCCCATTTAACCCCTTATCTGTATTAAACCTTTCACTTGTAAATAAATTCGTCCAAACTCCATTTCCTTTGTATTTGAAGTTTACTTTTTCACACTTTTGCCCCAAAATGTTTTGCAAAGTATTTTCAGGGGTATTTCTTGCCAATTCTTGATTCTTGAAGGACTGACTTGGATATTTTCTTCAAGGACAATGGTCTAAACTTGTATGATTGACATTTTGGAGGACCGAAATTGCCAATTCATGTTTGATAAGGGACCATTTTTGCCAAATCTTCAATGTTAAGGGTCCTTTTTGTAATTATGGGATTTTCAAAGGACCAAACTTGTAATTTCTTGTTCTTTGAAGGACTTCATGATATATTTGACTTTTTGTAGGATAATGGTTGACAATTTAGCTTTGTTGAGGGGCTAAACTTGTCAATTCTTCTAAGTGGAGGGCCTTTTTTGTAATTTTGACAATCTTTAGGGACCAAACTTGTAATTATGAAGATACAAGGGTATAAAGTGTCAATTCTTCCATATTGGAGGACCCTTCTTCATAATTCTTCAAGTCTTCAAGGGTTTTCTTTTGAAAATTCTTCATTAGGACTTGGTTCATTGTGCGACTTCGTTTCCCATGTTCGTTTTTGCATGATTCTTGTGATCTTTTGTCATTTTCTCAATATCCCTACCTAAAATACACAAGAAACAAACACAAGCATATATATATGGGTATTTTGATTATATTTAATGCATTTTAATCCCTATTTGGACGATGAGACTATGTATAAAAGCAGTCTCATCAATACTACTTTGTCATCACATATGACTTTTCTAGGTTTACTTGGACTTTCTTTTTAGATATGAAAAGTGACGCTGCTGATACTTTAATTAGCTTTATTACTCAGATTGAGAAGAAAACTGGTAATGAAGTTAAAATTCTTATAAGTGATAATGGTGGTGAGTTTAGAAATAAACTGTTGGATGTTTTTTGTGCCAAGAAAGGGATTACTAGGCAGTTTAGTGTTGCCAGAACCCCACAGCAAAATGGGGTTGCTGAGAGAAAGAATAGAACCCTAATAGAAGCAGCCAGGACTATGTTGGCTGATGCTCATTTTCCCATAGCTTTTTGGGATGAGGCTGTGAATACAGCTTGTTATGTTCAGAATAGAGCATTGGTCAACAAGATACATAACAAAACACCTTATGAGTTACTTTGGGGAAGGAAACCTAATATTGGTTTTCTTAAACCTTTTGGTTGTCATGTAGTTGTACTAGATACTAGTGATGCCTTAGGTAAATTTAGTGCTAAAGGTGATGAAGGCTATTTCATGGGTTATTCAGTGCAGAGTAAGGGATATAGGGTTTACCTTAAGAAGGAAAAACGTATACTTGAAAAAGTACATGTTAGGTTTTTAGGGAGTAAACCTAGTGATCCTGAAAGTGGTCCAAATTGGTTGTTTGACTTGGAACCTCTATCTAGGACTTTGTTAAGGTCCTTTAGCATTTTTATTACTTTTATTTTTGGACGCTGACAAGTATTTTTCCAAGCGTTGTTATGACCAATTTAGATGATTACATGGCTTTAGTAAACGTTGACAAGAATATAGCCGTTGGGCGTTGATGGGTTATTTTAGACCGTTGACACTCATTGGGACCTACCCAGTTGTTATTTTTGACGAATTTTGGGGCCGTAATTTTGGGAGCAGATAACTTTTAATTAATGCATGAGATAAATTATTTTCTTTTCAATATTTTCATCATGATATTTTGAAAATAGTTGCCTCATTTTTTACCATTCACATGCATCTATCTCTCCTATATATTTTGCTCCTATTTTTAAACAGGGTACCTCATATTCTTGTCTAACAATTTTCTACTATAATTCATCTTTCTAAATATTCACAAACAGCTTTCTTCAACAATGGCACCAAAATTTAAACCAAGTGATTTGGTATTAGGATTCAGGAGTCAACACAACATGATTGCATATTTGGACGCTGATGACACTCTGTTTCCACAATACACCTAGATGGTGGCGTATTTGAATGCATCCCCAATTAGGTATGCTCTTTCTCATGCTCCTCTCATCTCTGTCACGCATATTAAGCAGTTTTGGAACACTGTTAGTTCCTCAACAGTTAATAATGTGACTATATTATCATCTATTATTCATGGGCGTACATGGGTGGTTACTGAAGCCTTGGTTCGCCAGGCTTTGCATCTTGATGATGCTGATGGCATAACCACCCTTCCCATTAATGAAATAGAACAAGGACTAAGGGCTTTAGGGCATCCTTTCCCTGATGAGGGAACTTTAAACAAATATCATAAACAAGAGTTTCCCCCAGCCTAGAAGTACCTCATACATGTCATCTTGCAATGTTTGAGTCCCAAGTGTACTTCACACAATGAGATTAATAGATCAATTGCTAGTGCTATTGTGTGCATTGCAAATGGGAAAAAGTTTAATTATTCTAAAATGATTTTTGATGGCATGTGTAAAAAAAAGGGAATAAGATGACTTTGGCTTATCCCAGATTTTTACAAATGGTTTTTGATGTGCAAAATTACTGCACAAGGGATCATGATGACGTTTATGAGATCCCTGTGCAAAAGAAAGCTATTTTTACCAAGATGAACTCACCCCCTCACCGTGACTTACCCTCACCCCAACTATGCTTGTTGTTATTGCAGCAGCACAACCCCAACTAGACCCTCAACCACAACTTGACCCAATACCAGAACCTTTACCTTCACCTCAACACATGGAAATTGACTAAGAACCCTTCAACGCTAACACCTTAAATGCTGGCGTTGACACAAGTAATCCAAACGTTGACACCATTCCTTCACAGACCCAAACACCCCTTAACCTTCCCACATCCACCCAATCCACATCATCTTCTACCCCATCACAATATAGGTTGCAAAAACGCCAAAGGACTACTGGAGTGTTCTCCTCTAGTGGTCCTAGCCATGTAGTAGAGAGAACCACCACCACAAATGTGGTTGGTGCTATGGATGAGGCTGGGACTATTGGTTCTGGCTTAGATGCAGGGGTATTTCTTGCCAATTCTTGATTCTTGAAGGACTGAGTTGGTATTTTCTTCAAGGACAATGGTCTAAACTTGTATGATTGACATTTTGGAGGACTGAAATTGCCAATTCATGTTTGATGAGGGACCATTTTTGCCAAATCTTCAAAGTTAAGGGTCCTTTTTGTAATTTTGGGATTTTCAAAGGACCAAACTTGTAATTTATTGTTCTTTGAAGGACTTCATGATATATTTGACTTTGTAGAGGATAATGGTTGACAATTTAGCTTTGTTGAGGGGCTAAACTTGTCAATTCTTCAAAGTGGAGGGCCCTTTTTGTAATTTTGACAAACTTTAGGGACCAAACTTGTAATTAAGAAGATACAAGGGTGTAAAGTGTCAATTCTTCCATATTGGAGGACCCTTCTTCATAATTCTTCAAGTCTTCAAGGTTTTTCTTTGGAAAATTCTTCATTAGGGCTTGGTTCATTGTGCGGCTTCAATTCACGTGTTCGTTTTTGCATGATTCTTGTGATCTTTTGTCATTTTCTCAATATTCGTACCTAAAATACACAAGCAACAAACACAAGCATATATATGGGTATTTTGATGATATTTAATGCATTTAAGCCCTATTTGGACGATGAGACTATGTATAAAAGAAGTCGCATCACTCCCCATACTAAACCATTGTCGTGCCCTCACGCAATGCTAGAATAAAGTATCGTAGCACCTCCAAAATTCAGTTTTGTTCACTTTATTGAACGATAAACTAGCTACACTACTAATATTGCTACTACTACTTGCGTTTTAGACATAATGTATGATTTTAATCGCAAAATGGGACGTTTAGGTTCATAGAATAAGAACACGTGAATGCTTCGTTAGAAATAATTTCATCGTCCTCGATTTTCACCTCAATTCCATGCCAAGCGTGCAACGAGATCATTGTCATTATAAGTTAGTAATGCTAATACTACTCATTTGCCCTAATCACGTACTTATCCTCCCATTTTCCTAAGTTGTATCTCTTATATTTTATTTTGTCTTGAATGTTTCACGAGGATACATTGTTTGACTTATGCGATAATAGAGATTTAGGTCTAAAAATTGAGTCCTAACGGTGTAACCAAGACCATCAAATCAATAACCCCTCCTAATAGACAACGATGTTAAAAAATTAAGTCAACAAGAAGAATCGATAAACACGATTTTATAACGGTTTTGAACATGAGACTTATTACCAAGACTTTTATACGCCCCCTTACGGAAGGGCCTTATTATCTTTGGTTTACCTCCATCTTTTATTCAACTTCGCCATGAAGCTTTTATTATGACTTCGGTCTTGCCTTGCCTTTTATTATCCACCTCATGGGTAGTTTTATTAGCCAAAGACGTATATCCTCACGCTAAGGCGAATTTTGGATCTTTAAAGCTTCGAAGATTAAGGCTTGATTCACTTTCAATTTTGCATAGATTTTTCGGCCTTGTGGGGCTTCAAATTGTTTGCTTGATTTAGGTGAGCACTTGAAATCTTATTATTGGGTGAAGCTTTTGATTATTCGGGTGCCAATACTTCAAAACCGTGACGCTGGCGATACCTTAATGTCTTCCCAATTTAATTACACGGAATCTACTAGAAAAGACTAGAAACCCATCAATCCCAACTAAACCGCTAAGTGAATATTTATTAAGCAAAAAATATTTACATGCGAAGGGAGAATAAGCAAACAACGAGAACACATGAGTTTTTGAAAGAATACGAGTACTCTACGTTTAGCATAGTAACTTATAATTACCCCT
This sequence comes from Glebionis coronaria, assembly GCA_025667525.1. Taxonomy (NCBI): domain Eukaryota; kingdom Viridiplantae; phylum Streptophyta; class Magnoliopsida; order Asterales; family Asteraceae; genus Glebionis; species Glebionis coronaria. The sequence continues at coordinate 64,039,633 of CM046880.1, read as the reverse complement.
ATCATTTCTCGTCCTCATTTATGAGACTTAGCCTACTGTGAAGTTAAGGAATCAAAGCTAAGTCCTCAACACGCACGGTCGAGTCAAAAATTACTCTTATTCTCGCCATCAGGAAACCTACATCCGTGTCTTCAAACACTTATAAAACATGAGAAAATTTCAAAATTTAGCCATTTTTAACCTTATTTTGCAACAAAACGATAAACAAAAAGATAAACTTTGGAAAGCGTGAAGGTTTGGCAAGGCAAGTATCTATTCACCCCCCATACTAAAGTTAAACATTGTCCTCAATCTTTCGAGTCTAGGGGTGCAAACACCCCCATACTAGAGACGTAGTCGAATGCCTAATCTAGCATGGAAAGGGTGTAACCGTTAAATTTAAAGCCGTTTATGAAGTGTGCTATAAACCTAAGGTTAGAACATCAAAGGATATATCATAGATATTGAGAAAGTCTTTAAAGCTAACGATCGAGTGCTCCCATAAAACGAACACGAGAGGCTCCAATCGTGAAGATCATGATCATCTAAAGTCCACAATTCACAAACAACCACGGAACAAAGGTTGGAAGGGCACAAATCCCCACACGTTACTACATTAGAAAGCGATAATATATACATAGGATAAGCATGGGATTCCCCCACGAGGCACCTTGTTTTTTATTACCGAGTCATGAGCTCGACTCGATCCCCTCAATACTAATTATCATTGGGGAAGGTGACTTGGTCGAGGTAGTTCAAGGATGGAACTTCCCCGCCAAAGTAGTGCTTGAACCTATGTCCATTCACCTTGAAATTGGGGCCATCATTTTGAGCTAGCTCGATGGTCCCATATGGAAATACTTGAGTCACGGTGAATGGACCAGACCAACGGGATTTCAATTTACCGGAAAAGATTTTCAAGCGAGAATTAAAAAGCAAAACTTGATCCCCAATGTTAAAAACCGGTTTTTAATTTTAGAATCATGCAACTTTTTGGTATTTTCTTTATAAATCAATGAATTTTCATAAGCAATATCTCTTAATTCATCCAATTCATTTAATTGCATTTTCTGGTGTTTTCCCGCGGTCCCCATGTCATCATTACAATGCTTAAGGGCCCAATAAGCCTTGTGTTCCAATTCGATTGGCAAATGACAATTTTTCCCATACACAAGCTTATAGGGAGTGCACCCAATGGGTGTCTTATGAGCGGTCCTAAAGGCCCATAAAGCATCGTCCAACTTATCCGACCAAGATTGTCGGTTTTCCCCAACGGATCTCTCCAGGATCCTCTTCAACGCTTGGTTTGAAACCTAGACTTGCCCACTCGTTTGTGGGTGATAAGTCGTAGAAAGCCGATGTGTAACCCCATATTTCCTTAGGACCCTTTCGAATTGGTCGTTACAAAAATGGGTTCCATGATCGCTTATGATCGCACGAGGGGTTCCAAACCGAGAAAACAAGCTTTTCAAAAACTTAACTACCACACGAACATCATTGGTGGGCAAAGCCTTAGCTTCCACCCAATTAGATAGGTAGTCAACCGCAACGAGGATGTACTTATTACCACGAGATGATGGGAACGGCCCCATAAAGTCTATACCCCAAACGTCAAAGATCTCACACACTTGGATGATATTTTGTGGCATTTCATCTTTTTGTGAGGCTTTTCCTTGTCGTTGGCATGAGTCACACGACTTCACAAGATCTTGTGCATCTCGGTAAATAGTAGGCCAAAAGAAGTCGGCATCAAACACCTTCTTAGCTGTGAGATTAGCACCGTGATGACCACCCGTGGGTCCCTCATGGCAAGCTCTAAGGATGTTAGAAGCTTCGGTGCCAAATACACAACGTCGGATGATTTGATCCGCACAAGTTCAAAACAAGTAAGGGTCGTTCCAAAAGTAGAACTTGACGTCACGAAAGAATTTTCGTTTTTCTTGTGTCGTCATACCCTTGATGATGAAGTTACCCGCATGGTAATTTGCAAAGTCCGCAAACCATGGGGTGGAATAATCAAGCTTAGAATTCACTACACCAAGTGTCTCGAGCGGAAATGTTTCGGTGATTTCCTCGGGCTCGTAAACACTTTGGTGAGGATCTTCTAAACGAGAAAGATGATCTGCCGCTAGATTCTCGACTCCTTTTTTGTCAACAATTTTGTGATCAAATTCTTGGAGGAGGAGAATCCAACGAAGTAATCTCGGCTTTGAATCTTGTTTAGCCATAAGATACTTGATAGCCGAATGATCCGTATACACAATGCATTTCGTCAAAACGAGATAAGGTCAGAATTTCTCAAATGCATACACCACGACAAGGAACTCCTTCTCCGTTGTAGTGTATTTTAATTGAGCCTCGGTCATCGTCTTGCTAGCATAGTGAATAGACAAGAAGTGCTTTTCATGACGTTGCCCCAATACGGCCCCAATAACGTAATCACTAGCATCACACATGAGTTCAAAGGGGAGGTTCCAATTAGGAGCAACAAGAATGGGAGCTTCGGTAAGTTTCCTCTTAAGGATTTCAAAGGCTCGTACACAATCTTCGTCAAAGACAAAACGTGCCTCTTTTTCAAGAAGATGTGTAATGGGTCGAGAGATCTTTGAAAAATCCTTTATGAATCGACGATAAAAGCCCCCGTGGCCTAGGAAACTCCTAACTCCCTTAACGGTTTTGGGATGAGGTAATTTGGCGATGACGTCTACCTTAGCTTGATCTACCTCAATCCCCGCTTTCGAGACCTTGTGCGCTAAGACGATTCCACTTTTAACCATAAAATGACACTTTTCCCAATTGAGCACAAGGTTGGTTTCCTCACAACGTTTAAACATTCTCTCAAGATTCGACAAACACGAAGTGAACGAATCACCAAACATGGAAAAGTCATCCATGAAGACTTCCATCGTCTTCTCGATCATATCATGAAAAATAGCCATCATGCACCTTTGAAAGGTTCCCAGTGCATTGCAAAGTCCGAATGGCATTCTACGATAGGCAAACGTTCCATATGGACACGTAAACGTAGTTTTTTCTTGATCACGAGGATCGATGGGGATTTGGAAGTAACCAGAAAAACCATCTAAAAATCAATAGAAATCGTTTCCCGCAAGACGCTCCAACATTTGGTCCATGAAGGGCAAGGTAAAATGGTCTTTTCGAGTGGCTTCATTCAACTTACGATAGTCAATTCACACTCTCCATCCGGTCACGAGTCTAGTGGGAATTAACTCATTGGCATCGTTTGGCACAACGGTCATTCCTCCCTTCTTAGGGACACAATGAATAGGACTCACCCAAGGGCTATAAGAAATAGGGTAAATCATTCCCGCGTCAAAGAGTTTAAGGACCTCCTTTTTGATGACGTCGTGAATTTTGGGGTTCACCCTTCTTTGACATTGGATTGCGGGCTTGTAATCCTCCTCCATTAAGATTTTCTGGGTACAAAATTTGGGATCGATTCCCTTAATGTCGGATAACTTCCACGCAATTGCCCCTTCGTGATCCTTTACAACATCGACAAGTGCGGTTTTTCATCATTCGAAAGTTCCTTCGCAATAATAACCGGCAACTTGTCGCCCCCTCCAAATAGACATATTTGAGATGAGGAGGTAAATCTTTCAACTCGAGGATAGGTGTTTCCTCAAGTGAAGATTTGGGCTCGTTACTCACAACCTCCTCGGGTGGAGGAAATGGGAAATCATTAAGAAAATCCTTGATAATCGAGAAGTCCTCATCGTTGTCGAGGTCTTCGTTGCAAGTACGTGGAACATCGAATTCTTCCAACGTAAAACCACCACCTTCAAATGGAGTGAAGGTTGGTGTCGAATTATCAAGAATTGGATCTAACATAGTGGGATTGCCACTAGTTTCATTATCACCAAAACCTAGAACTTCTTGTGAAAATTCCTCGCAAACCACGTCAATCATGTCAACGAGGTTTATGGTTGCAACGGAATAAATATGAGAAATTTGAGAGTTTTGAGTATTGTTTATAACAAGTTCCTCGTCGTTGAAACGTAAGGTGATCTTTCTAGCATGAACATCGATTAAAGCCATAGACGTATCTAAAAACGAACGACCTAAAATGAGAGGAACTTGAGGATCCGTGGGTATATCAACAACGATAAAGTCTACGGGATAGTAGAACTTCCCCACTTTTACAAAAACGTCTTCCGCCAATCCACATGCGGGAATCGTGGAATGGTCGGCCAACTCGATAGACATTAGTGAAGGAGTAAGATTAGGAAGATTGCGTGACATGAAGATTGCAAGTGGCATCAAGTTAATGCTAGCACCAAGATCGGCCAAGGCGAAGCATTCTTCCATATCTTGGATTGCATAAGGGATAAAAAATTTACCGGGATCACCGACTTTTTGAGGTATGGGATTAAGATAAACCGACGAACAACTAGAAAATTGGTGCAATTTCTCCTTGTTGTTCAACATACTCTTAAAGTTAGCGGCAAATTGAGGCATCATGACCAAAGCATCGGCGAAACTCACATTAAAGTGCAAATCACGAAACATTTTCATAAAAAGCTCAAATTGGTAATTGTCGCGCTCTTGACGTTTCTCCTTTCTAAGTCTCGATGGATAGGGCAAAGGTGGTGTGGGTTGAGGCATAGGCATAGCCTTTAGAATCTCGGGTTCCAATATGGGTAAAGGGTCAACCGTAGGTGTGGCATGAGCGGTACTTCGTGGGATTGGGACATGCTCCTTTTGGACCACCACCTCGGGTTCTTCCTCAATTGTTTCCTCCGTAGGAGCAATTGGTTGAGGAGTCGGTTCCTTAAGTGTCTTACCACTACGTGTGATAATCACTTTCATCTCACCCTTAGGGTTGGATACGGTGTTGCTAGGAAGACTAATCGAAGACGGTTTACACATAATTGCCTCAAACATAGATGAGATTTTATCTTCAAACTTGGATTGCCTCTTATCGGCTTTAACCATTTCTTGTTTTATTTCATGTTGCCCTTGTTCCATTTTTTGTTGGTTTTGTTGTAACCTAGTTACGGTTCCTTCCATCTTGTTGGTATGGATCTTAAGTTCATTAGCTAACTCATTTTCAACTCTTTCTTCAAGTCGTTCTTAAACTCGGATCTTAGGCTAATGATTTCTCTTTGAATATTGTCAAACCTATCATCATTCCCATTAGCGTATTCAACAAATTCATTTGGAAGATGTTTCAACGTTTGCAAACCTTTGTTGTTGTTTTGAAAATCATTTTGATTTTTGTTTGAAACTTGATTATTAGCCCCTTGATTACCATAGTTTCCCTTGTTGAAATTGTTTTTGAAACCAGCTTGATTGTTGTGATAGTTGTTGTTAGCATTTTGATTTGAACCAAAACCCGGTGGAGTCAATTGATTAGAGCAGGTAACTTGACCATTTTGGTTGTAAGTTCCTGTGGCCGCGTAGGCACTCGAAGTGTTACCACCATTGGTAATTCACTCGGAGAAATCATGACCTCCACCACAATACATGCATGAAACCTCAACCGCTTTAGCCATAGCGGGAGCACTTGGTTCACCAACTTTAAACTCAATCAAAAGTCCTTTTAGCTTATCAAAAATCTTGTTTTCCAAGTTCGCCTCAATTTGGCAAGAATCGATGGTAGTAGACGAAGAAGGTGAAGCCGAAGACGAAGCCTTACGAACACTAGACGTGCTACGAGGACTATGCACCTTAGATGTATTCTCAATTATCACCAAAGCTTCCTCAACCGTTTTACACAAAAAATTACCACCCGTGGCGACATTTAAATAATCCCTTTCATGATCATTAAGTCCATTGTAAAACGTGTCAATTTGATGCAAGTCGGAAAAACGGTGATGAGGACATTCATGTAACATTTCCTTAAACCTATTCCAAGCCGTTGAAAAACTTTCATTAAACTCTTGTGAAAATTTTGAAATCTCGTTTTTCAAATGCGTAGTCTTAGAGGGCGGAAAAAATTGGTTCACAAACTTAGACACGAGATCCTTCCACGTCAATATAGAATTGGGTGGCTCTTTCTCCAACCAAATTTTAGCGGGCCCAACTAAGGAATACGGAAAAAGCATCATCTTAATAGAGTCATTCGAGACATCCTTAAACTTGCAAGTGGCGGTAAGACGATTGAATTCGCAGATATGGTTGTGTGGATTGTCCTTCTCATCACCACGGAATTTGTTGTTTTGGATCATCGACAACAAACCCGTTTTAACTTCCAAATTCTCCGCAAGGATAGCGGGAATCACAATAGCCTCTCCATAACCCTCGATGGGTGCTTGAAGTAACTCTATCATAGTTCGATTCACCATGGTTGGTGCTTCTCTTACAATGGGTTCGTCAATAGGAGACTCCTCACTAGAAAGATTACGAGTGAGAGTTTTGTTCTTTCGTTTATGTGAACGTCTTGCTTGATTACGAGTTAGCATAAACGTCACGTACAACGAGGGGATAAGCAAAGAAGATTCTTTTTGGTGTTTTGTATTTTTCAATTTTTTTTTGGTTTTTGCTTGTATTAACCTTTTTTGGATTTTGGAGAATGTATTAAGTAGACAAAAATCTACAAATATCCTCCTTAATCAAATCTCTTGATTAAAGAAGCCTCAAGGAATGAAAACGATCACGTGAAGTGAACGCCTTCGATGACTTTAGAACGTTGGTGGAACACCAAAACGTTCAAGAGGGTTTAATCAAATGAAACCAAGAAAGTATATATGATACTTAGTAATACTTTGGGCGGCAAAACCCTCGATTAGCTCTCAAAATCAAATACTCACAAGCAAGCGGGGAAACGAGGCGGCGCGAAGCACTTAAGAGCCTTTTTCCTTAGGATATATTTTATAATATCCGCCGTATACCCACCTTATAGTTTGTATTTTTCAAAATTGAGCTTCACGAAAGCATTTATCTATTTTTGCCTTTTTCTTTGGTTTGAGATTCGAATACAATGATTGGGTAATGACCTCCCAAGTCAAGGTTGCGATTTCTCACGTATTTGGAGTACTTGTGAATTTATTGTTCTACGTATACAATATAGTAATAGTATTCACACAAGAATCAAAAACCGATAATACGTATTAGTAGAGTGCTACTAATACAAATACTATTATGGTTAGTATATAAAAACAACAATTCCAAATCAAAACACAACACGCCTCCCCGGTAGCGGCGCCAAAATGATAGTTGAGTTTTTACCCCTTTAGGAAAAGGAAGGTAAAATAGGGTAAGCACGAGGATTTAGGAAAACCGTGTACAAATGACCCTAAAATGAGTTCGTTCTCAAGGAGGCTTAGTGTGTGTTTAATGAATTGATTATATTTGTGATTATATTTGTGAGAAAGAAAAATAGAAAGGGGATAAGAAGAGATTGACGGTTACGATAACGGATTACACTACGACGATAAAGGGGTACACGTAAAACCGTAAAAAGCACCAAAATTAAAATTTTACCCTAAAAATTCCTGAAAATCACTAAAAATCCACAAAAATATTCTAAGAGTTCTCAAAAAATCCAAACTTGTCAAAACCTTTTAATTAATTAAATATTAACTTTTTAACGTTAATTAAAGCCCTAAAAATCAATATTAACTAATAAAAAGTCCCAATCAAGATCTTAAAGTTTGTAAACCTTTAAAATAACCTAATTAAGCTAAAAAGTATTTTTCAAAATTTTAAAACCACTAAAAACTATTTTTAAACAATTCAAAACTATTAAAATCTAATAAAATTTAAAATAATTCTACAAAATAATTAAGAGACTCTAAAAATATTTAGAAAGTTGCAAAATTCCTAATTAAGTATTTAGAACCTAGGAAAAATATAAAACCTTAGAAAATCAGACTTTTAATTTTTAACAATAAAATAATATTAAAATATTATTCAAAGTCCAAAAATCATAAAAAATTCTAAAAAGATGCAAACTAGCTTAACTTAACCTAAATAACACAGAAATGAACTTGAAATTACCTAAATACCCTTAATGGGCCTAGAAAATGGACTAAACCCAAAACAGATCCTAAATGGGCCAAATTTGAGCCAAAAATAAAAAGTGACCCAAATAAGCCAAAAAAGCACTACTTGACTCAAAATTTGATTTTAAACAACTTTTTCCAAAGGCCCAAAAGCTGAAAGTGTGAAATAAGCTAGCTTATACCAAACAGCTTATTCTTAATGGGCTTTTTGGCCCATTAAGCTATAAGCTAATGCCATAAGCTCAAATTAGACACACAAGCTTCTTTTGTCCTAAATAAGACATCTGTAAAAAGAAATTTGAAATAAGCCCAAAGAATAAGCCTGAAAATGCAATAAGCAATCTACGAAAACGACAAAATAGTTGTTTTTGAGTTCTAGGCCACCCCAAGAGTTGATTCAAGTTTCTAAAGCTTTTAAATGACTTAATTAAGCTATTTCAACAAAAAGTTTTCAAATAAGTTGAATCAATAAGCTGGAAAAAGAAAATAAGCACTTATGAAAAAGTCAAATAAGTTGGTTTTCTAGCAAAAAGTCAAAGTCAAAGTCCAATAAGCTCCAGTCTAATCATATGGGTCAAATAATGAAGATCTATGACAAAAAATAAGTTGTTGCAAGTCTGGATAAGTGATAACTGAGATTTTGCTAGGTTGAAAGTTCGTTTCTCGGTATCTTCTCGAATTGATTAATGGTTCAAGTGTGACTCAATTGTTCTTGGTAACGAAAAATGAAGTTGGATATCTATTCTATTTGAAAAGGTAAATGCGAAGCGAAATAAAAATAAACAGAGACAAATAATAAAGGAGCAATGCAAATAATAAAACGAAAAGTAAAGCAAAACAATAAATAAAAATAAAACTAAAAGATGAAATTAATTAAAGACTGAAAAATAAAATAAGACAAACTTAAACTCAAACTAAAAGGAAGGCAAGTAAAAGTGCGACTAAGTAAAAAGGCGGGAAAAATAAAGCTTAAAACTAAATGTATAAAATTACAGAAACTAGAAAAACACTCATTCGGAATCAACCCTTCATTCGAAATAAACATATTCATCCGGAATACAGTACTTCATCCGGAATAAATGTTCATCCGGAATAAATGTTTTATCCGGAATATGTTCATCCGGAATGTTATGTTCATCCGGAATATGTTCATCCGGAATAATCACTGATTCGGAATAAACTACTGATGCGGAATAAAGGGCTCATCCGGAATGTTTGTTCATGCGGAATGTAAAAGCTTCATGCGGAAAAATTTCTTCATGCGGAATAATATGCAAAACCCTTCATTCGGAATATCTAGAGAAAAGGATTCATCCGGAATAAAAATAAGAAAACTTTTGTTCGGAAAGTTTAGCTCATCCGAAATAATTTAAATCAAAGGTTTATTCGGAATAAAATGCTGATTCGGAATAATTACAACAAAGCCTTCATCCGGAATAATAAGCTGATCCGGAATAAAATGAAAGAAAATGCTTGGTTCGGAATAAAAGTACTGATTCGGAATCTGGGCAAACTAAATATTGCGAAGAACAAGGAAAAATAAAGAGAACTCGAATTCAATCCAATCTAATCAAAATCAACCAAAAGATTAAACCAAACTAATCAATAAACATCTAACAATCATAAAATAACAATCCTAATCAATAAAAACTAACAATTATAACCAAAATAATTAAAACCCACTTGATCAAAACTATGAAAACTAAAGAACATAAGCATAAACATAAAGATTGAGATCAAACAAGAAAGGTAGATAGGAGATTAACAAGAAAAGTAAAGATTCAGTGACAACGAAATAAAACTTACTTGGAATTAAAGGTGCAAAGACAAGTATTAAAATTGCAAGAATTTAAGGTGCAAGAAAATAAAAATGGAAGAGCATAGTTTGTCAAACTAGCCAACCACTTTTACAAATGAGACTAATGATCTATTTATAGGAGGAGGAGGATTAGTGGAAGGAAGCTTCCTCCTCTCTTTCTTCTTTCTTTATTTCTCGTTTAGTACTCGTGTTTTTAATTCTTCAAATTTTGACTTTGTCACGGGATTAATAAAGTCGTCTTGTAATTTCTTCATTAATGTAGACTTGAGTTCTTCGGCTTTATTAAACTTCCGTCTTTGGACTTTTTCGTTGATAAATCTTCAGAATTGGCCTTGGACTTCCGTTCTTTTTGCACTCTTGATCTCTTGACTTCGTCTTTTGTCTTTTTCTTCGATAAAGCCCGTGAAAGCCCGTGTTTTCCTTCCTTTTCACATTTTGGTCCTAAAACACAACAAAAAACACAAACCACGCATAATTCTGACATTTACGACACAAAATACACGTTTTGGCTTGGTTATTATTGTAATTAATTGGTAAAAGGATGGGTGTTTTCACACCTATCAAATCCCCTACACTTGACCATTGCAATGTCCTCATGCAATGCATTAATTACAAAGCAGGATTACACTTTTCATCACAATTAATTCACCTTGGACTTTATTAAAGAGATAGAAAATAACAAAACGTAAAGAAATCAAAGACTTACCTTAGGGTTTTGGAAATGTCATGAATGGTCATCATCCTCAAGTTTTCACATTCTCCAAACCAAGCTTAAAAACGAGATCATTGTTATTATAAGTTAGCAAACTAACACGAACTCATGTGGGCCAATTATTCACTTAGACTCCCTTATTCCTAGGTGTATCTCTTATATTTTATTATTGTCTTGGATGATCACGAGGATGCATTGTTGACTTATTTCGATAGTTATTAAGGCTGAAAATAAAGTGGGACGATTTAATCAAATGTTAGCTAAAGGACAAAATCTTTTAAAACTGCTTCTCGGGACCTCATAAAGTTCATATCTTGGCATAACTTGCTTCACGATTTGAGACCTTTCTCGGACCGATATTTGGCAGCGACTTCATACTTAAAATCTTGAGAGACGTTCATGAAATAATGGTCTTCTCTTCATAATAGGACTTTCTTCACTTGAAGTTTTGAGAGATTCTTAATCTTTGGACCACGACTTCTTCATTTTCTCCATTCTTTGTTTTGGACATTGATATACAACGATCCGCCTCCTTTTAGGACTTGGATCTATTTATCCTCATACCTTGTTAGGGCCTTTTTGGATAGACTTCTCCATGATCTTTAGGGGAGTATTTGCTTTTCGTCATGTGTCTCGATCCTTCATATTAATTTTCTATAAATGATTCTTCACATCACTTGGGATCTTGAGCAACAAAATGTAGCCCTCATGCCTTGTTAGGGCCTTTTCGGACTCGCCAATCTTCGCATCCCGCTTCAATAAGTTATGCCTTGGCTATGAACTCTAATCCATACCGAGCAACTTTTAAACGATCTTAGGCTAGAAGCTAAGTAACTTTTCAAATCGTACAACCTTATTTATTGCAGATAAAATTTATTAGCCAGCGATGGGAGAATAGGCTTATAATTAACTCACATAAATTCACGAAAGAATACCAACCTTATAATTGACTCTATCATCTCTCGTCCTCCACAGTTTAAAATCTCAAGGAATGAGACTCGTGGATGCTTAGCCTATTAAATCAAAGTTTTGGGTTTTCGAGTCATCTATAGGATCTTGCATATTCTTAGAATTTTTCAAGTTAGAAATCTCATTTTAAAGTTCCCTTGATAAACGACTCTCTAGGATCAATTATAGGAACTTGCGAAAAGTACTTGTTCTTAACCCGTGAGAGTTAAGACTTTCGCGTTTTAAAGCTCCCTAAATAAAAGCCTAGCAAAACTTGACTTAAACACGTTAAGGATACTAGCTAGAGTAAACTTAGATAAGTAAACTCGGGTTGAGTCAAAATATTCATGACTTTGAAAAATTTTAAAACCACTTTATTAAACTTTATTTTAGCAAGGAAAGAAAATAACCATAACAAAAGAAAAATACAACTATACAACTAGGCCAAAATAGATTAAAAATTTTGAAAAATGTCGAAAAATCAAATTTTCCGGTTAAAATGAGGACAAATACAAGGAAAATCCCACTTAACTTCGATAGAAGTCCCCCCTACACTTAATATAAACATTGTCCTCAATGTGTAAGCATGTGGGAGTAAACTCCCCTACACTTAGGATATTGTGCACTTTGTTTAAATCTTGCTAAGGAAAGGACAACTAAAGTGATTCCTATTTTAATATTGAAAAATATAAAATAGAGAATCAAAAGAGTTTAGGATAGAACCGGGAAGATGAGAACACAGAATCACAGGTCATCAAAATCATCAAGAGTGTGTCTTTGAAGCTCTAATCCCTGCACATCATAAGAAAGAAAACAAGAAACACCAACGGGGCTCCCCTACACTTATGATGAGAACAGATAAAGATAGATAATCGGGTTGCCTCCCGAAGAGCGCTTGTTTTTGTTAATCGAGTCACGAGCCCGACTCGTCCCCAAATTAAATGGTCCATGGGGAAGCCTCGAATGTAATACAGGGATCAAAGACCTTGTCCTCGTTCCCGGAGGACATCAACAAAGGGGAGGCGGGAGGATAAGTCTTAAATGGGAGAAAAGTCCTTTCAACATACGAAAAGTATGTGAATTCGTGAGCCACGGGGGGTCGGGTGGGTAAAGGAAACAAATTGTCATCCCCCAAAGACAATTGATGCTCAGAAAGTGGCAAAGCCGTAAGGTTAGCAATCATATAATAATCCATGTCACCTCCCGGGTCAAAGCACTCATCCTCCGTAATAGTGGCTAAAGGAGTGGATGAAAGGTGCTCGGGAGGGGGACTTGGACAATACCTTCCTACAACAAATTATCAAAAATAATATCCCCCTCCGTGTCATCATCATCAATACCCGGAGGTATTGAGTGAATGTCGATTTCTTCTAGCAATGGGTCATTATCTTCAACGGGAGGAATAGATGGAGGTAAAGACTCTGAAAGAGGAGGAGAAGTCAACTCTTCGATTTGAGCAATAAGAAGATGCACATTCCGTAATCTGTCGCGAAGAATCACGTCTTCCACCTCATCTACAAGAGAAAGTTCATCGGTGAACTTCTCGTAAGCCGGAGAGAATAAATCATCATCGCCCGCATCTCCCGGTGGAGATAGAGAAATTTCAAAAGTGAAATTCTCATAGCGCGGAGAAAAATCGTCATCATTTGGATCGACCTCTTGCGTAAGAGCAACGTCGTCCTCAGACTCCATAGCAGTCGGTATGTCACAAACCTCATCATCAAAGAATTTGTCGAGACCAAAATCACTAATCTCACTCAATGAATCACCATCCTTAGACGCATTAGGAATATCGAGAGTAGGAGTAGCAACTTCAGAAGATGGGTCGAGAGCGTAGACATCATCGTCGTCATCATCATCATAATAGACGGGACCATTTCAATTAGGAGTGACATAGTCGGCTAACTCTTCCTTGATAACCTCCACATCTTTAAGAAGCTCATGAAGCAATTTTTGTTGTTCATCTCCCCGAGTATGTTCAATTAAACCAATTCTATCCCATGATGTAATTAAACATTTTGGTGTAGAAAAGAAGGGAAAACGACCAAATTGGCTCAAAAAGGTGTTGGTGGATTTCAAGATTTCGTGACCATCAAGCAAAGGTTGCCTTTCCTGATGCAAGTCAGCTCGGATTTGAGCTAAACTTTCTAGAACATCATTCAAAGTAGTGAGTTGTTGGTCAAGACTAATTTGCTGAGAGGATTGATGATTGAGGGTGTGATGTGGGGGCTCAAAGTTATACACACTGGGATGATAGCACGGAATTTTCTCAAAGATCTTCGACGGATCACAAGAAGAAGCATCGTGAGGGCCCCCACAAATATAGCACCATGGGTATGGAGAAAAATATGGTGCTTGTTGAGGATAGGGATTGTCATAGACGGGAGAGGGTGAGAAAGTATTATAAGAGGAGAAGTACGAATTTGTTGAATTACAAAATGGACAAAATCCAAATTGTGTATCGTCGATATTAGAACCGCACCGCTCACAAGTACACCATTGACATGTTTGAAAACCATCCATGGTCTCCCACACCGTACGCAAGACGAATCCATGAAGAATTATAAATAAGAGGGGTAAAGAAAAGAATTAAACACAACAGAGGATAAAGAGGAATATGTTTGGTGCACAACTTTGAAAAAGAAATGCTTTTTATGATTTTTCAAATGTTTTTGGGATTTTTAAAAATTTTTTACACGAAAAATAATGTTCACGAGTGAACGGATCCCAAAAGCCAACGCGTCTCTCACAAAAAACCGTTAATCTTCACGAAAAGAGCCGGCAGCGGCGCCATTTGATAACTGAGATTTTGCTAGGTTGAAAGTTCGTTTCTTGGTATCTTCTCGAATTGATTAATGGTTGAAGTGTGACTCAATTGTTCTTGGTAACGAAAAATGAATATGGATATCTATTCTATTTGAAAAGGTAAATGCGAAGCGAAATAAAAATAAACAAAGAAAAATAATAAAGGAGCAATGCAAATAATAAAACTAAAAGTAAAGCAAAACAATAAATAAAAATAAAACTAAAAGACGAAATTAATTAAAGACTGAAAAATAAAATACGACAAACTTAAACTCAAACTAAAAGGAAGGCAAGTAAAAGTGAGACTAAGTAAAAAGGCGGGAAAAATAAAGCTTAAAACTAAATGTATAAAATTACAGAAACTAGAAAAACACTCATTCGGAATCAACCCTTCATTCGGAATAAACATATTCATCCGGAATACAGTCCTTCAACCGGAATAAACGTTCATCCGGAATAAATGTTTTATCCGGAATATGTTCATCCGAAATGTTATGTTCATCCGGAATATGTTCATCCGGAATAATCAGTGATTCGGAATAAACTACTGATGCGGAATAAAGGGCTCATCCGGAATGTTTGTTCATTCGGAATGTAAAAGCTTCATGCGGAAAAATTTCTTCATGCGGAATAATATGCAAAACCCTTCATTCGGAATATCTAGAGAAAAGGCTTCATCCGGAATAAAAATAAGAAAACTTTTGTTCGGAAAGTTTAGCTCATCCGGAATTATTTAAATCAAAGGTTTATTCAGAATAAAATGTTGATTCGGAATAATTACAACAAAGCCTTCATCCGGAATAATAAGCTGATCCGGAATAAAATGAAAGAAAATGCTTGGTTCGGAATAAAAGTACTGATTTGGAATCTGGGCAAACTAAATAATGCGAAGAACAAGGAAAAATAAAGAGAACTCGAATTCAATCCAATCTAATCAAAATCAACCAAAAGATTAAACCAAACTAATCAATAAACATCTAACAATCATAAAATAACAATCCTAATAAAACTAACAATTATAACCAAAATAATTAAAACCCACTTGATCAAAACTATGAAAACCAAAGAACATAAGCATAAACATAAAGATTAAGATCAAACAAGAAAGGTAGATAGGAGATTAACAAGAAAAGTAAAGATTCAATGACTGTTAAATAAAACTTACTTGGAATTAAAGGTGAAAAGACAAGTATTAAAATTGGAAGAATTTAAGGTGCAAGAAAAATAAAAATGGAAGAGCATAGTTTGTCAAACTAGCCAACCACTTTTACAAATGAGACTAATGATCTATTTATAGGAGGAGGAGGATTAGTGGAAGGAAGCTTCCTCCTCTCTTTCTTCTTTCTTTATTTCTCGTTTAGTCCTCGTCTTTTTAATTCTTCGACTTTTGACTTTGTCACGGGATTAATAAACTCGTCTTGTAATTTCTTCATTAATTTAGACTTGAGTTCTTCGGCTTTATTAAACTTCCGTCCTTGGACTTTTTCTTCGATAAATCTTCAGAATTGGCCTTTGACTTCCGTTCTTTTGGCACTCTTGATCTCTTGACTTCGTCTTTTGTCTTTTTCTTTAATAAAAGCCCGTGAAAGCCCATGTTTTCCTTCCTTTTCACATTTTGGTCCTAAAACACAACAAAAACACAAACCACGCATAATTCCGACATTTAGGACACAAAATACGCGTTTTGGCTTGGATATTATTGTAATTAAGTGGTAAAAGGATGGGTGTTTTCACACCTATCAATAAGCTAAAATAGCTTATTGATAAGGTGAGTACAAATTAACACTAGCAGGGGCTAGTTTTGGGTGTTGAGCAGTGGGAACTTTTCCCACTGCTTGACTTGTAGACTTTTTTGTCTTTAGTGAACTTTTTGGAGATTCAGAATTCACAAAGGCACCCAAATGATCTTTGGATCATAAGGAGTCAATACAAACAAAGAAATCACAACAAGTAACACCCAATTTGTAAAGTTAATTCAAACAAGCACCAGATCTAGCACAGACTTAGAACAATAAGCAGTTGAGCACTTATAAGCAGTTTTAGCAATAATCAACCAACCAAATTCAACCAAATGCATACACAAGCTATTATAAACTCAAATAAACAAGTCTAAACAGTTTTCATGCAATGGCTTAAAGCCTAAATCAAGATTCAAGCTTATGAATGTTACTGATGAACACTAAACACAAGCAGATTTCACTTTGCTGATGTATTTGACCAACAAGCTAGATTCAACACCTCAAATCTCACAAACAGGTTACAATGACTTTGTTTAAACCACTTTTAGCCCTAAGCATTCATACACCCTAAGTGTTCCCAAGATCCTAGGTCAAAACAGGCAATAACAAAGATTTTATAGCAGATTGTTTGATTTCAAGGTTTAAGTCCAATAACTTGCAGTAAAATACTTTCAAACAAGTGTATGACAGATAACAAACACAAACACAAACTTCCAATAACACAATAACACACAATGATTTCAAACAGGTAATCCCAAACACCCATTTAACTTTTCAAAAACAAGTTTTTCTAATCAAAAGTGAGATTTAATACCACCCAAGCCTAAATTAACACCACAACAGCTAAGATAAACAAATTCAAGCAGTTTTAAGCCACAAAATTCACAAGAACACAAGTCACACACAAATATCACCAAAATCAAGATTTAAGCAGATTTGGGATTAAGTATGAAAACCTCATGGATGTACATCCACACCCACGAATTTTGAGCTTATGCACTAGCAAGAACAAGTACAAGCTTCCACAAACAACCCTGCTAAGATTCAACAAGGTTAGAGGCACAATATCAAAATCAGAAAAGTAAAAGCCTTGATTGATGCAACCTTGATACCCCACACTTGATTATCCCCAAGTTATAAGCCTCATCACACCTTGATAACACAATATCAGGATGCTATGATCAGCCCTATAGCCCAAGAATTCCAAGGTTTGAACAAGAACTTAGCAAAATATCAAGCTTGAAGGAAAAATGCAAACTTTTGCACTCTCCTTAAAAACAGGTTTTGAGATTCATAAATAGAAAAATAAGAACAATAATAAGCATATTTTAACAATGGCACTTGAGCTTTCTTCAACATTTCAAACACATTTCATTAAGATTGAAAAGGATTTACAGAAAAGTGAACAACTGAAAATTCAAGAGCAGAAAAAAATGTAGTGACCTAAGGCCTTTATATAGGCATACATGAGCTAGTTAAGAGCTAAAAAAACGTAAACCCTAATAGCTGTGATCTCCCAAAATTACCCTTGGAGCTTGTTTGAATTTCTTGGCTTCATGTGACTGATCTTGTATTGTAGTGAAGCTGGCATGTGAAAAGTGTATCCAAGAGTCCATATTGAAGCTTAGAAACAAAGCTAAACAAAGTGTGTAGATTCCCTGGCAAAATTTGGCAGTATCCTCAAAAACGTGTGCAGGGCATGGAGCATGTGAACTCTAGGGTGATGTGGCATGGGTTTTTAAAGTTGGGTTATGATAATTAGCACCTTAATCATTAATCTGGAAAAGATTAAGGGCTAACTCATTGTAATTAAGAAATCCCCAAATTGTATGATGAACATGAAGAACAATTTTTTAATCTGTTTTTAGGGGTGGATTAGTTTAAAGATGTTTAGGCGCCAAGGTTAATTTATTAATTAACCCGGGTGAGTGGAAGGGTGAGGTGGAGGAAAGGTGAGTTGTGATTGGTGGGTTGGAGTGAGTGGGCTACGTGCAAGTGGTGGTTGGTCTAGGTAAGTATTGTTGTCTGCCCCATTTAACCCCTTATCTTTATTAAACCTTTCACTTGCAAATAAATTCGTCCAAACTCCATTTTCTTTGTATTTGAAGTTTACTTTTTCACACTTTTGCCCCAAAATGTTTTGCAAAGTATTTTCAGGGGTTTTTCTTGCCAATTCTTGATTCTTGAAGGACTGACTTGGTATTTTCTTCAAGGACATTTTGGAGGACTGAAATTGCCAATTCATGTTTGATAATGGACCATTTTTTCCAAATCTTCAAAGTTAAGGGTCCTTTTTGTAATTTTGGGATTTTCAAAAGACCAAACTTGTAATTTCTTGTTCTTTGAAGGACTTCATGATATATTTGACTTTGTGGAGGATAATGGTTGACAATTTAGCTTTGTTGAGGGGCTAAAATTGTCAATTCTTGAAAGTGGAGGGCCCTTTTTGTAATTTTGACAAACTTTAGGGACCAAACTTGTAATTATGAAGATACAAGGGTATAAAGTGTCAATTCTTCCATATTTGAGGACCCTTCTTCATAATTCTTCAAGTCTTCAAGGGTTTTCTTTGGAAAATTCTTCATTAGGACTAGGTTCATTGTGCGGCTTCGTTTCCCATGTTCGTTTTTGCATGATTCTTATGATCTTTTGTCATTTTCTCAATATCCGTACCTAAAATACACAAGCAACAAACACAAGCATATATATGGGTATTTTGATTATATTTAATGCCTTTTAAGCCCTATTTGGACGATGAGACTATGTATAAAAGCAGTCTCATCAATACTGCTTTGTCATCACATATGACTTTTCTAGGTTTACTTGGACTTTCTTTTTAGCTATGAAAAGTGACACTGCTGATACTTTAATTAGCTTTATTACTCAGATTGAGAAGAAAATTGGTAATGAAGTTAAAATGCTTAGAAGTGATAATGGTGGTGAGTTTAGAAATAAACTGTTGGATGATTTTTGTGCCAAGAAAGGGATTACTAGGCAGTTTAGTGTTGCCAGAACCCCACAGCAAAATGGGGTTGCTGAGAGAAAGAATAGAACCCTAATTGAAGCAGCCAGGACTATGTTGGCTGATGCTCATTTTCCCATAGCTTTTTGGGCTGAGGCTGTGAATACAGCTTGTTATGTTCAGAATAGAGCATTGGTCAACAAGATACATAACAAAACACCTTATGAGTTACTTTGGGGAAGGAAACCTAATATTGGTTTTCTTAAACCTTTTGGTTGTCATGTAGTTGTACTAGATACTAGTGATGCCTTAGGTAAATTTAGTGCTAAAGGTGATGAAGGCTATTTCAAGGGTTATTCAGTGCAGATTAAGGGATATAGGGTTTACCTTAAGAAGGAAAAACGTATACTTGAAATACATGTTAGGTTTTTAGAGAGTAAACCTAGTGATCCTGAAAGTGGTCCAAATTGGTTGTTTGACTTGGAACCTCTATCTAAGACTTTGTTAAGGTCCTTTTTCATTTTTATTACTTTTATTTTTGGACGCTGACAAGTATTTTTCCAAGCGTTGTTATGACCAATTTAGACGCTGACATGGCTTTGGCAAACGTTGACAAGAATATAGTCGTTGGGCGTTGATGGGTTATTTTTTACCGTTGACACTCATTGGGACCTACCCAGTTGTTATTTTTGACGAATTTTGGGGCCGTAATTTTGGGAGCAGATAACTTTTAATTAATGCACGAGATAACTTATTTTCTTTTCAATATTTTCATCATGATATTTTGAAAATAGTTGCCTCATTTTTGACCATTCACATGCATCTATCTCTCCTATATATTTTGCTCCTATTTTTAAACAAGGTACCTCATAATCTTTTCTAACAATTTTCTCCTATAATTCATCTTTCTAAATATTCACAAACAGCTTTCTTCAACAATGGCACCAAAATTTAAACCAAGTGATTCGGTATTGGGATTCAGGAGTCAACACAACATGATTGCATATTTGGACGCTGATGACACTCTGTTTCCACAATACACCCAGATGGTGGCGTATTTGAATGCATCCCCAATTAGGTATGCTCTTTCTCATGCTCCTCTCATCTCTGTCACGCATATTAAGCAGTTTTGGAACACTGTTAGTTCCTCAACAGTTAATAATGTGACTACATTTTCATCTATTGTTCATGAGCATACATGGGTGGTTACTGAAGCCTTGGTTCGCCAGGCTTTGCATCTTGATGATGCTGATGGTATAACCACCCTTCCCATTAATGAAATAGAACAAGGACTAAGGGCTTTAGGGTATCCTTTCCCTAATGAGAGCACTTTAAAAAAATATCATAAACAAGAGTTTCCCCCAGCCTGAAAGTACCTCATACATGTCATCTTGCAATGTTTGAGTCCCAAGTGTACTACACACAATGAGATTAATAGATCAATTGCTAGTGCTATTGTGTGCATTGCAACTGGGAAAAAGTTTAATTATTCTAAAATGATTTTTGATGGCATGTGTAAAAACAAAGGGAATAAGATGACTTTGGCTTATCCCAGATTTTTACAAATGGTTTTTGATGTGCAAAATTACTGCACAAGGGATCATGATGACTTTTATGAGATCCCTTTGCAAAAGAAAGCTATTTTTACCAAGATGAACTCACCCCCTCACCGTGACTTACCCCTCACCCCAGCTATGCTTGCTGTTATTGCAGCAGCACAACCCCAACCAGACCCTCAACCACAACTTGACCCAATACCAGAACCTTTACCTTCACCTCAACACATGGAAATTGACCAAGAACCCTGATGTGTCGTGGATAGTATATATGTGATAATTTGGATACGTTATACGGTAAATTAGAAAATTACCTTTAGGAAAAAGTAATAGACTAATAATACCAATGACGAATTCAATAAAACACGTGAGTGAGTTGAGTTCGTTGTACACGAAGATCTTATGAATTTGAGACGTTTTGCTTTGATTTGGACAATCGATTTGAATTGGTTTTCGGTTTTTAAACTACAATAAAAATCTACAAATTTTAAGCTATTTAAAATAAACCTAAAGTGCATGAATCGTCAACCCCGCTATTTTAAAAATCTACAAACAATTAATTATTTAAAAATAAAACTAATTAAAAATTAAACTTATTTAATAATCTATTAAAATAAATTTACTAAATAACTTTAAAGCTATATTAAAAATCTAATTAAACTTTTTAAAAACTAATATACTTTATTTAAAAAAATACTTTAAACAAATCTATTTAAAAACTATATTTATTTAAATCTAAAGTTATAAAAATTTAATTAATTAAAATTTAAACTAATTAAACTTTTCAAATAAAAACATTTTTTATATTTTTTTTATATTTAGTTTACTTTATTTAATATTAAACTAAAATGAATTATGATAAAAACTTTAATTGAAAAATTTATTGAGAAACATATTTAAAGTAAATAAGACTTTAATTAAAATGAATCTGCCTAAGTTTTCTACTCTTTATAAATGAGACTTCTGAAATAATAATCAAAAGAGCTCTTGGCTCCACTCGGTAACACGTTGGACATACAGGCAGGGGGTCTCGAGGTCGAATCCGACACGTGACATAATTTTTTTGGTTAAAATTTCTTTTGACAGAAAAGTAAAATCAGTCACAGGAGTGACTATTAGTTGAGCTTATTAATGTTAAGCTGTCAGGAAAACAGCTTTGTGAGCTTATAAGACCAGTTTGATCTTGATAAGCTAAACTAACAGCACAATTTAAACAAACCAACTAAGAGAATAAGCAGGCGACTATAAATAGCAATATAACTAGAAAAATCAGATAATCAAATACATACAGCAGGTAAATCTCAGAACAAATTACAAATTACAACTTCAGTTACATAAACTCAAACTTTCAGCAAATAAGGTACAGATTATATTAGCTTTTTAAACAGTAAAGCGCAAGAACAAGTAAGCTATGTCACAACTATCAAATCATGCTCCTTCAACGGATCAGTTAACCAGTTATAACAAATCAAATGCATACCGTAATTGCCCACTAATATTCCAGCAATCAACAATCTAGACTTTCCTATATTTTAGCAGATTCATACCAGTCATACATTTTACCCAGCTAAACTCAAATCTATCAGAAACAGAAGCAGATAAATAGCTGAACAAAGACCCCAGATTAATACTTAACCAATTAAACTCTACTCTTACATACTGAACAGATTTATAAATAAAATTAATTAAAAGTTCAACTCAGTTATATTATAACTTCCACACAGATTAAACAGATACTTTGATAAACTAAACAAACTTAACCTCTATCAATCATTTTTTAGATTCACAAACAACAACAATTTAACCTTAACAGTAACAGATAAGCATAATCATCTCAGGTATACGAATCATTCAAGCAGTAAAAACTAAACAGTTTAATCTAATTAAATGAAAAATTAAAAGTAGAATGCACCTTTTTGAAGAATCCGTTGAGATGTAGGTTTGCGCTGAGCAACCTCATGAACCGAAATTAATACCACCATTCACCATAATAATCCACACCATTAAAACTCAAACGAGACACCATTTACTATTTCCTTATTCGAAATCCTTCACTGCTTGTACTTTAAATCTATCCAGTAGGGATAAACTTTGATCCAATACTTTTACTTTTAAATATTGACTATAAACTATTAATTAGCTTATAGAAGCTAATCGTATATCAATCGAAACAGAAAGTTAAATGAGACACGATTCAAGATTAAAACGAAATAACTTTCATTAATTTCAGAAATTTACAATACTATATAAAAGAAATACAAATTAACCCTACAATTATTTCTGCATAATAACTTTAAAAGAAAAGAAAGGATGAAATTACAATAGAAATTGGGGGTATTTATAGCCCCCAAGGTCTTCCTTGAGCGAATATCTGGATATCCAAGGGAATATTCTTCTCTATTCTTGGCCATTGATCTTCAATCTTCTCTCTCTTTGTTAAATCGGCTGGTTGAGATGACTCTTGTTCACGCGGATCGCCAAAGTGGCACTAATTTGTGCTGCTTGTGCTTCTTTTGAGGCTTGTGATTGGTGGGATTGGGAAATTGAGGTGTATACTCCATTGAAACGCAGCCACGTAGCACCCCTAATCCTCTTATTCTCTTCCTATAACCATGGGGGTTTTATTTCTTTTGATGTGAATTAATTGAATTAATAAAAACCCCCATGTAAAACTTATTTTTTTACCATCTAGGGTTTTTGAACAGTGGTAGATTTTACAGGTTTTTGCGGAAGAAGGTAAATGGGGAAGATGAATACACATAGGAATTATAGAAAGTTTAATATTGTGTGAGAGAATGAGTGGGGTGAAAAACGAGTGGTTTTATTTATTTATTGGGGTAAGTGGATGATAAGAACGGTGAGATTGGTGTGGGGGATATTTAAATGTGTGAGAATAACAAGTAAGTTACACGTTTGTTGAAAAACCTAAGGCCCATCATGACTTGATTACGTTTCAAGTTTCATTCCATTCATGGGCTTTTGGCCCAAACCTGATAATAACCATCCGTTTATATTTCCCAATTTGGGCCTGGAATAATTTGGGCCAAAATACAAAAACCATCCGTTTATAAACTTGCACTAGGGCTTAGATTTGGGCTTTTAAGCCCAATTGCTCCAATGTGGGACCCACTTGAGTCATTAACTTGCATAATTATTAAATCCACTCAAGTTGAGCTCGATTTTGGCTTCTTTAATCTTTTTCTTCAAACTCGAGTCGATATTTGCATCGGTTTTCGTGAACTTGGTACCTACACACATGAAAACAAGAAACAAGCATATCCAAGGCATATTTGATACAATTTGTGCAATATTTCATTGTTTTAAGCTACTAATGATATGAGTAAACTCACTCATATCAAATTCCCCCATGCTAAACAATTGTCGTGTCCTCACACAATGATAGAATAAAACTCTAACTACACCATTATTCAACTTTTTGACAACTTATGATGCAAAGACATAATGTATTGCTTTCATTATTCGAAAAATAACTTTTAGGATCATAAAACTCAAATAGATTCATCGTCCCCGACTTTTGACTTTTCTATGCCAAGTGCAAAAACAAGATCATTGTTATTATAAGTTGGTAGACTAACACGAACTCATGTGGGCCAATTATTCATTAAGACTCCCTTATTCCTAATTGTTTCTCTTATATTTATTATTGTCATGAATGATCACAAGGATGCATTGTTGACTTATTTCGATAATTTATTAGGCCGAAAATAAAGTGAACGATTTAATCAATAGTTAGCTAAAGGACAAAATCTTTTAAAACTGCTTCTCGGGACTTCATAAAGTTCATATCTTGGCATAACTTGCTTCGCGATTTGAGACCTTACACGGACCGATATTTGGCAGCGACTTTATACTTCAAACCTTAAGAGACGTTCATGAAATAATGGTCTTCTCTTCATATTGGAATTTCTTCACATGAAGTTTTGAGAGATTCATACTTGGAGCGCGACTTCTTCATTTTTCTCCAATCTTTATTTAGGATTTTGATATACAACGATCCGCCTCCTTTTTGGACTTGGCTTCATTTATCCTCATACCTTATTTTGGTCTTTTTGGATAGACTTCTCCATGATTTTTGGGGAGCATTTGCTTTTCGTCGTGTGTCTCGATCCTTCATATTGATTTTTGATAAATGAATCTCCACATCACTTGAGATCTTTAGCAATAAAACATAGCCCTCATGTCTTGTTAGGACCTTTTTGGACTTGCCAATCTTCGCATCCTGCTTCAATAAGTTATGCCTTGGCTATGAACTCTAATCTATACCGAGCAACTTTTAAACGATCTTGGGCTAGAAGCTAATTAACTTTTCAAATCGTTCATCCTTATTTATTGCAAGTAAAATAATTAACAAGCGATGGGAGAATAGGCTTATAATTAACTCACATAAATTCCCGAAAGAATACCAAACTTATAATTGGCTCTATCATCTCTTGTTCTCCATATTGTAAAATTTCAAAAAGGTGAAATCAATGGATACTTAGCCTATTAAATCAAAGTTTTGGGTTTTCAAGTCATCTATAGGATCTTGCATCTTCTTATACTTTTGCAAGTTTTAGAATTTGCGTTTTAAAGTTCCCTTGATAGACGACTTTCTAGGATCAATTATAGGAGCTTGCGAAAAGTTCTTGTTCTTAACTCGTATGAATTAAGACTTTCGCGTTTTAAAGCTCCCTATATAATAGCCTAGCAAAACTTAATTCAAATACGTTAAGGAAAAGCTAATGTTAAAAACCGAGTCGAGTCAAAAACTATTCTTATTGAAAGCCTACATTCGTGTCAAAAACACTTATTTTCTTTATTAAAACTTAAAAATAACACTAAAAATTTAAAATTTTATTGAAAATCGAGAAAAATAATACGTTTGGACACGAAAAAAGCAATTGCAAGCGATTATATCGATTGATTCCCCCATGCTAAAACCAAACATTGTCCTCAATGTTTCTTAGCTCAAGAGTAACACCCCCTTGCTAAAATACGAAGAGTCTAATGCAAATTCCTAGCATGGAAAGAGCACGCAAATCTATAAGCCATTTATTAAATATGCCTCAAGATAAAACGTTAGTCGATAAAAATCAAGGGTAGAAAGTGTGCCCCTTTTTGGCATTCAAAGAATGGAAGATCAAGTGGACCGGCAAAAACCGAACACGAGAGTCTTCAATGATTAGGGTCATACCTAAGATCACAACACAACAAATCACGAACACGAGCTTGAAAGATCAAGCTTTATTAGGTGTTAGAAAATAGAAAGAAGATAGAATGTATAGGACTCCCCCACAAGGCACCTCGTTTTTGTTAACCAAGTCATGAGCTCGACTCGATCCCCGCATTCATTGGTCCTTAGGGAAAGTTTGAAGATCCGGGACAACCTTCGTAGGTATGTCCCCTCCAAAGTAATGTTTCACACGATGACCATTCACCTTAAAGTTAGGCCCGTCTTTTTGAGCTAGCTCAACGGTGCCATAAGGGAAAACTTGTGCAATGGTGAATGGTCTGGACCAACGGGATTTAAGCTTGCCCGAGAAAATCTTAAGTCTAGAGTTGAATAAGAGGACTTGATCACCAACATTGAAAATGCGGTTATTGATCTTAGAGTCATGAATCCTCTTAGTCTTCTCTTTGTAGATCAAAGAATTTTCATAAGCTTGATCCCTTAATTCACTTAGTTCATTTAATTGAACCTTGCGATCATCACCCGCGGTCCTTAAATCAAAGTTACAATGCTTAAGAGCCCAATACGCCTTATGTTCGAGTTCAATTGGCAAGTGGCATGCTTTTCCGTAGACCAACCTAAATGGTGTACAACCAATTGGCGTCTTGTGAGCCGTACGGAAAGCCCACAATGCATCGTCCAATTTATCCGACCATGAAGTGCGATTTTCTCCAATAAAACGCTCCAAATTCCTTTTAAGAGCACGGTTTGAAACCTCCACTTGACCACTCGTTTGAGGGTGATAAGCCGTAGAAAGTCGATGAGTGACACCATATTTCTTTAGAACTTTTTGAAATTGTTCATTACACAAATGGGTCCCACGATCACTTATAATAGCCTTCGGAGTTCCAAACCTAGCAAAGAGTTGTTTCAAAAATTTCACCACAACTCGAGCATCATTCGTGGGCAAAGCCTTAGCTTCAACCCATTTAGACAAATAGTCCACGGCTACGAGAATGTATTTATTTCCTTTCGATGATGGAAACGGCCCCATAAAATCGATCCCCCATATGTCAAAGATTTCATAAACTTGGATAATGTTTTGAGGCATTTTATCCCTTTGTGAGTTCTTTCCTTGACGTTGACAAGCATCACAAGTCTTGATCAAGTCTTGGGCATCACGATATATGGAAGGCAAAAAGAAGCCGGCATCAAAGACTTTCTTTGCGGTGGCGTTAGCACCATGATGTCCCCCGGTGGGTCCCTCATGACAAGATTTAAGGATATCTTGAGCTTCTTTGCCAAACACGCACCTACGAATCACTTGATCCGCGCACACACGAAACAAATAGGGGTCGTCCCAAAAGTAATAGGAAATATCCTTGAAAAACTTTCGTTTTTGTTGGGACGACATACCCTTGATCACAAACTTCCCCGCATGGTAATTTGCGATATCCGCAAACCATGGGGTACTATCATCACCACGAAAAGCAATCATACCAAGCGTCTCGAGAGGAAATGTTTCATTGATTTCCTTGTTCTCTCGATCGCTTTGGTGAGGATTCTCAAGTCGATATAAATGATCGGCCGCGAGATTCTCGGCTCCTTTTTTGTCTAGAATTTTGACATTAAATTCTTGAAGGAGTAGAATCCACCGGAGCAACCTCGGCTTAGCATCTTGTTTATTAAGAAGATATTTGATAGCCGAGTGGTCCGTATACAATATGGTTTGAGACAAGACGAGTTATGGTCTAAACTTTTCAAAAGCATACACAACGGCAAGAAACTCCTTTTCCGTTGTAGTGTACTTTGTTTGAGCATCCGTCATAGTCTTACTTGCATAGTGTATAGGCAAGAAGTGTTTTGACTTACGTTGCCCCAAAACCGCACCTACCGCATAATCACTAGCATCACACATAATTTCAAAAGGTAGATCCCAATCCGGGGCAAATAAGATTGGAGATTCGGTTAACTTCTTTTTAAGCATCTCAAAGGCTTGAATACACTCATCCGAAAAGATGAAAGGAGTCTCTTTTTCCAAAAGATGGGTCATAGGCCGAGCTATCTTAGAGAAGTCTTATATAAAACGACGATAGAAGCCGGCATGGCCGAGAAAACTCCTTACTCCCTTAACGGTGGTGGGTGGAGGCAATTTGGCAATCACATCGATTTTAGCCTTATCAACCTCAATACCAGCCTTAGAAATCTTATGTCCTAACACAATTCCCTCTTTGCACATGAAGTGACATTTTTCATAATTAAGCACAAGATTAGTTTCCTCACAACGTCGCAACATTCTTTCAAGGTTAGAGAGACATGAAGTGAAATATTCCCCAAAAACCGAAAAGTCATCCATGAAGACTTCCATGGTTTTCTCGATCATATCATGGAAAATGGCCGTCATGCACCTTTGGAACATCCCCGGAGCATTGCATAGCCCAAAAGGCATGCGAAGATAGGCAAATGTTCCATAAGGACAAGTGAATGTGGTCTTTTCTTGATCACGAGGGTCAATGGGGATTTGGAAATTTCCGGAAAATCCATCCAAAAAGCAATAGAATTCATTCCCTGCTAGTCTCTCTAACATTTGATCCATAAAAGGTAATGGAAAATGATCCTTCCTAGTGGCATCATTAAGTTTTCTATAATCAATACAAACACGCCAACCGGTCACAAGTCTAGTAGGAATCAATTCATTATCCTCATTAGTAACAACCGTCATTCCTCCTTTCTTTGGAACACAATGCACGGGGCTAACCCATGGACTATCCGAGATAGGGTAGATCATTCTGGCATCTAGAAGTTTAGTGACTTCCTTTTTGATCACCTCATGAATCTTTGGATTGACCCTTCTTTGATTTTGGATAACGGGTTTATAATCATCCTCCATTAGAATTTTATGAGTACAAAATTTGGGATCTATACCCTTAATGTCGGAGATTTTCCATGTAATGGCCCGTTTATGTTTCTTAAGCACTTTGATAAGTTCATCCTTTTCATTTTCCTTTAATCCCTTAGCAATAATCACCGGTAACTTATCCGTTCCTTCAAGAAAAGCATACTCCAAATGAGTGGGTAATTCCTTAAGTTCTAATTCGGGTGCTTCCTCAATAGATGTTTTCACTTTAGTCACATTTTCATTCACAACTTTTAGTTCCATAGGTGGTGATTCAAAAGGATCCAAATTCAACAATTTTTCAATCAACGCAATATCTCCCTCGGGATCAAAATTCTCAAAATCAAACTCACTAGGATCAAATGGTGAGCTAAGGTAATCATCAATTTCCTTCTCGATTTTGAATAACCATTATTCTCAAGCTCTTCAAGAACGAAGTCACCTCCCTCAAATGGAGTGAGTGGAGGCTTAGCCGAAGAGATAATAGGATTTGATGAAGTGGGATTGCCACATTTAGAAGTATCCGAAAAACAAAGCATATCTTGCGAAACCTCCCCGCTAGCAACATCAATCACATCGACTTGATTGATTGATTCCTCGTCCTCTTCGGAAGAAAACTTCGAGATGTTACCAACATTAAGAGTGATACTTTCATCATCAAAACGTAAAGTCAACTTTCCCTCTCTCATGTCAACTAAAGAACTAGCCGTATTTAAAAACAGTCTTCCCAAAATAAGAGGCACTCAAGAATTTTCTGGATAATCACAAATCAGAAAATCCGCCGGAAAAATGAGCTTTCCTACTTTGACTCATACGTCCTCAGCTATACCTTTTGGAAAGGCGATCGATCGATCCGCTAGCTCGATTGTCATCTTAGTAGGTGAAAGCTCGGGAAGTGATAACCTTTTCCATACGGAAAGAGGCATCAAGTTAATTCTAGCGCCTAGATCGGCTAATGCTAAGCATTCTCCCATATTAGGGAAATCACATGGTATCAAAAATTGACCGGGGTCTCCAAGCTTTTTGGGAAACTTTTTAGAGAGAACCGCGGAACAACTTTCATTTAAGGATGTAGACACTTCAACTAATTTCTCCTTATCGTTCATCAACCTTTTAATTGTAGAAGCAAATTTAGGCATGCTAAGCAATGCATCCGCGAAACTAAGATTAATATACATTTTCTTAAACACATCTAGAAACGTAGAAACTTGAGCATTGGTCTTTTCGCGGAGCTTCTCTTTGGTAAGTCTCGAAGGGTAGGGTAGTGTGGGTTTAGTCTTCGGAAGCTCGGGTTCCAGAATAGGCAATTGGTCTACCTTTGGTGGAATAGGAATTTCCTTTTCTTTAACAACTTCGGGTTCTTGCTCCACTTCCCTCACCGGAGAGGTACTCACATGTGGAAGCAAAGGTCCGTCTAAAGCTTTCCCACTACGTGTGGTTATGGCTTTCATCTCACCCTTCGGGTTTGGAATGGTGTTGTTAGGTAAGCCACCCGAAGATGAGGAAGGTTTGGTCATAAAAGATTCAAACATCGAAAGCAATTTATTTTAACCTTGTTCCAAACTTTGTTGCATACGATTTTGACTTTGCTCTAATCTTTGCTCAAAACGGTTTTGGTTTTGTTCAAGTCTTTGTTGATTAAGCTCAATCTTATTGTTTTGCCCTTTAATCGTATTTTGAAACTCATTTTTCAAAGTTGCCATTTGTCCTTGAATGTTATTTTGAAAAGCTATTAAACTTTCCTCGTTAATGTAGCTTGACAAATCATTTTGATTATTGCTTTGAAAACCTTGATTGTTTCGATTAACATTAAACCCATTTCCTTGATTAAAATTCCCTTGGTTACCACGGTTAAAATTATTCCCATTGTTTCCATTGTTGTACCAATTTTGAACCGGTGGAAAACCCGGTGGAGCAACATGATTTTGACGAGGAACTTGACCGTTGGATCCATAAGTTCCCGTCGCGGCAAAAGCATTAGCTTGATCAAAACCCGTGTTTAAACAAGCATAAATAGGATGTGCTCCACCACATGATACACAAAAATTCTCAACCATATTAATCGATCCATGAGGATTCTTCCTAAGCTCATTCAAAAGCGTGTCAATCTTAGAGTCCAATCTAGCAATCTCGGGATTCACATTTGAAACAACCGGTGTGTTTCGTGAATATTGTGCTCTAGACTTATCCTCAATTATTCTCCACGCGTCTCTCGGAGTTTTTCTTAAAATATTACCACCCGCGGCGGCATTTAAAGAATCTTGTTCAATCATATTAAGCCTATTATAGAAAGTGTTTATTTGATGCAATTCCGAGAAACCGTGGTGTGGACATTGTCTCAACAAATCTTTAAATCTTTCCCATGCAACCCCAAACGATTCATGCACTTTTTGTTCAAACCTAGTGATCTCATTCTTAAAGTGTTTTGTCTTAGAAGGTGGAAAGAAATAATTCATAAACTTAGACACTAAATCATCCCAAGTTAAGATCGAACCCGGTGGTTCTTTCTCATACCAAAGCTTAGCATCACCCTCGAGCGAGTACGGAAAAAGCATGAGCTTAATCGTGTCATTCGGCACATCTCTAAACTTGAGAGTCGAGGTAATTCGATTAAAATTCTGAATATGAGAATGCGGGATATCGGTCTCATTGCCACGAAATTGGTCGGCACGAATGAGCGATAAAAGACTGTTAGAAATACGTTTTAACGTATATTAGAAGTATCGGTCACTCCACAATATGATTGATGTTGTAATAGCTCGTAGTTAGTAATTAGTTGTTAGTTGCTTATTAACTTAAGTAAGAACCGGTCCATGGGCTTGTCATGGACCGGCCCAAGCCCAATGTTAGGCTTGGACTATAAATACCCCTTTCCACTAAGGAAAGGGGTTGGTTGTTGTTTCATTTGCACATTCATATTAATAAAATCTTTCACATATTTTCTCACTTTATCTCTCTAGTTTCTCTCACTAGAAAACATCAACCCACTTCATAGATTCATAGGTTATCAACATTCTACATTTGGTATCAAGAGCTATGGGGTGATTTAAGGTAAGGATTGTGTTGCTTTTTTAGTTTTTGAATCAATTAGTGATCTTTAGAAAAAATCAATCTTGAATCTTGTTGTTTTTGGTGTTTTTGTTATTGGGATTGATTGATAAGGATTGGGTTTAGCTTATTTTGGTAAAAATCATAAAAATTTTTGTGGTTTTGGATCAAAAATCGGGGTTAAAAGCTTCTTTTTAAGTCTCGGAAACAATTTTTCCAGAATTTTCCGAATAGGAGGATTTTCAGTATAGAAAGTTTATTCCGAATAGGAGGATTTTCAGCATAGAAGAAATCTTTCCGCATAGACTTTCCGAATAGAAGAAATCTTTCCGAATAGCAGAAGTTTCCGAATAGAAGAATTTTTCCGAATAGCCAATTTTTCCGAATAGCCAAAATTCTTTCCGAATAGACACCAATTTTCCGAATAGCCAAAATTTTTCCGAATAGGAGAAATATTCCGAATTGCCCATCATTCCGAATAGGAGGTCATTTTCCGAATAGCCAAAATTTTTCTGAATAGGAGAAATATTCCGAATTGCCCATCATTCCGAATAGGAGGTGTTTTTCCGAATAAGCCAAATTGCCAAGATATTCCGAATTGAAGAAAACATTCCGCATAGGGGTTTTTCCGCATAAGGGTTATTCTGCATAGAGTTTATTCCGAATAGGGTATTTTCAGCATAGGATTATTCCGAATAGGCATTATTCCGAATAAGGGTTTATTCTAATTTTGGGTTATTCCGTATAAGCAAGTTCAAGGGGTATTTGAGTTTTTTTGACGATCTTTAGTGGATTTAATCTTGAGTTCAACCAACACAACACAAATTCTCAACCTTTCTTCACTGCTCGATCAATCGATAATCTTTGAGTCTGTTAAGTGATCACAATGAATCCAAGTTCATTAATGCCTCAGATGACATCTCTTACGGATATCTCGATCATAACGGGGACTGATAGTCGTCCACCGATGCTTATTAAAGAGGTGTTTGAGGCATGGCAAGGTCGAATGATGCAATATCTAAAGGGGAAACCGACATACGGAAGGCTTATGGTCAAATCGATTTTGAATGGTCCACTCGACTATGGTTCCATTGTGGTTGACGACGTGACTAGACCACGAGAATTTGAAGAACTCACTCCAGCTCAACAACTTGTTGCAGATGCAGATGAAAAAGCTCTTCAAACAATTCTCCAAGCTCTTCCACATGACATCTATAGGATGGTAAGTCAGTATACAGTGGCCAAAGATTTATGGGAACGGTTAAAGGTGTTGCTACAAGGCACGTCTCTCACCAAACAAGAAAGGGAGTGTCAGCTGTATGATTTGTTTGATAGATTTACGTACAGCCCAGGGGAAACACTACCCGATTACTACTTCAGATTCACTACTCTAATGAATGATCTGAATGTATACAATCTTGTAATTGCTCCATTCCAGGTTAACACCAAGTTCTTGAATACTTTACCTCAAGCTGAATGGGGTGAGTATATTACCGATGTGAAGTTAACCCGGGATTTGCATAAGTGCAACTTAGATCAAATCTATGCTTTTCTTCAGCAACATGAGAAGCATGTGATTATGCATCGTTCTCCTCGCGGTATGTACCCAGATTCCTTAGCTTTGATGGTGAATCAACCAAGCTTGTCACACAACAACACACCTTATATTTTGGGACATCAAGCCTATCATCCATCACCTTACATGACACCAACTTTTCCACAATACTCGATTTTGCCACAACCTCCCACCTCACATCAGCAACAATATCGGTTCAATGCACCTTCACCACAGTATGCTTCACAACTTCATCCAGCAAATGTTGCACCTTATGCTCAGCCTTCATACTCTTCTTATCAAGAGAATGCAGCATATCCAACAAGCTACCCTGATCAAATGAGTATTCCTTCTACTGATTATGCAGCTCATCCAGATCAAGCACTATATTGTGATGATGAGGAAGTCCCCGTTCCTGTTTTCCAACAAGGAGCTGACCCAGTTGAAGTGCTAACTACTATGTCTGCTTATCTCACAAGAACTTTAAGCAAACGAGGATACAGAGGATCAGCTCCTACCAACAATCAGTTGAGGAATTCATCCAATTCTCGCCAACAAGCTACAATTGAGAATGGCAGGGTAATGGTTCAGCCAATTCAACCATATCAAGGGAGACCTTCCACATCAACCAATGCTCGCACGATCAATCCTGCTCCTGCTCCAATGGTCAACAATCCTCCACGGGCTAATACAGGCAAGTTGAGAATGATTACATGCTACAACTGCAAGGAAGAGGGTCATATGTCCAGGGATTGTAAGAAACCCAAGAGGAGAAGGGATGGACAGTGGTTTGCAGGAAAGATCTATCTGGTAAATGCTCAGGCGCAAGGAAGGGAACTTGATGAAGAGGAGCTTGCATTTCTTGCTGACCCAGGGATTGCTGAACAAGACGTTGTCACTACGCAGAATGCAGCTTACCAAGCCGATGATCTTGATGCGTATGACTCCGACTGTGATGACTTTCAAACTGCAAAGGCTGCTCTCATGGCAACTATCTCCAGCTTAGGGCCAGATAAGAGATCTGAGGTACTTATTAATAACACCGATAATGCCACTGATGCTAGTATTCAACCACATCAAGTTGTGCAAGAGAGTGCTGATTCGAATGAATCTTCGGTGGTGAGTCTTTCAAATGAGGAGACAAACAATGATAGCAATATCAATGTGAGTCCCCAGACTTTGAGTGAATCACAACCGGGATCCATTTCGCATACGCCTACTCCTGCTCAACAAGATTTGGTCATGGTTCCTGCTACATTACTTAGCCAAATGAATGCTGCACTCTTAGAAACCTTAACTAAGAATAAGAATTTGTCTGATGAGCTTGCCTTAAGCAATGAGAAAGTACAAACTTTGGAATTAGTGCCTTCGTCTAGTGTTCTCACAAATCTCGAATATGATCATTTTAGAAACAAACAAATGGGTCACTTGCAAGAGATCGAAAACTTAAGAGCAAATTTGTCTAATGAACTTAAAGAAAAGGAGTTAGTGGTCACTAATTTTCAAAAACTTCAAACTGATTTTGAATTACTCGAATCTAAGAAGACTGAAATGGAGATTAATGCCGCTAATAAGATTAGAAGTCTAGATTACTTGCTTTTAAGACAATACGCTGCTTCGCAACTAGTTCACTTATTTGATGCTTCATTTAGAGAATTTAACTTATCACGTCTAAAAGGCCTTCCCCCTAATCCACAGTATGCAAAACAAGCTTTAAGACATAGTCCTAGACTTTATAATGCAACTCAATTAGGATTGGCTTTAGACCCGATTGTTTTTCCCGATGATCGAACAAGTAAGGATCTAGTTGATGAGGATCGGTCATACAATTCTGCAAAATATCCCGATTGTGATTATTTTAAAATGAATAAGGAGCTTGCTAAAACTGATTTTAGAGTTCGCTTCCATATGGATAAAGATCTCATTACAGCACCAACCTACATGATAGAGGAAGAAAGCCCTAGTACATTTCCTACACTTGTCAACATGGAAGGTCCTAAGGAAATTCCAAAGAATCTTCCACCTGTTAGCACTGTATGGTTAAACTTGAAAGAGATTAACCGATACTTTACTAACTTTGACAAGGTCATTTTGGAATGTACGACTTCAAATGGCTTAAACGCCGGAGAATGGGCTTTCGAACACATGAACGAGGTGTTTAAAACTAAGATCAATCCGTTTGTCGAAAGTCTAAAAGGAAGTTTTGCATCTCTTAAGGAAAATCTTCAGTTTGAAATTGGTGAAGTTCAAAAAGTGTTTTATGAAATGGACACCGCTTACGAACTGCAACTAATTGAAAAAGAAAAGATTTTAACCGAATATGACCGATTCTTGTCCGAAGTAATCTCGTGTGATGTGCTTACTACTGTAAATGTTAATTATTCGAATGAGCTTACATCCACTATGATTAATTGTGATGCTGTGAATATTTGTGAGGATATTTGTGATGATGTTTGTAATCTTTCTGTAAATGTTGCTGATACTGTAAATGAGGTAGAAAATCATTCTTGTCACGAATCTAACGCTGAGTTTTTAAAGCTACAAGATTCTTACAATTTACTTTCACAACGCTTTAATCAACTAGAACAACATTGTATATCTTTAGAATTAAAACAACAAAATCAAAATGAAAATCTTTTGATATCAAATGTTTGTGAAAACGGTGTTGAGAATAGTGACAAGATGATTGCAATTGTTAAGACATTAGAGGAAGAAATCATGAGATTGAAGAGAGAGATATCATCAAAGGAAACATTAAGAATGGAACTAGAGGCTGCAGAGTCTAAAAACCAGGTCTTAGAAATTAGACTATCAACTGTTCTAGGGGAGATGGATCGGACAAGGCAGGGACTATCCGCTCTTTATGGTTCACTAGAAGAACGCTTCGCTTTTAATGCGGCACAGCAACAATATTATGTTGAACAACTGAACCAAAAGTGCGAGGAAATCTCTGACTTGAACATCCTGCTCATAGACAAAAATATGGTTTTGGCTGAGTTAAAGGAGACACTTCTTCTCACCCGACAAGAAGTTGTTGATAACTTAGCTACCGACTCTGCACCGTCCACTAGTGCTCCAACAACCAAGTCAGTAGTGCTTTATAAGAATCCGCTTCATAAGAGAAACCAGGTTACCTATGATGATTATATGAGGAATGCCATTAAGCATGTCGATCTTCTTAGGGATATTTTAGACGATCTTTATGCCTTAGATCCCTCAAGTAGCGACTACTATTCGGCTCATGAATATGTTAAGCGAGTTCAATATTGCTTGGCTTATTTGCAATACATAGGTACACCAGGTTCTACACTACTTAATAATAGGCCCATTGCTGTCACTCCATTTAATAAGACTCCAGGAGCGAAACCGTCATTGGCACAATCAAGTAAGACACCTTTAAAATCTGTTGCTAATGTTCCCACTTTGCCTTCTACAGGATTAAAAGCGACTACTAAGGCTAAAGGATCGCCACTCAAGAAAGCTAAGATCAAGCCCTCCACTAGTAGTGCCACAAAGAAGAAAGTAGAAGTCCACAATAGGAATGCTAGTTCAGTTTTAAATAAAACGAATCATGTTAAGACTAAAAGCTCTGCGCCTGTGCAGCAGCCTAAACCATTTGTGAATTCTGATTTAAATTGTTGGAATTGTAATGAATGTATGTTTTCCCAGCGTCATGATTTGTGTCTGATTGATCACGTTAATGAAATGAATGCTATTAAGAATGGTCTTGAATGGAAGCCAACGGGTAGAACTCGTGCCCAAGTTGGCTGGCAATGGCGTCCCACTGGTAGGACCTTTACACTAGATGGTAAAATGTGCCCTTTAACTAGGAATGCATCCATTGAGGTTAGGTCTGAGCGTCCTTTAGTTAGGAACACTCGCACTCAAGTATGGAAACAGCGCCCTTTAATTAGGTCAGCCCCCACTATAGTGCCTATCAGTGAAGAAATACCTCAGGATTTGAGCCAACTAGAATCTACACCACCAATTAAGAAGAAAAAGGCTAGGAAATCTAAGAAACCTAGAATTAGCAAACCTAAGATTATTAAATATGTACCTGCTAATAACAAGGAACACTCAGATTCCGATACCTCTACATTGTCTTTGTGTGGTGATATTTTCAGGTGGTCCAAATCATCCTGTGGTATTTGGACTCCGGTTGTTCAAAACATATGACCGGAAATCGCTCGATGCTCCGAAATTTCGTCAGCAAGTTTCTTGGTACGGTTAAATTTGGGAATGATCATATAGCAAAGATTATGGGGTATGGTGAATATCAGATTGGAAACGTGACGATTTCTAGGGTATACTATGTCGAAGGTCTTGGTCATAACTTATTCTCAGTAGGACAGTTTTGTGATTCCAACCTTGAGGTTGCTTTTCGACAACACACTTGTTTCATCCGCAACTTGGAAGGAAAAGATTTGTTGAAGGGATCTCGTGGTGCAAATCTTTATACGTTGTCTCTACAAGATATGATGGCCGCCTCTCCAGTATGTCTTCTCTCTAAAGCATCCAAGACCAAGTCATGGTTATGGCATCGCAGATTATCTCATCTTAATTTTGATGCTATTAATCATCTGGCTAAAAACGAGTTAGTTCGTGGTCTTCCAAAGCTTAAATTTCACAAGGACCATTTATGTTCCGCGTGTTCAAGAGGGAAAAGCACCAAGAAATCTTATAAGCCCAAAGCTGAAGACACCAATCAAGAAAAACTTCATCTTTTGCATATGGATCTTTGTGGGCCGATGAGAACTGAAAGTGTGAGCGGTAAGAAATTCATTCTCGTCATTGTGGATGATTTTTCCAGGTTTACATGGGTTAGATTTCTACGTATAAAGGATGAAGCACCGAAGGCTATCATCACTTTTCTGAAGTTCATTCAGGTACGTTTGAATACCACTGTCCGCCGTATTCGTACAGACAATGGTACAGAGTTCGTCAACCAGACTCTTCGTGATTATTATGAAGGAGTTGGTATATCACATGAAACATCCGCTGCACGCACTCCACAACAAAACGGTGTCGTTGAAAGACGAAATCGCACACTTATGGAAGCTGCTAGGACCATGCTTATTTATGCGAACGCTCCATTGTTCTTTTGGGCAGAGGCTATTTCTACTGCATGTTTCACCCAAAACCGTTCTATCATTCGGAAACGCCATGGAAAAACACCTTATGAGCTTCTACATGACCGCAAACCCGATGTTTCATTTTTCCATGTGTTTGGTGCTCTGTGTTATCCAAACATCAATAGTGAGAACTTGGGTAAGCTTCAACCAAAAGCCGACATAGGTATTTTCATTGGTTACTCACCGTCCAAAAGAGCATACCGAATCTATAACCGTCGTCTTGGCAAGATTGTAGAAACTATGGACGCAGATTTTGACGAGCTGACAGCGATGGCTTCTGAGCAACACAGCTCTGAACCCGCGCTTCATGAGATGGGAACCGGTGCTATAAGTTCCGGATTAGTTCCCAACAATCCTACTTCTACATCATTTTTACCACCATCAAGGCCCGAGTGGGATAAACTGTTTCAACCGTTGTTTGATGAATTCTTCGATCCCCCGACTGATGAAGTTCCAGCACCTGTAGTAATTGCTCCAATACCTGAAGTGGTTGCTCAAGTTAATGAACCTTTATCTAATGCATCTACAATTCACATTGAACCGAATGCACCTTCACCAAGTGATTCTCAAACTACACCTGAATCATCACCCCTACTTGTGCCTAATGATGTGGAAGTGGATTCTACTGATCACGACTTGGAATTTGCTCACTTGCAAGAGCTTCCTTTATTTGGTGTAGCGATCCCTGAAAACCCTTCAGCCGCTTCTACCTCAGAAGAAGCTCCATCTATTGTTCACTCCAGACCACCTAGGATTGAAAACCATAGCACTAAATGGACAAAAGATCACCCAATTAGGAATGTTATTGGAGATCTAGATCGACCAGTCTCTACACGCCATCAACTACAAGAGAGTGCACTATATTGTTACTTTGATGCATTTCTCTCTGAAGTTGAACCCAAAAATTGGCAGCAGGCTATGACCCAATCTTCTTGGATTGAAGCTATGCAGGAGGAACTCAATGAATTCAAACGACTAGAAGTATGGGAATTGGTTCCTCGCCCTGACAAGGTTAACATCCTTACCTTGTTATGGGTCTATAAGGTTAAACTTGATGAGATGGGTGCGGTATTGAAGAATAAAGCTAGATTGGTCGCTAGAGGATATAAACAAGCCTTGGGTATAGACTTTGAGGAATCTTTTGCTCCTGTGGCTAGATTGGAGGCGATTAGACTATTCCTTGCGTTTGCTGCTCATATGAACATGATCGTCTATCAAATGGATGTGAAGACGGCATTTTTGAACGGTGAACTAAGGGAAGAAGTTTATGTTAGTCAACCGGATGGGTTCGTCAGTACGGAGTCTCCTAACCATGTGTACAAGCTTAAGAAGGCTCTCTATGGGTTGAAACAAGCTCCACGCGCGTGGTATGATCTCCTGTCAACATATCTCATGTCGGAAGGCTTCTCCAAAGGCAAAGTGGATCCCACTCTATTCACTCTCAAGGACGGCAACGACATGCTTCTGGTACAAATTTATGTTGATGATATAATATTTGCTGCCACTAACATAGAATTGTCTAAACAATTTGAGAAGATAATGTCCACACGCTTTCAGATGTCGATGATGGGAAAATTTTCATTTTTCTTAGGATTACAGATTTCTCAGAATCCCAGAGGTATCTTTATTAATCAATCCAAATATGCTCTAGAATCTCTTAAGAAATATAACTTTGAGAATTGTGACCCCGTAGACACTCCAATGGTGGAGAAATCCAAGTTAGATGAAGATAGGGATGGGATTATTGTCGATCCGAAACTTTACCGTGGAATGATCGGCACCCTTCTCTATCTGACTGCTAGCAGGCCTGATTTGCAATTTGCTGTATGCATGTGTGCCCGGTATCAGGATCGGCCTACCGAAAAGCACCTACATGTTGTAAAAAGGATCTTTCGGTATCTAAAAGGAACACTTCATCGTGGTCTATGGTATCCGAAAGATTCCTCGATTGCTTTAATATCATACGCAGATGCCGATCATGCTGGATGTCAAGACACGAGGCGTAGCACTTCTGGATCTGTGCAACTCCTTGGAGATAGATTGATCAGTTGGTCTTCAAAAAGGCAGAAAAGCGCTGCAATATCAAGCACGGAGGCTGAATACATCGCCATGTCCAGTTGTTGTGCTCAAGTCCTTTGGATGAGATCACAATTAACTGACTACGGTCTTGGATTTAACAAAATCCCGATGTATTGTGACAACAAGAGCGCCATTGCCCTTTGCTGCAACTATGTTCAACACTCCCGGGCCAAGCACATAGACATTCGCTACCATTTCATTAAGGAGCAGGTGGAGAACGGAGTGATCGAGCTGTATTTTGTCACTATTGAGTACCAGCTGGCGGATATGTTCACCAAAGCCTTAGATCGAGGACGAATAGAGTTTTTGATCGACAAGCTTGGCATGAAATCATTCACCCCAGCGTATCCTTTGGTTGTGATCATGTATATTATCGTAAATATATAAACCACAAAAGAAAAATACAAAAATATAAAACCAAGAAAAACCATAAAAAATATAAAACCTAGAAAAACCATAAAAATTATAAAATCAAGAAAAACCAAAAATATTTTTCGTTTAAAACGGGCATGTCTTTTAGTACGGTAATATTTACGGCCTTAGAAATGTCGATCAATATTGACACGGTGCCATAAATAGAGTCCGTATAAAAGTTGTACATTTTTTAAAACATGCCCATAATGGCTTGTAGTTATTTCTGACTGCAACCCGGTTTTCATATTAAAGTCACGTATTTCTTTGGAAAACGTTGGCTCACAATGGGAATTAATTTTCTCGGGTGTGATTTACAAGCCAAATCATGCAAAGGGATCAAGTTTACTTTACAACTTGGTCTAACACGAATTAGTGTACGTCTCAGTGCATTAATTTGTTAGAATAAGAGAAATCTTATTGACACCACGAATCAAACTTTTTCAAGATATCAATTGGGAAATGTT
Organism: Glebionis coronaria; assembly: GCA_025667525.1. NCBI lineage: Eukaryota > Viridiplantae > Streptophyta > Magnoliopsida > Asterales > Asteraceae > Glebionis > Glebionis coronaria. Next base: position 63,998,388 of record CM046880.1, on the reverse strand, counting down.
TTTCATCATCATGTGCCTCGTTAAACAATGACTATAGCTCTTTAAATAGAAAACGGGTCATCGTTTAAGGGGGAGAAAATGTTTCATCATCTTTCACATCAAAAAGATCTTCAAAAGTTTTCAAGGAAACTCACAAAGCTTAATGGTTAATGGTTGGATTGCTTTGGCATATGTCTTGTTGTTGCTTATAAGTTTGTTGTGGATTGTGCTTGTGTTAAGTTAAGTTAATCACTAAGGCTCGAATAGTTAACATAAGATAGGGTCAAAATGGCTAGTATCAAAACTTGGTAACCAAAAGAATGATTGAATGAAGCAAAAAGAAAAATTGAGGGGGCAAAGTTGACGACTTGTCTAAACTTGTGGAAAAATTTGACCTAGTCAAAATTTCCCCCCCCCCCGTTCTTTTCTTTCATATCACTGTTCTTGTTTATCCTTTGCCGCCATTAATAAACCTTCCACACAAACACACGAAAATCAATCAAACACGAATCAATCAGTAATCTTCTAGATCAGATCTTCACAAAAGGTATATAATCGGTTTAATCATTCATGCACATCAAGTTAATTAACTGTTTAAATTAAAAACAATCGAAATCAAATTTCTGCTTCAATTAGGGTTGATTAATTTGGGGGTTTTGCTTGGGTTGTATTCGGAATAGGTTTAATTGCACTACTTTGGCCTTTAGATCAATTGAATCAAACGGATTAAGTGCTTAATTAGAAAATATAAGTGTTGAAAACTTTCCGCATAAAAGCAGTTTTTCCGAATAGAACAGTTTTTCCACATAGGGCAAAAGTTCCGCATAGGGCAAAAGTTCCGAATAGGGCAAATGTTCCGAATAGGGCAAATGTTCCGAATAGGGCAAATGTTCCGAATAGGGCAAATGGAATAGGGCAAATGTTCCGAATAGGGCAAATGTTCCGAATAGGGCAAATGTTCCGAATAGGGCAAATGTTCCGAATAGGGCAAATGTTCCGAATAGGGCAAATGTTCCGAATAGGGCAAATGTTCCGAATAGGGCAAATGTTCCGAATAGGGCAAATGTTCCGAATAAGGACTTTATTCCGCATAGGCCCAAATGTTCCGAATGGAGAATATATTCCGCATAGCCCAAATGTTCCGAATGGGGAATTTATTCCGCATAGACCAAAAGTTCCGAATGGGGAATTTATTCCGCATAGACCAAATGTTCCGAATAGAGTATTTTATTCAGAATAGGGATGTTTTTCCGCATAGGCTATATGTTCCGAATAGACTAATGTTCCGCATAGGACTTATATTCAGTATAGACCTATTATTCCGAATTGAGTGATTATTCCGAATAGAAGATGTTTGAATGATTTCAAAGCTTAAGGGATTATGTCATATGTACAATGCTTAGGTTTAAAGTCATAATGATATTCATACTTGTTTGTATCAACCTTTGTGTTTTATCTTAAGCAGAGACGATGACTAACCCTACCGTACAACAACTACAAGACAACAGAGCCGCCGCCATTGCTGAAGCCAAGACTCTAAAGTTTATTCCAAACAACTTCCACTTGAAGGAGGTATCTCACTCTACCCATAATGGCTTTAAGGTAGGTACAGCCATGCTTGATAAATCTCATTTCAAGCATGCGCTAAGGAGAAGTGCTTCGGTGCCCTATGAATATCTTTACGAGTTCTGGGCTACCAAAGAGAGGACGTCGAACAAGATCACTTTTTCCTTGGACAACAAGCAGCAGACGCTTACTGGTGTCAGACTTCAGGAAGATCTTTGGCTTTCGACCGATTCTCAAAGGTCTACCATCATACTCACCCAACCCAACCAAGGACCAGATCATGGAGATGTTCACCGCCATTGGATGTCTTGACATACGAACCCCGTCTGAGTTTACTACTGCCAAAATTGGTCAACCATGGAAAGCTATTTTTGGGATTCTAAGCCGATGCTTAACACCCAAAACAACTGGGTATGATGCTGTTCGTCCACCAATCATCAAGATGTTTTATGGTATGTTTAAAGGTATGGGTATTGATTATGCATCACTGCTGTGGGAGGAGTTCACTTTTCAACTCTTCACTAACACAAAGGGTAAAGTTAAACCTTACCAGTACCCTAGGTTTATTAAGTTGATCATACATTATTTTATGGAAAACGATGCATCCATTAACAAGCGTGCAGGTAGTCGTCACCACATGATAGATGATGATGATTTGGTAGACTTAAGGCAGGAGACTCATTCGAATACGGTTATTCCTGGTCCCATTCCCAGTCATCTTCTGACCGATGAGATTATTGCATCCGATGACTACAAGAACCTGCTAACAGAAATTGAGAATCAACGAGCAAGCCTTCTAGCAGGTGAAGACTCATCTACCACGGTTAAAAGCAAAGGTAAAAGGAAGCAAACAGATTTACCTGAACCCAAAACCAAGAAGAAGAAGACAGAGGGTAAGAAGGGAAAGGGTAAGGCTGATGAGATGCGTCTGCGTGACGAAGAAAATATTGCTGATCCTGCTCTTGAGAAAACTGAGAAACAAATAATGAAGATAGCCATTCAAAGGAGCAGGAAAGATACTGGCGGTAGTGGTGCAGGTGTAAGAGTAGACGTTGAGGATGAGTACATGGAACCTGATGATGTTGATGAGTTTGGGTCACCTGAACATTATTCCACTTCGAAGGAGCCATCAATCCCTGTTTCAGCTGGTATTGAAAAGGCATCTACTCAACCTTTAACAACTCAACCTCCACCAACTCAACCCTTACCAACCAAACCGGTTTCAACACCACTTCCTCCACCACCAATAAAGCCCATCCTTAGTACCGCAGTTACAACCGAGCCCATTCCATCAACCCAGAGCAGCTCTGCAACGTCTGCAATGGCAGCAATAGTGATGGCCAAGATGTTGGATAAACATGTGGATAATCACAAGAGAGAAATGGATGAACTTCGCCAAGAGCTAAATAGAAGAGCTCAAAGTGAAGAAGCATCAAGGAAAGCTCAAGAAGAGTTGATTGCCAAGTTCGCTGCAGACATGGAAGCTACACGTAAAGTTCATGCAGAAGAACTTGCTCAGGTTAAAAAGGCTGAAGCTGATAGGCATAAAGCACGAATTACGAGACTTAAAGCTATTAAGGATGACCTCAAAGAGCAAAAAGCAGCTATTGAAGCTTCTATTGAGCAGAGAGTGAAAGACTCCATTGAATCCTTAATGCCTAAACTGCGTGATGACTTGAAGACGCTTGCTGCTGACAACTTAATGATCAAATCATCCAATCCTTCAGAAGCCGCCTACAAGATCGCTTATGACTTGACGGATTTTGAACTTAAGAAGATCCTCAAAGCTCGAATGAAGGAACTTGGATCGTTTGATAAATCGAGGAATCAACGGGCTCTCTTCAAATCCCTGAATGACGCTATCATGGAGGATGATAGGTTGTTCAAGACGTTTGGAAGTGTGGTACCCTACCACATTCTCCCTGAAGAAGAAAAGGAAGAGAGCGACGAAGAAGAGGGTACTGGTGGAGAGGAGGAAGAAGAAGAAGCAGAAGATAAGAATGAGGAGGATGATGAGGATGAGAATGATGAGGATGATGAGGATCAGAATGATGATGATGAGAATGATGAGGATGAAGATGAAAATGATGATGAGGATGAGGATGAGAATGATGATGATGAGGATGCAGATGATGATGATAATGATGGTAATGATGGTGGTGATGGTCACCAGGAGAGTGTTAAGGGGAGCAATGCGGATAAAGGTGAACAGCGTGAGAAAGGGGATAAGGGTGCCAGCTCAAAGAAAGTGGTTAAGTCTGGCACCAAATCCAAGAAAGATGCAGCACCAAAGGAAAAATCTACATCCACGGAATCCAGACGATCAAAGTGGCGCCATGATGTGAATGCCACTACAGGGTCATCTATTCCTGGTACATTTATCCATGCATCAATACCTGTTACCACTAACCCCGTTAGTTCTTGTGTTGTTACCCCTGTGATTGCAGAATCGGTAACCGAACCAGAAGCTGCACAACACTCACCCGTCCATGACACTGCTGAAATGCCTGAATCTGAACAAGCAGATGTTCACGTCTCTACTCCTCTGCAACAAAACCCACAATCTACTATTCCTGAACCAAGCACAAGGGACTGGGAGGACACGTTGGAAATCGACGAGACTGCTCCACCACAGGCTTGGATCACGGCAGCGGCGCAGTATGATCCGATCACCGATGCCGACAAAGAGGTCTTGTATCTTCGTATCCGAAGTCCGATTGACTTATGTGCATTTCTTGCTCATGAGTATAAGACTTCGGTTACTCCATCTTTGGTGAAGAAAGTACTGAAAGATAAAAGACTTCGCGCCAAAACCCGGTTGACCCAAATGGAGTTCGAATATTATGCCGAGGAGATCCTGAAGGCTCTGAATACCGTTCAACGGCCAGGTCTTCATGAATCAGAAAGAGCTCCACCTCCAATGGATCAAGATAATCAGATTGCTCTAGACTTCTTTGTCACCAATGATCTGGTGTATCTACTGAAGGGGTCATCAAAGTACGCAACATCCCTGACATTGCTGAAAGCTGTCAACTGGGGGACAATACCCTTTATCGAGGAAAAGGTAAACCGACTCTGGGTCCCTAAGATAAATCGTAATTATGATATGTATGCTGTCATAGGTGCATCTCATTGGGACGAACGAGTCCGAAGGGCGTACAGGGGTTGCTGCTTGGTCAATTCTGGAAGCAAGGTTAGATCCGACATCCGCATCTCCAGCATTTTAGGGATGAAAACTGAAGCCAAGAATGGCTACTATCATGTGACGGAGATTCGTTTGAAAAGGGAGGATGACAGGGAATACAAAATCCAGCAGGGAGATTTTTCCATCATTCGCCTTGAGGATATCGAAGATATGCTGCTTCTGATGACCAGAGATCAACTCACACATATTCCTCGTGAAGACCTCATTACTTTGAATACAGCACTTCGTATGTTCACACGAAGCGTTGTCATCAAGACACGAGTTGAAGATCTTCAGTTGGGAGTCGAAAGCTATCAGAGGAAGCTCAACTTAACCCGTCCAGTGAATCAAGTGCTACCTCAACATGTAGCAAGATGTCCCTATACCGGCATTTCTGTCCCGAATTACGGCATTTTCTACTTGAACAGTCGAGGTTTGATGAAGTTTATGAGGGTGGGGGAGCTCCACAAGTATAGTGATGGAACTCTTATACAAGTCAGAGGAAAGTTGGAGCATCTGAACTCGGGTGGGACTTTGCCAGAAATGACGGAGGATTGGCATCCAGGTTACCGGCAGATGGCGAAGTACGTGATCAAGAAGATCGATCAAAAGCTCCGTGAACGTAGATTGATGAGGAGCTTGGAAAGATTCGTGGGTGGTAGACCATATGGAGTGTACTACAGGACACTGCAACGATCCATCTAAAGGGTCGTACATTTCAGGTCACTCTATATTGGTATTGTTTGTGAATATGTATATTTGTGAATAATGTGCTTTAATGGCTTGTTGTAGTGTTAAGGTATGATAATTTTTCAAGAATTTCTCACGAGGTTCTAAATCTTTCAAAATATATCATACTAAAGCACTACAACTATCCCTTATTAACTTAAGGGGGAGCAATAACTTGTTCTATGGCCAATCATCAATTTCATTTTTACCCAAAGACCGGTTAATCCATTCAATATCCCAAATATTAATGGTTAACATTTTGGATAAGGGGAGAAAATGGGATTAAGGAGACTTAAGTGATACTTGGCTAAAAGATGAAAAAGACTTAATGATAATCCAACTTAATATGTGTTAAGCACGTGTTAAGGGGGAGCGTTTTTGATGAACAAAACACCTAAGGTACAAAACTTTTGATTTCAATATCACAAGTACCTTATGTGATTTTCAATGATTTTTCATGGTGGCAATTCCTTCCCAAAACACGCTTAATTCACGACGGATGTGGTGACAAAAGGGTGGTAGGAATAGGTTTAGTCCAATGATTCATCAGAACCGATGGAATCTTCCCAAGGACAATTCCCTAGATAGAATTAGAAGTCCTAGGAAAGATGGAGAAAGAATGTGATCGTAACTGAATGCCGACCAAGTACTTAAGCTAGCACTGGAACAATCACAACAAGGTGCTAGTGATGACGTATTGGTAAGAATTGAAGGGGTTGAAGAATGAAAAAGAAATGTAAAGATAAAGGGTGTAAAGAAAGAAGCCCTCCTTACAACTTTAGGCAGAAACCGGGTCAATACATATGCTATTGAGGTCATTTTTGCTAATGATTCTCGGTATTGAAGAAAGACATCATGGACCCAGTGATGCAATGCACAACCCTTCCCCAGCTAACTCAAATATCTCTCAAAAGGTATTTGTTTTAATCACACGGAGATCAACACGTTATCTATTGGTTTATTCACTCCGAATAGACTGGTATTGAAAAGGTGGCACTCCTCTCCAGCCATCGCTCACTAAATCAAAACGCACAATCGAGTCTAGAGCCAAGAGATCATCAAAAGTCTCATTAGGACACTTTTCATTTATTCCTTGCTTTCTCACACACTGTGAAAAGTAAGAGATTTTCATGAGTCCTACGCAGTATTCCTGTAATATTGCCAGAACATCCGAGTAATACGCAAGTATTACAATGAAGATGGAAATCCTGCTTGAGCCAACATCAAACAAGCTCATGGTAGGTTACACGTGCGGTTCTTTTAGAACCAATCTTGTGAAAAACTGGAAGGTAACAGTGGTTTAATTCTTAATTGAACTTAAACTCGTTCCAGGCCTCTTCGCATTATTATATGAACTTGCCAGAACACTCAGAGTGACTCTTTATTGACCACAGTGACGAGTGGAAATCCTTCTAGTGTTAACATCAAACAGCACTTGGTAGGTGACGTGCAAGATTCTTTATGAATTGAGCTCGTGACAACTGGAAAGCAACGATGGTGAAAATCTTAATTCAAATTCACTTGTTCCAGGTTTCATGAATTGACGGCTTTTAATCACAAGGATAATTTATCCAAGTGATTCACTCTTTATGTTCGCAGTCAGCTTTGGACGGTCGAATAAAGAGAACGGGTTTACCCGCGAAATCCTGTCAGGAAGTTACTTAATTGAAACTATCCATCACGGGTACGATATCTAATATCGTCCAACGGTCTTCACCGACCGGAGGTAAAATGCTACCGAATTAGAATAAAATGTTCAAAGCCATTTTATTCGTGTCGTTGCTGTGTACCTGTTAAAGACGGTGGCGTTGCTGTGTACCTGTTGAAGACGGTGGCGTTGCTGTGTACCAGTGAAGACGGTGGTGTTGCGGTGTACCTGTAAAAGTCGTTCCCACATGCTTATGTCTTTTGCAACAAAGTTCAGCAAAAATTCAAGAAAGTACAAGATGAAGTCTTCCGCTGTACCAAACTCTGAAGCTTTCGAGAATTCAACAAAAAGACGTAAGTGTGTGGAACATGAAGTCACGAGGAGGCAAAGTTCACAAGAAAGGCAAAGATCGCACGTGAAAGGCCAAAGAACAATGCTCTCAAGTCAAAGCCAAAAAGATCAAATCAACATATTCACAACAAAAGAAAGAAAAGAAGAAAAGACTATGAGCTAAAGAACGAAGACTTAGTATAGTATGCTAGGTTTAGAACTTTGTAACGTGGAGTGACCTCCCTTAGGGGGAGATTGTTAGAAATACGTTTTAACGTATATTAGAAGTATCGGTCACTCCACAATATGATTGATGTTGTAATAGCTCGTAGTTAGTAATTAGTTGTTAGTTGCTTATTAACTTAAGTAAGAACCGGTCCATGGGCTTGTCATGGACCGGCCCAAGCCCAATGTTAGGCTTGGACTATAAATACCCCTTTCCACTAAGGAAAGGGGTTGGTTGTTGTTTCATTTGCACATTCATATTAATAAAATCTTTCACATATTCTCTCACTTTCTCTCTCTAGTTTCTCTCACTAGAAAACATCAACCCACTTCATAGATTCATAGGTTATCAACATTCTACAAAGACCCGTCTTAATCTCAAATTGATCCGCCAAAATAGCCGGCACAACGATTGCTTCCCCATACCCTTCGGTGGGTGCACGGAGCAATTCCTCCATTGTCCGGTTATCGGCCATCTCTACAACAATAGGTGGAAGCTCGGGTTCCACTATTCGTTGTTGACGATTTGTATTTCTACGAGGAATATTTTCAAGCCTATTAAAATCAATCACAAGACGAGAAGAACGTAATTGCATACACTACAAAGACGAGAATTTAGAGGATTGAAGAAAAGAAATTAGACAAGAAGAAGATTATTTTTGGTATTTTATTTTGTATTGCTCAATCAATAATGATTGATAAAAAACAAGGAATAAGGATAACTACTATGGAAGTAAATTACCCTCGGTCGACTTTGAAACGATAGGTGAAAACCTAAACGTCTCGAGGTTCAATAAGTAAACAACAAAAATAAGATTTATTACTACTTGAGTCGGCAAACCAATAATAGGTCATCCCTCTCAATATACGCACAAGCAAGCGGGGAAACAAGGTGGCACAAAGCACTTAAAAACCTTTTTCCTTAGACGGCCTTTTATAGCACGTCGCCTTATACCCACCTTATAGTTTGTATAAATCGAGTTTAAACTTCTTATTAGTATTTATCTATTTTGCCTTTTATTTTTGTTTTGGGTTCGAATACAATAGCTAGGTGATGAAATCCCAACTAAGGCTTATTTGATAATTATGTAAAATTATTGTTCTACGTAATACAATATATTATTCACAAAAAACGCGAAAATCGATACATACTATATAATAGAAAAATAACAAACTTTCTGACGACGGAAAGGGTCTTCAAATCCACGATCAACAAATCTCCACAAAGACGAATCGTATACAAGATCCCCGGCAGCGGCACCAAAATTTTTGATGTGTCGTGGATAGTATATGTGATAATTTGGATACGTTATAGGGTAAATTAGAAAATTACCTTTAGGAAAAATTAATAGACTAATAATACCAATGACGAATTCAATTAAACACGTGAGTGAGTCGAGTTCGTTGTACACGATGATCTTATGAATTTGAGACGTTTTGCTTTGATTTGGACAATCGATTTGAATTGGTTTTCGGTTTTTAAACTACAATAAAAATCTACAAATTTTAAGCTATTTAAAATAAACCTAAAGTGCATGAATCGTCAACCCCGCTATTTTAAAAATCTACAAACAATTAATTATTTAAAAATAAAACTAATTAAAAATTAAACTTATTTAATAATCTATTAAAATAAATTTACTAAATAACTTTAAAGCTATATTAAAAATCTAATTAAACTTTTTAAAAACTAATATACTTTATTTAAAAAATAATTTAAACAAATCTATTTAAAAACTATATTTATTTAAATCTAAAGTTATAAAAATTTAATTAATTAAAATTTAAACTAATTAAACTTTTCAAATAAAAACATTTTATTATATTTTTTTTATATTTAGTTTACTTTATTTATTATTAAACTAAAATGAATTATGATAAAAACTTTAATTGAAAAACTTATTGAGAAACGTATTTAAAGTAAATAAGACTTTACTTAAAATGAATCTGCCTAAGTTTTCTACTCTTTATAAATGAGACTTCTGAAATAATAATCAAAAGAGCTCTTGGCTCCACTGGGTAACACGTTGGACATACAGGCAGGGGGTCTCGAGGTCGAATCCCACACGTGACATAATTTTTTTGGTTAAAATTTCTTTTGACATAAAAGTAAAATCAGTCACAGGAGTGACTATTAGTTGAGCTTATTAATGTTAAGCTGTCAGGAAAACAGCTTTGTGAGCTTATAAGGCCAGTTTGATCTTGATAAGCTAAACTAACAGCACAATTTAAACAAACCAACTAAGAGAATAAGCAGGCGACTATAAATAGCAATATAACTACAAAAATCAGATAATCAAATACATACAGCAGGTAAATCTCAGAACAAATTACAACTTCAGTTACATAAACTCAAACTTTGAGCAAATAAGGTACAGATTATATTAGCTTTTTAAAAAGTAAAGCGCAAGAACAAGTAAGCTATATCACAACTATCAAATCATGCTCCTTCAACGGATCAGATAACCAGTTATAATAAATCAAATGCATACCGTAATTACCCAGTAATATTCCAGCAATCAACAATCTAAACTTTCCTATATTTTAGCAGATTCATACCAGTCATACATTTTACCCAGCTAAACTCAAATCTATCAGAAGCAGAAGAAGATAAATAGCTGAACAAAGACCCCAGATTAATACTTAACCAATTAAACTCTACTCTTACATACTGAACAGATTTATAAATAAAATTAATTAAAAGTTCAACTTAGTTATATTATAACTTCCACACAGATTAAACAGATACTTTGATAAACTAAACAAACTTAACCTCTATCAATCATTTTTTAGATTCACAAACAACAACAATTTAACCTTAACAGTAACATATAAGCATAATCATCTCAGGTATACGAATCATTCAAGCAGTAAAAACTAAACAGTTTAATCTAATTAAATGAAAAATTAAAAGTAGAATGCACCTTTTTGAAGAATCCGTTGAGATGTAGGTTTGCGCTGAGCAACCTCATGAACCGAAATTAATACCACCATTCACCACCATTCACCATAACAATCCACACCATTAAAACTCAAACGAGACACCATTTACCATTTCCTTATTCGAAATCCTTCACTGCTTGTACTTTAAATCTATCTAGTAGGGATAAACTTTGATCCAATACTTTTACTTTTAAATATTGACTATAAACTATTAATTAGCTTATAACCAATATCTTAACATTATTATTTTGAAACAATTAATAGAAGCTAATCGTATATCAATCGAAACAGAAAGTTAAATGAGACACGATTCAAGATTAAAACGAAATAACTTTCATTAATTTCAGAAATTTACAATACTATATAAAAGAAATACAAATTAACCCTACAATTATTTCTGCATAATAACTTTAAAAGAAAAGAAAGGATGAAATTACAATAGAAATTGGGGGTATTTATAGCCCCCAAGGGCTTCCTTGAGCGAATATCCGGATATCCAAGGGAATATTCTTCTCTATTCTTGGCCATTGATCTTCAATCTTCTCTCTCTTTGTTAAATCGGATGGTTGAGATGACTCCTGTTCACGCGGATCGCCAAAGTGGCACTAATTTGTGCTACTTGTGCTTCTTTTGAGGCTTGTGATTGGTGGGATTGGGAAATTGAGGTGTATACTCCACTGAAACGCAGCCACGTAGCACCCCCAATCCTCTTATTCTCTTCCTATAACCATGGGGGTTTTATTTCTTTTGATGTGAATTAATTGAATTAATAAAAACCCCCATGTAAAACTTATTTTTTTACCATCTAGGGTTTTTGAACAGTGGTAGATTTTACAGGTTTTTGGGGAAGAAGGTAAATGGGGAAGATGAATACACATAGGAATTATCGAAAGTTTAATATTGTGTGAGAGAATGAGTGGGGTGAAAAACGAGTGGTTTTATATATTTATTGGGGTAAGTGGATGATAAGAATGGTGAGATTGGTGTGGGGGATATTTAAACGTGTGAAAATAACAAGTAAGTTACACGTTTGTTGAAAAACCTAAGGCCCATCATGACTTGATTACGTTTCAAGTTTCATTCCATTCATGGGCTTTTGGCCCAAACCTGATAATAACCATCCGTTTATATTTCCCAATTTGGGCCTAGAATAATTTGGGCCAAAATACAAAAACCATCCGTTTATAAACTTGCACTAGGGCTTAGATTTGGGCTTTTAAGCCCAATTTCTCCAATGTGGGACCCACTTGAGTCATTAACTTGCATAATTATTAAATCCACTCAAGTCAAGCTCGATTTTGGCTTCTTCAATCTTTTTCTTCAAACTCGTGTCGATATTTGCATCGGTTTTCGTGAACTTGGTACCTACACACATGAAAACAAGAAACAAGCATATCCAAGGCATATTTGATACAATTTGTGCAATAGTTCATTGTTTTAAGCTACTAATGATATGAGTAAAATCACTCATATCAAACCCTTCAACGCTGACACATTAAATGTTGGCGTTGACACAAGTAATCCAAACGTTGACACCATTCCTTCACAGACCCAAACACCCCTTAACCTTCCCACATCCACCCAATCCACATCATCTTCTACCCCACCATAATATAGGTTGCAAAAACGCCAAAGGACTACTGGAGTGTTCTCCTCTAGTGGTCCTAGCCATGTAGTAGAGAGAACCACCACCACAAGTGTGTTTGGTGCTATGGATGAGGCTGGGACTATTGGTTCTGGCTTAGATGCAGGCCAAGACAGTCCTAACATCTTTAAGACCTCATCCATGCCCCATGAATCTAACTTGGGAGGTCAAATACCCATTTTAGAGGAGGGCAGATTGGAACCATACACATTGATGGAATTGACGGCAGTCTGCATTAGCTTGCAAAAGCAAAATGCAGACTTGTTACAAATTGTCAGTACACAAGGCCTTGAACTCAAGCAATTGAGGGAGAGGATTGTCATTTTGGAGAATGCTAGCACAAGGCGTGGGATGGAGGAATCTTCCAAAGGGGAGGATGAGCAGATTAATGTGAGTGATAAGGGCTCACATGATGGAGAATCTTTGGGTATTGCTGAGGCCCTAACTGAATTGAAGAAGCAACTAGGTTTTGACAGATCTCTGGTAACTCCTACCAATTTAAAATTGTCTTTTACAGATATGTTGGAGAAATTTACAAGAGGCACTGAGACAAGTAATTTGGGCGTTGACAAGACAAATTTGAACGCTGACACACCAAGCGCTGACATGAGCAAATTGGGCGCTGACACAAGCAAATTGAGCGTTGACAGACTTGCAGATTAGGTTGATGTATTCCAGTAATCAGCTATCATCAAAGAAGTATCTTCACAGGTATTACCATCATCCTTACTCATCATTGATCCACTAGATAAGGGTAAAGGAATCGTGGTAGAGGTAGAATTTCCAAAGGATGCAGCACAGGTAGAGTTTGATAGAAGGTTGGCTGCACAACTTGTGGAACAAGAAAGAAAGAAGGTTGGTGAATCACCATTCGTTGTCACTGCAAAGGAAAAAGAAGGAAGTGATGAAGCAAGTTCAGATTCAAGTGTGATGGTAATAGAACAACCAGAAAGACTTGAATATGGTGATGATTTGGCAAGAGAGAAGCTTAGAGAGTTGAAATTGCAAGTAGATTTTGATATGCCAGAAGTTGTTCAGATGTACCATGCTTGGGAGGATAGATGTATGGAGAATCCAGATTTGACTAATTCAGACCAGATTTGGGGTTTGGAGATTCTTCTAAGAGTCCAGAAAGACTACAAGGTAATTCTGAAACACAAAGCTAGCAATGTTCTCTCACTGCTGAAAAGGGATAGAAGGGAGCTTTACTACATGGTACTTAGATGTCATGGAACAGGATGGACCTATAAGAAATTGTTGGGATTATCCTTTGAAGAATTGGAGTATAAGGTTTATCCCATTTGGGTAAAAGTGTAGGAAATGAACATTCTAAGACTTCTTTCAGATGAAAGGAAAGAAGAACTTGCAGAAGAGATGGAGCTTAAGAAGGCAATGATTGTTCCAAGACCTTTGAAGAAGGGAGTTCCTCTTGAGTTTCCTAAAGATATGGATAGATTGAGGCCCAGTGAAGCTTTTATAAGAAGGAGCATCAAGCTCTCACCATTGGAAGCTTCAGATACGGTAAAAGTGTTACCTCTTGATGCCAGAAACCCTATCATAAGCTATGAAGAAGATGCAAGTGGGTTTTGGAAGATTGGCAGGTATGGGAAAAAGGTACACACATTCACTACTCTTGTGTCTCTCTTTGCAAGTGTGGATAGAAAAGACTTGGTAGACCTTTGGAGGTTGTTGGAAGCCAAGTATGAGACTGAAGCTCCTACTTCAGTCAATGTAATAAAACTTTGGTCAACATTCAAGAGAATGTGTGGACCAAAAGAAGAAGATCATGCTGTTTGGAAGGATCTTGAAGATGATCTCAGTTGTCTTCAATGGCGTTTGTATTCAGCTGCTGGTGTGTATTATTTGAGCTCTACAAAGTTTGCTGAGTATCTTCTTGTAGATGGTCAATATTCCATGTCCAAAGAAGTTTTGGAGAAGATGAAGACAACACAACTGGAGATTGACTATTCAAGTGACGTGGCCAAAGATTTGATCAGACATGTTTATTACCAATATGATAAGATTTGTAAGATTCCTCCTAGTTCTTAATTTTTATTCAGAAACTTTATTACTAGAGTAGATATCAAGTTTAGGGGAGGATTGTTGAGAATAAAATGTAGCCAGTTCACTTGAGCGCTGACAAGAGGAAAACAAGCGTTGATAAGAAGAAAACAAACGCTGACAGATCAAGCGTTGAAAAGAAGAAGTCAAGCGTTGATAGGTTGAAGACAAGCACTGATAGAAAGATATGGACTACGCGAATTATGTTTCTAGTTTGTTTCTAGTAAAGATAAGTTCAACATTGTATTTTCTATAATTATCTTTACCTAGAATAGTTAATACGTAGACTCTTGTACAAGGCTTCGTATGTCTATAAAAGAAGATCTTTAGGTTATGTTTCATAATAAGTTTTTCATACGTTAAATACTTTCATTGTAAACAAGTTCGTTATTATCAATCAAGTGAAAGTTTGTTTTACTTCTTTGTGTGTTCTTGTTTAAGTGTTAATTCCGCATAACACTTAGATTACTTTATACATAAACAAAGTTTCTCTACATGTATAACTTGATCTAATCTCGTTTACACAAGCTTAATCGATCTAAGTTTGGGATCAACAGATCTAAGTAGGATTTAGGGGTATAAACTGGTTTGGGGAAGTTTGTGTATGAGTTGAGTGACTTTTGGCCAACCAAAACTCACCCAAGTGCACAGCACATCAACAACAACTCATCAGACCTATACTAGGCTCATTAATCTGACTCCCCACACTCCACTTAGTACGGGGGTGCCTTTGTTTCCCATCAAATCTCAAAAACAAGCAACATCCAAGCACTTAAGTGCCCTGCCCCGCTTTTTATAACTGTCAGTGGGAACCAAGTTCCCACTGCTAGTATTGTTTTTCCCACTACCAAGCAAGCAGACAAAACTAGTTCAGTTGTCAACATCAGTTAGAGTATTTATTTTTCTTTAGTGCCCTTTTCTTGGAGTTTTTAATTAATTTCAATTTTATTATTTTTCTTATTTTATTTCTGAATTTTCCATTTAGTTTATTTTTATTTTACTGTTCATTTTCTATTTTTTTGGTTTAATTGCATTTTAAATTAGTTTTTAATTATCTGTTTTTGTCTTTTATGCAAAAATTTAATATTTTCAGTTTTAAAAATTTCCTACTTTAAGAAAAAGATTTTAAGATTTTTAGTTTAAAAATATTTTACTTTTCACCTTTTTAAGTAATTTTTAGATTTAATTTAAGTTTAATTAGGGTTTAATTATAATCTGTTTTGTCTTTTAGTGTTAAAAAGTTTTGTTTTCAACTTTTTCCAATTTTCTACTGTTTTGTAATATAATTAGGATTTTTGAAAAATTCTAATTAATTTTAGCATTATTTTAATAATTTTAATCATTATTTTAGTTTAAAAATAGTTTTTAGTGTTTTAAAAATAGAAAAATAGTATTTAAAAATTTAGGAAAATACTTTTTAGTCTTTAAATAATATAAGTGAGTTATATGTTCAATAAAATAATATTTTGGGTTTTTCCTTAAATATATTTAATTTTAGGGCTTTAATTAGCATTTAAAATTGAATATTTAATTAATAAAAGGTTTTAAAATATATTTATTGAATTTTATTCTTATTTATATTATTTTAGACTTAGTTTTCATTTTTAATTAAGACTTAGCTATAATTTTAATTTTGTCACGTTTTACGTATTTACGTTCGCGTTTTACGTCTAATCGTCGTAGTGTAATCGTAGTCGTAGCTCGTCTTTAATTTTTCTATCTTTACCCAAAAATGTCACTAATCCAAACTCTTTATTTTTTAAATTTGGCACTTAATTCACACACCTCCTTCGAGAACGAACCCGCAATTATTCGGTTTTACGTTTTTCCTAAAGCGTAAGACTTAATACTTGCCACTCATACGCGTTTTTCCTAAAAGACGTGTTTTTACTACAATCAAAAACCCATAACCAAGATTGAAACATAGAACATATAAACACGTTAATTAGAAATGACATAGATTAAGAAGGGCTAGTTCTATAAATCGAACCACGTTAATGAAAAATGACATAGGTCCACATACATGCATTAAAAATTAGTGTAAACCCTAATACCATAACAAATTTACACTATTCGTATGAACCCAAATATTTAAATTGAACAATACTGATTGTTGCATTACCTTTTTTCCTGATTCTTCATGTCGTTAATGATTGTGTAGATAGGCGACTCTTGTGTATGAGGGTTTTATTTCTTTTTATTGTGTATTGGATGAAGATTTAGGGTTTGTTCTTCCTGTGTGTGATTCTGAAGATGATGGCGGTTACAAGATGGTTGCTAGATATTATTTGTGTTTAATGAAAATGTAAATATTAAAATTACTTAATAATAAAATTATAATTAACATTTAATTATTAAAAGTTAAAAATAAATAAATAATAAGTAAATAAATTCATATACGTTGTATTTCTATTAAAAACATTTTTGTAAAAATTAACTAACTTTAAAAAGGTTATAATTTTAAACATAACATAAAATATTACTTTAATTTTAAACATAAAATTATAGTTAAATATCTTAAATATATAAGGTTATAATATTCACCTTGAATATCTTTTGGTTTTTAAGCAGTATGTATGATTTAGTTGAGCTTTATATGAATCACCTTGAATAATCATCTGAAGCAATTTAATATGAATACGGTCGATTTTGAAGGTCGGTTTAATAAGGTTAGGGTGACAACATTATAGTTTATTAATGGGTTACGGTTTATGGTTTAGGGTTGAGGTTTAGGGTTTATGGTTTAAGGTATAGGGTTGAGGGTTAAGGTTTAGGATTTATTATTTAGCGTTTATGGTTTAGTGTTAATGAAGTGGTTTATGTATAGGGCTTAGGGTTTAAGGTTCATTGGTTTATGGTTTATGTTTTAAGGTTTAGGATTTATGGTATAATTAGCTAGGGTTTGTGGTTTAAGGGTTAAATAGGATTTAAGGTTAAATGGTTTAAGGTGTATGATATAGTGTTTAAGGTGCATTGGTTTAAGGTTTAGGGCTTAAGGTTTAGGGTTTAAGGTTCATTGGTCTATGGTTTAATTAGTTAAGATTTGTGGTTTAAGGGTTAAATAGGATTAAAGGTTAAATGGTTTAATGTGTATGATTTAGTGTATAGGGTGCATTGGTTTAAGGTTTAGGGCTTAGGGTTTAAGGTTCATTGGTTTATGGTTTAAGGTTTAGGATTTATGGTTTAATTAGCTAGGGTTTGTGGTTTAAGGGTTAAATGGTTTAAGGTGTATAATATAGTGTTTAGGGTGCATTGGTTTACGGTTTAGGGCTTAGGGTTTAGGGTTTAAGGTTCATTGGTTTATGGTTTAATTAGCTAGGGTTTGTGGTTTAAGGGTTAAATAGGATTTAAGGTTAAATGGTTTAAGGTGTATGATTTAGTGTTTAGGGTGCATTAGTTTAAGGTTTAGCCTTAGGGTTTAAGGTTCATTGGTTTATGGTTTAAGGTTTAGGATTTATGGTTTAATTAGCTAGGGTTTATGGTTTAAGGGTTAAATAAGATTTATGGTTTATAAGTTTAAGGTGTATGATATAGTGTTTAGGGTGCATTAGTTTAAGTTTTAGGGCTTAGGGTTTAAGGTTTATTGGTTAATGGTTTAAGGTTTATGATTTATGGTTTAATTAGCTAGGGTTTGTGGTTTAAGGGTTAAATAGGATTTAAGGTTTATAGGTACCGGTTTATGATTTAGTGTTTACGGTTCATTAGTTTATGGTTTAGGGTTTATTGAGGTTTAATGTTTAGGGTATAATGTTTAAGGATTAGGGGTTATGGTATGTAAGATTATGAATTATGGTTTAATTAAGGTTTATGGTTTAAGGGTTATATGGTTTATGGCTAAATTGTTTAAGGTTTAGGTTATAAAGTAAGTCAGATAACAAATTACTCATCATTTATGTTACGTTCAAACGTGGTCTTGGTGAAATAAGTCATAGAACCGTTTAAGCACCGACCTTTTAAAAGGGGTATAAAACATTTGCATATATTATATATTACTTATTTAAAAACATAATTAATGTATTTTCATTAATATAATTTTTATCAAGTTTTATATACTTCGTCTTTCATAATAATTGTCTGTTGTTGACTTTTTTTGTCTTAATATTGATACTTTCACTTTTAACATATTTATTTATGTTATATGATTACCTGATAATACGACTCCACCGCATTGGCCTGTTTAAAATAATAATTCCTTAAATATATTTCATGCATTATATTAATTTTGTAATAGATATAAACCACAAAATGTAAGCTTATGACACATAAGCCCATCTCGACTTATGTTTACTAAATCATGTTAGAAATACGTTTTAACGTATAATAGAAGTATCGGTCACTCCACAATAGGATTTATGTTGTAATAGCTCGTAGTTAACAAATAGTTAATTATTACTTATTAAGTTAAGTAAGAACCGGTCCATGGGCTTGTCATGGACCGGCCCAAGCCCAATGTAAGCTTGGAAGTATAAATACCCCTTTCCACCATGGAACGGGGTTGGTTGTTGTTCATTTGAAACTTTCATATTAATAAAATCACACACATTTTCTCTCACTTTCTCTCTCTAGTTTCTCTCACTAGAAAACATCAACCCACTTCATAGATTCATAGGTTATCAATATTCTACATTTGGTATCAAGAGCTATGGGGTGATTTAAGGTAAGGATTGTGTTGCTTTTTTAGTTTTTGAATCAATTAGTGATCTTTAGAAAAAATCAATCTTGAATCTTGTTGTTTTTGGTGTTTTTGTTATTGGGATTGATTGATAAGGATTGGGTTTAGCTTATTTTGGTAAAAATCATAAAACTTTTTGTGATTTTTGATCAAAAAATCGGATTTAAAGCTGTTTTCCAAGTCTCGAACTATATTTCCAGTTTATTCCGAATAGAGATTCCGAATAGGAAGGTTTTCAGAATAGCAGGTTTATTCCGAATAGACATTCCGAATAGGATAATTTTCAGAATAGCAGGATTTTTTCCGAATAGACTTTCCGAATAAAAGATTTTCCGAATAGCAGCATCTTTCCGAATAGGAAATTCTTTCCGAATAGCAACTTCTTTCCGAATAGCAATTTGTTTCCGAATAGCCAAAAACTTTTCGAATAGCCAAATCTTTCCGAATAGCCAAACTTTCCGAATAGCTTTCCGAATAGCCGATTATTCCGAATAGCAAAGTTTTTCCGAATAGCCAATTGCCAAACATTCCGAATTGAAGGATTATTCCGCATAAGGATTTTTTTTCCGCATAAGGTTTTTTCAGCATAGGGTCTATTCCGAATAGGGCATTTTCAGAATAGGGTTATTCCACATAGGGTTATTCAGTATAAGGGTTTTTCAGCATAGGGTTATTCCGAATAGAAATTATTCCGAATAGGGTTTATTCTGAGTTAGGGTTATTCCGTATAAGCAAGTTCAAGGGGTATTTGAGTTTTTTCGACGATCTTTAGTGGATTTGATCTTGATTTCAACCAACACAACACAAATTCTCAACCTTTCTTCACTGCTCGATCAACCGATAATCTTTGAGTCTTTTAAGTGATCACAATGAATCCGAGTTCATTAATGCCTCAGATGACATCTCTTACGGATATCTCAATTATAACGGGAACTGATAGTCGTCCACCGATGCTTATTAAAGAGGTGTTTGAGGCATGGCAGAGCCGTATGATGCAATACTTGAAGGGCAAACCAACATACTGAAGGCTTATGGTCAAATCGATTTTGAATGGTCCACTCGACTATGGTACCATTGTGGCAAATAACGTGTCTCGACCAAGAGAATATGAAGAACTCACACCGGCACAACAACTCATTGCTGATGCTGATGAAAAGGCTCTACAGACTCTTCTCCAAGCTCTTCCGCATGATATTTATCGCATGGTAAGTCAATATACGGTTGCCAAAGATTTATGGGAACGTCTAAAGGTGTTGCTACAAGGTACGTCTCTTACCAAACAGGAAAGGGAATGTCAGTTGTATGATCTGTTTGATAGATTCACGTACAGCCCAGGGGAAACACTACACGACTATTACTTCAGATTCACTACTCTAATGAATGATCTGAATGTATACAATCTCGTGATTGCTCCATTCCAGGTTAACACCATGTTCTTGAATACTTTACCTCAAGCTGAATGGGGTGAGTATATTACCGATGTTAAGTTAACCCGGGATTTGCATAAGTGCAATTTAGATCAAATCTATGCTTTTCTTCAGCAGCATGAGAAACATGTGATTATGCACCGTTCTCCTCGAGGTATGTACCCTGATTCCTTAGCTTTGATGGCGAATCAACCAAGCTTGTCACACAACAACACACCTTATATCTTGGGACATCAAGCCTATCATCCATCACCTTACATGACACCGACCTTCCCCCAATACTCGATTCTACCGCAACCACCCACCTCACATCAGCAACAATATCGGTTTAATGCACCTTCACCACAGTATGCTTCACAACTCCACCCAGCAAACATTGCACCTTATGCTCAGCCTTCATATTCTTCTTATCAAGAGTATGCAACATATCCAACAAGCTACCCTGATCAAATGAGTATTCCTTCTAGTGATTATGCAGCTCATCAAGATCAAGCAATGTATTGTGATGATGAGGAAGTCCCCATTCCTGTGTTCAAACAAGGAGCTGACCCAGTTGAAGTGTTAACCACTAGGTCTGCTTATCTCACAAGGACTTTAAGCAAACGAGGATACAGAGGATCAGCTCCAACCAACAATCAGTTGAGGAATTCATCCAATTCTCGCCAACAAGCTACTATTGAGAAAGGCAGGGTAATGGTTCAGCCTATTCAACCATATCATGGGAGACCTACCACATCAACTACCAATGCTCGCACGGTCAATCAGGCTCCAATGGTCAATCCTGCTCCACGGGCTATTTCCACGGGCAAGTTGAGAATGATTACATGCTACAACTGCAAGGAAGAAGGACACATGTCCAGGGATTGCAAGAAACCCAAGAGGAGAAGGGATGGACAATGGTTTGCAGAAAAGATCTATCTGGTGAATGCTCAGGCACAAGGAAGGGAACTTGATGAAGAGGAGCTTGCATTTCTTGCTGATCCAGGGATTGCTGAACAAGACGTTGTCACCACACAGAATGCAGCATACCAAGCCGATGATCTTGATGCGTATGACTCAAACTGTGATGACTTTGAATCTGCAAAGGCTGCTCTCATGGCAACTATCTCCAGCTTAGGGCCAGAAAAGAGATCTGAGGTACTTATTAATACCACCGATAATACCACTGATGCTAGTATTCAACCACATCAAGTTGTGCAAGAGAGTGCTGATTCGAATGAGTCTTCGGTGGTGGGTCTATCAAATGAGGAGACAATCAATGATAGTAATATCAATGTGAGTCCCCAGACTTTGATTGAATCACAACCGGACGTGATTTCGCATACGCCTACTCCTGCTCAACAAGATTTGGTCATGGTTCCTGCTACATTACTTAGCCAAATGAATGCTGCACTCTTAGAAACCTTAGCTAAGAATAAGAATTTGTCTGATGAGCTTACCTTAAGCAACGAGATAGTTCAAACCTTGGAATTAGTGCCTTCGTCTAGTGTTCTAACTAATCCCGAATATGATCATTTTAGAAACAAACAAATGGGTCACTTGCAAGAAATCGAAACCTTAAGAGCAAATCTTTCTAAAGAACTTAGCGAAAAGGAGTTAGTGGTCACTAATTTTCAAAAACTTCAAACAGATTTTGAGTCACTCGAGTCTAAGAAGAATGAAATGGAGATTAATGATGCTAATAAGATTAGAAGTCTAGATTACTTGCTTTTAAGACAATACTCTGCTTCTCAACTAGTGCACTTATTTGATGCTTCGTTTAGAGAATTTAACTTATCACGTCAAAAAGGCCTTCCCCCTAATCCACAGTATGCAAAACAAGCTTTAAGACATAGTCCTAGACTTTATAATGCAACTCAATTAGGATTGGCCTTAGACCCGATTGTTTTTCCCGATGATCGAACAAGTAAGGATCTAGTTGATGAGGATCGGTCATACAATTCTGCAAAATATCCCGAGTGTGATTATTTTAAATTGAATAAGGAGCTTGCAAAAACGGATTTTAGAATTCGCTTCCATATGGACAAAGATCTCATAACAGCACCGACCTACATATTAGATGAAGAAAACCCTAGTACATTTCCTACACTTGTCAATATGGAAGGTCCTAAGGAAATTCCAAAGGATCTTCCACCTGTTAGCACTGTATGGTTAAACTTGCAAGAGATTAATCAATACTTTACTAATTTTGACAAGGTCATTTTGGAATGTACGACTTCAAATGGCTTAAATGCCGGAGAATGGGCTTTCGAACATATGAACGAGGTGTTTAAAAATGAGATCAATCCGTTTGTCGAAAGTCTAAAAGGAAGTTTTGCATCTCTTAAGGAAAATCTTGTGTTTGAAATTGGTGAAGTTCAAAAAGTGTTTTATGAAATAGACACCGCTTACGAACTACAACTAATTGAAAAAGAAAAGATTTTAACTGAATATGACCGATTCATGTCTGCAGTAATCTCGTGTGATGTGCTTACTACTGTAAATGTTAATTATTCGAATGAGCTTACATCCGCTATGATTAATTGTGATGCTGTGCATATATGTGATGATGTTTGTGATCTCTCTGTAAATGTTGCTGATACTGTAAATGAGGTAGATAATCATTCTTTTCACGAATCTAACGCTGAGTTTTTAAAGCTACAAGATTCTTACAATTTACTTTCAAAACGCTTTAATCAACTAGAACAACATTGTATATCTTTAGAATTAAAACAACAAACTCAAAATGAAGGTCTTTTGATATCAAATGGTTGTGAAAACGGTGTTGAGACGAGTGACAAGATGATTGAAATTGTTAAGGCATTAGAGGAAGAGATTATGAGATTGAAGAGAGATGTGTCATCAAATGAAACATTAAAATTGGAACTAGAGGCTGCAGAGTCTAAAAACCAGGTCTTAGAAATTAGACTTTCGTCTGTTCTAGGGGAGATGGATCGGACAAGACAGGGACTATCCGCTCTTTATGGTTCACTAGAAGAACGCTTCTCTTTTAATGCGGCACAGCAACAATCTTATGTTGAACAACTAAACCAAAAGTGCGAGGAAATCTCTGACTTGAACATCCTGCTCATTGACAAAAATATGGTTTTGGCCGAGTTAAAGGAGACACTTCTTCTCACCCGACAAGAAGTTGTTGATAACTTAGCTACCGACTCTGCATCGGCCACTAGTGCTCCAACAACCAAGTCAGTAGTGCTTTATAAGAACCCGCTTCATAAGAGAAACCCGGTTACCTACGATGATTATATGAGGAATGCCATTAAGCATGTAGATCTTCTTAGGGATATTTTAGACGATCTTTATGCCTTAGATCCCTCAAGTAGCAACTATTATTCGGCTCATGAATATATTAAGCGAGTTCAATACTGCTTAGCATATTTGCAATACATAGGTAAACCAGGCTCTGCACTACTTACTAATAGGCCCATTGCTGTAACTCCATTCAATAAGACTCCAGGAGCAAAACCGTCATTGGCACAATCAAGTAAGGCACCTTTAAAATCTGTTGCTAATGTTCCCACTTTGCCTTCTACAGGATTAAAAGAGACTACTATGGCAAAAGGATCGCCACTCAAGAAAGATAAGATCAAGCCCTCCACTAGTAGTGCCAAAAAGAAGAAAGTAGAAGATCACCATAGGAATGTTAGTTCAGTTTTAACTAAGAAGAATCATGTTAAGACTAAAAGCTCTGCGCCTGTGCAGAAGCCAAAACCATTCGTGAATTCTAATTTGAATTGTTGGAATTGTAATGAATGTATGTTTTCCCGACGTCATGATTTGTGTCTTATTGAACATGTGAATGAAATGAATGCCATTAAGAATGGTCTTGAATGGAAGCAAACGGGTAGAACTCGTGCCCAGGTTGGCTGGCAATGGCGTCCCACTGGTAGGACCTTTACATTAGATGGAACAATGTGCCCTTTAACTAGGAATGCATCCATTGAGGTTAGGTCGGAGCGTCCTTTAGTTAGGAACACTCGCACTCAAGTATGGAAACAGCGCCCTTTAATTAGGTCAGCCCCCACTATCGTGCCTATCAGTGAAGAAATACCTCAGGATTTAAGCCAACTAGAATCTACACCACCCACTAGGAAGAAAAAGGCTAGGAAATCTAAGAAACCTAGAGTTAGCAAATCTAAGATTATTAAATCTGTACCTGCTAATAACAAGGAACACTCAGATTCCGATACCTCTACATTATCTTCGTGTGGTGATATTTTCAGGTGGTCCAAATCATCCTGTGGTATTTGGACTCCGGTTGTTCAAAACATATGACCGGAAATCGCTCGATGCTCCGAAATTTCGTCAGCAAGTTTCTTGGTACGGTTAAATTCGGGAATGATCATATAGCAAAGATAATGGGGTATGGTGAATATCAGATTGGAAATGTGACGATTTCAAGGGTATACTATGTTGAAGGTCTTGGTCATAATTTATTCTCAGTAGGACAGTTTTGTGATTCCAACCTTGAGGTTGCTTTTCAACAACACACTTGTTTCATCCGCAACTTGGAAGGAAAAGATTTGTTGAAGGGATCTCGTGGTGCAAATCTTTATACCTTGTCCTTACAAGACATGATGGCCGCCTCTCCAGTATGTCTTCTCTCTAAAGCATCTAAGACCAAGTCATGGTTATGGCATCGAAGATTATCTCATCTTAATTTTGATGCTATTAATCATCTGGCTAAAAACGAATTAGTTCGTGGTCTTCCAAAGCTTAAATTTCACAAGGACCATTTATGTTCCGCGTGTTCAAGGGGGAAAAGTACCAAAAAATCTTACAAGCCCAAAGCTGAAGACACCAATCAAGAAAAACTTCATCTTTTGCATATGGATCTTTGTGGACCAATAAGAACTGAAAGTGTGAGCGGTAAGAAATTCATTCTGGTTATTGTGGATGATTTCTCCAGGTTTACATGGGTTAGATTTCTACGTACAAAGGATGAAGCACCGAAGGCTATCATCACTTTTCTGAAATTCATTCAGGTACGTTTGAATACTACTGTCCGCCGTATTCGTACAAACAATGGAACAGAGTTCGTAAACCAGACTCTTCGTGATTACTATGAAGGAGTTGATATCTCACATGAAACATCCGCTGCATGCACTCCACAACAAAACGGTGTCGTTGAAAGACGGAATCGTACACTTATGGAGGCTGCTAGGACTATGCTTATTTATGCGAACGCTCCATTGTTCTTGTGGGCAGAGGCTATATCTACTGCATGTTTCACCCAAAACCGTTCTATCATTCGGAAACACCATGGAAAAACACCTTATGAGCTTCTACATGACCGTAAACCCGATGTTTCATTTTTTCATGTGTTTGGTGCTCTTTCTTATCCAAACATTAATAGTGAGAACTTGGGTAAGCTTCAACCGAAAGCCGATATAGTTATTTTCATTGGTTACTCACCGTCCAAGAAAGCATACTGAATTTACAACCGTCGTCTTGGCAAGATTGTAGAAACTATGGACGCTGATTTCGATGAGCTGACAACGATGGCTTCTGAGCAACACAGCTCTGAACCCGCGCTTCATGAGATGGGAACCGGTGCTATTAGTTCCGGATTAGTTCCCAATAATCCTACTTCTACATCATTTTTACCACCATCAAGGCCCGAGTGGGATAAACTGTTTCAACCGTTGTTTGACGAATTCTTTGATCCCCCAAATGATGAAGCTCCAGCACCCGTAGTGATAGCTCCAATACCTGAAGTTGTTGCTCCAGCCAATGAAGCTTTATCTAATGCATCTTCAATTCAC
Organism: Glebionis coronaria; assembly: GCA_025667525.1. NCBI lineage: Eukaryota > Viridiplantae > Streptophyta > Magnoliopsida > Asterales > Asteraceae > Glebionis > Glebionis coronaria. The sequence goes on along the minus strand of CM046880.1, from coordinate 63,972,214 downwards.
ATTGAACCGGATGCACCTTCACCAAGTGATTCTCAAACTACACCTGAATCGTCACCCCTACTTGTGCCTAATGATGTGGAAGAGGATTCTATTGATCACGACTTGGAATATGCTCACCTGCAAGAGCTTCCTTTCTTTGGTGTAGCGATACCTGAAAACCCTTCAGCCGCGTCTACCTCAGAAGAAGCTCCTTCTATTGTTCACTCCAAACCACCTAGGATTGAAAACCATAGCACTAAATGGACAAAAGATCACCCAATTAGGAATGTTATTGGAGATCTAGATCGACCAGTCTCTACACGCCATCAATTACAAGAGAGTGCACTTTATTGCTACTTTGATGCATTTCTCTCTGAAGTTGAACCTAAAAATTGGCAGCAGGCTATGACCCAATCATCTTGGATTGAAGCCATGCAAGAGGAACTAAATGAATTTCAAAGACTTGAAGTATGGGAATTAGTTCCTCTCCCTGACAAGGCCAACATCCTTACTTTGTTGTGTGTTTATAAGGTTAAACTTGATGAGATGGGTGCAGTATTAAAGAATAAGGCTAGATTGGTTGCTAGAGGATATAAACAAGCCTTGGGTATAGACTTTGAAGAATCTTTTGCTCCTGTGGCAAGATTGGAGGCAATTAGACTATTCCTTGCGTATGCCGCTCATATGAACATGATCGTCTATCAAATGGATGTGAAGACGACATTTTTGAACGGTGAACTAAGGGAAGAAGTCTATGTTAGTCAGCCGGATGGGTTCGCTAGCACGGAGTTTCCTAATCATGTGTACAAGCTTAAGAAGGCTCTCTACGGGTTGAAACAAGCTCCACGCGCGTGGTATGATCTCCTGTCAACATATCTCATTTCGGAAGGCTTCTCCAAAGGCAAGGTGGACCCTACTCTATTCACTCTCAAGGAAGGCAACGACATGATTCTGGTACAAATTTATGTTGATGATATAATATTTGCTGCCACTAACATAGAATTGTCAAATCAATTTGAGAAGATAATGTCCACACGCTTTCAGATGTCGATGATGGGAAAATTTTCATTTTTCTTAGGATTACAGATTTCTCAAAATCCCAAAGGCATCTTTATTAATCAATCCAAATATGCTCTAGAATCTCTTAAGAAATATAACTTTGAAAATTGTGACCCCGTGGACACTCTAATGGTGGAGAAATCCAAGTTAGATGAAGATAGTAATGGGACTATTGTCGATCCAAAACTTTACCGTGGGATGATCGGCACCCTTCTATATCTGACTGCTAGCAGGCCTGATTTGCAATTTGCTGTATGCATGTGTGCCCGGTATCAGGCTCGGCCTACCGAAAAGCACCTCCATGTTGTGAAAAGGATCTTTCGGTATCTAAAAGGAACACTTCATCGTGTTCTATGGTATCCGAAAGATTCCTCTATTGCTTTAATATCATACGCAGATGCCGATCATGCTGGATGTCAAGACACGAGGCGTAGCACTTCTGGATCTGTGCAACTCCTTGGAGATAGATTGATCAGTTGGTCTTCAAAAAGGTAGAAAAGTGCTGCAATTTCTAGCACGGAGGCTGAATACATCGCCATGTCCGGTTGTTGTGCTCAAGTCCTTTGGATGAGATCACAATTAACTGACTACGGTTTGGGATTTAACAAAATCCCGATGTATTGTGACAACAAGAGCGCCATTGCCCTTTGCTGCAACTATGTTCAACACTCCCGAGCCAAGCACATAGACATTCGCTACCATTTCATTAAGGAGCAGGTGGAGAACGGAGTGATCGAGCTGTATTTTGTCACTACTGAGTACCAGCTGGCGGATATGTTCACCAAAGCCTTAGATCGAGGACGAATCGAGTTTTTGATCGACAAGCTTGACATGAAATCATTCACTCCAGCGACTCTCAAAGAGTTGGCAGAAGAATCAGCTGAATAGTCGTGGTAAACTATTCAGAGTATCCTTTGTTCGTGATCATGTATATTATCGTAAATATATAAACCACAAAAAGAAAATATAAAAATATAAAACCAAGAAAAACCATAAAAAATATAAAACCTACAAAAACCATAAAAATTATAAAATCAAGAAAAACCAAAAATATTTTTCGTTTTTAAAACGGGCATGTCTTTTAGTATGGTAATATTTACGGCCTTAGAAATGTCGATCAATATTGACACGGTGCCATAAATAGAGTCCGTATAAAAGTTCTACATTTTTAAAACATGCCCATAATGGCTTGTAGTTATTTCTGACTGCAACCCGGTTTTCATATTAAAGTCACGTATTTCCTTGGAAAACGTTGGCTCACAACAGGGAATTAATTTTCTCGGGCATGATTTACAAGCCAAATCATGCAAAGGGATCAAGTTTACTTTACAACTTGGTCTAACACTAATTTATGTACGTCTCAGTGCATTAATTTGTCAAAATAAGAGAAATCTTATTGCTACCACGAATCAAACTTTTCAAGATATCAATTGGAAAATGTTTTTCATCATCATGTGCCTCGTTAAACAATGACTACAGCTCTTTAAATAGAAAACGGGTCATCGGTTAAGGGGGAGAAAATGTTACATCATCTTTCACATCAAAAAGATCTTCAAAAGTTTTCAAGGAAACTCAAAAAGCTCAATGGTTAATGGTTGGTTTGCTTTGGCATCTGTCTTGTTGTTGCTTATAAGTTTGTCATGAATAGATTTATGTGTGTGTTAAGATAGGTTAATCACTAAGACTCGGGAATTTAACATAAGATAGGGTCAAAATGACAAGTATTAAAACTTGGAAAAACAAAAGAATTTTGATTAAAGAAAGAGGAAAAGTTGAGGGGGTAAAGTTGACAATATGTCAAACTTGTGAAAATTTGACCTAGTCAAATTCATCCCCCCCCCCCCCGTCTCTTCTCTCTCTTTCACTTTTTTGATTGTGTTTTTCTCTACCTTGCCGCCATTAACATACAAGAACACAAAAAACTCACGAAATCAAACATAAACAATTTCTTTCAGATCAAGATCTTCTAAAGGTATTAAATCGGTTTAATCATTCCTGCAATACAACTTAATTCTCTCTTTTCAATCGGAATCAATCAATTTAGTGCACCACAAGCTACTGCAACGATCCATCTAATGGGTCGTACATTTCAGGTCCACTTTATATTGGTTTTTCAATTGTGAATATGTATATTTGTGAATATTGTGCTTTAATGGCTTGATGTAGTGTTAAGGTATGATAATTTTTCAATAATTTCTCACGAGATTCTAAATCTTTCAAAATATATCATACTAAAGCACTACAACTATCCCTTATTAACTTAAGGGGGAGCATGAACATGTTCTATGGCCAAACATCGATTTCATTTTTACCCAAAGACCGGTTAATCCATTCAATATCCCAAATATTAATGGTTAACATTTTGGATAAGGGGAGAAAATGGGATTAAGGAGATTTAAATGATACTTGGCTAAACAATGAAAAAGACTTAACGATTATCCAACTTAATATGTGTAAAGCACGTGTTAAGGGGGAGCGTTTTTGATGAACAAAACACCTAAGGTACAAAACTTTTGATTTCAATATCACAAGTACCTTAAGTGATTTTCAATGATTTTTCATGGTGGCAATTTCTTCCCAAAACACACTTAATTCACGACGAAGTGGTGACAAAAGGGTGGTAGGAATAGGCTTAGTCCAATGATTCATCAGAGCCGATGGAATCTTCCCAAGGACAATTCCCTAGATAGAATTAGAAGTCCTAGGAAAGTTGGAGAAAGATTGTGAACGTAGCTGAATGCCGACCAAGTACTTAAGCTAGCACTGGATCAATCACAACAAGGTGCTAGTGATGACGTATTGGTAAGCATTGAAGGGGTTGAAGAATGAAAAAGAATTGTAAAGATAAAGGGTGTAAAGAAAGAAGCCCTCCTTACAACTTTAGGCAGAAACCGAGTCAATACATATGCTATTGAGGTCATTTTTGCTAATGATTCTCGGTATTGAAGAAAGACATCATGGACCCAGTGATGCAATGCACAACCCTTCCCAGCTAACTCAAATATATCTCAAAAGGTATTTGTTTTAATCAAACGGAGATCAACATGTTATCTATTGGTTTATTCACTCCGAATAGACTGGTATTGAAAAGGTGGCACTCCTCTCCAGCCATCGCTCACTAAATCAAAACGCACAATCGAGTCTAGAGCCAAGAGATCATCAAAAGTCTCATTAGGACACTTTCCATTTATTCCTTGCTTTCTCACACACTGTGAAAAGTAAGAGATTTTCATGAGTCCTACGCAGTATTCCTGTAATATTGCCAGAACATCCGAGTAATACGCAAGTATTACAATGAAGATGGAAATCCTGCTTGATCCAACATCAAACAAGCTCATGGTAGGTTACACGTGCGTTTCTTTTAGAACCAATCTTGTGAAAAACTGGAAAGAAACAGTGGTTTAATTCTTAATTGAACTTAAACTCGTTCCAGGCCTCTACGTATTATCATATGATCTTGCCAGAACACTCAGAGTGACTCTTTATTGATCACAGTGACGAGTGGAAATCCTTCTAGTGTTAACATCAAACAGCACTTGGTAGGTGACGTGCAAGATTCGTTATGAATTGAGCTCGTGACAACTGGAAAGCAACGATGGTGAAAATCTTAATTGAAATTAACTTGTTCCAGGTTTCATGAATTGACGGCTTCAAATCACAAGGATAAATTATCCAAGTGATTCACTCTTTATGTTCGCAGTCAGCTTTGGACGGTCGAATAAAGAGAACGGGTTTACCCGCGAAATCCTGTCAGGAAGTTACTTAATTGAAACTATCCGTCACGGGTACGATATCTAATATCGTCCAACGGTCTTCACCGACCGGAGGTAAAATGCTACCGAATTAGAATAAAATGTTCAAAGCCATTTTATTCGTGTCGTTGTTGTGTACCTGTTAAAGACGGTGGCGTTGCTGTGTACCTGTTGAAGACGGTGGCGTTGCTGTGTACCAGTGAAGACGGTGGTGTTGCGGTGTACCTGATGAAGTCATTTTTCACATGCTTATGTTTTTCTGCAACAAAGTTCAGCAAAAAATTCAAGAAAGTACAAGATGAAGTCTTCCGCTATACCAAACTCTGAAGCTTTCGAGAATTCAACCAAAAGACATAAGTGTGTAGAACATGAAGTCACGAGGAGGCAAATTCACAAGAAAGGCAAAGATCGCACGTGAAAGGCCAAAGAACAATGCTCTCAAGCCAAAGCCAAAAAGATCAAACCAACATATTCACAACAAAAGAAAGAAAAGAAGAAAAGACTACGAGCTAAAGAACGAAGACAGTATAGTATGCTAGGTTTAGAACTTTGTAACGTGGAGTGACCTCCCTTAGGGGGAGATTGTTAGAAATACGTTTTAACGTATAATAGAAGTATCGGTCACTCCACAATAGGATTTATGTTGTAATAGCTCGTAGTTAACAAATAGTTAATTATTACTTATTAAGTTAAGTAAGAACCGGTCCATGGGCTTGTCATGGACCGGCCCAAGCCCAATGTAAGCTTGGAAGTATAAATACTCCTTTCCACCATGGAAAGGGGTTGGTTGTTGTTCATTTGAAACTTTCATATTAATAAAATCACACACATTTTCTCTCACTTTCTCTCTCTAGTTTCTCTCACTAGAAAACATCAACCCACTTCATAGATTCATAGGTTATCAATATTCTACAAATCATAAATAGTATATTTATAAAAGGGTATAAGTAATAAATACACAAATACTTATGATGGTCCATAATAACTCGCTTTTGGCTAGGTATGAAAATATTATCGTCCGAATCTTTTCGAATTGAAAACCGGTCTTAAGTGCGACTCAATCGTCTTTTGGTGAATCAAGAGAATGGTTTGGTTTTGTTTGTTTTTAATCTATTAGCAAGTAATTAAAGTGTCGTTTAGTTAAGTGGAAGAATAAAGATGAATATTATAAGTGACGAATAAAAATGGATGCATATAAACTTGAAGGTGAAATGAAAAAAAAAACTAACACACTAAATAAAACTATCACTTGGGAAATTTACAGAAAATAAAAAAAATACTATAAGAAAGTGATATCGAAAGAAACCAAAACAAACCAGAAGGGGACTGATCGGAATGTTTTCCGATCAGTAGATCGGAATATGGGACGATGACACAATCGGAATATCACAACGGGAGTCAATCGGAATGTGGATGATGGTCACAATCGGAATGTGCAAATGCACCCAATCGGAATGTAAATTGAAGTCTCAATCGGAATATATAAAAACCTTACCGTCGGAATACTAGCAAAAGACCCCAATCGGAATACATTAGGGTGCCAATCGGAATTTACAAAGCCCTCTTCCGATTGGGCTCAATCGGAATGCGGGAGATGGGATGCTCGAAAAAAAAGGGCCAATCGGAAAAGGGAGTTATCCCTCCTCCTAAAATTGTGGAAATCGGTTAAGCAAGTAAATAAGCTATATTGAAGAGCTTATCACAACACTAACCCGAATCAATGCTTAAACCGAATCAAATAACCACTAGAATCAACTTATCAAACCGAAATTAAGCAACTTTTTGGATCAAACAATAAAAACATCAACTTTTTAATAAACTTTTTAATAAGAAAAATAAGCTAATCATAAAAATAAGCCAATAAGCACAAAAGTCTTAAAGCTTAATCAAAAGAAAACTTATAAAATGATCAAAATATTAACTTTTTAGCACGAAATCAATTAGAACAACACGGATCTTATGATATACGCACCAAAATCAACCTTAAATCAAAGAAAAGTAGAATGAGATTAAGAAATAAAAGCTTAAAATGGAACTTTGATTAATGAAATAAGCAATACAAAGATGTTTAATCTTGAAAGATTAAAAGAAAAAGATGAACTAGTGAGAGAAAGTTTAAGACTTTCTCTCTCTAAAAACTAGAGAAAACTAAAAAGTGAAAAATTAACTAAAAAAATCTAACCACCCTCCTAATGACTATTAGGAGGGTATTTATAGGGAAGGTGGAAGGAGTGCATGTGTTGCATTTTCTTTCTTGCTTTCTTCACGTTTTCTCGACTCGACTTTAATTCTTCGTCTTTGTCGTCTCGGGATTTGAACTTGTCTTTTAATTTTCTTCTTCTATTAGACTTAAGTTCTTCGACTTCGTTAAACTTCCGTCTTTTGACTTTTTCTTCGATAAATCTTCAGAATAGGCCTTGGACTTCCGTTCTTTTTGCACTCTTGATCTTTTGACTTCGTCTTTTCCCGTTTTCTTCAATAAAAGCCCGTGAAAGCCCGTGTTTTCTTTCTTTTTCATATTTTGGTCCTAAAACACAATAAAAACACAAGCCACGCATAATTCCGACTTTTACGACATAAATCACACGTTTTGGTCATGTTATTATTGGAAGTAAGTGGTAAAAGGATAAGTGTTTTCACACTTATTAAATCCCCTACACTTGACCATTGCAATGCTCTCATGCAATGCATTAATTTTAAAGCATGGTTTACATTTTCCATCATAAATAACCCACTTTGGCCTTTATTAAATACTAATCATAAAAGATAGAAATAAGTAAAGAAATTAAAAACTTACATTGGGTTTTGGCGGCCATGAACGTTTATCATCCTCAAGTTTCACGTTCCCCATACCAAGCTTAAAAACGAGATCATTGTTATTATAAGTTAGCAAACTATCACAAACTCATGTGGGCCAATTATTCACTTAGACTCCCTTATTCCTAGGTGTATCTCTTATATTTTATTTTTTTGTCTTGAATGATCACGAGGATGCATAGTTTGACTTATTTCGATAGTTATTTAGTCCGAAAATAAGGTGAACGATTTAATCAATAGTTAGCTAAAGGACCAAATCTTTTAAAACTGCTTCTCGGGATATCAGAAAGTTCATATCTTGGCATAACTTGGTTCGCGATTTGAGACCTTTCTCGGGCCGATATTTGGCAGCGGACTTCATACTTCGAATCTTCGAGAGACGTTCTTGAAATTATGGTCTTCTCTTCATAATAGGAATTTCTTCACTTGAAGTTTTTGAGAGATTCTTCATCTTTGGACCACGACTTCTTCATTTTTCTCCAATCTTTATTTTGGACTTTGATATACAACGATCCGCCTCCTTTTAGGACTTGGATCTATTTATCCTCATACCTTGTTAGGGTCTTTTCGGATAGACTTCTCCATGACTTTTGGGGAGTTCTTGCTTTTCGTCGTGTGTCTCGATCCTTCATATTAATTTTCGATAAATGATTCTTCACATCACTTTGGATCTTTAGCAACAAAATGTAGCCCTCATGCCTTGTTAGGGCCTTTTTGGACTCGCCAATCTTCGCGCCCCCCTTCATAAGTTATGTCTTGGCTATGAACTCTCGTCATTACCGAGAAACTTTTAAACGATCTGGGGCTAGAAGCTAAGTAACCTTTTAAATCGTACAACCTTATTTATTAGCAGATTAATTTATTAACAAGCGGATGGAGAATAGGCTTATAATTAACTCATATAAATTCACGAAAGAATACCGAACTTATAATTGACTCTATCATCTCTCGTTCTCCACATTTTAAAATCTCAAGGAATGAGACTCGTGGATGCTTAGCCTATTAAATAAAAATTTTGGGTTTTCGAGTCGCCTATAGGATCTTGCAAATTCTTAGACTTTTTCAAGTTTAGAAATCGCATTTTAAAGTTCCCTTGATAAACGACTCTATAGGATCAATTATAGGAACTTGCGAAAAGTTCTTGTTCTTAACCCGTGAGAGTTAAGACTTTCGCGTTTTATAGCTCCCTATATAAAAGCCTAGCAAAACTTGACTTAAACACGTTAAGGATACTAGCTAGAGTAAACTTAGGCAAGTAAACTCGGGTTGAGTCAAAATGTTCACGACTAAGAAAAATCTAAAACCACTTTATTAAAAATTTATTCTAGCAAAGGAAACATAACAAAGGCAAATACAACTATACAACTAGGCCAAAATAGATTAAAAATTTTGAAAAATGTCGAAAAATCAAATTTTCCGGTTAAAATGAGGGCAAATTCATAGAAAAGACCACTTACTTCGATAGAAGTCCCCCCTACACTTGAGATAAACATTGTCCTCAATGTTTATGCATGTGGGAGTAAACTCCCCTACTCTTAGGACATTGTGCACTTTATTTAAATCTTGCTAAGGAAAGGACAACTAAAGTGAATTCAATGTGAACATATAGAATATGAAATATTGAATCACAAGAGTTTAGGATAGAACCGGGAAGATGGGAAACACGGTATCACGGTTCGTCAAAAGTCATCAAGATGCTTTCTGAAGCTTTAATCCCTGCACATCACAAGAAACAAGACAACAAACATATGCGGGGCTCCCCCTACACTTATTATGAAAGCAGTAAAGGATAGAACACGGGTTGCCTCCCGAGAAGCGATTGTTTTTGTTCACCGAGTCATGAGCCTGACTCGACCCAATTTTAGTTCATGGGGAACGTGGTGAGGGATGGAATCATCTCTTGAGAGATGTCCTCACCAAAGTACAACTTCAGACGCTGGCCATTCACCTTGAAATTGGGCCCATTCGGCTGAGAAAGCGCAATGGTCCCATACGGAAAAACTTTGGCGACGGTGAATGGACCAGACCAGCGGCTCTTCAACTTGCCAGAGAAGATCTTCAACCGAGAGTTAAAGAGTAAGACTTGATCACCAACGTGGAACTCTAGGTTCTTGATTTTGGCATCGTGGATAATCTTCGTCTTCTCCTTGTAGATCAGCGAGTTCTCATAAGCTTCATTTCTCAGTTCATTTAGCTCGTTGAGTTGAACCTTGCGATGATCACCGGCTTTAATGATGTCGAAGTTAGCCCACTTCAAGGCCCAGTGCGCCTTATGTTCCAGCTCGATGGGTAGGTGGCAGGCTTTCCCGTACACAAGACGATAAGGTGTACAACCGATCGGGGTCTTGTAAGCAGTACGGAAAGCCCACAGAGCATCATCTAACTTATCGGCCCACGCGGCACGATGCTCTCCCACAGTTCGCTCCAAAATTCTCTTCAAGCCACGATTGGAAATTTCGGCTTGCCCATTGGTTTGGGGATGATAGGCGGTGGAAAGACGGTGAGTGACACCATACTTTGCCATGACTCGTGCAAATTGATCATTGCAAAAATGAATCCCGCGGTCACTGATGATAGCACGAGGAACGCCAAATCGAGCGAAAAGCTGCTTCAAAAAGTTCACAACCACCCTCGCATCGTTCGTAGGAAGAGCCTTAGCTTCAACCCATTTAGAGACGTAGTCGACAGCGACGAGGATGTACTTGTTGCCTTTGGAGGATGGAAATGGCCCCATAAAGTCGATGCCCCATACGTCAAAGATTTCACATTCCTGTATTAAATTTTGAGGCATCTCATCCTTATGTGTGATCTTGCCTTGACGTTGGCAAGCATCACAATGCTTAACCATTTCGTGAGCGTCACGATAAATGGTGGGCCAGTAGAATCCAGAATCAAACACTTTCTTAGCGGTGTAGTTGGGACCAAAGTGACCACCGGTGGGTCCGTTGTGGCAAGCTTGGAGGATGTCAAAAGCTGCCGGTCCGTCAACACGTCGACGAATAATCAGATCAGCACACTGTTTGAATAGATAAGGGTCATCCCAAAAGTAAGTCTTAACATCGTTCAAGAACTTCTTCTTTTGTTGGGATGTTAACCCTTGGATGAGAATACCACCCGCTAAGTAGTTTGCAATGTCCGCAAACCACGGGGTGCCATCAAGATTGAGATTTATAGACATTAGAGTCTTCAGGGGGAAACATTCATTGATCTCTTTGTTCGGATGATCCCCCTGATATGGATCCTCAAGTCGACTCAGATGATCCGCGGCCAGGTTTTCGGCTCCCTTCTTGTCACGAATTTCAATGTTGAATTCTTGAAGGAGTAAAACCCAGCGAAGAAGTCTTGGCTTAGAATCGTTCTTTGTCATCAAGTACTTCAACGCGGAATGGTCCGTGTATACGATGGTGGTGGATAAAACAAGATAGGGGCGAAATTTTTCAAAAGCATAGACAACAGCTAAAAGCTCTTTTTCGGTTGTCGTATAATGCAATTGAGCCCCTGTCATTGTTTTGCTAGCGTAGTGGATTGGTTGGAAGTGTTTATTCACTCTTTGGCCCAAAACCGCACCAATAGCAAAATCGCTAGCATCGCACATCAATTCAAAAGGCAGCTCCCAATTAGGGGTAACCAAGACCGGTGCCTTAGTTAGCTTAGCCTTGAGAAGATTGAAGGCTTCGAGACACTCTTTAGAAAAGATAAAAGGAGTATCTTTTTCTAAGAGGTGGGTCATCGGGCGAGCGATTTTAGAGAAATCTTGAATGAATCTACGATAGAAGCCCGCATGACCCAGAAAGCTTCTCACACCCTTCACGGTTGAAGGTGGAGGTAATTTGGCTATGACATCAACTTTAGCACGGTCGACTTCAAGACCGGCTTTTGAGATTTTGTGTCCTAGCACAATGCCTTCTTTGACCATAAAATGGCATTTTTCCCAATTCAGAATAAGGCGAGTGTCTTCGCACCGCTTAAGCATACGTTCCAAATTGGCAAGGCAAGAAGAGAAGGAATCCCCGAAGACCGAGAAATCGTCCATGAAGACTTCCATGGTTTGGTCAACCATGTCATGGAAGATAGCCAACATGCACCTTTGGAAAGTCCCGGGGGCATTGCATAAGCCAAAAGGCATTCGTTTGTAAGCAAAGGTGCCATAGGGACAAGTGAATGTTGTCTTCTCTTGATCTTGGGGATCGATGGGTATTTGAAAATAACCCGAGAAACCATCAAGAAAGCAGTAATATTCATTACCCGCTAATCGTTCAAGCATTTGGTCCATAAAAGGTAGAGGGAAATGATCCTTTCTCGTGGCATCATTGAGTTTGCGGTAGTATATACAAACTCTCCACCCAGTAACGAGACGGGTAGGAATTAACTCGTTGTTTGCATTGGGCACAACGGTGATTCCGCCTTTCTTAGGCACACAATGGACTGGACTAACCCATGGTGAATCCGAAATAGGGTAAATCATACCCGCATCAAGAAGTTTGATAACCTCTTTTTTGATGACATCATGTATTTTAGGATTCACCCTTCGTTGACTTTGAATTGTGGGCTTAAAGTCGTCCTCCATGAGAATTTTATGTGTGCAAAAGTGAGGATCAATTCCACGAATGTCGGAGATTTTCCAAGCGATAGCTCGTTTATGCTTCTTCAACACAGCGACAAGGCGTTCTTTTTCGTCTTCTTGCAGATCCTTTGCGATGATGACCGGTAGCTTCTCGTCGTCTTCCAGAAAAACGTACTCAAGATGAGGAGGTAGGTCCTTAAGCTCGAGAGTAGGATTATCCTCAATAGATGGTGAAACTAACGATGGATCATCATTAGTCACCTCTTTAGGAGCAGGGATAGACAATGGGTCCTCATTGAGAAGTCTCTCAATAGTACGAATATCTTCATCCCAATTGGTGGACAAATTATCATACTGAATATCGAGAGGACCCAAGCTAGCTTCGAAATCATCCAAGTCACTTTCTCCAAAAGGAGTCAATGCTGGAGCAATTGAGGCAACGGTCTCAACATTGGGTAGAGACGAAAGAGTACTTTTGCAAGCATCATGAAAATGTTCTTCACAAGCCTCATCGAGAACATCAATAGCATTAACACACTCATACGAATAAGGTTGCTTAGAAATCTTACCCATGTTGAAGACAATTTGATCGTCACCAACTCTCATGATTATTTCGCCTGCGGCTACATCAATAAGAGTGCGACCGGTCCTCAGGAAGGGACGTCCAACGATTAAAGGAACACGGGGATCCATCTCGTAATCAACGACGACAAAATCCGCCGGGAAGGTGAATTTGTCGACGCCAACAAAGACATCTTCGGCTATCCCCACTGGATACGCAACCGTACGGTTGGCTAATTCCAAAGTCATTTTGGTGGGGACTAGCTCGGGGAGAGATAATTGCTTCCAAACACTTAAAGGCATTAAGTTTATACTGGCACCTAGATCGGCTAGGGCCATGCATTTCTCTACTCCCGGGAAATTGCAAGGAATCAAGAAGCGACCCGGATCACCAAGTTTGGTGGGCAATTGCCTTAAGAGCACTGCGGAGCAATTCTCATTAAGGTGGGTCTGAGCAATGTCAAGAAGCTTTTCTTTATCACTTAAAAGATCTTTAAACATCTTAGCGTATTTGGGCATGTGAGCGAGAGCCTCGGCAAAGGAGATGTTAAAATTCAGTTGTTTAAACATTTTAAGAAAGTTTGAAACTTGAATATCATCCTTGCTCTTTTGCTTCTCTTTCCTCAACCTTGAAGGATAAGGTATAGTGGATGAAGAAGAAGGCTTTAAGGGAATAGGATCACTCACAACCACGGGTGGTGGGGAAATGGGGATAGAAGGTGAAGGAGGTGGGGAAAGTTGCTCTTTTTCCTTGTTCACAATCACGCGTGGAGGTGTAGGAAGCTCGGGTTCCATATAACCTTTTCCACTTCGAGTGGTGATTGCTTTCATCTCCCCTCTTGGATTCGCAACGGTATTACTCGGAAGAGTACCCGAAGAAGAGGGTTGATTACTTTGGATGAGCGAACCAATCATATCACGAAGGTGAAGAGCCTGATTGTTAAAAGAGTTTTGCATGTTGGCATTAATATCATTGCTGTGTTTGGCCATGTCATTCCTTAGCTCGGCTCGAATATCGCTCCCTTGTTTCACCATGTCATTCTTCAAGTTGACAAATTGACTCTGAAGATTCGTCACCATCTCACGATTAGTCTTCATGAACGTCTCGACGTCTGGACTTACTGCCATCGGTTGATTGAGAGGTGGAGCTTGGTAAGCTTGAGAATTTCCTTGAGTTGGGTATGGGTTTCTTTGGGATTGATACTGATTGTTTGCACGAGGTTGGGATTGATTGTTCCGGTTAAAGCTTTGTTGTTGGTTTTGGTTTGCAGGAGGAAAACCAGGAGGAGCAAGATAATTGTTGGAGCGATAACTTAGCAAGTTACGGTCTCCTTGAGGGCGAGCTTGATAGCCTCCCGTGGGATAAGTACCATATGCTGCGTTAACGTCTTCAGAATAATTGCCGTGAGTAGAAGGGCACTCATTGTAGGAATGAGGACCACCACATGTGTCACAAGAAATAACAACGGCTTTAGCTTGTTGAGTTTGGTTAGAAGTCAAAATTTGGAGACTTTTGTTAATATCAAGAATAGCACGTTCCAAAATAGACGGGTTGGTGGTGGAAGAAGTAGATGAAACATTGACTCTCTGATTAGATATTGAGGATGCGGAAGAATCCCAATTCTTGTGGTGAGTATCATGTTTTCAATCAACTCTCGACACTCCTCTGGTCTCCTTTTCATAAAAGTACCACCGGCGGCGGCATTGATCGTGTCACGATCACGAAAGGTGAGACCATTGTAGAAGGTGTCAATGAGAGTGACGGGGAGCATATTGTGATTAGGACAGCGGTCGATCAAATCATTGTAGCGTTCCCAAGCATCAAAAAGCGATTCATCATTCTCTTGCATAAATCCACTGATTTGGTTACGAAGGCTAGTGACCATGAATGGGGGAAAGTAGCGCGATAAAAAGCGTTGAGTCATGTCGTTCCACGTATGAATAGAATTCTTAGGAAGACGGTCAAACCATTTTTCGGCATGGTGAGAAAGCGAGTGTGGAAAAAGTTGAAGGCGAAGGTCATCCATAGAAACACCGGGGCACTTCATGCTTTGGGTAATGGTATTGAATTTGTCGAGGTGTTTGTTGGCATCATCGTCCGGAATTCCACGAAATGGGTTCGTTTGTACTTGTTGTATCATGTGATGCTTCAACGAAAACTCCTGAGCCGTGACGTGCATTGGCGCGATCGGGCCTCCGCGTCCGTTCATGGTGGGTTGGCACAATTCCTCCATGGTTCGTAAATCAGGTAGAAGGACATTGTTGTTGTTGTTGTTGTTGTTGTGGTTGTTATTCAAATTATTTTGAGGTGGGTGATTATTGTTGTTGTTAACACCAGCCATATCTAAATCTTCACGATTCTCGGGCTCAGAATAGTTTGTAGATCTAGTACGCATGCACCTGCAGAAGAAAAATATACACAAGGAATATCTATATAATCTTTTTGGTGCAAAACATTTTGAAAAGAATTGCTTTTAATGATTTTTCAATGTTTTTGTATTTTTGAAGAGTTTTATATTTTTTTATGGATTTTTGGAAATTTTTATAGCAATGAAAATAACGTTCAAAGAACGGATCCCAAAATTCAATGCGTCTCTCACTAGAAACCGTTTATCGTAACGAAAAGAGCCGGCAGCGGCGCCATTTAATAACTCGCTTTTGGCTAGGTATGAAAATATTATCGTCCGAATCTTTTCGAATTGAAAACCGGTCTTAAGTGCGACTCAATCGTCTTTTGGTGAATCAAGAGAATGGTTTGGTTTTGTTTGTTTTTAATCTATTAGCAAGTAATTAAAGTGTCGTTTAGTTAAGTGGAAGAATAAAGATGAATATTATAAGTGAAGAATAAAAATGGATGCATATAAACTTGAAGGTGAAATGAAAAAAAAACTAACACACTAAATAAAACTATCACTTGGGAAATTTACATAAAATAAAAAAAATACTATAAGAAAGTGATATCGAAAGAAACCAAAACAAACCAGAAGGGGACTGATCAGAATGTTTTCCGATCAGTAGATCGGAATATGGGACGATGACACAATCGGAATATCACAACGGGAGTCAATCGGAATGTGGATGATGGTCACAATCGGAATGTGCAAATGCACCCAATCGGAATGTAAATCGAAGTCTCAATCGGAATATATAAAAACCTTACCGTCGGAATACTAGCAAAAGACCCCAATCGGAATACATTAGGGTGCCAATCGGAATTTACAAAGCCCTCTTCCGATTGGGCTCAATCGGAATGCGGGAGATGGGATGCTCGAAAAAAAAAGGGCCAATCGGAAAAGGGAGTTATCCCTCCTCCTAAAATTGTGGAAATCGGTTAAGCAAGTAAATAAGCTATATTGGAGAGCTTATCACAACACTAACCCGAATCAATGCTTAAACCGAATCAAATAAGCACTAGAATCAACTTATCAAACCGAAATTAAGCAACTTTTTGGATCAAACAATAAAAACATAAACTTTTTAATAAACTTTTTAATAAGAAAAATAAGCTAATCATAAAAATAAGCCAATAAGCACAAAAGTCTTAAAGCTTAATCAAAAGAAAACTTATAAAATGATCAAAAGATTAACTTTTTAGCACGAAATCAATTAGAACAACACGGATCTTATGATATACGCACCAAAATCAACCTTAAATCAAAGAAAAGTAGAATGAGATTAAGAAATAAAAGCTTAAAATGGAACTTTGATTAATGAAATAAGCAATACAAAGATGTTTAATCTTGAAAGATTAAAAGAAAAAGATGAACTAGTGAGAGAAAGTTTAAGACTTTCTCTCTCTAAAAACTAGAGAAAACTAAAAATTGAAAAATTAACTAAAAAAATCTAACCACCCTCCTAATGACTATTAGGAGGGTATTTATAGGGAAGGTGGAAGGAGTGCATGTGTTGCATTTTCTTTCTTGCTTTCTTCACGTTTTCTCGACTCGACTTTAATTCTTCGTCTTTGTCGTCTCGAGATTTGAACTTGTCTTTTAATTTTCTTCTTCTACTAGACTTAAGTTCTTCGACTTCGTTAAACTTCCGTCTTTTAACTTTTTCTTCGATAAATCTTCAGAATAGGCCTTGGACTTCCATTCTTTTTGCACTCTTGATCTTTTGACTTCGTCTTTTCCCGTTTTCTTCAATAAAAGCCCGTGAAAGCCCGTGTTTTCTTCCTTTTTCATATTTTGGTCCTAAAACACAATAAAAACACAAACCACGCATAATTCCGACTTTTACGACATAAATCACACGTTTTGGTCTTGTTATTATTGGAAATAAGTGGTAAAAGGATAAGTGTTTTCACACTTATTAGTCCATTGTACCCAATGGACTTTTTTATCTCTGATATTCCTATTTGAACAAAAATATAAAGTTAGGACTTTTTATTAGGATAAATAACCTACATTTTCGGGTCAAATTTTAACACCTTTTACTTCAAACTTTTATTGAGTGAAATTTAAAACATGCCTCAAAAATTATATTTTGTTGAAAATTGAAATTTTGCCTCCAAAACGTTATTTGGTGAACATTGAAAATAACTCCCAAAATTTTAAACTCATCCCACAATTTTTTTTTCCATCCCTCATTCTCCAGCCATCAATAACATCAACAACTATTCTGTTCGGCCATCTACACAGTTTTAATTTCATTACTTTATAAATCAGGTAATGTTTTTATTAGGATTATAATCTGTAATTTTATGCATTTGTTTAGATAGTATATATGTGATTGGATTTTGGGGTTTTATATTATGCGTTATTGCTTCATGCTATGTGCCTTAAACCTTTAAGAATGTTTTATCTTGGATATGATATATTGGTTTGTTTTGTGATTTGTAGGATATATACGGTACGATTTATCCTCAACACTATGATGGACAAGTCTTGGATACGAAGTAATAGGACTAAAAAAGAATATTTTTACGGAGTAAAAGCATTTATTGAATATGCCAAAAAAAAGCGCAATAGGAGATTAACTGTCACCCAGAAAGTCATAATGGACAACTTAAAATTCTATGTCCCTGTAACAGCTGCTTAAACCACATAGAGGGTACAATAGAATCAATAGGATTCCATTTATTCAGACATGGGTTTAATCCAAAGTACATAAATTGGAAAAAACATGGAGAAAAGGACGAGCAATCATCAAATGCCCAAATATTAGTTGATGATACAACAGAGTATGTTGACAACACGAATGTCGACACGGATGTTGGTTTAGAAATTCCAACAAATGTCCCAGCAACATTAGAGATGGTTAACACTACAAAAGATGATTTTGATGATGATGACATTGCCGAGTTTCAACAACTAGTAGTAGACGCGGAGAAGCCACTTTATGAATGATGTCCCGACTTCACAAAGTTGTCTGCAATAGTTCAACTTCTCAACTTGAAGGGTAAGTATGGAGCTTGTGATAAGTTCTTTATTGAATTACTTGGTTTGATTAAAAAGATGCTACCTGCTGGTCACGAACTAGTTGAGAGAACTTATCAGGCCAAAAAAAAGATGTGACTGATGGGATCAGGATACAAAAAGATACATGTATGTGTCAACAACTGCATGATTTATTGGAAAACTAACTCAAAATTGACTGCTTGCTCAACTTGTGGGACAACAAGATGGAAGGTCGACAATAAGACAAAGAAAGTTTACGAAAACATTCCAGCCAAAGTGATGCGGTACTTCCTAATTATACCAAGACTAAAACGATTGTTTAAGATACCAAGTATTGAAGAAAACATGAGATGGCACGCAACAAGGAGGATAACAGATGGTGTTTTACGTCACCCTGCAGATTCACAGGCATGGCGTACCATAGATGAAAAATTCCCCAAAATTGTAGAAGATCCAAGAAATATACGGATGGGAATATCGGCTGATGGGGTTGACGTCAACTCAGGTAATATGCATTACAATGTATGGCCAGTTTTATGTGTCATATACAACCTTCCTCCATGGTTGTGTATGAAACGAAAGTTTATCATGCTTTCGACCCTTATATCGGGATACCCGGGGAATGATATTGATGTTTTCTTAGAACCGTTAGTAGATGATCTATATACCTTATTTTAACATGGTGTTTATACATATGATGCGTCAACGAAACAGAACTTTAAGCTTCATTCTGTTGTGTTATGGATGATAAATGATTACCCAGCACTGGGTACATTATGAGGCTGCCCATACAGTGGATTCAATGGTTGCGTGGTATGTGGGAAAGATACACATTGTGTAAGACTTTCGGTCTTAGCCAAGCAAAGTTATGCTGGTCATAGACGATATCTACCATACACCCATCCATTCAGAAAGCAAAGGAAATCGTTTAATTGACAACAAGAACTTGAACGTGCTCCAGTACCAAAGACAGGGGAAGAAATATAAGACGAAGTTCGACATATTCAAAATAAGTGGGGAAAAGTAAAGCAAACTAACAATAACGCATCGGGAAACCTAGAAGATACAAGAGGCAGAGGTAGGAAAATTCAAAATAACAAAAGAAAAGCAACAGAAGACGAGGGTAGTTCAAGCCAACCTACTGAATAGTATTGGAAGATATTCAACATTTGGTATCGAAGGCTAAGGTATTGGAGGCATAATCTTGTTCCACATTGTATTGACTTTATGCATGTAGAAAAAAATTGTGGGGAGAGTTTTGTCGGAAGTTTGCTAAATGTTCCTGGTAAGACGAAAGATGGATTGAAGGCACGATTGGATCTGGAAGCTTTGGGTATAAAACGAGAGCTTTTTGCTAGGCTAGAACAAGACAAAACAACACTACCTCCAGCAGGCTACACATTAACTAATGCTGAAAAAGACAAATTTTGTGAAACGTTAGCCAACCTCAGAGTACCACAAGGATATTGTACAAATTTTGCTAGTTTGGTCAACATAAAGGAAAGGAAGCTCATTGGCCTTAAGTCACATGACTATCACATGCTGATGCAAGAGTTTTTACCAATTGAAATACGTTCAATCATGCATCCACCCACACGATATGCTATTATCAGGTTTTGCTTTTTCTTTAAATCTATATGTAGAAAAGAAATCAAATTGGAAGAACTAGATGCGATGCAACAAGAACTAGTTGTGACACTGTGCCTACTTGAAAAGTTCTTTCCTCCGTCATTTTTTGATATTATGATACACTTGACTGTGCACCTAACTAGAGATGTAAGATTGTGTGGTCCCATATGCTTTCGGTGGATGTACCCATTTGAAAGATGTATGAAGGTTATTAAAAACCATGTTAGAAACAGAAACAGACCAGAGGGATGCATTGCTGAGGAGACCATTGCGGAATAAACAATAGAGTTTTTTAGAGATTATCATAAAACAATGAAATCTGTTGGTTTGCCACCTGATAAAGATGTAACCAATGAAAATGAGGACGGAATGGCATTGTCGGCCGGCACACCATTCAAAATGAATGGGGAACTATTTGCAAAAGCTCATTTGTATGTACTACAAAATATAGATGAACTTTTACCCTATATCGAGTAAGTATTACTAACACATGTCTATTTCATTGATATAAATATTCTAAAAACAAAAAATTAATCAAATACATTGTTTCGTTTTAGGCGACACAAGAACTATTTGAAAAAAAATAACCCGGGTAAACGAATACCATTGCTGGAGGTTGAGCATTGTAAAACTTTTGCTAAGTGGTTTCATGATGAGGTAATTACTTGTATGATGTTTATAATTGTTTGTTTGTTGCTAAATATTAGTTAACTTAGCATCTCAAAAACCAATACTAAGCTAGTAGTAGAGTATAATAAATAAGCACTTACAACGTAATGAGGCCATTGAAACTAGGATTTTTTATGTATCAATTAATGTTCGTTTTTCCTCGATTCGACTCGAATTTGATTTCCGGTTTAACGTTTCAACTTAACTTTGTTTTTGGTAAAATCTCTTTTTGTTGGTATTTTTTTAAAACTAATTGCTATTAAATAGAAGAAACTATTAAATAAAACTAATTTTAACTATTTAAACTAATTTGAAAACAAAATAAAACTTAATTAAAATTTTAAACTAAATGTAACTAATTAAAAATAAAAGTAAATATTTAAACTAATTTGAAAGTAAATTTGAAATAAAAATATTTTAAACTAATTTAAATTTAAAAATAAAAGTAAATCTATTTTAAATAAAATGAAAACAAATTTAAAGTTATAAAAGTAAATAAAAATATTTTTTTATCTTTTTATTGTTTTATTATTTTTTTTCTTTTTATATTTTAATAAAAAAATTGAATTTAAATAAAACTTTTTAATTAATATAAATAAATCTAAACATTAATTAAACTAATTTAAATTAAAACTAAACTGCCAAATTTGAAACTATCCTATATTAATTAAACGCAGGGAAATAAAACACAAATAAGTATGTAGAGCAGTTGGTTGGGACGTTGTGTAGTTGAACGAGGGGTCACTGGTTCGAATCCAACCAGTGACAAAATTTGCTAATATTTTTATACTTTTTTGGAACTTGTTATTTTGGACAAATAAAAACTCAGACTAATTGAGTCTGAGTTTGAGCAGCAAAACAATAAGCAAAATGAACCAAATAGACAATAAGCTGAACTCTAATAAGCAGAAACCCAATAAGCCAGATAAGCAGTTACTATACGAAAATAATCAATAAGCAGAAAATACGAGCAGATTCAAGCAACACACAAACTAAACAAGCTAAATAATCTAAGCAGTTACAATAAGCAGCACTTAAACGAATAAATAAGCTCAAACTAATAAGGCTGAAATCCAAATAAGCAGTTAACAAAAGCTAATCTTAAATAAGCAGAATCCAAACATAACCATATATCAAAAAGGAAGTACTATTTAAAACAAGCAGATACAAATGATATCAAACAAATAAGCAGACTTCAAATAAGCAGATTCAACTAACCAAATATGTTATTAAAGCTTAAACATAAAAATTAAACAAGCAGATAAAATAAAAACGCTAGCAGATAACAAAACCATATAAATCATTAACAAAGAAAAATTTAACATAAACAAGAGAAAACGAACCGGATGTAGAAATCCTTTGAGATGAAGTGTCGCGCTGAGCGAACATAATAACAAATCGAACACCTAATCACCACTGTATATCTTACCCGAAAACATCATCACAAGGATCTCGAACCATACGAATAGTAAACCGAATCGTACCAAATTTCATACCCAAAAAGTAACAACAACAATAACCTTTTCTATATTTCCCAGTGGGGGAAAATATATATATCACTTTCTTTATCTTTTTTCTTCTTTTTTTTGAATGATAATAACAATAGACGAATAGTAATATAAAAGAACAGTAGATTAAAAGGAAATTAAATAGAACAAAATTTAATAGAGATGAGAATGATTAAAACAAAACTTTCATTAATTTAATTCAAACTTACAAATACTGGAATTAAAAATTACAAGATTAAAAACCCTAATCTCTTTTACTGAAAATTAAAAAAAATAAAGAAAAGGCAAATTCAATTACATGATAGAGGGGGGTTTTATAGGAGAAGAAAGGGGTGGGTGAGAGTATTTTCACATAGTTTCTATCGAGGGATAATGGGGGAATGGGTAAATAAAATTGTTTATTTATTTATTTGGGTGTGAGTAAATAAATGGGGACACGTGGGTGAAGGGAAAGGGATAAAGGTTATATTAATTGTGTGGGTAACGTGTGTGGAGTAGGGTTGACCAACTTTTGGTGAAGTAAAAATAAACAAATTGTTTTATTTAAACGTGAAGTGGGGGAAAGTAAATGGGGTGTATTGTGTGAGGAGAAAAACGTGTGAACGGTTTTTTCTTTTTACCCATTGACTAGTCAAAAAATCTTTCTCCATCCGTTTATTTGTGAAATAGGCTTTGGCCCAAATGAAACCGTATCATGTAACTCGTTTGGCTTAAATGGGCTTTTAAATGGACTAGTGGTGAAAAGTTTAAACAATTTTTTTCTTTAAATGGGCTTTTGAGCCCATTTATCCGATGTGGGACCCACTTGGCTCAAATAACTTCGAAAATAATTAATTCCACTAAAACGAGCTCGATTCCGACTTTCTTGATCATTTCTTCAAACTCGTGTTGTTTTAGCCGGTATTCGTGAACTTCGGCACACTTTAGGTCTTTTGATATTGTCTTTGACTTTTTCTTGGCTTTTCTTCGATATTTGACCGTGAAATCCCGTGTTTTCTCTTCTTTTGATCATTTGTACCTATTTAAACACAAGAACACAAAACCACGCGTAATTCCGACATTTAATATGTAAAACACATGACTAGGTCTTGTTTTTACTTGATTTTAGTGGCAAAAGGATAAGTGTTTACACACTTATTAAATCCCCTACACTTGACCATTGCAATGACCCCATGCAATGCATAGTTTTAAAGCATAAGGTTACATTTTTCTCATAATCAATCCATCTCGGCCTTTATTACTATTACTACTACTACTACGACGAAAAGATAAAACTTATGAAAGAGACAAAAGTTATAATCATTTATTTAACTTGGAAATTATTAGATGGAAGAAACTTGTAAAGAAGTCTAAGACTTTAATTAGGGCTTTGGTGTCACGAATATTAATCACCCTCAAGTTTCACGTTCCCCATACCAAGCTTAAAAACGAGATCATTGTTATTACAAGTTAGCACAACAAACACTTGCTCATGTGGTTTAGTTAATCACTTAGACCCCCTTATTCCTACGGTGTATCTCTTGTATTTTATTTTTGTCTTGAATGATCACGAGGATGCATTTTTGACTTATTTCGATAATTTATTAAGGCCAAAAATAAAGTGGGACGATTTAATCAATAGTTAGCTAAAGGACAAAATCTTTTAAAAATGCTTCTCGAAACCTCAAAAAGTTCATATCTTGGCATAACTCGTTTCACGATTTGAGACCTTTCTCGGACCGATATTTGGCTTGTACTTCAAACTTCAAATCTTGAGAGACGATCATGAAATTATGGTCTTCTCTTCATTTTGGTATACATCTTCAATAGGAGTGAAAGATGCTTCAAACGTTGACCACGACTTCTTGATTTATCCTCTTCTTTAATTAGGATTTTGATATACAACGATTCGCCTCCTTTTCGGACTTGGATCTATTTATCCTCATACCTTGTTAGGGTCTTTTTGGATAGACTTCTCCATGATCTTTAGGGGAGTAATTGCTTCTCGTCGTGTGTCTTGATCCTTCATAATGATTTGGATTAATGATCTTTACATCATCTTAGGATCTTTAGCAAAAAGTGAATCCTCATGCCTTGTGAGGGCCTTTTTTGGACTCGGGTATCCTCATGCCTTGTTAGGGCCTTTTTGGATAAGCCAATCTTCGCGTCCCGCTTCAATAAGTTATGCCTTGGCTATGAACTCTAATTAATACCGAGCAACTTTTAAACGATCTTGTGCTAGAAGCTAAGTAACCTTTTAAATCGTACAACCTTATTTATTGCAAATATATTTATTAACAAGTGATGGGAGAAAAAGCTCATAACTAACTCACATAAGTTAATGAAAGAATACCAAACTTATAATTAACTCTATCATCTCTCGTTCTCCACAATTTAAAATCTCAAGGAATGAGACTCGTGGATGCTTAGCCTAATAAACCAATTAAGGTCCATATGGTTAAGGATACTAGCTAGAGTAAACTTGGATAAGTAAACTCGGGTTGAGTCAAAATATTCACGACGGGCCTAATATATCAAAGATATCTAAACTTGTTAAAACCATTTTATTTAATTATTTATTTATGACTTTATTCTTGAAATGGAAATTATTACGATGCGATAAAAGGAAAGAAAATAAATAAAAATACTACTAGGCAAAAATAGATCAAAAATTTGAAAAATGTTGAAAAATTTTTAAATTTTCCGGTTAAATGGGGTCAAATTCATGGAAAAGCCCACTAAAATTCGATAGAAGTCCCCCCTACACTTAATATAAACATTGTCTTCAATGTTTAAGCATGTGGGTGAATAAACTCCCCTACACTTAGGACATTGAGTACGTTGTTTAAAATCGAGCTAAGGAAGGGACAACTAAAGTGATTACATTTATTCATTTTATTTATATACAAGTATGAATCACAATAGTTTGGATAGAACCGGGTACACGGGATCACGGGTCGTGTCAGAAGTACCAAAAGTGGATCATCAAAGCACATGTCCCTGCACACAATCACAACACACAAACAACCTACTTGGCTCCCCCCTACACTTATTGGTGGACATGGATGAAGGTGAAAGAGGGTGGAAAGGATGGTAAAGGTAAAAATATAACCTAGTTATACGATGCTTGATTTATTTATCACGAGTCTCTAGCTCGACTCGATTTCCCGAATTAATTCAAGGGAAATGTGGAGAGGGATGGAATCATCTCGTGAGAGATGTCCTCTCCATAGTACAACTTAACCCGTTGGCCATTCACCTTAAAGTTGGGCCCATTTGGTTGGGATAACTCAATGGTGCCATAAGGGAAGACTTGGGCTACGGTGAATGGACCGTACCAACGGCTCTTAAGTTTACCTGAAAAGATTTTCAACCGAGAGTTAAGTAATAAAACTTGATCACCAACATGGAACTCTCGGTTTTTAATCTTGGAATCATGAATGAGCTTAGTTTTCTCCTTGTAGATTAATGAATTTTCATAAGCCTCATTCCTAAGTTCATTGAGTTCATTGAGTTGGATTTTCCTATGATCACCGGCTTTGTTAAGATCAAAATTAGACCATTTCAAGGCCCAATAAGCCTTATGCTCCAACTCAATGGGGAGGTGGCATGCCTTTCCGTACACAAGGCGATAAGGAGTACAACCTATAGGTGTCTTATAAGCGGTACGGAAAGCCCACAAAGCATCATCTAATTTATCGGCCCATGAGGTACGATGCTCTCCTACGGTTCGCTCTAAGATTCTCTTAAGACCACGGTTAGAAACCTCGGCTTGTCCATTAGTTTGAGGATGATACGCGGTGGAAAGTCGGTGATTGACACCATACTTAGCCATGACTCGTGCAAACTGATCATTACAAAAATGAGTCCCGCGATCACTAATAATAGCACGAGGCACACCGAATCGAGCAAACAATTGTTTCAAGAAGTTAACAACCACCCTCGCATCGTTAGTAGGTAAAGCCTTTTCTTCAACCCATTTTGATACGTAGTCAACGGCTACGAGGATGTACTTGTTTCCCTTCGATGATGGAAACGGCCCCATAAAGTCGATACCCCATACGTCAAAGATTTCACATTCTTGGATGAAATTTTGAGGCATCTCATCTTTATGTGTGATCTTGCCTTGCCTTTGGCAAGCATCACAATGTTTAACCATTTCATGTGCATCATGATAAATGGAGGGCCAATAGAATCCGGAGTCGAAAACTTTTTTAGCGGTGTAATTAGGACCAAAGTGACCACAGGTGGGTCCTTTATGGCAAGCTTCAAGGATTTGTAAAGCCGTCGGCCCATCAACACATCTACGCATGATTAAGTCCGCACATTGCTTGAAAAGATAAGGGTCGTCCCAATAGTACGTTTTAACGTCCTTGAAGATTTTTTTCTTTTGTTGGGACGTTAACCCTTCGATAAGAACACAACCCGCCAAATAGTTTGCAATGTCCGCAAACCATGGGGTATCATCAAGATTGGAATTAATAGACATTAAGGTCTCAAGGGGAAAGGATTCATTAATCTCTTGATTTGGAGATTCCCCTTGATAAGGATCCTCAAGTCTACTAAGGTGATCTGCGGCTAGGTTTTCCGCTCCTTTTTTATCACGAATTTCGATTTTAAATTCTTGTAGGAGCAAAACCCAACGAAGGAGTCTCGGTTTAGCATCTTGCTTGGTCAACAAGTATTTCAAGGCGGAATGGTCGGTGTAAACGATGGTGGTGGAAAGCACAAGATAGGGGCAGAATTTCTCAAAAGCATACACTACAGCTAAAAGCTCTTTTTCGGTAGTGGTATAATGCAATTGAGCCCCCGTCATTGTCTTACTAGCATAATGAATGGGTTGGAAATGTTTGTTAACTCGTTGACCTAAAACCGCTCCTACCGCGAAATCACTAGCATCGCACATGAGCTCGAAAGGTAACTCCCAATTTGGGGAGACTAAGACCGGTGCCTTAGTTAATTTACCTTTAAGAAGTTCGAAAGAGTCGAGACATTCTTGAGAGAAGATGAAAGGAGCATCCTTTTCTAAGAGATGAGTCATTGGACGAGCTATTTTCGAGAAATCTTGGATGAAACGTCGATAAAATCCCGCATGGCCTAAAAAACTTCTAACTCCTTTGACGGTGGTGGGCGGAGGTAACTTAGCAATGACGTCAACTTTAGCACGGTCGACTTTGATACCGGCTTTTGAAATTTTATGACCAAGGACGATGCCTTCTTTTACCATGAAATGGAATTTTTCCCAATTAAGAACGAGACGAGTGTCTTCACACCGTTGGAGCATACGTTCTAAATTAGCAAGGCAAGAAGAGAAAGAATCACCATATACCGAGAAATCGTCCATAAAGACTTCCATAGTTTCTTCAACCATGTCATAAAATATCGCCATCATACACCTTTGTAAAGTCCCGGGAGCATTGCATAAGCCGAAAGGCATTCTTTTGTAAGCAAATGTTCCATAGGGACAAGTGAATGTGGTTTTCTCTTGGTCTTTTGGATCGATAGGGATTTGAAAATATCCGGAAAAGCCATCTAAGAAACAATAGAAATCATTACCCGCTAAACGCTCGAGCATTTGATCCATGAAAGGAAGAGGGAAATGATCCTTACGAGTGGCATCATTGAGCTTACGATAATCGATGCAAACTCGCCAACCCGTTACGAGTCGAGTAGGAATCAACTCGTTGTTTTCGTTGGGAACAACGGTGATTCCGCCTTTCTTAGGCACACAATGGACGGGACTAACCCATGGCGAATCCAAGATAGGGTAAATCATTCCGGCATCGAGAAGTTTGATAACTTCTTTCTTAATGACTTCATGAATTTTTGGATTAACCCTTCTTTGATTTTGGATTGCGGGTTTAAAGTCATCTTCCATGAGAATTTTATGAGTACAAAAATTAGGATCAATTCCGCGAATGTCGGAGATTTTCTAAGCAATTGCTTTCTTATGATTCTTAAGCACATCGATAAGTCGGGATTTTTCATCTTCTTTTAAGTCCTTAGCAATAATGACGGGTAACTTATTATCCTCCTCTAAGAAAACGTACTCTAGATGAGACGGTAAATCTTTAAGCTCTAAATCCGGCGGATTGTCAATGGAAGGCTTGGTCAAAGTAGGATCATCGTTTGTAACTTCTTTAGGAGTAGGTGGAGAAATATTGTCCTCATTGAGAAGTCTTTCAATAGTACGAATGTATTCATCCCAATTGGTGGGAGAATTATCATAGTTAATCTCGAGAGGACCCAAGCTAGCTTCAAACTCATCTAAGTCACTTTCTCCAAATGGAGTCAATGAAGGAGCAATAGAAGCTACGGTCTCAACATGAGGTAAAGGAGAAATCCCGCTCTTACAAGCCTCATGAAAATGTTCTTCGCCTGCTTCGTCGAGCACATCGATGAAATTCACGGATTCGGGCTCATCGGGAAGTTTGGAAAGTTTACCCATGTTAAAGACGATTTTGTCATCCCCGACCCTCATGATAAGTTCACCCGCGGCTACATCAATTAATGTACGCCCGGTTCTCAAGAAGGGTCGTCCCACAATTAAGGGAACACGGGGATCCATTTCATAGTCGACTACGACGAAATCGGCGGGAAAAGTGAATTTTTTGACTCCTACAAAAACATCCTCGGCTATCCCCACCGGATAAGATACCGTACGGTTAGCTAATTCTAATGTCATACGAGTGGGGACTAGCTCGGGTAAAGATAATTGTTTCCACACGGACAATGACATAAGATTGATACTCGCTCCGAGATCCACCAAGGACATACAATTCTCAACACCCGGAAAATTACAAGGAATAAGGAATCGACCGGGATCTCCTAACTTAACCGGTAATTTTCTCAAAAGAACCGCGGAACAATTCTCATTCAATTGGGTATGGGCGATATCAAGCAACTTTTCCTTATCACTTAAAAGATCCTTAAACATTTTAGCGTACTTAGGCATGTGAGCGAGCGCCTCGGCAAAGTTGATATTAAAATTCAATTGTTTGAACATTTTTAGGAAGTTCGAAACTTGAATATCATCCTTATTCTTCAATTTCTCTTTCCGCAACCTTGAGGGATAAGGTATATTGGGTTGAGATGAAGGCTTTGGAGTGGATTGCTCACTCACATCCTTTGGAGGAGGAGGAGTAGTAGAAATAGAAGGTGAAGGAACCGGTTTTGGAATCGAAGGTGTGGTAGAAAATTTGGGTATCGGTGAGACATAAGGTGTAGACGAATGCATAACGGGAGGTATGTCACAAGTGGAAGAAGAAGGAGGTTGTGTCGAAGAAGAAGGAGTCTCGGGTCCTTGGTTAGGTGGGGAAGGTTCAACGGTGGTCTTATCGCTCCTAGTAGTGATAGCATTAACATTAGCCCTATGATTGGTCACGGTGTTCGAGGGAAGGGCACCTTAGGGACGAAAGGTTTGAATCATAGTCAAAAACTTCTTATCGTTCGATTCTTGCATTTGTCGATTATGTTCTTGCATCTCTCTCATCATTCGTTCATGGTCGGATAATTTTTGTAAAACCAAGTCCATTTGAGTATTATGCATGTTCATTTGATTATAACCTTGATTAGGAAAACCTTGGTTTTGATATTGATTAGAACCTTGATTAAATCCTTGATTTTGAAAACTTTGGTTATTATATCCTTGATTATTTAACCCTTGGTTTTGCCCTTGAAAATTCCCTTGATTTTGATTAAAACCTCGTTGATTAGTATTTCCTTGAAAATTACCCCGTTGGGGACCTTGGTTCCTATTTTGGGCGGGTGGGGGTGGTCTTTGTGGTGCTACAAACCCCGGGGAAGCCAAATAGTTATTATACTTGTAAGACAAATGGTTAACATCACCATTTGGTTTGAATTGAATCCGATCAATTCCATTGTTATTATAAGCATAAACTTCTTGTTGATCATTGTAAACCTTGTCACAATTAAAGTATGAATGTGGTCCACCACAAGTCTCACACGTTTCACTTTTTTCTTTCACGGCATGCACATGTGTAGTGAGGGCGTCGGTTTTTAGAGCGAGTGTCTCAACAAGCGAAGTAAGTTTATTAATTCGATCATTCACCTCATTATTACTCGTACTAGCACTTGCCATATTTGCCCTAACACTTTTGGTTTGTACTTTTGCCTTGTTCTCAATAATGGCCCAAGCCTCGTTCATGGTTTTCACAAGAATATTGCCCCCCGCGGCACTATTAAGTGAGTCTTGGTCGTTTAGAGTTAAACCATTATAAAACGTGTTGATTTGATGAACTTTAGTAAAACCGTGTTTTGGACATTTTCTCAAAAGATCTTTAAAACGATCCCAAGACTCACTAAACGTTTCCCCATATTGTTGTTCAAAGTTGATTATTTCATTCCTTAAGGAAGTGTTCCGTGATGGTGGGAAAAAGTAGTTAATGAACTTGGTCTCTAAGTCGATCCATGTGGTAATACTTTGGGGTGGTTCCTTATCAAGCCAAATTCGAGCTTGTCCCTCGAGGGAAATAGGAAAAAGTTGGAGGCGAACGGCCTCTTGTGGCACCCCATTGTATTTGACGGTATTAGCTAATTGGATGAAACGTTTGATATGAGCGTGTGGGTCATTAGTACGGCCTAAAAATGGTGTAGCGGAAACCATTTGAATAAAACCCGATTTAAGTTCGAAATGATTAGCTCCAATATTTGGCACCACAACCGCGTCATCGTTTCCTTCAACGTGAGATTGTAGAATCTCAATCATTGGTCGATTATCCGTTGCCATCGTATTGTCGAAAGCTCGATTCTCGGGATCGGCTTTAATGACGGTCTTTTTGTTTTTCTTCTTCTTCTTTTTTGAAGAATTAGAAGTATTTGGTACACCAATCGGTATGTATGTATGCGCGCGAGTGCGCATACAATTAAAACTTTGGAATGAGGTAGGTGGCCTCGGTCGACTTTGAGAGGAAAAGGATTTTCCCTCTCGATGAGCAATATGAAAAATCTACAAAAATATATACGTAAATACTACTTGAGTTGGCAAACCAATAATCGGTCGTCCCTCTCAATATACGCACAAGCGAGCGGGGAAACGAGGTGGCACAAAGCACTTAAAAACCTTTTTCCTTAGACGGCCTTTTATAGTGCGTCGCCTTATACCCACCTTATAGTTTGTATATGTCGAGTTCAAACGTCTTACTAGTATTTATCTATTTTGCCCTTTTTTCTCGTTATGGATTCGACTACAATAGTTAGGTGATGAAATCCCAACTAAGGCTTATTTGAAAAGTAGGTAATTTTATTGTGCTACGTAATATAATATAATAAAATGAAAAATCTTTTTGTATTTTTTTAAGAAATATATATTCACAAGAAAATCGAAAGAAATCGAAATAAAAATTAACACTAATACGTAATATTTTTAGTGTAATACTTTTAGGAAAAAGTATTACGTTTGGATTTTTTAATTTTTTTGGTGCAATTCTTAGGAAAGAAATTGCTTTTGTGATTTTTTTTAATTTTTTTGTATTTTTTAAGTTTTTGATTTTTTTTTTGTATTTTTGATTTTGTTTGTGCAAGAAAATTAACGTTCAAAGAATGAACGGATCCCAAAATCCAAACGTCTTCACGACAAATCGTCAATCGTACGAGCGAAGCGGCAGCGGCGCCAATTTGAAACTAGGATTTTTTATGTATCAATTAATGTTCGTTTCTCCTCGATTCGACTCGAATTTGATTTCCGGTTTAACGTTTCAACTTAACTTTGTTTTTGGTAAAATCTCTTTTTGTTGGTATTTTTTTTTAAAACTAATTACTATTAAATAGAAGAACTATTAAATAAAACTAATTTTAACTATTTAAACTAATTTGAAAACAAAATAAAACTTAATTAAAAATTTAAACTAAATGTAACTAATTAAAAATAAAAGTAAATATTTAAACTAATTTGAAAGTAAATTTGAAATAAAAATATTTTAAACTAATTTAAATTTAAAAATAAAAGTAAATCTATTTTAAATAAAATGAAAACAAATTTAAAGTTATAAAAGTAAATAAAAATATTTTTTTTCTTTTTATTTTTTTATTATTTTTTTCTTTTTATATTTCAATAAAAAAAACTGAATTTAAATAAAACTTTTTAATTAAAAATAAATCTAAACTTTAATTAAACTAATTTAAATTAAAACTAAACTGCCAAATTTTAAACTATCCTATATTAATTAAACGCAGGGAAATAAAATACAAATAAGTATGTAGAGCAGTTGGTTGGGACGTTGTGTAGTTGAACGAGGGGTCACTGGTTCGAATCCAACCAGTGACAAAATTTGCTAATATTTTTATACTTTTTTGGAACTTTTTATTTTGGACAAATAAAAACTCAGACTAATTGAGTCTGAGTTTGAGCAGCAAAACAATAAGCAAAATGAACCAAATAGACAATAAGCTGAACTCTAATAAGCAGAAACCCAATAAGCCAGATAAGCAGTTACTATACAAAATAATCAATAAGCAGAAAATACGAGCAGATCCAAGCAACACGCAAACTAAACAAGCTAAATAATCTAAGCAGTTACAATAAGAAGCACTTAAACGAATAAATAAGCTGAAACTAATAAGGCTGAAATCCAAATAAGCAGTTAACAAAAGCTAATCTTAAATAAGCAGAATGCAAACATAACCATATATCAGAAAGGAAGTACTATTTAAAACAAGCTGATACAAATGATATCAAACAAATAAGCAGACTTCAAATGAGCAGATTCAAACTAACCAAATATATGATTAAAGCTTAAACATAAAAATTAAACAAGCAGATAAAATAAAAACGCTAGCAGATAACAAAACCATATAAATCATTAACAAAGAAAAATTTAACATAAATAAGAGAAAACGAACCGGATGTAGAAATCCTTTGAGATGAAGTGTCGCGCTGAGCGAACTTAATAACAAATCGAACACCTAATCACCACCGTATATCTTACCCGAAAACATCATCACAAGGATCTCGAACCATACGAATAGTAAACCGAATCGTACCAAATTTCATACCCAAACAGTAACAAGAACAGTAACCTTTTCTATATTTCCCAATGGGGGAAAATATATATATCACTTTCTTTATCTTTTTTCTTTTTTTTTATATTTTTTTTCGAATGATAATAACAATAGACGAATAGTAATATAAACAGTAGATTAAAAGGAAATTAAATAGAACAAAATTTAATAGAGATGAGAATGATTAAAACAAAACTTTCATTAATTTAATTCAAACTTACAAATACTGGAATTTAAAATTACAAGATTAAAAACCCTAATCTCTTTTACTGAAAATTAAAAAAAGTAAAGAAAAGGCAAATTCAATTACATGATAGAGGGGGGTTTTATAGGAGAAGAAAGGGGTGGGTGAGAGTATTTTCACATAGTTTCTATCGAGGGATAATGGGGGAATGGGTAAATAAAACTATTTATTTATTTATTTGGGTGGGAGTAAATAAATGGGGACACGTGGGTGAAGGGAAAGGGATAAAGGTTATATTAATTGTGTGGGTAACGTGTGTGGAGTAGGGTTGACCAACTTTTGGTGAAGTAAAAATAAACAAATTGTTTTATTTAAACGTGAAGTGGGGGAAAGTAAATGGGGTGTATTGTGTGAGGAGAAAAACGTGTGAACGGTTTTTTCTTTTTACCCATTTACTAGTCAAAAAATCTTTCTCCATCCGTTTATTTGTGAAATGGGCTTTGGCCCAAATGAAACCGTATCATGTAACTCTTTTGGCTTAAATGGGCTTTTAAATGGACTAGTGGTGAAAAGTTTAAACAATTTTTTTCTTTTAATGGGCTTTTGAGCCCATTTATCCGATGTGGGACCCACTTGGCTCAAATAACTTCGAAAATAATTAATTCCACTAAAACGAGCTCGATTCCGACTTTCTTGATCATTTCTTCAAACTCGTGTTGTTTTAGCCGGTATTCGTGAACTTCGGCACACTTTAGGTCTTTTGATCTTGTCTTTGACTTTTTCTTGGCTTTTCTTCGATATTTGACCGTGAAATCCCGTGTTTTCTCTTCTTTTGATCATTTGTACCTATTTAAACACAAGAACACAAAACCACGCGTAATTCCGACATTTAAGATGTAAAACACATGATCAGGTCTTGTTTTTACTTGATTTTAGTGGTAAAAGGATAAGTGTTTACACACTTATTAGCCATCTCCAACTTTCATTAGTAATTAGAAGCATTGTCATTAGCTAGGAAGAGGTCCACCAGCACACCATTTCTTTATCTGAAACACTATTCGTTAACTGTTGAAATTCAGGTTTTGAGAGAGTTAGCTATATAAAAAGATAGCGTATCAGATACTGTTAGGTGGATATCATTTGGACCACGCGCCAGCGTAGTGAAATACGAT
Source organism: Glebionis coronaria (assembly GCA_025667525.1). Lineage (NCBI taxonomy): Eukaryota > Viridiplantae > Streptophyta > Magnoliopsida > Asterales > Asteraceae > Glebionis > Glebionis coronaria. The sequence goes on along the minus strand of CM046880.1, from coordinate 63,937,923 downwards.
GCATAATAAGTGTGTAAACACTTATCCTTTTGCCACTAAAATCAAGGAAAAACAAGACCTAATCATGTGTTTTATATCGTAAAAGTCGGAATTACGCGTGGTTTTGTGTTTTTATGTTAAAATAGGTACAAATGATCAAAAGGAAAGAAAACACGGGATTTCACGGTCAAATGTCGAAGAAAGGTCCAAGAAAGAGACAAAGACGAAGTCAAAGACCAAAAGTGTGCCAAGATCACGAAAACCGGCTAAACCGACACGAGCTTAAAGTAAAAGATCGAGAAAGCCGAAATCAAGCTCGTTTTAGTGGATTTAATCATTTATGAAGATAATCGAGCTTTGTGGGACCCATATTTTCTTATTGGGCCTTAAAACCCAATAAGGGATATGGATTATTTGCTATTGGGTCAAAAGCCCAATTAAAGCCCATTTGCAAGTAAAAATATATACGGATGGAGTATTGGCAAAATTTGGGCCTAGCTTGAGACGGTTTGAAGAAATTGATGGGCAAAAGCCCAATAAAGCTTTAAACGGATAGAGTAATATCAAAGCTTTGGGTCCAAGCCCAATTATTTACTAATGAAATATGGGACGGTTAAGGATTGCTAGTTTCCTGGTCAAACTTTCAACCTATCACACGTGTATCACAAATACACATTTACACACGCATTTTTTTACCCACACACACAAAACCAATTTTTTATCCACCCTCAATCATTCGACAAAAACAAAGAAACCACTCTCTCTCCCTCAAGTCTCTCTCATCCCACAGTCATCACCATTTTTTTACCCTTCCTCATCAAACCCTAATCTCTAAAATCATAAAAATTACCAAAAGAAAAATAGGGCTTTTTACACAGGCGTGTGATTCACACGAACACAATTAAATCCCATCTTTTTTCGGAAGCAAACACCAAAGTGGTCCTCCCATCTCACTGACGTGGCTCCTTCCCCTTTTCTTATTGGATGAAACACATCACCCCCACCAATCCACCTATAAAAAGATGACACATCATCTTGGAAGAAGCACAATCTACGCCACGAGGGCAATCCGCGTGAATAGAGTGACTCTCAGCCGCAAGATCAAGCAAAAAAAGAAAGAGAAGGAATGGATGGCTAGGATTCAAGAACTTGGGCTCCAAGTTTAGGGTTTTCCCTATAAAAACCCATTCATCTGTAATGATAGAATAGTTTTCTTATTATTTTTAATTTTCAGTAAATTAGGTCTTAGATTTAATCTTGTAATTTTTCAATTCCAGTTTTGTACTCTCTTATTTTGATTAATGAAAAATTAGTTTAATTAATTTTCGTGCTCTTTTCAATATTTCTCCAATTTAAATCTCTATTACTGTTAATCTCTAATACTGTTCTTTTTAATCTACTGTTTGGTTATTATTATTATTATTAAAAATATATATATATATATAAAAAAAAGTAAAAGGAAAGTGAAAAATTGATTTCCCCCACTGGGAAATAAATTAAAGAGGTACTGTTCGGATTTTGGTTCAAGAAGTTTGCGTTTGGTTTATGTTGATGAAGTTGATGATTATCGGTGGTGTTTGGTTTCGATATCAAAGGGGGCTCAGCGCTTCACCCTTCGTCACAACGGAATCGACAAAAGGTTCTAAGCTTCCTTTTAATCTTTATGTTTAAGTTTTAATTTATGTTTAAACTTTGTTTATTTGGTTTAATGTTTAAGTAGTATTTGTTAAATCTTTTACTGTTTATCTGCCAAGCTTTTTTTTTATTGTTAGGTTTTAATTTTAGAGTATTTGTGTTTAGATTTATTGCCTATGTGTCATATGAATCTGCTATTTACTGTTTTCCAGCTTATATTAATCTGCTTTTTCTTATTAGGTTAGATGCTTATTTAGTTTTTCATCTGCTTATTTTGCTTAGTCTTTTGCTTAAGTCTGGTTAATGCTTATTTAGATTTTTTTATTTTTGCTTATAGTCTATCAGCTTATTAGGCTTATTTGGTTAGTACTGTTTTGGCTTATATTTGAAGTGATTGTTATTAGCTTAATATTGAGTTGCTAGTTGCTAAAGAATTTACAGTTCTTAAAGGTCTGTACCTTTAAAATTCCAAAAATAAAAAAATATTAACAAAAATTTGTCTGGGGTGAGAATCGAACCCCAGACCCCTCGTTTAATAAGCAAACGCCCCATCCAACTCCTCTAGTAGTCTTTTTGAGTTAGTTTATACATTTAATTATTAATATAGGCTTTTAAATTCCTGGCAGTTTATTAATATTAGTCTAGTAAATTAGATTTCAATTGAATATTTTATTTAAATTTAGTTTTCGTTTCAAAAAAAATAATAAAAAAATAAAAATAAAAATAAAAATAGTTTTCATTTATTTAAATTTACTTTTATTAAAAAAATAGTTTTCTTTTATGTATTTAAATTTAGTTTAAAATTTCTTTAGATTTAAATTAAAAAGTGTTTAGTTTAAAATTAATTAAGTGTAAAGTTTTATTTTAAAATTGTTTTATTTAAAAGTTTATTTTTAGTCTTAAAATTAAATTAGATTTATTGCAAAATAGTTTTTAAGTAATTAGTTTAATAGTTTTATTTTTATATAGTATTTATTTAAAAAGTTTTTATTAGTTTAATTTTTACATTAGATTAAAAAGATTTTTTATTAAGTAGCTTTTAGTTTAAAATATCCTAAAATTACGTTTACCAAGAACGAATTAATTTTTACGATTAAACGGTAATCAATTCGAGTCGATCAGTGGAACGAAAATTAAAAGACTAAAAACCCTAGTTTCAAAATGGCGCCGCTGCCGCTTCGCTCGTACGATTGACGATTTTTCGTGAAGACGTTTGGATTTTGGGATCCGTTCTTCTTGAACGTTAATTTTCTTGCACAAAAAATCAAAAATCAAAAAAATCAAAAACTTAAAAATACAAAAAAATTAAAAAATCACAAAAGAAATTTCTTTCCTAAGAATTGCACAAAAAAAAATTAAAAAAATCCAAACGTAATACGTTTTCCTAAACGTATTACACCAAAAATATTACGTATTATTGTTATTTTTCTTATTCGATTTCTTTCGCTTTTTATTGTGAATATATATTTTTCTAAAAAAATACAAAAAGATTTTTCTTTTACTATAATATATTACGTAGCACAATAAAATTACCTACTTTTCAAATAAGCCTTAGTTGGGATTTCATCACCTAACTATTGTAGTCGAATCCTTAACGAAATAAGAAGGCAAAATAGATAAATACTAGTAAGACGTTTGAACTCGATATATACAAACTATAAGGTGGGTATAAGGCGACGCGCTATAAAAGGCCGTCTAAGGAAAAAGGTTTTTAAGTGCTTTGTGCCACCTCGTTTCCCCGCTTGCTTGTGCGTATATTGAGAGGGACGACCGATTATTGGTTTGCCAACTCAAGTAGTATTTACGTATATATTTTTGTAGATTTTTCATATTGCTCATCGAGAGGGAAAATCCTTTTCCTCTCAAAGTCGACCGAGGTCACCTACCTCATTCCAAGTTATAATTGTATGCGCACTCGCGCGCGTACATACATACCGAGTGGTGTACCAAATTCTTCTAATTCTATAAGAAGAAGAAGAAGAAAAACAAAAAGAACGTCATTCAAGCCGATCCCGAGAATCGTGCATTCGACAATACAATGGAAACGGATAACCGACCTATGCTCGAGATTTTGCAATCTCACGTTGAAGGAAACGATGACGCTATCGTTGTCCCCGCAATTGGAGCAAATAATTTTGAACTCAAACCGGATTTAATTAAAATGGTTTCCGCTATCCCATTTTTGGGTCGTTCCCAAGATGACCCCCATGATCATATCAAAAGATTTACCCAATTGTCCAATACCATCAAATACAATGGGGTGCCACAAGAGGCCGTTCGCCTCCAACTTTTTCCTTTTTCCCTCGAGGGACAAGCCCGGATTTGGCTTGATAAGGAACCACCCCAAAGTATTACCACATGGATCGACTTAGAGACCAAGTTCATTAACTACTTTTTCCCACCATCACTGACCACGTCCTTAAGGAATGAAATAATCAACTTTGAACAACAATATGGGGAAACGTTTAGTGAGTCTTGGGATCGTTTTAAAGATCTTTTGAGAAAATGTCCACAACACGGTTTTACTAAAGTTCATCAAATCAACACGTTTTATAATGGTTTAACTCTAAACGACCAAGACTCACTTAATAGTGCCGCGGGGGGCAATATTCTTGTGAAAACCATGAACGAGGCTTGGGCCATTATTGAGAACAAGGCAAAAGTGCAAACCAAAAGTGTTAGGGCTAATATGGCAAGTGCTAGTACGAGTAATAATGAGGTGAATGATCAAATTAATAAACTTACTTCACTTGTTGAAAAACTCGCTTTAAGAACTGACGCCCTCACCACTCATGTGCATGCCGTGAAAGATAATAGTGAAACGTGTGAGACTTGTGGTGGACCACATTCATATCTCAATTGTGACAAGGTTTATAATCAACAACAACAAGTTTGTGCTTTTAATGCTAATGAAAGGGTTCCATTTAAACCTAATGTTGATGTTAACCATTTGTCATACAATAGTACTAATTATTTGGCTCCCCCGGGTTTTGTAGCACCACAAAGACCACCCCCACCCGCCCAAAATACCCAATACCAAAATAGGAACCAAGGTCCTCAAATGAGTAATTTTCAAGGGAATGCAAATCAAGGGAATTTTAATGGTCAAAACCAAGGGTTTCAAAATCAAGGTTTTTACAATAATAACGGTTTTTCTAATCAAGGGGTTAACAATCAAGGGTTCAACCAAATGAATATGCAAAACCCTCAAATGGACTTGGTTCTACAAAAATTGACCGAACATGAGAAAATCATGCAAGCTATGCAAGCATCGACTAGACAAATGCAAGAGTCCAACGATAAGAGATTTTTGACTATGTTGCAAACCCTTAGACCCCAAGGTGCCTTACCATCCAATACCGAGATTAACCCTCGTGCTATTGTGAGTGCTATCAATACTCGAAGTGGAGCCAATTTAGTGGGACCTTCCATCTCTTCGCCCATAAAGGAGAGACAAGGCCCGGAGGTCATAATGAGTAATCCTACTCCCCCTTCGGTGATTCCCCCCACTACCACTCCTAGTTCTAGTCCTCCATTGTCGAAAGAGCCTAATCTGACGGTTGTTCAAGAAGCGAGTCCTTCTCCTTCTCAACCTAAGCCCAATATTCCTTATCCATCTAGGTTAGGCAAGACTAAAGTGCTCAACAAAGATGACATTCATGTCTCTAATTTTTTGAAAATGATTTCCAATGTGAATGTTAACGTAAGCCTTATTGAAGCACTTGCTCAAATGCCAAAATTTGTGAAAATGTTTAAAGATTTGCTTAATAAGAAAGAAAAAATGGTTGAGCTCGTTAACACCCGTTTAAATGAGAATTGTTCCGCGGTTCTTCTCAAAGAGCTTCCCGAAAAGCTAGGAGATCCCGGACGATTCGTGTTACCTTGCTCGTTTCCTCAAATCGATGATTGTATGGCTTTAGCGGATCTCGGCGCTAGCATCAATCTTATGCCACTTTCGGTTTGGAAACAATTGTCATTACCCGACCTTGTACCGACTCGTATGACTTTAGAGTTAGCTAATCGAACTCTCGCATACCCCGTTGGTATTGCCGAAGATGTTTTTGTTCGAGTCGGTACATTCACCTTTCCCGTAGACTTTGTCGTCGTCGACTATGAGATGGATCCTCGTATTCCGTTAATACTTGGTAGACCATTCTTAAGGTCCGGAAGAGCCTTAGTTGATGTAGCCGAAGGGGAGTTAATTCTTAGGGTTCGGGATGAACAACAAGTTTTTAAAATGGGAAAAATCACAACAAAATCAAATGGAAAAGAATCGGTCAATATGATTGATGTTCTTAATTATAATGAAGAGATTTTTATTAATCCTTTTGGAATTGAAAAATCTAATGAAAATGATTTTTTGATAAACTCATCCCTTCCCTTAGAGCCTCAAATTTTTGATACTCCCATTTATGACACCGATAGTGATGACACTTCTTCAAGTGATCACACTATTTTCGGCTTAGACGACTCGACTTTTGATCCACCCACTTTTGACCCACCCATTTTTGATATACCAATTTTTGATGACTACAATGATGACACTTCTTTAAGTGATCTCATTAATTTTGTTGACCTACCCCATGAGCTTAATGCACCTCATATCTCTATGAGTGATTCTTCCATGGAGACTCCTTTTGACTTCTATACTCCAATTTTAGAAGTCATGACTATTGAGGAGGATCCTCCACTCTTAGAGATCATACCTACTTTGGAGGTTATTCCATTTGAGGAGGATTTAGATATCTTTCTAAATACCTATTTTCCTCATGAGGAAGAGTTTTCCTATGACTCCGACGATACTTATGTTTTCACATCAAGTTTGGAGGAGGATGACTTTCCCACTATGGATTTTGACGACATTTTGAGCTTAAATGTCGACACCTCTTGCTATTTTCCCGTCAAGGAATCGGTATTTGATCCCGGCATAAAGATTTTTGTGCTTTCATTGCCATACCACCTTACCTTTACTTGTAAGAGACTTTTGCCTAAGGATACCCCACTTTTCTATGACTTGCGTACCACCTCGGGGTTTATTTCCTTTTGTGATGGAAATTATGTGTTTGACCCGGGTGGATTTTTCATGGGGTATGCCTTATTTGAATTTACTTCACCCCTTTATCATGGAGAGATTTTCCTCCCTTGGAAATCTCGGTTGTTCCATGATTTTCCCATTTGAATGATGATATTCGGGAATTCGAGTCGAGCTAGAGACTCGTGATTAAAAATCAAGCATCGTATAACTAGGTTAGATTTTTTACCCTTTTCCACCCTTTTTACCTTTCACCCATTTTCACCAATAAGTGTAGGGGGGAGCCAAGTAGGTTGTTTGTGTTGTGATTGTGCAGGGACATGTGCTTAATGATCCACTTTTGGTACTTTTGACGAGACCCGTGTTCCCGTGTTTCCCGTGTACCCGGTTCCTTCGATAAGTTTTTGCTATTGTGATTCAATCTTGTATATAAATAAAACGAATAATTGTAATCACTTTAGTTTTCCTTTCCTTAGCTCGATTTAAACAACGCACTCAATGTCCTAAGTGTAGGGGAGTTTATTCTCCCACATGCTTAAACATTGAGGACAATGTTTATATTAAGTGTAGGGGGGATTTCTATCGAAATTTTAGTGGCCTTTTCCATGAATTTGACCCCATTTTAACCGGAAAATTTTTAAAAATTTTCAACGTTTTTCAGAATTTTGATCTATTTTGGCCTTGTAGTATTTTTCATTTATTTTTTGCATTGCATCATATTAATAATTTTCTATTTTCAAGAATAAAAATAAATAAATAAATAAAATGGTTTTAACAAGTTTAGATGTCTTTGATATATTAGGCCCGTCGTGAACATTTTGACTCAACCCGAGTTTACTTATCCAAGTTTACTCTAGCTAGTATCCTTAACCATATGGACCTTAATTGGTTTATTAGGCTAAGCATCCACGAGTCTCATTCCTTGAGATTTTAAATTGTGGAGAACGAGAGATGATAGAGTTAATTACAAGTTCGGTATTCTTTCATTAACTTATGTGAGTTAGTTATGAGCTTTTTCTCCCATCACTTGTTAATAAATATATTTGCAATAAATAAGGTTGTACGATTTAAAAGGTTACTTAGCTTCTAGCACAAGATCGTTTAAAAGTTGCTCGGCATTAATTAGAGTTCATAGCCAAGGCATAACTTATTGAAACGTGACACGAAGATTGGCTTATCCAAAAAGGCCCTAACAAGGCATGAGGATACCCGAGTCCAAAAAGGCCCTCACAAGGCATGAGGATTCACTTTTTGCTAAAGATCCTAAGATGATGTGAAGATCATTAATCCAAATCAATATGAAGGATCAAGACACACGACGAGAAGCAATTACTCCCCTAAAGATCATGGAGAAGTCTATCCAAAAAGACCCTAACAAGGTATGAGGATAAATAGATCCAAGTCCGAAAAGGAGGCGGATCGTTGTATATCAAAATCCTAAATAAAGAAGAGGATAAATGAAGAAGTCGTGGTCAACGTTTGAAGCATCTTTCACTCCTTATGAAGATGTATACCAAAATGAAGAGAAGACCATAATTTCAAGAACGTCTCTCAAGATTTGAAGTTTGAAGTACAAGCCAAATATCGGTCCGAGAAAGGTCTCAAATCGTGAAACGAGTTATGCCAAGATATGAACTTTATGAGGTTTCGAGAAGCAGTTTTAAAAGATTTTGTCCTTTAGCTAATTATTGATTAAATCATCCCACTTTTTTTCGGCCTTAATAATTATCGAAATAAGTCAAAAATGCATCCTCGTGATCATTCAAGACAAAAATAAAATACAAGAGATACACCGTAGGAATAAGGGGGTCTAAGTGATTAACTAAACCACATGAGTAAGTGTTAGTTGTGCTAACTTATGGTTAACAATGATCTCGTTTTTAAGCTTGGTATGGGGAACGTGAAACTTGAGGGTGATTAATATTCATGACACTAAAGCCCTAATGCAAGTCTTAGATTTCTTTGCGAGTTTCTTCCATCAAATAATTTTCAAGTTAAATAAATTGATATAGCTTTTGTTTCCTTTAAAAGTTTTTATCTTTTCATCGTATTAGTAGTAGTAATAATAATAAAGGCCGAGATGGATTAATCATGAGAAAAATGTAACTCTTGCTTTAAAATAATGCATTGCATGGGGTCATTGCAATGGTCAAGTGTAGGGGATTTAATAAGTGTGTAAACACTTATCCTTTTGCCACTAAAATCAAGGAAAAACAAGACCTAATCATGTGTTTTATATCGTAAAAGTCGGAATTACGTGTGGTTTTGTGTTTTTATGTTAAAATAGGTACAAAAGATCAAAAGGAAAGAAAACACGGGATTTCACGGTCAAATGTCGAAGAAAGGTCCAAGAAAGAGAAAAAGACGAAGTCAAAGACCAAAAGTGTGCCAAGATCACGAAAACCGGCTAAACCGACACGAGCTTAAAGTAAAAGATCGAGAAAGCCGAAATCAAGCTCGTTTTAGTGGATTTAATCATTTATGAAGATAATCGAGCTTTGTGGGACCCATATTTTCTTATTGGGCCTTAAAACCCAATAAGGGATATGGATTATTTGCTATTGGGTCAAAAGCCCAATTAAAGCCCATTTGCAAGTAAAAATATATACGGATGGAGTATTGGCAAAATTTGGGCCTAGCTTGAGACGGTTTGAAGAAATTGATGGGCAAAAGCCCAATAAAGCTTTAAACGGATAGAGTAATATCAAAGCTTTGGGTCCAAGCCCAATTATTTACTAATGAAATATGGGACGGTTAAGGATTGCTAGTTTCCTGGTCAAACTTTCAACCTATCACACGTGTATCACCAATACACATTTACACACGCATTTTTTTACCCACACACAGAAAACCAATTTTTTATCCACCCTCAATCATTCGACACAAACAATGAAACCACTCTCTCTCCCTCAAGTCTCTCTCATCCCACAGTCATCACCATTTTTTTACCCTTCCTCATCAAACCCTAATCTCTAAAATCATAAAAATTACCAAAAGAAAAATAGGGCTTTTTACACAGGCGTGTGATTCACACGAACACAATTAAATCCCATCTTTTTTCGGAAGCAAACACCAAAGTGGTCCTCCCATCTCACTGACGTGGCTCCTTCCCCTTTTCTTATTGGATGAAACACATCACCCCCACCAATCCACCTATAAAAAGATGACACATCATCTTGGAAGAAGCACAATCTACGCCACGAGAGCAATCCGCGTGAATGGAGTGACTCTCAGCCGCAAGATCAAGCAAAAAAAGAAAGAGAAGGAATGGATGGCTAGGATTCAAGAACTTGGGCTCCAAGTTTAGGGTTTTCCCTATAAAAACCCATTCATCTGTAATGATAGAATAGTTTTCTTATTATTTTTAATTTTCAGTAATTTAGGTCTTAGATTTAATCTTGTAATTTTTCAATTCCAGTTTTGTACTCTCTTATTTTGATTAATGAAAAATTAGTTTAATTAATTTTCGTGCTCTTTTCAATATTTCTCCAATTTAAATCTCTATTACTGTTAATCTCTAATATTGTTCTTTTTAATCTACTGTTTGGTTATTATTATTATTATTAAAAAATATATATATATATATATATATAAAAAAGTAAAAGGAAAGTGAAAAATTGATTTCCCCCACTGGGAAATAAATTAAAGAGGTACTGTTCGGATTTTGGTTCAAGAAGTTTGCGTTTGGTTTATGTTGATGAAGTTGATGATTATCGGTGGTGTTTGGTTTCGATATCAAAGGGGGCTCAGCGCTTCACCCTTCGTCACAACAGAATCGACAAAAGGTTCTAAGCTTCCTTTTAATCTTTATGTTTAAGTTTTAATTTATGTTTAAACTTTGTTTATTTGGTTTAATGTTTAAGTAGTATTTGTTAAATCTTTTACTGTTTATCTGCCAAGCTTTTTTTTTATTGTTAGGTTTTAATTTTAGAGTATTTGTGTTTAGATTTATTGCCTATGTGTCATATGAATCTGCTATTTACTATTTTCCAGCTTATATTAATCTGCTTTTTCTTATTAGGTTAGATGCTTATTTAGTTTTTCATCTGCTTATTTTGCTTAGTCTTTTGCTTAAGTCTGGTTAATGCTTATTTAGTTTTTTTTATTTTTGCTTATAGTCTATCAGCTTATTAGGCTTATTTGGTTAGTACTGTTTTGGCTTATATTTGAAGTGATTGTTATTAGCTTAATATTGAGTTGCTAGTTGCTAAAGAATTTACAGTTCCTAAAGGTCTGTACCTTTAAAATTCCAAAAATAAAAAATATTAACAAAAATTTGTCTGGGGTGAGAATCGAACCCCAGACCCCTCGTTTAATAACCAAACGCCCCATCCAACTCCTCTAGTAGTCTTTTTGAGTTAGTTTATACATTTAATTATTAATATAGGCTTTTAAATTCCTGGCAGTTTATTAATATTAGTCTAGTAAATTAGATTTCAATTGAATATTTTATTTAAATTTAGTTTTCGTTTCAAAAAAAAATAATAAAAAAATAAAAATAAAAATAAAAATAGTTTTCATTTATTTAAATTTACTTTTATTAAAAAAATAGTTTTCTTTTATGTATTTAAATTTAGTTTAAAATTTCTTTAGATTTAAATTAAAAAGTGTTTAGTTTAAAATTAATTAAGTGTAAAGTTTTATTTTAAAATTGTTTTATTTAAAAGTTTATTTTTAGTCTTAAAATTAAATTAGATTTATTGCAAAATAGTTTTTAAGTAATTAGTTTAATAGTTTTATTTTTATATAGTATTTATTTAAAAAGTTTTTATTAGTTTAATTTTTACATTAGATTAAAAAGATTTTTTATTAAGTAGCTTTTAGTTTAAAATATCCTAAAATTACGTTTACCAAGAACGAATTAATTTTTACGATTAAACGGTAATCAATTCGAGTCGATCAGTGGAACGAAAATTAAAAGACTAAAAACCCTAGTTTCAATGCATATAACATCAATGGGTATACATTTCGTACGAAAATAACTGATGGCAAAGTTCACCAGAACAGTGGGGTTTGTGTTGAGGTAGAAGACTCATATATCTAAAGAAGTTCAAACCAAAAAAAAACTATTTTATTATGGGGTTTTACAAGAGATATGGGTACTAGATTACCGTTTCGGGAGAATTCCTCTTTTCAAGTGCGATTGGGTTAATCACAAGAAATATGCGGTCAAAACAGATAAGCTTCTTGGTTATACATTGGTAGACCTGAATAACTTAGGCCACAAAGCTGATCCGTTCATATTTGGCTCACAAGAAGGACAAGTGTTTTATGTCCAAGACCAGGTACAAAAAAATATGTCTATTGTCTTCAGGACACCTTGCAAGAATTACAAAGATACATATAATGAAGTCGATGAGGAATTTAGTACAGTTATTCACCAGAACAATGATAACACTTTGCCAGGTGTACCTGTAGGTGATAATTCACAAAGTGACTACTATCGAGCCGACGGTGAAGGAGTTGTCATACGAAAAACCAAGTGAAGCCTTACATGCTCAAGTTGGCACAGTCAGCCTTTTTATCGTATTTAACTTGTTCTTTTAGAGGATAGGAATATATGAATTCTAGTACTTGTTTAAGGATTTATGTTTGTGTGCATATCACAAACATAAATCTTTCATTTTTTTTCTACAAAAACACTTCTAATCTCTTTTATTTGAATATAAATTTTCTTTAACATTCAGTGGTTATTTTAATTATGTTTTTATGAAATTTAGATTTCAATTGTGTCCTACTGATATAGCTAATTACATGTAAGTTTTCATAATTTGTCATACTGAATTATGTCATACTAGTGAAACTTTATGTTCAAAAAGAGTGTTCAAATTGGTGAGATGAGTTGCATATCTGTTTATATAGTGACATACTACATAGTATTTTTTACTCTATATTTGTGTCTGCAGTGTCCATATAAGTTTTCATACTATGTCATAGTGAATTTTGTCATAATTGTGTCGTTTGTGTTCGACTATAGTGTTCAATTTGGTGATTGAGTTGCAATTACTGAACTGCACAATGTACATATAACTATTGCATCAGTTTGCAAGGCTGGTGTGGATGTACATCAGCCTAGGTATAACTTTCAACTCCACTAGTGATTTGGCTTGTGAATGCTTATTTTATTGATTATGCTGCTTATTCAAGTCTTTTGTTGCTCACCTTTATATTTCAGGTTGGTTGCATGCCCTGAAATTGCTTAAAGTTCATTATTCCTTTGTAAATTTGATATCCTGCTCAACATAAGGGGTGTTTGGCACTGTATGTTAAACCATTATTGACAACATGATTTAAACCTCATATTGCCTGCATACCTAGCGTTTAGTTACAACAGGTTAAAGTTGGTTTTAATTTCAGTCTTTATTCACAAATTTTGTGATTAGCATGTATTGCAAAAATCTACTCGTTACTGAAGTGCATTATGTATATATAGCTATTGACATAATGAGTATAAGGTTGTGTCTGCAAGAGTATAAGTTTTTGTCTGCAAGAAGTTTGAATAATCTATAATATATAATTTTTCATACTTGGCAACTTTGTGCTCAAATTCATACTTAAATCAGTTCATGTCCCTTCTTTAATTTCATACACACAACACATTCTGCTATCTTAACCCCCAAAAATAACAACAAATACTGATATTAAGCATAACTATAAGTTAAAGATCAATTTAAGATGTAATATATACCAATTAAGGTAAACACAATAGCAGGCTATTCAACGAAATTAAACATAAATGTCAAACATTTACCATTGGACCACCATATATTACATATGCAGTAACAAAACATGGATACATAGTACATTAACTTAAACAAAATAATTGGGTTAGAAACAACATACCCAAACTGCATATTGATGGTAAAAAAACAACACAAACATACGTGTCAATGCACAACAATCATCAAACATTTTCTTCTTCTGGTGGTGGAACTATTTCTATTGAAGTAGACCAAGCTTTCAACTCATCCACACCTTCAAGTTGTTCCTGGACAATCTTGTTCAAACGAAAAAGCTTCAACTCCAACCTCTTCTTTGAATCCGTAAAAGCTTCAATAGACTCCTCCCATTCAGCAGCTGGATGATTGGTCTTCATTTCAGCAAGTGCAGTACGAACCCTTTTAAGGATTACCTTAACTGGTTCAATCAAATCCTAGATATCATTAGTAAAAGCCTCCTCCTCAATAATTTGTTCCTCCAAGAAGACCCTCATGGCATACGAAATAGGTGCACCACCAGTGAGTTGCATAATATCGTCCAACATAGGGGTGGCATTTGCATCAGAAGTACTTCCTTGAGAATCTGCCATGGATCGATCTGTTAATTGAAAGAAGAAAGGTGTTTTTGATTTGGGGAAGATGATAGGTAGTTGGTGATGTTATGGATTATGTAACCGTAGGCAGGGTATTTATACAACCCATAACGACTACAGTTTTTTATCGGAGCAAATGAAGAGTTGCAAACCATAATGGCAAATAGTCTGAACTCAATGCATGCAGGGAGTACCAAGGAAGCTTCGACACGCACTCATAAATGTGTGTGACAAATTTTTTTGATGGGCTTAGTTAGTCACATAAAAAAATACTTGTTGAGACAAACTATTATTTTATGGGCTTAGTTAGTCACAAAGAAATTACTTGTTGTGACTATGTGTAGTGACTTTAGTCATACAAACACTTAAAAATGTGACTCATATCAAGATTAGTGAAAATTGAGATTACATTTGGTTCTAAACATTTGTCACATGAATATTTTACTGTGTGACGTTTTCAATGTATTGGTCACATATAATCCCATTATGATGCGACCATAAATATACTTTGAATACAAATTGCTTAAATGTTGTGACTATTGCTAAATGTATAGTCACATAATTGTTTGATGATTTAGTGTGATCATGTACTATATTTGATCATAGTCTTCAAGTAATCATAAAATTTTATCACATTTAAATAAATATAGTGGAAAATGTTTCAATACCTACTTTCAATTTGCCACACACACAAAATTCATGTGTGGTTAACATTTAACAAAATATACTAGTCACATTAAAATAATGTGTGTGACAACCTTGTTTATCAATTTTTCACTTGTAAAATAAGTCTGTGTGACCATATATGATTTTTGGTCATATTCAATGTGTGTATGGCAAATATTTGTCACACATGTATACGTATAATGTGACTACTACTTGAACAAGACTTTGATTCGGTAACACTCTCAAATTATTAAGTGACTAACGACTCATCCAAAAAGCATTTGTTAGCCCTAGTCACGTAAATATTCATATGCGTGACAAACAAAATACGAATTGGTCATACAAACTGACTTCAAGTGTGACTGTTTATTTATTACTGGCGAATTCAGTCACACAAAAAAAATATTTGTGACTACACGAAATTTGGTATGTGTGACCGAAACCCATTTTTGTACTAGTGTAAATGAGGTTAAGTTGTAGGAGAATGTTAGATATCCATAATAGATTGATGACCCATTTTGGTATGTGGTTCATCTCTTGATTGTATATGTTTGTGTGTTTAGATTTTCGCTAGAGCGCGGATATTTGGAGAAGCTTGAATCAGGTGAGTTTCATAGTCCCATATCTTTTAATAATTTTGACTTCCAGGTGGGATGGAAGAGACAATCGTTATGGTTTTATAAATTGTTGCTATGAATGTTTTATGATTGATGATGGACTTGTGTGTACTTATGTGATTAACTGCTAATTGATTCATGATTGTTTTGAGATTTGACTTGGTACCAAGGGGATGTTGACAAGGCGGGGCCTTAGGATTGGTTCATAGGTGTATGGGCGCCTATGGGACCAGGGTGTTTGGAAAGGCTTGGAGCCTTGGAGCCTTGGAATTGGTTTGGTATGAATAATTTTGAATTATTAGTTGTTAATGCACATTTGTAACACATTGTCCATATATTTTTATTGTTGGTGGTTATTCACAGCTTATATTATAACTGATTTGAGGTTGGAGTCTAAACCTATGACTTCCACCAACATTATGTTGACGTGTTTTAGTGTCTCTTTCAGCTGAGAATGTGGTTAAGCATGAGAATAGGGGTGGCTAGCTTTGTAGGCTTAGGATTGCATTTGGAAGAACCCCCTTTCCTCTTAGTCTTTATTTGATGTTTGAATAAGTGATACTTTGTTGACACTTATATGTTTGCTTTGTTTATGTTAATTGTTTGTCTCGGGTAAGCGGTAGGACTGTTAGCTACATACTGAGACTCCTGCATTGTTGAGATATTTTCATGACATTTGTGTCACCATTTTATGACATTTCTTATTTCATTTAGTTATCTCTATAGACACGCCATGTTGTGATGATATCCATACGTCGTACCCCATATTCCGCTATAGTGGGGTGTGACAATCAGTGACTGTGTCGGTAGTACATAAGCAACATGGAGATCTGCAACCGCCTCAGCAACACATAAGCAAATCCATCATTAGCAACGCACATTAGCTTATGTAGATAGGCTGACTACAAATAACTCCGTTATAAAAAACAAGTACATAATTATTAGGATCGAATTCCTTCATACTAACGTACCCTTGTTCAAAAAGACACAAAATTACTAATTGAACTTGGACTTTTGTCATTTTCATGAATCAAATACTAGTTCTGAAAACAAAAAAACTTTAACAAATATCAACTCATATATATATACTCCGTACTACATTAGAACTAATACTACTACTAGTTCTTTAATTTTTTAATAGAATATTGACAATTGAGAAAAGACTAAAACTAAAACTTAGCAGAATAGCAAGTAATAATTAAAACAATTGATATTTAACATTCATCATTTGTTCAATTGATCGTTAACGTGAAAAAAAATTAACATAAATAACTACTTATCACCAATGAAGACCAAATTGTAAATTGAATACCTTACTAGATGATGGAAATGATTTTATCTGTTGATTTAATAATTGAAAGAATCTCATTGACGGTTTGTTAACTCTTGTAAAAATAAGATAAAAATACTAAACAAGGAGTATATTGACGGACATCAGTGTTCTTGCTTTTGGGTTGTATAGTACTAATAGAAATCTTCGGTTAATTGGGGGAGACCTAGCACCTGCCAGCCACTCCATCCTCTCCGCCAATAATTGTCGGTTGACCAGAAATTTAACTTAAAAGAAAATAAGTAAGAATAAGAAGAGGTGAGATCTGAGATTAAAAAAAAAAGAAAAACTTACCTCAGATCTAAACATGAAAAAATTATGACAATTTGAGTTTTTGGGAACAACTTAGGCGGGATTGTGAAAAGTTAGCGAGGGGAAAATTTTGGGCAAAGCTAAACGTGGGGCGTTAAGGTGTCAATTTGTGACTCTACATGAAACTCGATCTGAAACCAACACGAATATTAATAAGTTTTGGTCAAATATAATTAGATTTTGGGTCGGTTTTGAATTGACCTATTTTACCCTTTTTTTAGAAAGACAGGCTCGGATTGAGAAAAAATTGATCGACCCGTCAACCCATTTAAGATATATTTTATATTAAAACTATATGGATTTTATTAAAATGGTTTAATAGTTTAAACGAAATGCGTTTAACCTATTTAACCGTGTAATTTGACAACTTTCGTATGTTAAACATGAGGAATTGGTCGATGGAAACCTGTGTAACATATTTAACTAGCTAAACAAAATAAATAGAGTAAAGTGCAAAAATCATTCCTGTGGTTTGTCAAAAGTTTAAATTACATCACTCATTAATATTTCGCGCAACATACATCATTATGGTTGTAAAATGATACATTATACATCCCTGAGGACGGATGGTTAAATATTTTTCCATTAAGGGTTAAAACTGTTTGTTATCTTAGGGGTGTTTTAGTCCTTTTGCAACCCAGGGATGATTTTTGCACCTAACTTTTAAAAAAAAAATAAGACGTTTTTTTGGAAAAACAATTCAAAAATTAAAAAAAATTAATTTTTCCAATAAAAATTCAAAAATGTTTTTTTTTAAATTAAAGAGTTTTTGTTTTAAATTTTATTTTTTTTAAGAAAAACATTTTTGAAAAAAAAAATTCAAAAGATTTTTACAAAAAGAAACTTTTAATTTTGAAAATAGTATTTTTTAAAAGGATATTTAAAAAGTTATCGAAAAACGTTTTGTCGCAAAAGAATTTTGGAATAAGTTTTCAAATATGTTTTTTTCTCAAAGAAATTTCGAAAATGTTTTTTCTCTTATAAAAAAAAATTTTGAAAAAAAAACATTTTCGAAATTTTTTTGATGAAAAAAGATTTTCGAAAAGTTTTTTAAATTCTTTTTGGCGAAATAATGTTCTTCGATAATTTTTTGGAAAAAAAATTATTTCTTAAAATTCCTTTTTAAAAAAACTGTTTTCAAAATTAAAAGTTTTTTTTTGAAAATCTTTTGAAATTTTTTTTTAAAGGGAAAATCACTTAGAAATGTAATATACTTACCACTTTTTATACATTTTTAGAAATGTAGTTGTAACACCCCATTTTGGAAATGGAATCTTACGCATAATCATGGCGTGTCATCAAAGCATACAAGGATAAATGTCTAAGCATTATTTGACCATAAAAGGGGAAATACCGGGATCAAACATCGGTAACCCCAAAGTAGAGCTCATCACACACAAACATAAATACTGTAAAAGGAAAGGAAGAAACAATGTCCATAGCAAACTGTATTAAGGTAAAGGAAATGCATAAAGTAAAGAAAGACAGTAAAGCTTCCAGTCCATATGCACGTACGTTTGAGATCTACGAGCGTCCCTGAGTACCTGCCGTTTTGGGAACATGAAAAGGAAAACGTCTGAGCAAGACGCTCAGTGCACGGATGTACAATATAGCATGAAATCGGATAAGCATGTAACATATAACAGCGGAAGACTATGTTCTGAGTAAACTGGTTAAGTATTAAGAAAACTGGTTTTATAGTTTGAAAAGCCTTATGTTTATCTTATGAAAACTGTTTTAACATAAATACACCATAGCCCATATAGGTCATGAAAAGGTCACGTGCATGAATACTTGGAGGGGTGACCTCATCATGCTGATTAGAGGGGATGCCTCTAATTAATATACTGGTTTGGGTAGGAGGGATCAACTCCTTGTGAAGGATGCAAGGCACACACCACATTCACCATGAAATACTGAATAAAACATGTAACTAGGATGCACCCATACGCCCTACATGATATAATAATATGGCCAAAACTGAAAGGGATGCCACGAGCAATCACTCCGCCGTGGGGAAGTCATAACATTGGTGCCTCCAATGTTATGGTTATGGTACCTCCATAACTAGGTGAAACTGGTCATGCTTGTATATGGCTATAGATTATGCTAATTAAACATAAGCAGTTCAAAACAATAAAACAAATACTGGGGAAAACAGTTGGCTGCATACGGGGAAATCCTAATAAGGAAAGAATGTCCATACTGAAAGGACGGGAATCCGTACCTCAAGTCCAGTGAATGAACGGAAGAAAGACTCCTACTTCTGGATCACTAACTCTACATGAATACACACGTGTATAAGTATCGAATCACTGATTACGTACTGGGTTTTATGTCTCACCTTAGCTTACTTTGTGTGTTTTAGATCATGGTTTACTGTTTAAAGCCTTAAACTGTGTTTATCTTGTATTCTGATTAATCTGATTAAGTATTACTGGTATTTCATGTATTATTATACTTACTGTGTAATAATAAGTAACTTTCAAAAAATAGCAGGTTTCCAAAAATAGAAAGTTTCCAAAAATAGAAGTTTCCAAAAATAGAAAGTTTCCAAAAATAGAAAGTTACCAAAAATAGAAAGTTTCCCAAATTAGAAAGTTTCCAAAAATAGAAAGTTTCCAAAATTAGAATGTTTCCTAAAATAGAATTTACTGCTTAATATAGATTAGTTTCTAAAAATAGAAAATTTCCAAAAATAGATCAGCTGCCTTAATTAAGTAAGTTTCCATATATAGAAGGTTTCTATGATTAGATTAGCTACCTGAAATAGATAGATTTCCATATATAGAAGGTTTCCATTAATAGATTAGTTGCCTTATTTAATTAAGTTTCTATAAATAGAAGTTTCCATAATTAGAATTAAGCTGGTTACATAAGCTAACATATAAGTCTAAGTGTTTATAAGCTTATTTCTTAAGTCATATGATATAGTGTATAGTTTAATTATTATTTCATGTATTTAATTAAACTATAGGTTAAGCATTTTAATTAAAGTATAACATGTTTTAATTAAAATGGAATAAATTACTTAGGTTAAAATGTGTATTATTATGTATTAATAACATAACCTAAGTCATGTCTAAATTAATTAATTATAGGCATGTTTTAAATAATTAATTAATTATAACGCATAACATAAAATACTTAGGTTAAATTAATATCATGCTAAATTAATAATTAAAAATAACCTAAGTCATGGTTTAATTAATATCTCATGTTATTAATTAACTTATATCCTAAGTTCATAATTCATAAAATTAACATGTAGCATAGATCATGATTTAACCAACGAACCATGAATCAGGCATGAACTCGACACCGTACCCCGAGCCAAACTCGGGGTACTTGTGCCCCCTTGCTGCCGTGGGTCCCACATGCACCAACCAAGACCAAAAATGGTCTTGGTGGTGGCGGCTAAAAGCAAACCGAACCCCCCCCTCGGGTTGGTTATACTAGGCGGCCAAAACAAACACCCTCTTATATCATCCTTTGATTTTAATTTACCCTAAAACATGTTAGATCAATGTTTAATTATCATGTTTTAATAAGAATATTAATAACATGTTCATGAAAATAATCAAAGATTTAAAAGAATTAAAAAGAAAGGTTTAGAATGATATACCAATACATAGCATGAAAGAGGATGAATAAACACGGTTTATAGCAATGATTTTTGTGATCAAGATCAATCAACAACCACCTATGGTGGTCCTTAAGGTGGCGGCACAAAGAGAGACCAAGGAGGAGGAGAGAAAACTTTTTTAGGTTAAATGCTTATTTTTCATGAAATGTAAAAATGAAAAGAAAAGTTACCATAACCCCCCTTTCATGTAAAAGTCAATGGGCTAAGCCCATTATGGTTATGTGTGCCGTGGGTATGGGGCCCCACATGGGGTACCCGTACCTTTTCTCGTGTCCCGATGTTTCGTGTTCGTTCGTGGTTAAACGTGTTCGTGTTTAAAGTGTTTCTGTTTATTTTATCATGTAGTTTATCGTATTCTTAACGCTCATAATTATATTATATGTATTTACGTAATTATTTTAGTTCGTGTTTTAAAATGGTGATCATGATTTAATTATGTTCACGTGAAATATCTATTAACTGTTTATCATGAGTCCGTACGTAATCGATACTTATCATGTCATACACGTATGCACTTGCTTGATTATTAGCACATGAATGTGATCAATACTAAATAGGGTAAGTTTTAATCTAGGACGTACGATCTTAAGGGCACTATTCATGGTAAAAGCATGCGGGTTTTACAATTCTTCCCCCCTAAAAAGAATAATTCGTCCCCGAATTATAGATAAAGCAAACTGGAAAGAAGTAACATACCCGAACTCAAAATTTGAAGTGAGGGTAAGAAGCCCGGATAGACTCCCCTGTTTCCCAAGTGGCTTCTCGCTCGGTATGGTCCCTCCAAAGAATTTTGACGAATGGAATCGTCTTCCTTCTCATGACTCGTTCTTGCCTGTCGAGCACTCGTTCGGGTTCCTCTATAAAAGTGAGATCTTCACGTATCTGTTCCAGTGGATATTGAACCATGTGAAGGGGATGATACTTGTACCCTCTGAGTATGGACACATGGAACACGTTATGCACGTGCGAAAGCTGAGGAGGTAACGCCAATCGGTAAGATACTTCACCGATTCGTTCAATGATATCAAATGGTCCGATGAAACGAGGACTGAGTTTCCCTTTGATCCCGAAGCGTTTAACACCACGTGCCGGCGAAACCTTGAGAAAGACGTGGTCTCCCACATTAAAATGTATGTCCCTACGATGCTTATCAGCGTAACTCTTCTGACGTGACCGTGCTTCCTGCAGCTTTTGCTTAGCTACTTCGATCTTCTCATTGGTCATTCCTATAATTTATGGTCCTTCGAGTGTTCGCTCTCCCACTTGATCCCAGCAGATTGGAGCGCGACACTTCCTGCCATACAACATTTCGAAAGGAGCACATTTGATACTTGTGTGCCAGCTGTTGTTGTATGCAAACTCGACCAAACAGATGTAATCGTCCCAATCACCTGTCCATTCCAACGCACACGACCTTAACATATCTTCTAATGTCTGAATTGTTCGCTCCGATTGTCCGTCCGTTTGAGGATGAAAGGCCGTACTCAGCTTAAGTTGTGTACCCCAAGCTTTTTGCAGACCTTTCCAGAATCGCGACGTGAAACGAGGATCTCTGTCTGAGACGATGCTGGAGGGAGTACCGTGGAGTCTCATGATCTCCCTTCTGTAAGTATCTGCGAGTTTACTTACCGGATCTTCCTTGCGTATCGGTAAGAAATGAGCTGATTTGGTGAGTCGATCAACAATGACCCAAATAGCATCGTGCTTCTTCTTGGTAGGCGGAAGACCGGTAACAAAATCCATGGTGATTTTGTCCCACTTCCACTCTGGAATATCCAACGGTTGAAGGAGACCGCCCGATCGCTGATGCTCAATCTTAACCTGCTGGCAGGTAAGACATTTGGAGACATAAGTGGCTACATCCTGTTTCATACCACTCCACCAAAAGTGCTGTCTGATGTCATGGTACATTTTTGTCGACCCAGGATGTATAGAAAATGGGGAGCTGTGAGCTTCAGCTAACAATGCTTCCCGGAGTTCTTGATTGTCAGGAACACAAAGTCTCGTGCCCTGCCAAACGATACCGTCTGCGTCCATTCTGAATTCTGTCTGTTTCTCCAAATTCTGAATTATCGCCCAAATTTCTCCATCATCCTTCTGCTCTTCCTTGATCCTAGACAGTAACTCGGGTTCCACTCTAAGATTCGCCCAGTATCCGTGCTGCCCACGTACCATGATTTTGATGTCTAGCCGCTCCAAGTCTCTTATGTTTTGTTCCTTGATTTCAATGCCGTTGATCATTCCGAACTTTCTGCTGAGTGCATCTGCTACTACATTAGCCTTCACGGGATGATAGTGTAGGTTAATATCATAATCCTTCAACAGTTCCAACCATCTCCTTTGTCTCATGTTCAATTCTCGTTGAGTGAAGATATACTTCAAGCTCTTGTGATCCGTGAAAATGTCGCATGATTCTCCGTATAAGTAGTGCCTCCATATTTTCAATGCGAACACAACTGCAGCAAGTTCCAGGTCATGCGTAGGGTAGTTTTCTTCATAGGGCTTAAGCTGCCGTGAAGCATACGCGATCACTTTCCCATGTTGCATGAGAACACTGCCCAGTCCCTTCCCCGATGCATTGCTATAGATCTGAAATCCACCTGTACCAGATGGGAGAGTAAGAATAGGTGCGGATACTAACTTCTGCTTTAGGTCTTCGAAGCTCTTCTCTCGTTCTTCCGTCCGGACGAATTTCTCTCCTTTTCGCATCAGTTTGGTGAGAGGTAATGCCAAGCGGGAAAAGTTCTCCACGAATCTGCAATAATATCCAGCTAAGCCTAAGAAACTGCGGACTTCTGTCGCTGACGTTGGTCTTGGCCATTTAGTGATAGCCTCAACCTTCGCTGGGTCCATAGTGATCCCTTCTGCTGATACAATGTGACCTAAGAATGCCACTTTGTTTAACCAGAACTCACACTTGGAGAATTTCGCATACAGCTGCTTCTGACGAAGAATCTGTAGTACCGTACGGAGATGGTCTTCGTGTTCCTCCATGGACTTTGAGAAAATCAGGATGTCATCGATGAATACAATGAAAAACTTATCAAGGAATTCGTGGAAGATTCTATTCATCAGAACCATGAATACTGCTGGAGCATTAGTCAGGCCGAATGGCATGACTACAAACTCATAATGGCCATAGCGGGTATGAAAAGCAGTCTTGGCAATATCCTGCTCTTTAACCCTTAGCTGATGGTAGCCTGACCTTAGATCGATCTTTGAGAAGTGTTTGGCTCCTTAAAGTTGGTCAAACAGATCATCTATACGTGGCAGTGGATATCTGTTGCGGATGGTAATCTTATTAAGTTCACGGTAGTCTATGCAAAGTCGCATGCTGCCGTCCTTCTTCTTAACGAACAAGACCGGTGCGCCCCATGGAGATGCGCTTGGTCTAATGAACCCTCGTTCAAGAAGTTCCTGCAGTTGGTCCTTCAGTTCTTTTAGCTCTATGGGAGCCATACGATACGGAGCCTTAGAGATTGGTTCAGCTCCTGGAACAAGGTCGATGTTGAACTCCACTTCTCGTGCAGGTGGTATGCCTGGAAGTTCAGCTGGAAAGACGTCTTGAAATTCCGACACTACTGGTTGATCCTGAATCGATGGGGATTCAGCATCCATGTCGTGAACCGTAGCTAGATAACCCTCACAGCCATGTGACAGTAATGCACGTGCTTGCAAGGTAGATATGACTTGTACAGACCGTCCGAGTATGAACCCGTTATGAATGTACTCTGGTGCATTAATGTCGCCGAAGATCACCCGATATGAGTGGCAGTCTATGGTAGCATGGTGCTTGGATAGCCAGTCCATGACGAGAATCATATCGAACTCAATCATGTCTAGGGGAAGTGCATCTACTGCACGAACTTTATCGTCAAACTCTAGAGGAAGACTCTTGTATACATGAGTTATTAATACAGAGTCCCTCAAAGGCGTGGAAATGGTAAGCCTATTTTCTAATGGCAAGGGAAGTGTCCTGATGTTCTTGGCATAAGTAGTGGAAATAACTGAGTGAGTAGAACCCGTGTCGAAAAGAACACATGCAGCTTGGCCGTACATATACAAAATTCCAGTAATGGTACCTGTAGATTTGTTTGCCTGATCACGAGATGTCGTGTAGACACGCCCAGTGGTAGGAGGCGGCTTACTATCAGCATGACCCGAGGTACCCTCCATTTCACCCTTACGGCAATCTCTCATACGATGGCCAGGGAGGCCGCACTTGTAGCACGCGTCGGAATCACGACGACATGGGCCAGGGTGTCTGCGATGGCAAGTATTGCAAAGAGGATGAGTGAATCCTCCAGCAGGAGTCCTTGCTTGCTGAGGGACTACTGATGACAAAATGTGTTAAAATAAAGTATATGCACGAGTATAAGACATATGCATCATAAGATGTTCACCAGTGTTAGCTGAACGGTTAGGCTGAGAACCCTTGTGGTTCTGGTCCTTCCCGTTATCGTGGTTCCTGGTAGAGATTAATATAGTTTCAGCATGAGAGATATAACATGAAATCATAAGAAGATGCGTAAATAGTAGGACCTGCTGTTGTTGGAGTGTCCAGCGTTATTACGGTAATTATCATTACCGCTACGCCTTTCCACAATAGAACGGTCGTTAGTGTGACCGTTTCCTTTGGGCTGATGAGGCTGCTGCTGAGTAGCCGGCTGAGACCGGTCCCCAGTTTTCTGCCTGGAAGATACAGTTTAAGAGATGATTATTGAACATAAAATGATAGGATGCGGTTTGGTTATCGATAGAATACGAAATGTTTACCTCTTGTCGGGTCTTTCAGCTTCCCCGAACTCATCTCGTTCCTGCAACATCTCTAGCTTCCTTGCTGCATCGGCCACTTGTGCTACTGTATTGAACGTAGCACACACCAGATTGTTCGCGACCGAGGTGCGAAGTGCCCACCTAAAGTGGTGTGCCTGCTCCTCAGGAGTACCAGCAGCTGCTCCCAGGAAACCAGCTAAGCAAAGAAAGCGCTGCATGAATTCGTTGCTATTCTCGCCCGCTCTCTGACGTATCCCATGGTACTCTCGCTTGAGCTTGTCTTGCTCTGCCTTGGGAAAGAACTGCTCCATCACTCTCTCCTTGAATTGGGCCCATGTCAAACCAGCGACCCAATCATCACCTCCTTCCGACTGCGTCAAGGCTAGCCACCAGTTGAGTACATCGCCTTCAAACCGGTAGCATGCCAATCTCGCCTTGAATGCGGGGTCACATCCCATAGCATTGAAAATCTTCTCGATATGAGTCAACCAGCTTTCAGCATCGCTGGGGCTATCAGTCTTTTCAAAAGCTCTAGGACGGAGCTTGTTGAATCTTTCCAGCCACACTGCTAGTGTCACTGGGGGAGGAGGAGGAGGAGGTGCCTGATTCTGCTGCTGCTGATTGTTGGCAGCTTGGACTTCAGCACGGATGTCATTTCTCAGTTGAGGAAGCAAGGCTTGCATGGCAGCCTGAATTGCAGCATTGAGCTGCTCTTGCTCGCGTGTGAGAACCATCTGACAGTATAACATAAAACATATGATTAACAGTTCAAAACCTAAAATATAAATTATATATATACATGAAAAAAAAATTTATACCAAAAATTTCACGAGAAAAATTTTATGCAAGAAAATTTTTGTATGAATGCATGATGCAGTTTTATGAAAACTTTTGATGCTCGAGAGTGAACGCCTCTGGTCAGTTCACTCAAAAGAAAAGACATATCGAGGGGACGCCTATGGGTCGGTCCCAAATCTAAAAGTTTCGATAAAACACATGCGACTAAATAGGGCCAGTCCTGTACCAACCATTACTTAGTCAAAAACCCTGTAACAATGACATGTATATGTATGCTTAAAAATGATGATTGCATGAAAACAACTGTCAGTTCTAGGAAGACCGTAGTGACTACCGACTAATCACAGGTCATATTTGAGAGCCTACAGGTCGAAACCTTGGCTCTGATACCATAATTGTAACACCCCATTTTGGAAATGGAATCTTACGCATAATCATGGCGTGTCATCAAAGCATACAAGGATAAATATCTAAGCATTATTTGACCATAAAAGGGGAAATACCAGGATCAAACATCGGTAACCCCAAAGTAGAGCTCATCACACACAAACATAAATACTGTAAAAGGAAAGGACGAAACAATGTCCATAGCAAACTGTATTAAGGTAAAGGAAATGCATAAAGTAAAGAAAGACAGTAAAGCTTCTAGTCCATATGCACGTACGTTTGAGATCTACGAGCGTCCCTGAGTACCTGCCGTTTTGGGAACATGAAAAGGAAAACGGCTGAGCAAGACGCTCAGTGCACGGATGTACAATATAGCATGAAATAGGATAAGCATGTAACATATAACAGCGGAAGACTAAGTTCTGAGTAAACTGGTTAAGTATTAAGAAAACTGGTTTTATAGTTTGAAAAGCCTTATGTTAATCTTATGAAAACTGTTTTAACATAAATATACCATAGCCCATATAGGTCATGAAAAGGTCACGTGCATGAATACTTGGAGGGGTGACCTCATCATGCTGATTAGAGGGGATGCCTCTAATTAATATACTGGTTTGGGTAGGAGGGATCAACTCCTTGTGAAGGATGCAAGGCACACACCACATTCACCATGAAATACTGAATAAAACATGTAACTAGGATGCACCCATACGCCCCACATGATATAATAATATGGCCAAAACTGAAAGGGACGCCACGAGCAATCACTCCGCCGTGGGGAAGTC
This sequence comes from Glebionis coronaria, assembly GCA_025667525.1. Taxonomy (NCBI): domain Eukaryota; kingdom Viridiplantae; phylum Streptophyta; class Magnoliopsida; order Asterales; family Asteraceae; genus Glebionis; species Glebionis coronaria. The sequence continues at coordinate 63,910,648 of CM046880.1, read as the reverse complement.
ATAACATTGGTGCCTCCAATGTTATGGTTATGGTACCTCCATAACTAGGTGAAACTGGTCATGCTTGTATATGGCTATAGATTATGCTAATTAAACATAAGCAGTTCAAAACAATAAAACAAATACTGGGGAAAACAGTTGGCTGCATACGGGGAAATCCTAATAAGGAAAGAATGTCCATACTGAAAGGACGGGAATCCGTACCTCAAGTCCAGTGAATGAACGGAAGAAAGACTCCTACTTCTGCATCACTAACGCTACATGAATACACACGCGTATAAGTATCGAATCACTGATTACGTACTGGGTTTTATGTCTCACCTTAGCTTACATTGTGTGTTTTAGGTCATGGTTTACTGTTTAAAGCCTTAAACTGTGTTTATCTTGTATTCTGATTAATCTGATTAAGTATTACTGGTATTTCATGTATTATTATACTTACTGTGTAATAATAAGTAACTTTCCAAAAATAGCAGGTTTCCAGAAATAGAAAGTTTCCAAAAATAGAAAGTTTCCAAAAATAGAAAGTTTCCAAAAATAGAAAGTTACCAAAAATTAGAAAGTTTCCAAAAATAGAAAGTTTCCAAAAATAGAAAGTTTCCAAAAATAGAAAGTTTCCTAAAATAGAATTTACTGCTTAATATAGATTAGTTTCTAAAAATAGAAAGTTTCCAAAAATAGATCAGCTGCCTTAATTAAATAAGTTTCCATATATAGAAGGTTTCCATGATTAGATTAGCTGCCTGAAATAGATAGATTTCCATATATAGAAGGTTTCCATTAATAGATTAGTTTCCTTATTTAATTAAGTTTCTATAAATAGAAGTTTCCATAATTAGAATTAAGCTGGTTACATAAGCTAACATATAAGTCTAAGTGTTTATAAGCTTATTTCTTAAGTCATATGATATAGTGTATAGTTTAATTATTATTTCATGTATTTAATTAAACTATAGGTTAAGTATTTTAATTAAAGTATAACATGTTTTAATTAAAATGGAATAAATTACTTAGGTTAAAATGTGTATTATTATGTATTAATAACATAACCTAAGTCATGTCTAAATTAATTAATTATAGGCATGTTTTAAATAATTAATTAATTATAACTTGTTGGAAATACGTTTTACGTATTTATGAAGGATCGGTCGCTCCAACGATAATTATGTAATGGGCTCGTGATCTATTTAATTATTGTATAGTCCATATAGCCCACATGTAGGGTGGGCTATATATAACCCCTCCTAGCATGTTAGGAGGGGGTTGTTGATTCTCATTTTACACTTAATCATTTATTCATCTTTTCTTTCTCTCTCTACATTTCCCCTTTTCTCTCCTTTCTCTCTTTAATCCTTCATCTCTTTCCTTCATTTCTTTATGTTTATCATCTAAATCAACCAACCTAATCCACCAAATCAATCACATAGAATAGGCCATTAATTACGTAGACCTTCAATTGGTATCAGAGCCATGGTTAGTTTGGTTTATTCTTGTTTTATTTCTTTTTGATTTTGGCGGGTTTTGATTTAATCATGCTTAAATCATAAAAAGTTTGTATTAGTGTTCTTTAAGAAAAACCATCTTGATTCTTGGTGTTTTTGGTATTTTTGTGATTGGGATTAGTGGATAAGTATTAGTTGTTACTTATTTTAGTCGAAAGCACAAAACTTTTTGGGTTATTTGGTCAAAATCCGGGCTTAATCTTCATTGTTACTGTTCGACTGTTCATCGGAACAATCTTCTGTTCATTCAGCAAAAGTTCCGGATCAAGAAGTTCCGGATCAAGGAGTTCCGGATCAAGGAGTTCCGAATCAAGAAGTTCCGGATCAAGGAGTTCCGGATCAAGAAGTTCCGGATCAAGGAGTTCCGGATCAAGGAGTTCCGAGTCAAGAAGTTCCGAATCAAGAAACTTCCGAACCAAGAAGTTCCGGATCAAGCCAAACTTCCGAACCAAGAACTTCCGAGTCAAGAAGTTCCGGATCAAGCCAAAGTTCCGAATCAAGAACTTCCGAGTCAAGAAGTTCCGGATCAAGCCAAACTTCCAAACCAAGAACTTCCGAGTCAAGAAGTTCCGGATCAAGCCAAAGTTCCGAATCAAGAACTTCCGAGTCAAGAAGTTCCGGATCAAGCCAAAGTTCCGAATCAAGAACTTCCGAGTCAAGAAGTTCCGGATCAAGCCAAACTTCCGAACCAAGAACTTCCGAACCAAGAAGTTCCGGATCAATCCAAAAGTTCCGAATCAAGGTGATCTTCCGGATCAATCCAAAAGTTCCGAATCAAGGGAGTATTGGATTCCGATTTGTTTTATCAAACGGTTGAGTCGACAAAAATTTCTTGAGCTGACAATTGAGTTGTCATTCATCGACTTTCAATGGATTTCTTGAATTCGACATCGAACAAGGGAGAATTACATAAAGTGCAAGCCAACGCGAGAGAAAGTGGTATAACTTCATTTCAAATGCTCCAGTCTCATCTTGTCACTCTTTCGGGGATTCAAGGAGGGAACGAATTTGTGACAATCTTTGGACAAGATCGTCATATATTCATCGACTCCATTTTTACCACTTTGACCCAACTAGCCGAGCAACTCAACCATGGAAACTTTCATCACTCTGCATCGGTACTTGCATATAAGGCTCTTGTGACACACCTCACGCCTTTCCTCCAATTTAATATCATCAAGCCTGAAAGTTCAATGATTTGCCAATCGTTTCTTCAAGATACACATACCGAGCTTCGAGTTTTCCGTGATACGATTTTGAAACTCATGTCATCGGTCTCGTCTTCGATATATCAAAGATCACAACTTCAGCAAGTGTATGTTAATGGAGTGCAAGAATCAATGACGCAGATGCAAGAGGATAATGGTCATACGGTTGACAACTTGGAGCCTAACGATGGCACGAGCACAGAATCAGGAGGACAACATGATGCCAGTGGCACGTCAGGGAATGTTCACGAGATTTCTCTTGATGACACCTTACCCATTTATGACGCAGAGCCTGCAAACATGGTACAATGTAATGTGGTTTATGATGTATATGCTAATGATATGCCGCATATTGAGAATTCTGAACCTAATTATGACAAACATGGGATGGAAACGAGTGATAGCAATACCACTTCTGATTCATCCGATGTAAGTCATAATGGGGGAGAGATTGTTCAGAATGCTAAACATCATAATTATCCTATAACTGATTCATTGACTGCTTCTGATTCCAAGATTAAAGAGCTCGAAACAATCGTAGCTCGGCAATCAAAAAATCTTGAGGATGCCAAACTTGAATTTTCTAAGAAAACGGACAAATTTGAAACATACTTTGAAAAACTTGAAAAGTCAAACGTTGTTCTTGAAAGAAAATTGGACCAAACTGTTCTAGATTCTAAAGCTGAAAAGGATAATCTTTTGAAACAAATTCAACTGCTTGAATCTAAGTTGGCATCCCAAGATAGAGTGCTCAAAGAGAATGAGACATTAAAGGCCCAAGTACAGGAAAAGGTCTTTGCTATAGCTGCGTTGAAAAACGAGTTAAGGAAAAGTAAAGGACCTAGTGTGGACACTAAGCTTGAAAAACCATCAATCTTGGGGAAACCGCCTACAAATCAGTTCGTCAGACAACCGATTGTCAGACAACCTACTGCATTTAGATCCGAGCGACCACAATCCTCGAGACCGCGGTTTGCCTCCCAAGTTGATTTGGGTCATATTTCTAGAACTGTCACTCCACCAACTAGGCCTAATGTGACTAAATCAGTTTTAGCAAGACCTCATCACATGATTGCCCCTAGTTTCTCTAAGAATAGTTCAATGAACACGTCTAGAACTAGTTCAACTGATGTGCGCCATGATTTTGGTCAAAGGGAAGCTAATCAAAAGGCACATGTAAGAGATAGCAATGTCCAACCCAGTCAGATGCCTTCTAGATTACCCAACACTGCTAACCGTAGCATGTCTTCTCCTAGGAGCGTCGATCAATCATCTAGGAATTACTCGGACATTAAATATGCTACTTGTAAAACATGTAGAAAATGTGTCTTTACGGCAAATCATGACTCCTGTATTAAAAAATTGCTTAATGAGGTGAACTCCCGTGCTAGACTTAAATCCCAGTGGGTAGCTAAAATCAAACCCTTTGGTAAGATGTGGCGCCCCACTGGTAGAACTTTCACTCTTGTAGGAAACGAGTGCCCTTTAACTCGGATAGCCTCTGATTCTACGAAGATTACTAGGGAGGAAATTGCAAAGGATGATACATCACTTAAGCCTGAACTTAAGATTTTCTATAAAAGGAAACGTTTGCCAACTAAGACAAGTGAATCATCCCCTCAGGCCACCTCTGACACAAGTAAAGCCAACTGTGAACCCCCACGTGCTTCAAGAATAGATATCTCTAACCAATGCAAAAGTATACAAACTCCTAATGAGAATGCAGATACCAAAGTTGATGTTCCAAAAGAACGAAGCGGTCCAATCGTTGTGTACCGTTCAACTAAGGACACTATTAGAGTTTGGTTGCTGAAGAAGCAGATATCAGAGAAACAAATGTCTCAGGGGATTCATGGTTAAGCTGCAAAAAGGACTTACAGTCACATAACAGACTGTAACTCGATCTCAAAAGACAGGAAAGTTCATCCCGATGATGACTTATCCTAAAAACGAGAAATTCATTTTTCTCGGGCATGAGCTTATGTTAAAAACATTCCACGTTTTTAAGCTCATGCACAAGGACTTACAGTCACATAACAGACTGTAACTCGATCCTCAAAGAAAGGAAAGTTCATCCCGATGATGACTTATCCTAAAAACGAGAAATTCATTTTTCTCGGGCATGAGCTTATATCAAAAACATTCCAAGTTTTTAATCTCATGCATTATGGTTTATCATTAAATATCAGATGGTAACCCGTGCATCAAAGAAAGGAAAGTTTATCGCCGATGATAAACTTATCCTAACAACGAGAAATTAAGTTTTCTCGGGCATGAGCTAAAATTAAAAACATTCAAGGTTTTTAAGCTCATGCACAATGACTTACAGTTAAATGTCAGACTGTAACTCGAACTTAAAATAAAGGAAAGATTATCTTTTATGATAACTTATCCTCTTAACGAGAAATTCACCTTTCTCGGTCATGAGCTTGTATTAAAACATTCGAAGTTTTAAGCTCAGAAAGGAAAGTGTATTTTTTAAATAAGAGAACTTTTCCTCGTAACGAGAAATTAACCTTTCTCGGTCATGAGCTTTCCGTTAAAACAGTCAAAGTTTTCAAGCTCATGAACACGACTTCTAAGTAAATGTCAGCTTAGGACTCGTTCTTCAGATAAAAGGAAAGTTTATCGCCGATGATAAACTTATCCTTAACAACGGGAAGTTCACAACTTCTCGGACTTGAGCTTGCTTTTAAGATATTTAACATCTTAAGCTCAAGTAATTGTTTTTCAAAACTTTGAACACAATTTTTCGAGAATTTCTCAAAAGGTTTTTCTAAATCTTTCAAAATTGTGTGTTCAAAAACGTTTTGATAAAACGCGCATGTCTTCTGGAATCGATAATATTTACGAACCTAGAAATGTCATTCAATAATGACACGGGGTTGTAAATAAAGTTCGAGCAGAAGTTCAAAACATGCTCAAAATGGTTTGCTATTATTTCAGATAGTAACCCGCTTTTCATAATCAAGTCAAGCATTTCACCGGAAAGCTTTGACTCAACAACGGGAATTAATTTTCTCGGGAACGTGACGAGGAGGCCAGCATTCGTGAACAAGAACCATGTGAATCTCTCATATGATGTTCTCCATCATTCAGGTCCAACCTCGTAACTTGCTAATCTTGTGAATTCATTATCATATATGATCTTTGCACGTAATAAATACCTTACACTTGTGTTTAAAAGGTATTTAATTTACGTTTCAGCACACCCTCATTAATTTGAGGGGGAGCTTGTGTAATTCCTGAAGATAATTGGACTTGCATTTTTCTTCCCAAATTTTCTTAAAATGCTATTAAATCAATTGATATTAAAAACATCGATTGGGTTAATATTTTTAATATGGGGGAGAAAATGTGATTTAATATGGGATATGATCAATCATAATTGGTTTGACTTAACGTGATAGCTCATCCCGACATGTGCAAAATGTTTTCGGATATCGTAGCATGTGTTAAGGGGGAGCAAAATGGATTTGCAACTTCAAAATGGATTTCATGGTGACATACACTTACCCAAAACATCTCTATTCACGACGGTGAAGATTGTGGTGACATAAGGATGGTAGGATAGGTTAAAGTCCAATGATTTCTCTAGAACCGGAGGAATCTTCCCAAGGACATTCCATAGCTAGAAATAGTAGTCCTTAGGAAAGATGGAGAAAGATTGTGAACGTAGCTGAATGCCGACCAAGTACTTAAGTTAGCACTGGAACAATCACAACAAGGTGCTAGTGATGACGTATTGGTAAGCATTGAAGGGGTTGAAGAATGAAAAAGAATTGTAAAGATAAAGGGTGTAAAGAAAGAAGCCCTCCTTACAACTTTAGGCAGAAACCGGGTCAATACATATGCTATTGAGGTCATTTTTGCTAATGATTCTCGATATTGAAGAAAGACGTCATGGACCCAGTGATGCAATGCACAACCCTTCCCAGCTAACTCAAATATCTCTCAAAAGGTATTTGTTTTAATCACACGGAGATCAACACGTTATCTATTGATTTATTCACTCCGAATAAATTGGTATTGAAAAGGTGGCACTCCTCTCCAGCCTCCGATCACTAAAAATCCAAAATGCACGATCGAGTCTAGAGCCATTTGAGATCATCAAATATCTCATTAGGACACACTTTCATTATTCCTTGCTTGTTCACACAATGTGAAAAGTAAGAAAGATCTTAAGAGTCCTACGCAAAATCTTCATGATCTTGCCTGAACATCCGAGTAATACGAAAGTATTTACAATGAAGATGGAAATCCTTCTTGAGCGAATATCAAAAAGCTCATGGTAGGTGACTTGTGCGATTCTTTATGAATCAAACTTGTGATAACTGGAAAGCAACAGTGGTTTAATTCTTAATTGAACTTAAACTCGTTCCAGGCCTCTTCGCATTATCATATGATCTTGCCAGAACACTAAGAGTGACTCTTTATTGATCACAGTGACGAGTGGAAATCCTTCTAGTGTTAACATCAAACAGCACTTGGTAGGTAACTTGCAAGATTCTATATGAATCAAGCTAGTGACAACTGGAAAGCAACGATGGTGCGGTTCTTAATTGAACTTCACTTGTTCCAGGAACATGAATTGACGGCTTCAAATCATGCGGATAATATTATCCAAATGATTCACTCTTTACGTTCGCAGTCAGCTTTGGACGGTCGAGTAAAGAGAACGGGTTTACCCGCGAAATCTTGTCAAGGAGGTTCTTTATTGAAACTACCTGCCACAAGTACGATATTTAATATCGTCCAACGGTCTTCACCGACCGGAGGTAAATTGCTACCGAATTAGAATGAAATGTTCAAGGCCATTTCATCCGTGTATATTGTTTGTTGCTAACTGTCTTATGCAGCGTAACAAAAAGGTGGCATTGCGGTGTACAATCCAGAAGAAGTCGTCACCACATGCTTATATTACATACAATTAGTACTTCAACAAATTCAAGAAAGCCTGAAGGTCAAGTCTTCCGCTGTATCAAACTCTGAAGCTTTCAAGAATTTAAAAGTATAAGTATGTGGAACATGAAGTCACAAAGAGGCAAAAATCACAAGTGAAGAATGCACAAGGTCAAGGCAAGGAAACATGCTCAAGACTGAAGTCAAAGATCACATCAAGCATATTCACAAGAACAAGATCGAAGACTCAAGCATAGATGCTAGGTTTAAGATTTTGTAAAAAAGATGTGACCTCCCTTAGGGGGAGATTGTTGGAAATACGTTTTTCCAATAAAGTCTCGGTCACATCTTAGTTAGCATAGATCACGAGTTATAGACTATTTAGAACTTTGTTTCTTGGAGCGACCTCCCTTAGGGGGAGATTGTTGGAAATACGTTTTACGTATTTATGAAGGATCGGTCGCTCCAACGATAATTATGTAATGGGCTCGTGATCTATTTAATTATTGTATAGTCCATATAGCCCACATGTAGGGTGGGCTATATATAACCCCTCCTAGCATGTTAGGAGGGGGTTGTTGATTCTCATTTTACACTTAATCATTTATTCATCTTTTCTTTCTCTCTCTACATTTCCCCTTTTCTCTCCTTTCTCTCTTTAATCCTTCATCTCTTTCCTTCATTTCTTTATGTTTATCATCTAAATCAACCAACCTAATCCACCAAATCAATCACATAGAATAGGCCATTAATTACGTAGACCTTCATAACTCATAACATAAAATACTTAGGTTAAATTAATATCATGCTAAATTAATAATTAAAAATAACCTAAGTCATGGTTTAATTAATATCTCATGTTATTAATTAATTTATATCCTAAGTTCATAATTCATAAAATTAACATGTAGCATAAATCATGATTTAACCAACGAACCATGAATCGGGCATGAACTCGACACCGTACCCCGAGCCAAACTCGGGGTACTTGTGCCCCCTTGCTGCCGTGGGTCCCACATGCACCAACCAAGACCAAAAATTGTCTTGGTGGTGGCGGCTAAAAGCAAACCGAACCCCCCCTCGGGTTGGTTATACTAGGCGGCCAAAACAAACACCCTCTTATATCATCCTTTGATTTTAATTTACCCCAAAACATGTTAGATCAATGTTTAATTATCATATTTTAATAAGAATATTAATAACATGTTCATGAAAATAATCAAAGATTTAAAAGAATTAAAAAGAAAGGTTTAGAATGATATACCAATACGTAGCTTGAAAGAGGATGAATAAACACAGTTTATAGCAATGATTTTTGTGATCAAGATCAATCAACAACCACCTATGGTGGTCCTTAAGGTGGCGGCACAAAGAGAGACCAAGGAGGAGGAGAGAAAACTTTTTTAGGTTAAATGCTTATTTTTCATGAAATGTAAAAATGAAAAGAAAAGTTACCATAACCCCCCTTTCATGTAAAAGTAAATGGGCTAAGCCCATTATGGTTATGTGTGCCATGGGTATGGGGCCCCACATGGGGTACCCGTACCTTTTCTCGTGTCCCGATGTTTCGTGTTCGTTCGTGGTTAAACGTGTTCGTGTTTAAAGTGTTTCTGTTTATTTTATCATGTAGTTTATCGTATTCTTAACGCTCGTAATTATATTATATGTATTTACGTAATTATTTTAGTTCGTGTTTTAAAATGGTGATCATGATTTAATTATGTTCACGTGAAATATCTATTAACTGTTTATCATGAGTTCGTACGTAATCGATACTTATCATGTCATACACGTATGCACTTGCTTGATTATTAGCACATGAATGTGATCAATACTAAATAGGGTAAGTTTTAATCTAGGACGTACGATCTTAAGGGCACTATTCATGGTAAAAGCATGCGGGTTTTACAGTAGTAACCATAAAAAATGGTAAGTTTACTACATTTTTAAATGATTTTCCCTTTTTCAAATGTTTTTCTTCAAAAAAACTATATATAAGTTTTTATGGTTTCAGTGTGCTAAACTATTTTTTTCTCATTGTGTGTATTAAACTTTTTAATTTTGATTATTGTGTGTATTTTGAGACGATTTTGCCTTGTAAATTGACCAATTTACCTTCAAAATTTGAAAAAAGTAAGGGTAAAATAGTCACAAAATACATACAATGATATGAATTTAAAAGTTTAATACACACAATGAGAAAAAAAAATAGTTTAGTACACACAACCATAAAAAGTGGTAAGTTTACTACATTTTTAAGTGATTTTCCCTTTTTTAAATGTTTTTCTTCAAAAAAACTAAATATAAGTTTTTTGGTAAAAAACATTTTTTGAAAAAAATCTTTTTCCGAAAATATTTTGAAATTTTTTTTTTCAAATATTTTTAGATAAAAATATTTTTCGAAACTTTTTGAAAAAAAAAATAATTTCTCATTTTTTTCAAAAAAGATTTTTTCAAATTTTTTTTTAAAGTTAAGTGCAAAAGTCATTTTAGGGTTGTAAAAAGACTAAAACACCCCTAAGATAACAAACAATTTTAACTTTTAACGAAAAATATTTGCACATTCCGTCCTCAGGGATGTATGGTGTATCACTTTACAACCACATGATGTATGTTGCGCGAAATATTTATGAGGGATGTAATTCAAACTTTTGACAACCCACATGAATGATTCCGTCCTCGGGTTTGGGTCACGTGTAAACAAGTTAGAGTCGACATAGCTGATCTGATTATTTAAACATGTTAGGTTTAAGTTGAGGTTTGCTAACCCGCCAACCTGCCAACCCCAACGCGATTTGAATTGTCACCCCTAACTAGATGTAAGATATTTATAATAAAGTAGCATGATTTTTGTTTACTTATTTTTCTCTTTAATAATCTTGTGTAAATTGAATGTAAAATATTTATAATAAAGTAGCATGATATTTGCGTAGTACGACGACAAGTACTTGTTGACTTTTTTTCCTATCAAATTAATTTTAAAGTATAAAGAATTTAAATCAAAATAAAGTAAACCTACTAAAATTAAAAGAAAAATAAAAATTCGTAAAATATATCAAAATAGATGTCAATTTAAAAAATACAAAATACTAAAAAAAAATAGGTAAAAGTTAGATTGTAAAAAATAAAGAGATTAATATGTATTCCTATTTAAAATAAATAGATTTTTTAATAAGTTTTTATCAAAAGTTATTGGAAAATAAATTGATCATTTAATATTACAGCTTTTTGTTATGATCCAATAATTAGATTTGTTTTCTTTTATCTTAATTTTTAATGATGCAAGATAACATAAACATAATATTTCCACGCGGGAAAAAAAGTTTAAATTGGTTTAGTTTTTTAAAGATGTTTCAACCACGTAAGAATTAAAAATAGTAAACAAAAATCGCCTTATGTGTATTCTTATTTTCCACCGCCTAACAAAACGTTCCAAATACATAACTTTTTGATACCAACATTAGATAAGATTCCAGATACGTACTGCAACTAGTTGTACCAACCGTTATAGCTACATAAAAATTTGCCGCCAACATTAGATACCATTCCCAATACATCTACATATTTGGCATCAACAGTGCCAACCGTCCCAAATACATAAGTATTTAGCACCGCTGACTCAAAGTGTACCAAATACACATGTATTTGGTACCATCATGCGAAATCGTTCCAAATGCATACGTATTTGGAACAGTTTTTGTAACACACCCAAATATTCATACTTTAGTTCAGCGGAAGAATCGTTGGTGTTACGGGATAGCATTACTCAAATCATAGACAAAGCTTAAAAATCGCGTCGTTTAATAATAAAGCATTTTCCATTCATAAATATCAAATTACATAGGTCCCAAGTCATAGTATTTCATATAATTTTACAAAACATTTGAATGGAAATTTTATTTGAATGCGGGCCATAAATTCTTGTCGTATTCTCGAGAATTATATTCAAGGACCTGAGATAAAACATGTTATAAAGTCAGCGAAAACACCGAGTGTATTCATAGAATTTAATAAAATCCATTAATATATCACCGATATATAATTATTACCGAAAATCATTTTGTACAAATCATTGTCGTAGGCTATAAAATAAGCCAAAAACATTTTATGCAAACCATTGTCGTAAATCATAATATAGGCTTTTGCCTTCAAAAGCATTATACGAATCATTGTCGCAAAAATATCATACAATACGTTTTATAACGTTGTATAGAGTTAAATAAAAACCGTTATATGAAATGGTTATGTAAACCAAAAACACGAACATAATATCAGTAATAAGACCCCGTATTGCTAGTCAGGCAATATATTATAATTCAATGTGTATATCAGTATTTTCAATATTGGATTATTAGAAGCCGCATGACATTGCTACCTTAATATAACAAACAACGGGTATCTAACCCGTAATTCCTTTGCCCATCTAAAATAGTGCGTCGTCACAATAATCACGCTTATATATATCTTCTCGTACATAAATTCGCTTACCAATCAATGTGGCACGACGGGGATCAACCGTCAAGGCGCGAACTGGGGTGATCTTCCCCAAATAGTACTATTATATGCATAAGCGTCTACCAAATCCCGGTAGTTCACAATTCATGCTAATGGGACTTTTAGTGACATAACATGACTAATAATAATCCATTTCAGTTCATACATCGGGTCATATAATCATTCGGGTCCATATCAATAAGCAAACAATCGGGACAACTGGTGTCCTATTTTATTAAAACTAACATGTTATCTCCCTCGCGGGTTTATAAAACATTTCATAAAACATTTAAAAGAGTGTGAGGATATGATCTCACGTTGATTGGGGAAGGCGGGTTATCGGCGATTTGTATGTACGGTACGTGCTTCAATCACGGAAACCTAGACAAATAATACTCGGTCTTAGACTCTTGTCCAGTGACTTTATAAAAATAATGGTTATGTATATATGATGATATCATAATTATGATGATGATCAAGTGGGATTTTATCTCTTAATACAACATTATAGTTGTTATGTGTTAGTCAATGTAGACTAGTTATACTAGTTTCAACCCAATTACATATTAAGGCCCAATAAGCCAATTAAGAGTTAAATTCATTATATTAGCCCATTTATACATTTAATACCAGGCCTATACTCATATGTTGGGCCCAAGTGGGTTAAGCCTATGAGTAAGTCCATTAGTGTTAAGCCAAACTAGTTGGGCTAATAGTCCAATAAGGCTACTTTGGCATGTTAATGTCCATAAGTTATAAAGCTCGAGTTTATTGGTTTTTACTTGTCAAGTGTACTTACATATCAGTGGATGAGTTATAAAAATGTTACATTAGACGGGTCCGACCGTCTAAGTTTTATTTGACGAAAACGTTAATCTTTCGGTTTTAGCCGAAAAGACGTAAAACTTATATATAGTTTTATAACTTTAGAAAACATTTGAGTTTTTATTTTATAAAATGTCATACTTATTTACCATAGTATTCAACTTATTTTATAAGTATTATCATAAGTTATTGGGTTTTATATATGTATTTTATAATAATATTACTCGAGTGCTTATTTTATATTATATACTTTTATTTCCAAATCTGATTATCAAAGTCACTTTCACCATTTTTTCCATATCTTGAGTTCCACAAGGAGATAGAAGCTCAAATTTGGGCAGCACAAACTACATGATATGTGCTACAAATAACTCCATTTTAGCTACTGCTCAATCATCTTCTAAGTATCCCTAATAATTCGTCCAAAACAGACTATACAGATTTGTACCTTAATAGTATTTTGATCATATCTTGCACATTTTATTGATTCCATTGAGTGACCAACTCACCACATATGTAAAAATCATATATCTAACTGTATATTCAAAAATCCAAGCCTTTTTACCAAGTGTTCATATGGTTACTTACTGTTTTATACATCCTATAAATTTAATCAAGATTTTAACATCTTTATATGCAGATTTTAGTCTTTTTAACCAAATCTATTAACACAAAATCCCCACATAATTCTTTGATCATCATTCATCATCATATACATATACATTTATAAACAAAATACATAATTACTTTTACAAAATTACAAGATTATAGGAAGGAAACAATCTTTATACCACTCAATAAGATGAAAGATTGAGATTTTTGGATGAATAGGACTTGGTTTTGGGTAACCAATCTTATGAAATATCAAGCCACTTATAGGATCACCAAGAATATGTAGACTCCTTGAGAAATCATCCCTTGATCTTCATGAAATATCCTTTCTAGTTGTTAAGATCACCTCAAATCATCATGTCTTCAATGGGTTTTCATCTTGTGCAAGTTAAACACAAGATTCATGGTAGAATTTTTGATCAAATGTGGTGTTTTGTGGTGATGTATGGACGAAAAAGGGAGAGAGTTGAGAGAGATTTAGAGTGGTTTGCATGTATCTAAATGAGAGAAATGGTTTGTGGTTTGTTATTTTAAGAGTTAGTGGTTTTGAGTAGAAACTAAGGACAAGTGTCCTTAGTTTTATCTTATGTTGACACATAATAGAGTGTGTTGGTGAAGCTTTGGCCTCCCCTTAGTGGGGGTGGGGCAAGTGTAATCTTGTCTCATCCCCACTAATTTACCGGTACTCCTAGATTCTAGTTTCCTCGATTTGCGTGCCCTCATGTCGTTTTACGAAAAACGTTTTTATAAATTATGAATCAACGGCACAAAACGAATATAATAAAAAATTGTCTCATCAAAAACGGAGTTCAAAAACGTAAATACGTAAACCTAGGGTTTCCGGTTTAGTCGTAAAGGACGTTAAATTATGCACGTAAGCCCTAATTTCAACCCGTAAATTTGTGAGTTTATGAACCATCACAAATTAAAATTCCAAAATAATATTCAAGAATAAATTTATTTCCTGAGATGTCGGACTGTCACCAAAAACGGTGTATGAAACGTAAGCACGTAGCGTAGAGTTCTCCGATTTAGACGTAGTCGATGCTACTTTTGTGACACCCCCAAAATGAGTCAAATGCAGCAGAAATAATATTTGGGTGTCACGTAGGTGGATCAACAGCAGACAGAATATAGAGAAACAGATAAAAGATTATTCTTACATTTATTACATGATTGAAAGTGCAAATAGTATTAAAATAGTCTTTAACATTGTTCAATAGTTTGAATTGTTCCCCAGTTTATAAAACCCCAGATGAGCTCTATAAATGCAGCCTATCATGATGCTTGACTCCATGCACACCAATACCTGCTTCAGTTTCCTGAGAAAACATGCTAAGAGAGTCAACATAAAGTTGGTGAATTCATAGGTTTAATTAAAATAAGTTTGGACAATAAACATTCACTGAAGTAGTAATGCACAAAGCATCAATACTTAAAAGTAATTACATTCCCATATTGCCTGAAACTGAGACTTGACAGTTAAGTCCTTAACAAATAAGGACCCTTCGCCTTATAAAAAGGCACCCATAAAAATAATAAGTGTTGACATGTGAAACATCTGTTGTCCTGGCCTAGGCACAGTGAGCATGACTCACCCAGATGGGGACGGTCAATCCCAAATAGATCTGTTTATAACATTCAGGTAATTCAATAATTCTAACAGTTTCAGATGCACGGGTCATGCGGGTTCATCTACAATAGGAAATGTAATCAAAGGTTTCGCAGTTCAATCCATGTCCATAAAATAAAATATGTTGCATGTTTTCTTCCCCAATAAAAGGTTTAAGAGTTTGTCAATATATAAAGTGGGGTCATGAACTCACCTCAGTAGTACATCAATAAGTCAGTAGATAAATCTGATAAGGATGCTCACGATACAATCAACGACCTAAATAATTATAAAGTCTCAGTAAATGCATAACATAATGCATATAAGTTTCAGAATAACTCTGTGCATGCTTATACTGGTTTTAAGCATTTTATTATGATACTTGTATTTTTAGTTCATCGTTGTACAAGTTCTATTAGTATTTATTTTAAGTATAAAATAAATAATAAGGTTAAATTAATTAATCCATTTAATTAATACTTTGTACTTGTGTTGTTTATAAAACACATTAAATATTTATAAAAGGTAATTTTTTTATATATATTTAAAGTAATAGAAAATAAATATAATTTTTATTTTTATTTTATAAGTTATTCATTTCTGATTTATATTCAATGTATAAATAAGGTTTATAAAACATATAACATTTTAATAAAATTCCACGTTTACGTAGTGTTTATAATTATTAAATTATAAGTTTGGAAAAATAACAATTGTTACGTTAATTTAAGTTTTACGTTTTAAATAACGGATATAAATATATAGAAATTTTAGGGTTCGTTATACTTTGTATAAAATATGTTTTAGTCCTTTTATTTAAATAATTACCCGTGGTTAAATTACTTTTATACCCCTAGGGTTTCTAAGTCTTTCAAGTAATTACATTTTGGTCCCTCCCTAGTTACACGTGCAACTAGGGTTTGTTTAAGTTTCGTTAAATGGCAAAAATGGTCCCTAAACATTTGGATTATATTAGGGCTTATTATAGTTTCACATATTGGCATTTTTAGTCCTCCATCATTCGGCTAATAATTAGGTTTAATATTAAGTTACACAAATGCCCCCTAGGGCTTGTATATCTTTCGGCAAATGGTAGAAATCACCCTTAGGGTTTACCTAAGGTTCGAATAAGTTTGCTAAGTTGGCATAAATTCCCCCTAGGGCTTTTACTATGTTTCGGTATATAACAAATGAGATCCCTAGGTTTTCTTAAGTTTACACAAATTACCCTAACACCATATTAATTTCCATTTAAATCCTTTTTATCACCTTAAAGTTTCGGATAGTGTTTGAAACACAATCTTAACTCTCGGCAATTTACAAAAGTGGTCATATAGTTTATATTTTTGGAAAATAAGTTTCTACACTTGTTTATTTAGATCCCTACACTTTGTAAAACTATAAATCCAACCCGAAAGTATTATATCTTCCATTTTAACCCGAAATACTATAGATTTACTATTTTAACCCAAAGTTTCATAGATATTGCATTTTAATACCATATATTTATAGATCTATTATTATAAACCAAAAAGTTTACAAAGTTACATTTTTGACACTAAAAGTTTTATAAAAACATTTTATTTAGTGACAATGAATATTTATTTAGGCAACTTATTATAGTGAGCTTAAAACTAAACCTTATAAAGCATAATAGCGAACTTATCATTTTAAGGCACCAATAAGCATAAATCTAGTATTTCTAGTTATATCTAAACATTACAAGATTACCCAAAATGGAAATATGGGCTTAAACCCCACGTCCAAAAATCATGCATGCTTAGGTTTCCATAGTTTTTTTTCAAGTTTAACAAGATCATGGTGACATGTTCTTCATGGTTGATAAGTTTTTACATCATTTTAAGCCATAGTAAAAATCAAGCCGTGAGTTATTATAGATTTAGGGTTTCATATACTTGTTTCAATATTAACTTTTACTAAGAATCACCATGTGTATGTTAATATGTATGAAAGTAAATGTATAGAAAGATAGGTTTTAGATTGGACTTACTTGTTTAGATAGGTTTAGGAGTGATAGGAGAATGAGTAAGAACAAGAGTTAAGCTTTCAACAATGGAGGTCTTGGTGACCTAAAACAAGCCGCGGGCTTCAAGGAGAGCTTCTAGGGCTTCTTTCTTGCTTCAATGATCAAGGTACTTGTAGGATGAGTTAATGATTAACTTTTATGTAGTATGAGACATAATCTAAGAGTAGTAAACGAGCTTGGAGATTTATTAATGGTGGAAAGGTGTTTAGCCGTAGGTTTTTAGAGAGAGAGTGAAGGTGATGGAGTGAAATGTGTTTGCAAGTGAATTGTGTTGTGGGTTGTGTGTGTTTCGGCTAAAAACAAGGAAAGAGAGAGTATCCAATGAGATCTTGGTACCTAGTACCTTGTATCTTTCAAGATATACTTAGATTTTGTGTTGGATACTTGGTTGGTTTATTCACCACATGCTAAAAATAGCAAATTGATTTTCCTTCCATACTTGCAAATGTTGCCGTGTGTTTTGGGTTCAAAAGAGACAAGACATGACTTAGAATAGTGTTTTGGTAATGTGTAAGTAGTGTGTAAGAAAAAGGTGAGGTTAGTATAGAAAAGCATGGTTTAGCATAGTGTATTAGTGGGAATACACTTGATAATACTAGTAAGTTAGCTAACAATGATGAAAGTGTAAGCATGTATACATGTACACATATATACATGCATGTGGGAAGGTTTTTGATAACTTTTTGCCAAGTGTTGTATGGGAATAATAGCCATTGTTTAATATTGTATGTATTTGTTGAGTTGTATGTATTTTTGTTGAAGCTTTTAGGTAATTTGTGAAAGTGTATATTAAATACATCACTATAACTATTTTACTTAAATAAAGTAATATAAGTGACAATGTAAGATAATGTACATTGTTTTAAAGTGTTAGGTGTTTATTCCTTTTAGGTAATATATGTAAATATGTACATATAAAATAAATACAAGTACTTAATAAATAGATTAAGTAGAGTTACAGTTTAACTCAAAAATATGTACTGAGGTGATGAGTTTATTATTAAGTCAAGTGGCCAGTCAGTTGCCAGAGTAGTCAATAAATGACTAAGAGTTCATATAAATGTAAAATAAATATGAAAGGTAGTATGACAAAAGGTATATGATAAATAATAAGTCATATAGAAGTAAAATTATATAAATTCCAAAAATAAATAGTACAACAGTTGACAAAGTCAATAAGGTAAAATCAGAGGTTTTACAGCACCATCCCGTTATTTTAGCTTTGTCCTCAAAGCTTAAGATGAAGCTATTGGTCAGGTGAACAAGTGTGGGTACTTGGTCTTGAACTAGTCTTCTCGTTCCCAAGTGAACTCAGGGCCTCTCCTAGAGTTCCAACTTACTTTGACCAACGGGATGCGACTGCGTTTCAATTTCTTAACTGTCCTCTCCATGATTTCCACTGGTTCTTCTATGAACTGGAGTTTGTCGTCAAATTGAACTCCCTCCAATGGCATAGCCAGTGGTTCTTCAGCATAGCACTTCTTCAGGTTAGACACATGAAAGGTAGAGTGAACCCGACTCAGTTGCTGGGGTAACTCTAAACGATAAGCTACTTCCCCGATCCTGGCTATTACTTTGAAAGGGCCAACATAACGTGGATTCAGTTTTCCACGTTTGCCAAAGCGTACAACGCCCTTCCAAAATGATACCTTGAGCATGACACGGTCACCTACTTCAAATTGCATAGGTTTGCGTTTCAGGTCCGCTTAGCTCTTTTGTCGATCATGAGCAGCTTGAATTCTCTGCTTGATGAGGACGATCGTGTCTGTAGTCTCCCAGATTAATTCTGGTCCAGTAAGCTGAAATTCACCTACTTTTGCCTAGTACACAGGCGATCGGCATTTGCGACCGTACAATGCTTCAAAAGGGGCAGCCTTGATACTGGCATGATAACTGTTGTTGTATGAGAATTCCACTAAAGGAATGTGGTCAACCCATCCATTTCCAAAATCAATCACACATGCTCGTAGCATGTCCTCTAGAGTCTGGATGGTCGTTCACTTTGACCATCAGTCTGCGGATGATAAGCAGTGCTCATATCCAAATTTGTACCTAAGGCTCGTTGGAAAGCCTTCCAAAAGTTTGACATGAACCTACCATCTCGATCACAGATTATCGACACTGGTATTCCATGTTTGGTCACAATCTCCTTCAGGTACGTTCTTGCTATTCTTGCAAGGGAATCGTTCTCCCTAATTGAAAGGAAATGAGCGGACTTGGTGAGTCGATCGACGATTACCCAGATAGTATCGTAACCGTGAGATGACTTTGGGAGTTTGGTGACAAAGTCCATGGTGATGTTGTCCCACTTCCATTTCGGTATCTTGGATTGTACAAGTAAACCCGATGGTCTCTGGTGTTCAGTTTTGACACGAGCACAGGTCAAACATTTCTAAACGTAGGTGGCAATGTTGGCTTTCATACTCGGCCACCAATATAACTTCTTCATATACTGATACATCTTTTCAGATCCGGGATGTATAGAATATTTCGACTTATGAGATTCGTGCATGATCACGTTCCTCAAATCTCCATAGCAAGGTAACCAACTTCGTCCGTGAAGGCATAGGGTTCCATCTGCTCTAGGTTCTAGCTTCTCCTTACTAAGATCGGTTCTGAGCATTCTCCCGACATCTTCCTTCACGAAGTTTTCAGGTAATTGTGCTTGAGTCTGAGCTTCCAAAATCTTTTTGGGTAGATCCAAACTGATTGTCATAACTAATGCCCGAACTCTCATAGGAGGGTCCGTTTCCTTACGGCTTAAAGCATCAGCAACCACGTTTGCTTTACCAGGGTGGTATTTGATCTCGCAGTCGTAGTCACTCAACAACTCTATCCAACGGCGTTGTCTCATGTTCAGCTCCTTCTGATCCAATATGTGTTGCAAACTTTTGTGGTCAGTATGCACTGTGCACTTTGTTCCGTATAGGTAATGTCTCCAGATTTTGAGATCAAAAACTACGGATCCAAGTTCTAGATCGTGAGTGGTGTAATTCTTATCATGCTTCTTCAGTTATCTTGAAGCATAGGAAATCACTTTCATCCTCTGCATCAATACTGCACCTAAGCCCTTGTGTGAGGCATCACAGTACACAACGAAATCATCGGTGCCTTTAGGCAAGGCCAGTATGGGTGCACTGCATAACTTCTGCTTGATCAGTTGGAAAGCTGATTCTTCCTTCTCTCCCCAATCGAACTTTATTCCTTTCTGTGTGAGTTTGGTCATCGGTTTGGCTATTTTGGAAAAATCTTCAATGAATCTGCGGTAGTACCCGGCAAGGCCTAGAAATTGGCGGATCTCCGTCGGTGATTTAGGAGATACCCAATCCTTGACAGATTCGACCTTTGCTGGATCCACGTGAATACCGTTACTATCGATGACATGACCAAGGAATTGCACTCTAGGAATCTAGAATTCACATTTGGAGAACTTAGCATAGAGCTGCACCTCCTTGAGTACCTTTAGTACTTGTGCAAGATGTTCCCCGTGTTCTTGTTCGTTCTTGGAATAAATGAGTATGTCGTCAATAAAGACGATCACGAATTTATCCAGGTAGGGTCTGCACACGGTTCATAAGGTCCATGAAAATAGCTGGTGCATTGGTCAACCCAAATGGCATAACCTGGAATTCGTAATGACCGTAACAGGTTCTAAAAGCTGTATTTGGAATATCTTCCTCCCTGACTCGTAGTTGATGGTATCCAGATCTCAAGTCAATCTTGGAATACACACTTGACCCTTGCAGTTGGTCAAATAGGTCGTCAATGCGAGGAAGCGGATAACGATTCTTCACAGTTAACTTATTCAGCTCTCTGTAACCGATGCACATTCGAAAAGAACCATCTTTCTTTTTGACAAATAACACAGGAGCTCCCTATGGTGAGGAACTGGGTCGAATGAATCCTTTGTCAGATAGTTCTTGAAGTTGCTCAACTAGTTCTTTCATCTCTGATGGTGCCAACCGGTATGGAGCTTTAGCTACAGGTGCAGCTCCGGGAACCAAATCAATTTGAAATTCCACTTGTCGGGTCGGTGGTAAGCCTAGCAACTCATCAGGAAAAACTTCTGGAAAATCTCGGACGATGGGTACGTCCTTGATTTGCTTCTTCTCAGACTTGTCTTCTTCATCTGTTTGAGAAATATGGGCCAAGAAGATAGGACATCCTCTCAACAAATATTTCTGAGCTTTTGTACAAGAGATAACACTAAGTCTAGTGTCAGTGAGGTCGGTGTTACCGTCTCCTCGAATGATTAGATTTTCTTTTCCCGATGGAATACGGACTAGCTTTTCGTCAAAAACAATGACTGCGCGGTATCTCGCTAACCAGTCCATGCCAATAATAACATCAAAACTACCAAGGTTTACGGGGATAAGGTCAATGTTGAACGGATGTTTTGAAAGATTTAAGGTACAACCTCTAATGATAGTGTCAGCATCTACAGTTTTACCGTCAGCTAATTCTACGGAGTAACGGTGATCTAAGCTTGTAGGAATAACTTCTAGTACTTGGCTAAATTCAGTGGATATAAAACTTCGGTATGCTCCAGTGTCAAACAAAACATATGCATAACGATTTTTCAATAGAAATGTACTAGTAACGACATTCAAATCGGGGTTGGCCTTTGCATTTCCGACCACGTACACTCTGGACGAAGCTCCTCCACTGTTCTTGTTCTTGTTAGCCCGCTTAGGGAAACTTGGACTCACGTGTCCTGGTGCTCCACACTCATAGGACACAACTCCCTTCTTGGGTCCATTGTTGTTTCCTCCAGTAGGTTGTGGTTCCCCTGCTGTCCATTCCCGTTCCCACGGGCATTGTATCCGACCCTGTTGTTGTAGTTCCCAGTGTTTTGAGTGGGTCATGCCTGAGTGACAGGATTAACTCGACAGGTTTTAGCAAAATGACCCACTTATCCACATCTGTAGCAGGTCTGGCATGGGCTATCAACAATATGATGATAGTTGCACTTTGAGCACAAAGGTTTGGCGCCCACGTACGAGTTAGCTCCTGAAGAGGTAGCACTGTAAACTTGCCCAACATTCTGCTTCTTAGGATGCTGCTGGTGTTGACTGCGGAAATACTCGTCTGCCTTTCGCTTGTTGTCAGTCTGCCTCTCGGATATGGTACAGACTCTTTTGTTTATCAACTCAGTAGCGAACTCAATGGCATTCTCGACGGTAGTAGGTCGAGATGCGAGCACACTGTCGTGAATGGCGTCTTGGAGTCCACCCACATACTTCTCAATCTTATCTTCCTCCTCCACAAACATTCTGGTACACATTAGGGTCAACTCTTCGAACCTTTGGTTGTACGCAGTGATGTCATTGTTCCTGCATCTGAGATCCCACAATTTGATCTCAAGATTCTTCATTTCTCCCCTTGGACAGTATTTCTCTGTCATTCTCTCCTTCAGCTCAGTCCAGTTGAGAGCATATGCATCATCGTGTCCAAGAGTAGCAACAACAGAGTTCCACCAAGTAAGAGCACTCTCAAGTAGGGTGCAGGTGGAAAACTTCACTTTGTTCTCTTCTGCACAGTCGCTGATGGGAAATACCGTTTCCAACCTCTCAAACCACTGCATCAGTTCCACCACTCCCTCTTTGCCCTTGTAGTAGGAAGGCTTACATTTCAAGAAGTCGGGGTAAGAGCAACCCCTGGTGGTCTGGTTATTCCGGCGGTTGTTGGAGTTTTGACAATCGTCTACGTTTCTACTGGCAGCCATCGCAGATGCGATGCCTTGACGTTTTGAGTAGTGTCGGCATTGTTGGGGTTCGTTCTAGTGATTACCATTTTTCTATAATTATACACAAAAATGAAATCATTACTTCAAGGTGTTAACGCAGTTTTATATAATTACACGAAAAGAAATTCATGCATAGACTTTGCAACAAATTGGATAACCTGTTTGAAGTTCATAATATAATACAGTACAGGATATAACAAAACCTAATGAGTACATGCCATAAGTATATAATAGGAATATAGTACAAAATGCACAACCTGATCCAAGACAGAGCACAGTCCGCCTGTCTGGGATGGTGGTACATGAAATCTAAAGTACATCATCTATGAATCCCTAATCTAAATAGTAGGGAATAAAAAGATACAACTGACTAAAGAAAAGTACAGATACATGAGATCCTATATCATGATAGCCGGGATGCAACCCTAATAGCTTATCATGATGTTCAAAAGATCTAGTACATCTAATCTACTAGTGCCTAACGGACTCCTCGGATACGGCTGGTGCCACAGGCGGTGATGAGACAGCTGGTGCCTGAATGGCAACCTGCATCGTGGTCATGGAAGTCCTGGTCTCCTTGAGAAGTCGGAGTGCCTTAAGGAACTGGTCTCTGAGAGTCTGCTGAACTCCCATGAGATGAGCGGTCTCTGACGTGAATCCCTGATGACGGACCTCCTGGAGGTCGAAGAAAATAGCAAGAGTCTCCTCCATGGTCAAGAGGGCGGTATGAGTGTCCGTCTGCTGGCTCTGGAGCAAGTAGATCTGCTCACGGAGGAACTCATTCTCATCCAGCAACCACTGGAGAGAATGATAAGTAGTCGACCACGCCCCTCGTGCAGCGTGTACCTCCGCACTCACAGTCCAAGATAGAAGGTCCTGACGCTGCTGTAGGACAACGCGCTCGGTCTGTCCGGCTGATAGCAGAGCAAGAATATCTGCTACATCCTGGGCCTGGCGTGCGGACAGTGCCGTAATCTGGGCCTGAACAGGGTCAGCATGTCTAGCCCTGGAACCCTCACCGATCTCGAAAGTGGAATCGAGAGGTGCCTCGTACCTCCTCTTACGAGGTGGCAGAGACTCGGGTGCATGCTCCCGTAGAGAAGTCACAAGTGGTACAGGTGGTATGGCAGCAGGAGGCTGGACCTCTTCCCCAGCGGGGGAAATAGGTGGAGTAGAGATAAGTGCCTCGATAGATGCGGCGTCGACAGAAGTGTGACTATCGTCGGAGTCACTGACAGATAACCATCCACATAAGACGGTCGTCGGGGATACGGCAGCAGGTGTATCGGTAGGTGATGTCATGGTAAATCTGAAAGTAATATAGTTTTAATTGACATATGTATAAACTTACTCAAGTTAAAAGTTTTGGGAAATAATAATTTAAAATTATATAATAGTGTCGTTTAACACTCGCCATGTTAAAGGTTACGTTAATACTTATAAGATTAATCAACCGGATGTTAACAATCAATGCACAGGAAATCACACAATCGATGTATGCTCTACGTTCGATATGCTTAACTATTAAAGTCCTGAAAATCCCAAAAGATTTTTAAAGCATTTATAGTCCAGATTATATAAATATTTTATTTTTATATTTATTTTAATTTTGGTTCTGATTCTCTATAACTATCGCTCTGATACCATTCTGTGACACCCCAAAATTGAGTCAAATGCAGCGGAAATTATATTTGGGTGTCACGTAGGTGGATCAACAGCAGACAGAATATAGAGCAACAGATAAAAGATTATCCTTACATTTATTACATGATTGAAAGTGCAAATAGTATTAAAATAGTCTTTAACATTGTTCAATAGTTTAAATTATTCCCCAGTTTATAAAACCCTAGATGAGCTCTATAAATGCAACCTATCATGATGCTTGACTCCACGCACACCAATACCTGCTTCAGTTTCCTGAGAAAACATGCTTAGAGAGTCAACATAAAGTTGGTGAATTCACAGGTTTAATTAAAATAAGTTTGGACAATAAACATTCACTGAAGTAGTAATGTACAAAGCATCAATACTTAAGAGTAATTACATTCCCATATTGCCTAAAACTGAGACTTGACAGTTAAGTACTTAACAAATAAGGACCCTTCGCCTTATAAAAAGGCACCCATAAAAATAATAAGTGCTGACATGTGAAACATCTGTTGTCCTGGCCTAGGCACAGTGAGCATGACTCACCCAGATGGGGACGGTCAATCCCAAATAGATCTATTTATAACATTCAGGTAATTCAATAATTCTAACAGTTTCAGATGCACGGGTCATGCGGGTTCATCTACAATAGGCAATGTAATCAAAGGTTTTGCAGTTTAATCCATGTCCATAAAATAAAATATGTTGCATGTTTTCTTCCCTATTAAAAGGTTTAAAAGTTTGTCAATATATAAAGTGGGGCCATGAACTTACCTCAGTAGTACAACAATAAGTCAGTAGATAAATCTGATAAGGATGCTCACGATACAATCAACGACCTAAATAATTATAAGGTCTCAGTAAATGCATAACATAATGCATAAAAGTTTCATAATAACTTGGTGCATGCTTATACCTGTTTTAAGCATTTTATTACGATACTTGTATTTTTAGTTCATCGTTGTACAAGTTCTATTAGTATTTATTTTAAGTATAAAATAAATAATAAGGTTAAATTAATTAATCCATTTAATTAATATTTTGTACTTGTGTTGTTTATAAAACACTTTAAATATTTATAAAAGGTAGTTTTATATATATATTTAAAGTAATAGAAAATAAATATAATTAATATATTTATTTTATAAGTTATTCATTTCTGATTTATATTCAATATATAAATAAGGTTTATAAAACGTATAACATTTTAATTAAATTCCACGTTTACCTAGTGTTTATAATTATTTAATTATAAGTTTGGAAAAATAACAATTGTTACGTTTATTTAAGTTTTACGTTTTAAATAACGGATATAAATATATAGAAATTTTAGGGTTCGTTATACTTTGTATAAAATATGTTTTAGTCCTTTTATTTAAATAATTACCCGTGGTTAAATTACTTTTATACCCCTAGGGTTTCTAAGTCTTTCAAGTAATTACAATTTTGGTCCCTCCCTAGTTACACCTGTAACTAGGGTTTGTTTAAGTTTCGTTAAATGGCAAAAATGGTCCCTAAACATTTGGATTATATTAGGGCTTATTGTAGTTTCACATATTGGCATTTTTAGTCCTCCAACATTCGGCTAATAATTAGGTTTAATATTAAGTTACACAAATGCCCCCTAGGGCTTGTATATCTTTCGGCAAATTGTAGAAATCACCCTTAGGGTTTACCTAGGGTTCGAATAAGTTTGCTAAGTTGGCATAAATGCCCCCTAGGGCTTATACTATGTTTCTTTATATAACAAATGAGATCCCTAGGTTTTCTTAAGTTTACACAAATTACCCTAACACCATATTAATTTCCATTTAAGTCCTTTTTATCACCTTAAAGTTTCGGATAGTGTTCGAAACACACCCTTAACTCTCGGCAATTTACAAAAGTGGTCATATAGTTTATATTTTTGGAAAATAAGTTTCTACACTTGTTTATTTAGATCCCTATACTTTGTAAAATTAGAAATCCAACCCGAAAGTATTATATCTTCCATTTTAACCCGAAATACTATAGATTTACTATTTTAACCCAAAGTTTCATAGATCTTGCAATTTAATACCAAATATTTATAGATCAATTATTTTAAACCCGAAACTTTACAAAGTTACATTTTTGACACTAAAAGTTTTATAAAAACATTTTATTTAGTGACAATGAATATTTATTTAGGCAACTTATTATAGTGAGCTTAAAACTAAACCTTATAAAGCATAATAGTGAGCTTATCATTTTAAGGAACCTATAAGCATAAATCTAGTATTTCTAGTTATATCTAAACATTACAAGTTTACCTAAAATGGAAATATGGGCTTAACCCCACGTCCAAAAATCATGCATGCTTGGGTTTCCATAGTTTTTTTCAAGTTTAACAAGATCATGGTGACATGTTCTTCATGGTTGATAAGTTTTTACATCATTTTAAGCCATAGTAAAAATCAAGCCATGAGTTATTATAGATTTAGGGTTTCATATACTTGTTTCAATATTAACTTTTACTAAGAATCACCATGTGTATGTTAATATATATGAAAGTAAATGTATAGAAAGATAGGTTTTAGATTGGACTTACTTGTTTAGATAGGTTTAGGAGTGATAGGAGAATGAGTAAGAACAAGAGTTAAGCTTTCGACAATGGAGGTCTTGGTGACCTAAAACAAGCCGTGGGCTTCAAGGAGAGCTTTTAGGGCTTCTTTCTTGCTTCAATGATCAAGGTACTAGTAGGATGAGTTAATGATTAACTTTTATGTAGTATGAGACATAATCTAAGAGTAGTAAATGAGCTTGGATTTTTATTAATGGTGGAAAGGTGTTTAGCCGTAGGTTTTTAGAGAGAGAGTGAAGGTGATGGAGTGAAATGTGTTTGCAAGTGAATTGTGTAGTGGGTTGTGTGTGTTTCGGCTAAAAACAAGGAAAGAGAGAGTATCCAATGGGATCTTGGTACCTAGTACCTTGTATCTTTCAAGATATACTTAGATTTTGTGTTGGATACTTGGTTGGTTTATTCACCACATGCTAAAAATAGCAAATTTACTTTCCTTCCATACTTGCAAATGTTGCCGTGTGTTTTGGGTTCAAAAGAGACAAGACATGACTTAGAATAGTGTTTAGGTAATGTGTGTAAGTAGTGTGTAAGAAAAAGGTGAGGTTCGTATAGAAAAGCATGGTTTAGCATACTGTATTAGTGGGAATACACTTGATAATACTAGTAAGTTAGCTAACAATGATGAAAGTGTAAGCATGTATACATGTACACGCATATACATGCATGTGGGAAGGTTTTTGATAACTTTTTGCCAAGTGTTTGATGTAGCCTTTTTACACACCTTTAGGAAAAGGAGGCAAAATAGTGGAAAGTATTAAGTGTCGATTTAGGAAAACCAAGCACTAATGACCAACGAGAAGTTCGTTTCCCAAGGAGGCTAGTTTGTTGTGTAAGAAATGATTAATTATGTGATTATATGATTATGAGAAAGAAAATAGAAAGGGGATAAGAAGAGAATGACGGTTACGAAGACGATTTAAACTAAGACGAAAAGGTCGTACACGTAAAACCGTAAAAACACCAAATTTAAAAATTTACCCTAAAAATTCCTAAAAAATTGCAATAAATCCTAAATAATGTATTAAGAGTTTACAAAAAATAAAAAATCACTCAAACCTTTTATTTAATTAAATAATGATTTTTTTAATGCTAATTAAAGCCCTAAAAACCAATTTAATTAATAAAAATCCCAAAATGAGATTTATCACTTTGTAAACCTCTAAAACAACCTAACTTAATTTAAAACTATTTTTGAAAATTTTAAAATTAATAAAAACTATTTTAAAATAATTAAAAATTATTTAAACTTAAAATAATTATAAAAATAAATCTAAGAACAATAAAAATATTCTACAAGTTGTAAAACTCCTAAGTTTATGTATTTGAACTAGGAAAAATGAAAAAACTTGAAAAAAACTTACTTTTAATTTTTAATAATAAAATAATAAAATAATATTAAAAATCCAAAGTTTATAAAAAAATTCTAAAAAATTACCAAAAATCAAGAAAAATGTAACTAAGACAAAAATGCAAACAAAAGTTTCCAAAACCATTTTAATAATTTTATATTAATTTTTAAAGTTGATTAAAAACCCTAAAATCAAATAAAATAAAAAATAAGTTAATTTGAAAACTTTAATTGATGTAAATCTCAAAAACACTCTTAAAAACATAAAAACTATTTTTTTAGATTTTTAAAACACTTTGTCCTATTTTTTATTTACTTTCTAAAATTAAAACTAAAAATAATCATATAAAATTAAATACAAACATGAAAAATAAACTTTTTATGCCAAAAAGTCTTAAACCTAACAAAGAACAAAGGAAAAATGTAAAATGGTAACAAGCTATAACAAATAAGCTGAAAGCAGCTTATTATTAAGCTGTTTGTTTAAATAAGCTAAAACCAAAATTACCTTAAGTATTAAGGAAACTAAGTGATAACCAGTCAAAGACCCTAGGGCAATTGGTTATCACGTTGGTGTGTGGGAGAGATGGCGCAGGTTCGAGTCCTGGCCAGTCTCTTTTTTTTGTTAAAACTTTTTTTTTCTTTTTATAAAAAACTAAAACCAGTGACTTACTAACTATGAAAACACAAGAAACTATTAAAATCAAACAAGATTTAAACCTAGAAAATACAAAAACGTGCCCAGATATGAAATAGAGCTACAGTAACCAAATAACTCAAAATTTAGTACTGTCCGAGAACCACATCGTTCTCAGACAACACTATAAGCCAACTAATGATGATAGAGCTTGGATTTTGGATTGATCTTGTTGGTTTGTTGGTTTATTTGTCAAATAAGGCACCCCCACAACCAGTTGGGTTGTGGGGAGTCACAATGAGAAAGAAAGAACCAAGTTAACACACAAAATCACATACACATGGTAAATCAAATTTCTGAAAATAAAAAACAAGCATATGATCCTCTTGCTGATGCAGTTTGCACTTAGATGAGATTCAACAGCCACAAACTTGCATAAATCCAAACCAAATCACATACAAACTAAACACAATCCTAGATTATCCAAAATCCTATCAGAGAGCAAAGATCAAATGAAAGATTAAGCTAAAAATCTAGGCAGTTAAAGGCATACTGAATTTTATCAAGTCTAACCAAAAATAAAACATGCAAATCCTATAAAACATAACCAAACTCAAAACCAGTGATAACAATAAGCTAATACTGATAAATCAAATGTGATATGGCAGATTTCAAGTCAACAGATTAACAGCTTGTAGCTTAAATCCTTATCCCAAACAACCCTTAACTTACTGATTTTGACAATTAGCAAAGTGAATAAGCACTAAACCTATCCAATCTGATTTTTAACAATCCTAGCATGCATTTAAAACCAAATAAAGCCTAATCAACCAAGAAAGACTACAAATCAACAAGGCATACTCAACATCATACAAAAGCACAAAGAATATCATATAAACTAGCCAATGGGTTCAAGCTTTATACTAGAGCTTAATGCTTTCCAAAAGGCTGTTTAAGAAGCTTATGTGAGCTTACGAATGAGTAGAGGATCCCTGTTGGTAGGTCTACAGCAGACCTAGGGATTTCAATATCTTCAAAAGAGAGATTGAAAGAAATGAATGAATGATGGATCTTGCTTCTTGTACAACACCACAAGACCAAATAAAAGCTTCAAATATCAGAGGCTACAAGCTTTTAGCTTGTAGCTTTTGATACAGTGAGTGTGAACAAACAAATGGGTCAAAATAACAAAAAGGTTTTCACCTCACAAAACTTCTTACCCAAGTACTATACCCACTGAATCTTGATATCTCCCAGATATCAAGGTTCTATGGTCATATAAGAGCCCAAGTAAGTAGCTTATGTGGCATTTGAACCTTCTTGCTACACTAGAAAACGGATTTTAAAACTTGAGAGTGCCTTTTTGAAAACTCATACAACAAAGTACTTAACAAATGGATTTGGAACTCAGTTCTTTCACATAAGCCAATGAAATTTTAACTATAACTGAAAAGGAATTATATTTTCTCCTAAAAACACCAACTTTCATTAAGAAAAACAGATTACAAGGGCTTTGTAAAAAAACTGGAACAAAAACTTAAAGGGTCACAAGTCGACCCTTTAAATACTACTGAAAGGATGCTTCTAGATACTTAATAAAATATACAAATGCTAAAACCCTAGCTAAGGGAATTCCCAATCTGCCCTTGGTCTTCAATTTAAATTTCAATCAAATTGGCCTCTTGTGAAGATGGTGATGTGCAAGCTGTCTTAAATCAATCTTAGCCGTCCCTTTGTGCTTTGAGAACAAGCAATCACATGATCTGTTTATCTTTTCTTCATTTAGGAAAAAGGGGGAAAGTGATGGGTGCAAGGGAGGTCCCATATAACACATGGGTGTGTCTGGGATCATGGTTTTGGTGTGGGATGGGTTTAGTGAGTGGTTAATTAATGATCTGGAAAGGTATAAACAAAACCCCTTTGTTTTGAGCGGACTTGGTGAGTCGATCGACGATTACCCAGATAGTATCGTAACCGTGAGATGACTTTGGGAGTTTGGTGACAAAGTCCATGGTGATGTTGTCCCACTTCCATTTCGGTATCTTGGATTGTACAAGTAAACCCGATGGTCTCTGGTGTTCAGTTTTGACACGAGCACAGGTCAAACATTTCTGAACGTAGGTGGCAATGTTGGCTTTCATATTCGGCCACCAATATAACTTCTTCATATACTGATACATCTTTTCAGATCCGGGATGTATAGAATATTTCGACTTATGAGATTCGTGCATGATCACGTTCCTCAAATCTCCATAGAAAGGTAACCAACTTCGTTCGTGAAGGCATAGGGTTCCATCTGCTCTAGGTTCTAGCTTCTCCTTACTAAGATCGGTTCTGAGCATTCTCCCGACATCTTCCTTCACGAAGTTTTCAGGTAATTGTGCTTGAGTCTGAGCTTCCAAAATCTTTTTGGGTAGATCCAAACTGATTGTCATAACTAATGACCGAACTCTCATAGGAGGGTCCGTTTCCTTACGGCTTAAAGCATCAGCAACCACGTTTGCTTTACCAGGGTGGTATTTGATCTCGCAGTCGTAGTCACTCAACAACTCTATCCAACGGCGTTGTCTCATGTTCAGCTCCTTCTGATCCAATATGTGTTGCAAACTTTTGTGGTCAGTATGCACTATGCACTTTGTTCCGTATAGGTAATGTCTCCAGATTTTGAGATCAAAAACTACGGATCCAAGTTCTAGATCGTGAGTGGTGTAATTCTTCTCATGCTTCTTCAGTTATCTTGAAGCATAGGAAATCACTTTCATCATCTGCATCAATACTGCACCTAAGCCCTTGTGTGAGGCATCACAGTACACAACGAAATCATCGGTGCCTTTAGGCAAGGCCAGTATGGGTGCACTGCATAACTTCTGCTTGATCAGTTGGAAAGCTGATTCTTCCTTCTCTCCCCAATCGAACTTTATTCCTTTCTGTGTGAGTTTGGTCATCGGTTTGGCTATTTTGGAAAAATCTTCAATGAATCTGCGGTAGTACCCGGCAAGGCCTAGAAATTGGCGGATCTCCGTCGGTGATTTAGGAGATACCCAATCCTTGACAGATTCGACCTTTGCTGGATCCACGTGAATACCGTTACTATCGATGACATGACCAAGGAATTGCACTCTAGGAATCCAGAATTCACATTTGGAGAACTTAGCATAGAGCTGCACCTCCTTGAGTACCTTTAGTACTTGTGCAAGATGTTCCCCGTGTTCTTGTTCGTTCTTGGAATAAATGAGTATGTCGTCAATGAAGACGATCACGAATTTATCCAGGTAGGGTCTGCACACGGTTCATAAGGTCCATGAAAATAGCTGGTGCATTGGTCAACCCAAATGGCATAACCTGGAATTCGTAATGACCGTAACAGGTTCTAAAAGCTGTATTTGGAATATCTTCCTCCCTGACTCGTAGCTGATGGTATCCAGATCTCAAGTCAATCTTGGAATACACACTTGACCCTTGCAGTTGGTCAAATAGGTCGTCAATGCGAGGAAGCGGATAACGATTCTTCACAGTTAACTTATTCAGCTCTCTGTAACTGATGCACATTCGAAAAGAACCATCTTTCTTTTTGACAAATAACATAGGAGCTCCCCATGGTGAGGAACTGGGTCGAATGAATCCTTTGTCAGATAGTTCTTGAAGTTGCTCAACTAGTTCTTTCATCTCTGATGGTGCCAACCGGTATGGAGCTTTAGCTACAGGTGCAGCTCCGGGAACCAAATCAATTTGAAATTCCACTTGTCGGGTCAGTGGTAAGCCTGGCAACTCATCAGGAAAAACTTCTGGAAAATCTCGGACGATGGGTACGTCCTTGATTTGCTTCTTCTCAGGCTTGTCTTCTTCATCTGTTTGAGAAATATGGGCCAAGAAGATAGGACATCCTCTCAACAAATATTTCTGAGCTTTTGTACAAGAGATAACACTAAGTTTAGTGTCAGTGAGGTCGGTGTTACCGTCTCCTCGAATGATTAGAGTTTCTTTTCCCGGTGGAATACGGACTAGCTTTTCGTCACAAACAATGACTGCGCGGTATCTCGCTAACCAGTCCATGCCAATAATAACATCAAAACTACCAAGGTTTACGGGGATAAGGTCAATGTTGAACGGATGTTTTGAAAGATTTAAGGTACAACCTCTAATGATAGTGTCAGCATCTACAGTTTTACCGTCAGCTAATTCTACGGAGTAACGGTGATCTAAGCTTGTAGGAATAACTTCTAGTACTTGGCTAAATTCAGTGGATATAAAACTTCGGTATGCTCCAGTGTCAAACAAAACATATGCATAATGATTTTTCAATAGAAACGTACCAGTAACGACATTCGAATCGGGGTTGGCCTTTGCATTTTCGACCACGTACACTCTGGACGAAGCTCCTCCACTGTTCTTGTTCTTGTTAGCCCGCTTAGGGAAACATGGACTCACGTGTCCTGGTGCTCCACACTCATAGGACACAACTCCCTTCTTGGGTCCATTGTTGTTTCCTCCAGTAGGTTGTGGTTCCCCTGCTGTCCATTCCCGTTCCCACGGGCATTGTATCCGACCCTGTTGTTGTAGTTCCCAGTGTTTTGAGTGGGTCAGGCCTGAGTGACAGGATTAACTCGACAGGTTTTAGCAAAATGACCCACTTATCCACATCTGTAGCAGGTCTGGCATGGGCTATCAACAATATGATCATAGTTGCACTTTGAGCACAAAGGTTTGGCGCCCACGTACGAGTTAGCTCCTGAAGAGGTAGCACTATAAACTTGCCCAACATTCTGCTTCTTAGGATGCTGCTGGTGTTGACTGCGGAAATACTCGTCTGCCTTTCGCTTGTTGTCAGTCTGCCTCTCGGATATGGTACAGACTCTTTTGTTTATCAACTCAGTAGCGAACTCAATGGCATTCTCGACGGTAGTAGGTCGAGATGCGAGCACACTGTCGTGAATAGCGTCTTGGAGTCCACCCACATACTTCTCAATCTTATCTTCCTCATCCACAAACATTCTGGTACACATTAGGGTCAACTCTTCGAACCTTTGGTTGTACGCAGTGATGTCATTGTTCATGCATCTGAGATCCCACAATTCGATCTTAAGATTCTTCATTTCTCCCCTTGGACAGTATTTCTCTGTCATTCTCTCCTTCAGCTCAGTCCAGTTGAGAGCATATGCAGCATCGTGTCCAAGAGTAGCAACAACAGAGTTCCACCAAGTAAGAGCACTCTCAAGTAGGGTGCAGGTGGAAAACTTCACTTTGTTCTCTTCTGCACAGTCGCTGATGGGAAATACCGTTTCCAACCTCTCAAACCACTGCATCAGTTCCACCACTCCCTCTTTGCCCTTGTAGTAGGAAGGCTTACATTTCAAGAAGTCGGGGTAAGAGCAACCCCTGGTGGTCTGATTATTCCGGCGGTTGTTGGAGTTTTGACTATCGTCTACGTTTCTACTGGCAGCCATCGCAGATGTGATGCCTTGATTAATCATTTCCGTTAGTTGGGCAGCAGTGACGTTTTGAGTAGTGTCGGCATTGTTGGGGTTCGTTCTAGTGATTACCATTTTTCTATAATTATACACAAAAATGAAATCATTACTTCAAGGTGTTAACACAGTTTTATATAATTACACGAAAAGAAATTCATGCATAGACTTTGCAACAAATTGGATAACCTGTTTGAAGTTCATAATATAATACAGTACAGGATATAACAAAACCTAATGAGTACATGCCATAAGTCTAGAATAGGAATATAGTACAAAATGCACAACCTGATCCAAGACAGAGCACAGTCCGCCTGTCTGGGATGGTGGTACATGAAATCTAAAGTACATCATCTATGAATCCCTAATCTAAATAGTAGGGAATACAAAGATACAACCGACTAAAGAAAAGTACAGATACATGAGATCCTATATCATGATAGCCGGGATGCAACCATAATAGCTTATCATGATGTTCAAAAGATCTAGTACATCTAATCTACTAGTGCCTAACGGACTCCTCGGATACGGCTGGTACCACAGGCGGTGATGAGACAGCTGGTGCCTGAATGGCAACCTGCATCGTGGTCATGGAAGTCCTGGTCTCCTTGAGAAGTCGGAGTCCCTCAAGGAACTGGTCTCTGAGAGTCTGCTGAACTCCCATGAGATGAGCGGTCTCTGACGTGAATCCCTGATGACGGACCTCCTGGAGGTCGAAGAAAATAGCAAGAGTCTCCTCCATGGTCAAGAGGGCGGTATGAGTGTCCGTCTGCTGGCTCTGGAGCAAGTAGATCTGCTCACGGAGGAACTCATTCTCATCCAGCAACCACTGGAGAGAATGATAAGTAGTCGACCACGCCCCTCGTCCAGCGTGTACCTCCGCACTCACAGTCCAAGATAGAAGGTCCTGACGCTGCTGTAGGACAACGCGCTCGGTCTGTCCGGCCGATAGCAGAGCAAGAATATCTGCTACATCCTGGGCCTGGCGTGCGGACAGTGCCGTAATCTGGGCCTGAACAGGGTCAGCATGTCTAGTCCTGGAACCCTCACCGATCTCGAAAGTGGAATCGAGAGGTGCGTCGTACCTCCTCTTACGAGGTGGCAGAGACTCGGGTGCATGCTCCCGTAGAGAAGTCACAAGTGGTACACGTGGTATGGCAGCAGGAGGCTGGACCTCTTCCCCAGCGGGGGAAATAGGTGGAGTAGAGATAAGTGCCTCGATAGATGCGGCGTCGACAGAAGTGTGACTATCGTCGGAGTCACTGGCAGATAACCATCCACATAAGACGGTCGTCGGGGATACGGCAGCAGGTGTATCGGTAGGTGATGTCATGGTAAATCTGAAAGTAATATAGTTTTAATTGACATAAGTATAAACTTACTTAAGTTAAAAGTTTTGGGAAATAATAATTTAAAATTATATAATAGTGTCGTTTAACACTCGCCATGTTAAAGGTTACGTTAATACTTATAAGATTAATCAACCGAATGTTAATAATAAATGCACAGGAAATCACACAATCGATGTATGCTCTACGTTCTATATGCTTAACTATTAAAGTCCTGAAAATCGCAAAAGATTTTTAAAGCAGTTATAGTCTAGATTATATAAATATTTTATTTTTATATTTATTTTAATTTTGGTTCTGATTCTCTATAACTATCGCTCTGATACTATTCTGTGACACCCCAAAATTGAGTCAAATGCAGCGGAAATTATATTTGGGTGTCACGTAGGTGGATCAACAGCAGACAGAATATAGAGCAACAGATAAAAGATTATCCTTACATTTATTACATGATTGAAAGTGCAAATAGTATTAAAATAGTCTTTAACATTGTTCAATAGTTTAAATTATTCCCCAGTTTATAAAACCCCAGATGAGCTCTATAAATGCAACCTATCATGATGCTTGACTCCACGCACACCAATACCTGCTTCAGTTTCCTGAGAAAACATGCTTAGAGAGTCAACATAAAGTTGGTGAATTCACAGGTTTAATTAAAATAAGTTTGGACAATAAACATTCACTGAAGTAGTAATGTACAAAGCATTAATACTTAAGAGTAATTATATTCCCATATTGCCTAAAACTGAGACTTGACAGTTAAGTACTTAACAAATAAGGACCCTTCGCCTTATAAAAAGGCACCCATAAAAATAATAAGTGCTGACATGTGAAACATCTGTTGTCCTGGCCTAGGCACAGTGAGCATGACTCACCCAGATGGGGACGGTCAATCCCAAATAGATCTATTTATAACATTCAGGTAATTCAATAATTCTAACAGTTTCAGATGCACGGGTCATGTGGGTTCATCTACAATAGGCAATGTAAACAAAGGTTTTGCAGTTTAATCCATGTCCATAAAATAAAATATGTTGCATGTTTTCTTCCCTATTAAAAGGTTTAAAAGTTTGTCAATATATAAAGTGGGGCCATGAACTTACCTCAGTAGTACAACAATAAGTCAGTAGATAAATCTGATAAGGATGCTCACGATACAATCAACGACCTAAATAATTATAAGGTCTCAGTAAATGCATAACATAATGCATAAAAGTTTCATAATAACTTGGTGCATGCTTATACCTGTTTTAAGCATTTTATTACGATACTTGTATTTTTAGTTCATCGTTGTACAAGTTCTATTAGTATTTATTTTAAGTATAAAATAAATAATAAGGTTAAATTAATTAATCCATTTAATTAATATTTTGTACTTGTGTTGTTTATAAAACACTTTAAATATTTATAAAAGGTAGTTTTATATATATATTTAAAGTAATAGAAAATAAATATAATTAATATATTTATTTTATAAGTTATTCATTTCTGATTTATATTCAATATATAAATAAGGTTTATAAAACGTATAACATTTTAATTAAATTCCACGTTTACCTAGTGTTTATAATTATTTAATTATAAGTTTGGAAAAATAACAATTGTTACGTTTATTTAAGATTTACGTTTTAAATAACGGATATAAATATATAGAAATTTTAAGGTTCGTTATACTTTGTATAAAATATGTTTTAGTCCTTTTATTTAAATAATTACCCGTGGTTAAATTACTTTTATACCCCTAGGGTTTCTAAGTCTTTCAAGTAATTACAATTTTGGTCCCTCCCTAGTTACACCTGTAACTAGGGTTTGTTTAAGTTTCGTTAAATGGCAAAAATGGTCCCTAAACATTTGGATTATATTAGGGCTTATTGTAGTTTCACATATTGGCATTTTTAGTCCTCCAACATTCGGCTAATAATTAGGTTTAATATTAAGTTACACAAATGCCCCCTAGGGCTCGTATATCTTTTGGCAAATGGCATAAATCACCCTTAGGGTTTACCTAGGGTTCGAATAAGTTTGCTAAGTTGGCATAAATGCCCCCTAGGGCTTATACTATGTTTCTTTATATAACAAATGAGATCCCTAGGTTTTCTTAAGTTTACACAAATTACCCTAACACCATATTAATTTCCATTTAAGTCCTTTTTATCACCTTAAAGTTTCGGATAGTGTTCGAAACACACCCTTAACTCTCGGCAATTTACAAAAGTGGTCATATAGTTTATATTTTTGGAAAATAAGTTTCTACACTTGTTTATTTAGATCCCTATACTTTGTAAAATTAGAAATCCAACCCGAAAGTATTATATCTTCCATTTTAACACGAAATACTATAGATTTACTATTTTAATCCAAAGTTTCATAGATCTTGCAATTTAATACCAAATATTTATAGATCAATTATTTTAAACCCGAAACTTTACAAAGTTACATTTTTGACACTAAAAGTTTTATAAAAACATTTTATTTAGTGACAATGAATATTTATTTAGGCAACTTATTATAGTGAGCTTAAAACTAAACCTTATAAAGCATAATAGTGAGCTTATCATTTTAAGGAACCTATAAGCATAAATCTAGTATTTCTAGTTATATCTAAACATTACAAGATTACCCAAAATGGAAATATGGGCTTAACCCCACGTCCAAAAATCATGCATGCTTGGGTTTCCATAGTTTTTTTCAAGTTTAACAAGATCATGGTGACATGTTCTTCATGGTTGATAAGTTTTTACATCATTTTAGGCCATAGTAAAAATCAAGCCATGAGTTATTATAGATTTAGGGTTTCATATACTTGTTTCAATATTAACTTTTACTAAGAATCACCATGTGTATGTTAATATATAGGAAAGTAAATGTATAGAAAGATAGGTTTTAGATTGGACTTACTTGTTTAGATAGGTTTAGGAGTGATAGGAGAATGAGTAAGAACAAGAGTTAAGCTTTCGACAATGGAGGTCTTGGTGACCTAAAACAAGCCGTGGGCTTCAAGGAGAGCTTCTAGGGCTTCTTTCTTGCTTCAATGATCAAGGTACTAGTAGGATGAGTTAATGATTAACTTTTATGTAGTATGAGACATAATCTAAGAGTAGTAAATGAGCTTGGATTTTTATTAATGGTGGAAAGGTGTTTAGCCGTAGGTTTTTAGAGAGAGAGTGA
The DNA here is from genome assembly GCA_025667525.1 of Glebionis coronaria. Taxonomy (NCBI): domain Eukaryota; kingdom Viridiplantae; phylum Streptophyta; class Magnoliopsida; order Asterales; family Asteraceae; genus Glebionis; species Glebionis coronaria. Next base: position 63,871,484 of record CM046880.1, on the reverse strand, counting down.
AGGTGATGGAGTGAAATGTGTTTGCAAGTGAATTGTGTAGTGGGTTGTGTGTGTTTCGGCTAAAAACAAGGAAAGAGAGAGTATCCAATGGGATCTTGGTACCTAGTACCTTGTATCTTTCAAGATATACTTAGATTTTGTGTTGGATACTTGGTTGGTTTATTCACCACATGCTAAAAATAGCAAATTTACTTTCCTTCCATACTTGCAAATGTTGCCGTGTGTTTTGGGTTCAAAAGAGACAAGACATGACTTAGAATAGTGTTTAGGTAATGTGTGTAAGTAGTGTGTAAGAAAAAGGTGAGGTTCGTATAGAAAAGCATGGTTTAGCATACTGTATTAGTGGGAATACACTTGATAATACTAGTAAGTTAGCTAACAATGATGAAAGTGTAAGCATGTATACATGTACACGCATATACATGCATGTGGGAAGGTTTTTGATAACTTTTTGCCAAGTGTTTGATGTAGCCTTTTTACACACCTTTAGGAAAAGGAGGTAAAATAGTGGAAAGTATTAAGTGTCGGTTAAGGAAAACCAAGCACTAATGACCAACGAGAAGTTCGTTTCCCAAGGAGGCTAGTTTGTTGTGTAAGAAATGATTAATTATGTGATTATATGATTATGAGAAAGAAAATAGAAAGGGGATAAGAAGAGAATGACGGTTACGAAGACGATTTAAACTAAGACGAAAAGGTCGTACACGTAAAACCGTAAAAGCACCAAATTTAAAAATTTACCCTAAAAATTCCTAAAAAATTGCAATAAATCCTAAATAATGTATTAAGAGTTTACAAAAAATAAAAAATCACTCAAACCTTTTATTTAATTAAATAATGATTTTTTTAATGCTAATTAAAGCCCTAAAAACCAATTTAATTAATAAAAATCCCAAAATGAGATTTATCACTTTGTAAACCTCTAAAACAACCTAACTTAATTTAAAACTATTTTTGAAAATTTTAAAATTAATAAAAACTATTTTAAAATAATTAAAAATTATTTAAACTTAAAATAATTATAAAAATAAATCTAAGAACAATAAAAATATTCTAAAAGTTGTAAAACTCCTAAGTTTATGTATTTGAACTAGGAAAAATGAAAAAACTTGAAAAAAACTTACTTTTAATTTTTAATAATAAAATAATAATAAAATAATATTAAAAATCCAAAGTTTATAAAAAATTCTAAAAAATTACCAAAAATCAAGAAAAATGTAACTAAGACAAAAATGCAAACAAAAGTTTCCAAAACCTTTTTAATAATTTTATATTAATTTTTAAAGTTGATTAAAAACCCTAAAATCAAATAAAATAAAAAATAAGTTAATTTGAAAACTTTAATTGATGTAAATCTCAAAAATACTCTTAAAAACATAAAAACTATTTTTTTAGATTTTTAAAACACTTTGTCCTATTTTTTATTTACTTTCTGAAATTAAAACTAAAAATAATCATATAAAATTAAATACAAACGTGAAAAATAAACTTTTTATGCCAAAAAGTCTTAAACCTAACAAAGAACAAAGGAAAAATGTAAAATGGTAACAAGCTATAACAAATAAGCTGAAAGCAGCTTATTATTAAGCTGTTTGTTTAAATAAGCTAAAACCAAAATTACCTTAAGTATTAAGGAAACCAAGTGATAACCAGTCAAAGACCCTAGGGCAACTGGTTATCACGTTGGTGTGTGGGAGAGATGGCGCAGGTTCGAGTCCTGGCCAGTCTCTTTTTTTTGTTAAAACTTTTTTTTTCTTTTTATAAAAAACTAAAACCGGTGACTTACTAACTATGAAAACACAAGAAACTATTAAAATCAAACAAGATTTAAACCTAGAAAATACAAAAACGTGCCCAGATATGAAATAGAGCTACAGTAACCAAATAACTCAAAATTTAGTACTGTCCGAGAACCACATCGTTCTCAGACAACACTATAAGCCAACTAATGATGATAGAGCTTGGATTTTGGATTGATCTTGTTGGTTTGTTGGTTTTTTTGTCAAATAAGGCACCCCCACAACCAGTTGGGTTGTGGGGAGTCACAATGAGAAAGAAAGAACCAAGTTAACACACAAAATCACATACACATGGTAAATCAAATTTCTGAAAATCAAAAACAAGCATATGATCCTCTTGCTGATGCAGTTTGCACTTAGATGAGATTCAACAGCCACAAACTTGCATAAATCCAAACCAAATCACATACAAACTAAACACAATCCTAGATTATCCCAAATCCTATCAGAGAGCAAAGATCAAATGAAAGATTAAGCTAAAAATCTAGGCAGTTAAAGGCATACTGAATTTTATCAAGTCTAACCAAAAATAAAACATGCAAATCCTATAAAACCTAACCAAACTCAAAACCAGTGATAACAATAAGCTAATACTGATAAATCAAATGTGATATGGCAGATTTCAAGTCAACAAATTAACAACTTGTAGCTTAAATCCTTATCCCAAACAACCCTTAACTTACTGATTTTGACAATTAGCAAAGTGAATAAGCACAAAACCTATCCAATCTGATTTTTAACAATCCTAGCATGCATTTAAAACCAAATAAAGCCTAATCAACCAAGAAAGACTACAAATCAACAAGGCATACTCAACATCATACAAAAGCACAAAGAATATCATATAAACTAGCCAATGGGTTCAAGCTTTATACTAGAGCTTAATGCTTTCCAAAAGGCTGTTTAAGAATCTTATGTGAGCTTATGAATGAGTAGAGGATCCCTGTTGGTAGGTCTACAGCAGACCTATGGATTTCAATATCTTCAAAAGAATGATTGAAAGAAATGAATGAATGATGGATCTTGCTTCTTGTACAACACCACAAGACCAAATAAAAGCTTCAAATATCAGAGGCTACAAGCTTTTAGCTTGTAGCTTTTGATACAGTGAGTGTGAACAAACAAATGGGTCAAAATAACAAAAAGGTTTTCACCTCACAAAACTTCTTACCCAAGTACTATACCCACTGAATCTTGATATCTCCCAGATATCAAGGTTCTATGGTCATATAAGAGCCCAAGTAAGTAGCTTATGTGGCATTTGAACCTTCTTGCTAAACTAGAAAACGGATTTTAAAACTTGAGAGTGCCTTTTTGAAAACTCATACAACAAAGTACTTAACAAATGGATTTGGAACTAAGTTCTTTCACATAAGCCAATGAAATTTTAACTATAACTGAAAAGGAATTATATTTTCTCCTAAAAACACCAACTTTCATTAAGAAAAACAGATTACAAGGGCTTTGTAAAAAAACTGGAACAAAAACTTAAAGGGTCACAAGTCGACCCTTTAAATACTACTGAAAGGATGCTTCTAGATACTTAATAAAATATACAAATGCTAAAACCCTAGCTAAGGGAATTCCCAATCTGCCCTTGGTCTTCAATTTAAATTTCAATCAAATTGGCCTCTTGTGAAGATGGTGATGTGCAAGTTGTCTTAAATCAATCTTAGCCATCCCTTTGTGCTTTGAGAACAAGCAATCACATGATCTGTTTATCTTTTCTTCATTTAGGAAAAAGGGGGAAAGTGATGGGTGCAAGGGAGGTCCCATATAACACATGGGTGTGTCTGGGATCATGGTTTTGGTGTGGGATGGGTTTAGTGAGTGGTTTATTAATGATATGGAAAGGTATAAACAAAACCCCTTTGTTTTGAGTTTAATTTGTCCTAGGGATTTCTAGGGTTTATGAGGGTTATTAAGGGGGTTTAATTCGTTTTTAGGGGTGGATTTATTTAAAAAGGTGTTATGGAGGGAAGAGTAATTACTGATTATTAAATCAGTTAGTTAAGTGGGTGGAGGGTGACGTGGAGGAAGGGGTGAATGTGATTGGGTGGTCAAAGGGTCAAGGTAAGGTGGCGAGGTGTGAGTGGTGGGTATGAGAATGGTTGTCTGGCCATTTTGGCCCCTTAAAATTCCCTTTTGTTTTCACTTGTCATCAAACAGCTCTCAAAACCAAATTCCTTTGTTAAAAACTTTGTGTTTTCACACTTTGGCCGCAATATGTGACAAATCTAACATTTTCAGGTAGTTAAATATTTTCTCGTATAATATTTTGAAACTTATTTTTGTGTTGGTTGACGAACTCACAATTTACGGATTTAAATTTGGGCTTACGTGCATAATTTGGCGTCTTTTACGACTAAACCGAAAACCTTAGGATTACGTATTTACGTTTTTGAACTCCGTTTTTGATGAGACAATTTTTATTGGATTCGTTTTGTGACGGTGATTCATAATTTATAAAAACGTTTTTCGTAAAACGACCCGAGGGAACGCAAATCGAGAAAACTAGAATCGAGAAATACCCGTAAACTAGTGAGATGGGACAAAACACTTTGCCCCATCCCACTAGCTTACATGGGACGGCTAAAATGACTCACCACCCTTAGGTGGCACAAGTCTTAACTTGTTTATACAAGTGTAAGCTCATGCTTACACTTTAAGCTAAACTTCCACCCACTTAACAAAACCAACAAATGGTTTTCATTTCACCATTTCACCCATGCAATTCACTCTCAAAACTCTCTCTACTTCATCTATGTGCCGTCCCACATCAAGCCACAAACACCCTCATTGATCTTTTCTAACTACAAACCACATGTTTACTAGTCCTATTAAGGTGTTTCCTTGAAACCTTTATCATTTGGTGGCCATATAACCAACTTTGGAGGTGATTTGCTTGTGTCCTAGGGCTGATTTTCCAACATATGATCTTGATATTTGATGGTCTTGGAGATACTTGTTGTGTTCATCAAGTTCTTGCCTTCCTAAAACAAGAAATCCACTTGGATTGGTAAAGAAGAACATCCTCTACATTTTTCTCTTATTATTTTGTAAAGAACAAATGTATTTTCTTTCATTTTGTATATGTATATGATGTATATATGATGATAAAAATGTTGTGTGGGGATCAAGTGTTGATAAACATGCTTAAAAATGATGATAACCATAAGAAATGAAGCTAAAATCATGACTAATTAGTTGGCTGTATAAAAACAGTAGATAACTAAATGAAGAACTGATAAAAATGCATGGTTTGATCTATTTACAGTAAAGTAGATGATGTTATACACATGTGAGAGTTGGCCATGCAATGGAATCAAAATAATGAGTGAGATATGATCAAAACAAGTTAGGTGGTACAATCTGAATAAGCAGTTTTGTAGGGACTGTTAAGGCAACTTAAACTCAAAATGGGCAGTAGCTATAACTAAGTTATATTTAGCACATATTATGAAGAAGTTGTCATCTAAAAATGAGCTTCTAAGTCATTGTAGAACTCTAGATATGATAAAAATGGTGAATGTGAAGTTAAAAATCAGATTTTGGAAATAATGTTTATTATTATTATATAAGCACTCACTTTATAATTTATAAAATGTAAAGTATAAACCCACTAACTTATAAAACTTATTTATATAAATGTATAAAAGGTTAATTAAATGGGTAAAATATATAAATGGTGGTAAAAGTAATATTTATAAGAAATAAGAACTATAAACTTGATTTTTACGACTTTTTCGGCTATCGCCATGAAATTAACGTTTTTCATCAAATAAAACTTAGACGACCAAACCCGTCTAATGTAAAGTTTATAAAAGTTATATACTGATGTATAAGTAACTAAGACAAGTAAAAACCGATAAAACCCGAACTATAAGAATTACGGACATTTACGAGCTAACTAAACCTATTAGACTAATAATTGGACTTAATAAGATAAATACTTGTAAAAAGAATTATTTGGGCTTAACCCAATAGGGCCCAACATGAAAAGTATATATACTGATCATATAAGTATATAATGGGTAAAAACAAATTAAAGAACTTATAAAAGACTTAATGAACTTAAAATGGGTAAAATCGGTAAAACTAGTGAACTAGTAAGACGATACTAAAACGTAAACGCTAAAATGAGTAAATGAGGATTTATAAACCCACTTGATCATCATCATATGTACAATAATCATATATATGTATATTGTTATTTTGATAAAAGTCATTGGACCGAGTCTAAGACCGATTATTATTTATATAGGTTTCCGTGACCGAAGCACGCCCGTAGCCGATAATCCGCCTTTCATTAACAACGTGAGTTCATAGCCTCGCACTCTTTTAAATGTTTTATAAAATGATTTGTAAACCCGCGAGGGAGATAACATGCTAGATTTTATAAAAATAGAACACAAGTAGTCCCGATTGTATGCTAAATGAGATGGACCCGAATGATGCTATGACCCTATATTCGAAACTAAAAGGATTATTAGTAGTTAGGTTATGTCACTTAAAGTCCCATTAGCATGAATTGTGAACTACCGGGTTTTGGTAGACGCTTATGCATTTGATAGTACTATTTGGGGACGATCACCCCAGTTCGCGCCTTGACGGTTGATCCCCGTCGTACCACATTGATTGGTAAGCGAATTTATGTATGAGAAGATTCCATAGCGTGATTTTTGTGACGACACGCTAACTTAGATGGGCAAATTGTTTGTCGGGTTCGCGGCCCGCTGTTTTCACAGTAAGGTAACAATGTCATGCGGCTAATAATAATCCTATAATCTATAATCTATACGACATGTATAATCTAAATAAATGATAACGACGCTATTACGATGAATATATTACCTATCATGGTAATATAGAGACTACGGTCTCATGGACGGTTTCAGATGTATGCTTGATTTATATATTGCCTGACTAGCAATATGTGGACTTACTTCCGATATTATACTTGTGTTCTGATTTTAAATGATTGTAAATGATTGTTTTATATAACGGTTTTCATTAAACTCTATGAATTCACTCGGCATTCGCTGATATGATTTTTGCATGTTTTCTATCTCAGGTGCTTGAAGGTAATCCGGATGGAGATCGACTCTGATGGCCCACACTTAATATTAAAAATGTTCATTCGATCTGTGTTTTGTAAACTTAATGACCTGTATAATTTGGGACCTGTTGTACACTTTTAAACCTTTTTATCGAATGAATGTTTGTTAAACCTTGTACAACCATTTTTATGTGTTGTCTATGATTGGAGTTATTGTGCTATCCCGTAACACTCTGAAAGACCCTTCCGCTGTACCATACGAAAAATGAGAGTGTTACAGTTTGGTACCAGAGCTCTCGTTGTAGAGAACAAAAGATTTTAAAAACCAAGGTTTTGAACAAAACTTTTCAAAATCTTTTGACAATGAACATTTGAGAAAATATTTGAAAAATCTTTTGACTATAACGGTGCCAGAGATCTCCGACGTTACCAACAAGCCCTATTGAGAAGATATATATTTTGATATATATAATTTAATTTATATATATGTATATATTGTGATTTCATTATATAATTGTTTAACTAGTATGTTATACTAATACGAGATAAATATATATAAATGCAGATTGTCATGGCTGACCCTAATATTCCTGTAGAAAACCATGCTATTCCCGAACCTAATATAGAAGATGATCCTTATTTAGACTTAGTAGATTTTGATATTGATGACGAGGAGGAACCATTTGAGGATCCCGAGCCCGAGTTAGGACTAGGAGATCAGATTGCCCCTCAGGTTGACTTAGTAGAGAATGAGATTGAGAATGTAGGTAATGAGGACGTAGAGATTGAGAATGCTGATATTGAGAATGAGAATGAGATTGGGTTAGATGAGTTAGATGATGAGATTGACGACGAGGATGTCGAGGAGGATGTAGGTATAGATGTTGAGGTTGATGACGATGAGGAAGCTGAGCTTATATATCCGTATGATGTTCCAGAGGGCGAGCCTTTGCCCCCACCAGTTTGTTTGTCTGATTCTGAGGATGAGTTACCTAGGGATGAAATGTCTGAATCGTCTGAATCTGATTCTGAATCAGAGGAGGATGAGGATGACGATGCACCTGACGGTACCGACGGTATTGCTGCTCGTAGATGTGAGATAGGAGAGTCGTCTAGTGCTCGAGAGGCTACTCATATTGATGGTCTTGCACCATGGGCCTTGAGACGTGATCTAGATGCTTCCCGTGTTAAGAGTTGTGTGACAGAGGTTGGATTAGGTGTTGTTCAGACTCAGGTTGCTATTTGGAGTCGAAGGCTAAGGTTGGCGAGAAAGAGCGAGAATTGCTTAGTTTGGATTTGAGTGATGTAGAACGTGGTTTGAATGAGGCTTTTAGGAGGTTATCGGTGTTGGAAAGTGGTGAGTATGCTGCTATGAAGAGAAAGGTGAATTCTTTGGAGATTCAGTTGAGTGTGGCTCGTGCGATGCGTAAGAAAGCTGAAAAGGAGTTGAATGTATCCGTGGGTTGGAACAGTAGATTTTATGCCGACATGGTTGAAAGAGGAGTAATCCGTAAGCGCCCAGCTGAAGATGAGTCTAGTGATCGTCCGGCGAAGATCCAGAAGACGATGGATGATGGACCATCTGGCGGTTCTCAGTAGACCAGTCTGTGTTTAGTAGTGACCTTTAGATCTTTTATGTTTATAGCTTTGACTGAACCGACTTGTTAGTAATAGACTTGGCACGAATTTTGAGTGTATATAGTGTTAGGACTTTGATATGGATGTACTAAGACAATACTTTTGTTTCAGATCGAATGAAATATGTATCTTGTCTTGAAATTCCATATTGTGCCTTATTTGTATCTTGATTATGAATTCGATCCATATTATATGAATCCTTTGTTGGGTGAATGCTTAATACTTTGGAATTGTGGAATTATAGAACTATGCCGCCCAAGAAGGCTGTGACTGAGGATGATGTACGTAGGATTATTACGGAGCAAGTTACCGCATCTATGACTGAATTTATGGCAAATGCTAGAAATGAAGCTGGCGGTAGTGGAGCTGGCGGTAGTGGAGCTGGCGGTAGTGGAGCTGGCGGTAGTGGAGCTGGCGGTAGTGGAATTGGCGGTACTAATGTGAATGTAAATGCTAATAATGTGAATGCTAATGCTGGAGGAAATGTAGGAGGACTTGGAACTAATGCACCTGAAGTTGGTGGCGGTACTTATGTGACGTTCATGAAGTGTGAACCTCTACCTTTTAATGGAACTGAAGGTGCTGTAGGATTAAGCCAGTGGATCGAGAAGATTGAATCGGTGTTTAGGATTAGTAAGTGTAAGGAGGAAGATAAGGTGACTTTTGCTATGGCTACTCTTAAAGGTCGTGCGTTGACTTGGTGGAACGGGAGAATTGCTTTCATGGGTCTTGATGCTGCTAATGCTACTCCTTGGGCTGAAATCAAGAAGTGGATGACTTTGGAGTTTTGTCCTCGTAGTGTGATCATTAGGTTAGAACAGGAGTTGATTCATCTGAGAATGAAAGGTGTGGACATTGATAGTTACACGAACCGATTCCATGAGTTGGCCTTGCTATGTCCTCGATTGGTTGAACCCGAAGAGATCCGAATTGAGCAATATGTGAAAGGGTTGACCAAGAATATCCGGGGGGACGTGACATCATTGAAACCACTGACCATTGATGATGCTGTTCGAATGGCTTACCAACTCATTGGACAGATAATTCAGGATAAGGAAGATGAAGCCCGTGTAGGTGAGAAAAGAAAGGAAGACGGTGAGCGTGTAGATAGAGGTGATAATAGGAAGAATTTCAATCGCCGTCAGAACCAGAGAAAGGGGAATGCAAATGCTATTACCAACAATGCACCGCGCAACGATGATAGATGTCCTAAGTGTGGCAACAAGAGGCATCCTGGCGACTGCTGGAAGTGCCGAAATTGCGGAAAGCTTGGACACAAGGTTGAAAGGTGTAAGAAGGGAACGATTTGCTTCAACTGTAATGAAGAAGGTCATAGGAAATCGGAATGCCCCAAGTTGAAAGCGATTGTACCTGGAAGAAACCCCCAGGGTGGTATCTACCAACTTGGAACAATTGAGGTGAAGAAAGAGGATCCGAATGTCGTTACCGGTACGTTTTTACTCAACAATCATTATGTTGTTGCTTTATTCGATTCGGGTGCCGATAGGAGCTTTGTATCCACTAAATTTAGTGCCCTTATTGATATTGAACCTGTTGAGATAAGTACCAGTTACGAGGTGGAATTGGCTGATGGTAAATTAGTGAAAACTAATAAGCTATTAGAAGGATGCTCTCTAAATCTCTTGAACCATTCCTTTCCGATTGATTTGATGTTGATAGAATTAGGTAGTTTCGATATTATTATTGGTATGGATTGGTTGTCGTTGAATAATGCTACTATTTTATGTGGAGAGAAGAAGGTTAAGATTCCTCTTAGGAATAGGACGTTAGTAATTGATGGTAGCCGAGGTGAATCCCGTTTGAAAATCGTTTCATGTATTAAAGTCCAAAAGTACATCAGGAACGGTTGTGAGTTATTCTTAGCTCAAGTGACCGGGAATGAGTCTAGGGAGAAACGATTGGAAGATGTACCTATTATTTGTGAATTTCCTGAGGTATTTCCTAAAGATTTACCAGGACTTCCACCGATAAGGCAAGTAGAGTTTCGAATCGATTTAATTCCTGGTGCTGCACCGGTGGCACGTGCGCCTTACCGATTAGCCCCTTCTGAATTAAAGGAGTTATCGGAGCAACTTAAGGAGTTGTCTGATAAAGGTTTTATTCGACCGAGCTCGTCGCCTTGGGGAGCTCCAGTCTTGTTCGTTAAGAAGAAGGATGGATCTTTTCGTATGTGCATTGATTATAGGGAACTGAATAAGTTGACAATTAAGAATCGATATCCTTTACCTAGGATTGATGATTTGTTTGATCAACTACAAGGATCTAGTGTGTATTCTAAGATAGATTTGCGGTCAGGATATCACCAACTTCGCGTCCGTGAAGAAGATATTCCTATAACTGCATTTAGAACTCGTTATGGACACTATGAATTTCAAGTAATGCCATTTGGGTTAACTAACGCACCTGCGGTTTTCATGGATTTAATGAATCGAGTGTGCAAGCCCTACTTGGATAAATTTGTGATCATGTTTATTGACGATATTCTAATCTATTCTAAGAATGAAGATGAGCATAGAGAACATTTGAGGATTGTTTTGAAGTTGCTGAAGGATGAAAAGTTGTATGCTAAGTTTTCGAAGTGTGATTTCTGGTTGGATTCTGTGCAATTTCTTGGTCATGTGATTAACAGAGATGGAATTCATGTTGATCCTGCAAAGGTTGAAGCTATTAAGAATTGGTCTGCACCGAAAACGCCAACGGAAGTGCGACAGTTCTTAGGATTAGCTGGCTATTATAGGCGATTCATTAAAGAATTTTCTTTGATAGCTAAACCCTTGACTAAGCTTACTCAGAAGAATAAACCTTTCGTTTGGGGAAGTGATGAAGATGGAGCATTTCAGACATTGAAGCAAAAATTATGTAGTGCGCCAATCTTATCATTACCCGAAGGGAGTGAAGATTTTATAGTGTATTGTGATGCATCTCTTAGAGGTTATGGAGCTGTGTTGATGCAGAGAGAGAAAGTGATAGCTTATGCTTCTAGGCAATTGAGGAAGAATGAGGAGACTTATGCTACTCATGATCTTGAGTTAGGAGCTGTAGTCTTTGCTCTTAGGTTGTGGAGACATTATCTGTATGGCACCAAGTGTACGGTATTCACCGATCACAAAAGCCTACAGTATATTCTCGACCAGAAAGAGTTGAACATGAGGCAACGAAGATGGATAGAGTTGTTAAGTGATTATGACTGTGATATAAAGTATCACCCAGGAAAAGCCAATGTTGTTGCTGATGCGTTGAGTAGGAAAGATAGAGAGCCTATCAGGGTGCGTTCTCTAGTCTTGACCGTGCACAATAATTTGCCTGAGCAAATTAGGAATGCGCAAATAGAAGCTTGTAAGAAGGAGAATTTTGTTAATGAAGGGTTCCGAGGAGAAGGAGATCCTTTAGAGGTTAGAGCTGATGGAGTGAAATGCTTAAGAGGTCGTATGTGGATACCTAAGTTTGGAGGCTTAAGAGATTTGATTATGTTAGAATCCCATAAATCTAAGTATTCCATTCATCCGAGATCTGATAAGATGTACCATGATTTGAAGAAGTTGTATTGGTGGCCGAATATGAAAGCTGACATAGCTATGTATGTTCTTCAATGCTTGACTTGTGCTAGAGTCAAAGCTGAACATCAAAAGCCATCAGGACTACTTCAACAACCAAAGATTCCTGAATGGAAGTGGGAGCGAATTACGATGGACTTTATCACCAAGCTTCCTAGAACATCATCTGGAAACAATTCGATTTAGGTTATTGTCGATAGACTGACCAAATCAGCACACTTCATTCCGGTTAAGGAGCAGTTCTCACTGGAGAAGCTGACTCGAATATACCTGGATAATGTCGTATGCAAGCATGGAGTGCCTGTATCGATCATTTCAGATCGAGATCCTAGATTCGCATCGAATTTTTGGAAATCTCTCCAAAGATCTTTGGGAACGAATCTCGACATGAGCACTGCTTATCACCCCCAGACTGATGGGCAGAGTGAAAGGACGATACAAACACTGGAAGATATGTTGAGAGCTTGTGTGTTAGACTTTGGTAAGAATTGGGATAAACATTTGTCGTTAGCAGAGTTTTCGTATAACAATAGTTACCATTCTAGTATTAAGGCTGCACCGTTTGAAGCTTTGTATGGTAGGAAGTGTAGATCTCCTGTATGTTGGAGTGAAGTTGGGGATACCCAGCTCACGGGACCGGAATTGATCCGGGAGACTACGGAGATGATAGTTCAGATTAAGAATAGGTTGTTGACTGCCCGTAGTAGACAGAAAAGTTACGCGGATGTGCGGCGGAAGCCAATGGAGTTTGAAGTGGGTGACCGAGTAATGTTGAAAGTATCGCCATGGAAAGGCGTTATAAGATTTGGAAAGCGAGGAAAATTGAATCCCCGTTATATTGTACCCTTTAAGATTTTATCTATAGTAGGTCCGGTGGCTTACAAACTAGAGTTACCCCCAGAACTTCATGGTGTTCACAACACATTCCATGTATCTAATCTGAAGAAATGTCTAGCAGTGAGTGATGAGAAAATTCCGTTACGTAAGGTTCGAATAGATGGGAAGTTGCATTTTATCGAAGAGCCCGTAGAAGTTATGGACCGTGAGGTAAAGCAACTGAAACAAAGTCGGATACCTATTTTCAATATCCGATGGAATTTAAAGCATGGACCGGAGTATACTTGGGAACGAGAGGATGAAATGTGGAAGAAATATCCGCACCTCTTCGATTTCAATAAGAAACGGACATCCAAATGAAATGGATCACGAGGACGTTGATCCCTTTTAGGAGGAAAAGCTGTGACTAATCTAACATTTTCAGGTAGTTAAATATTTTCTCGTATAATATTTTGAAACTTATTTTTGTGTTGGTTGACGAACTCACAATTTACGGATTTAAATTTGGGCTTACGTGCATAATTTGGCGTCTTTTACGACTAAACCGGAAACCTTAGGATTACGTATTTACGTTTTTGAACTCCGTTTTTGATGAGACAACTTTTATTGGATTCGTTTTGTGACGGTGATTCATAATTTATAAAAACGTTTTTCGTAAAACGACCCGAGGGCACGCAAATCGAGAAAACTAGAATCGAGAAATACCCGTAAACTAGTGAGATGGGACAAAACACTTTGCCCCATCCCACTAGCTTACATGGGACGGCTAAAATGACTCACCACCCTTAGGTGGCACAAGTCTTAACTTGTTTATACAAGTGTAAGCTCATGCTTACACTTTAAGCTAAACTTCCACCCACTTAACAAAACCAACAAATGGTTTTCATTTCACCATTTCACCCATGCAATTCACTCTCAAAACTCTCTCTACTTCATCTATGTGCCGTCCCACATCAAGCCACAAACACCCTCATTGATCATTTCTAACTACAAACCACATGTTTACTAGTCCTATTAAGGTGTTTCCTTGAAACCTTGATCATTTGGTGGCCATATAACCAACTTTGGAGGTGATTTGCTTGTGTCCTAGGGCTGATTTTCCAACATATGATCTTGATATTTGATGGTCTTGGAGATACTTGTTGTGTTCATCAAGTTCTTGCCTTCCTAAAACAAGAAATCCACTTGGATTGGTAAAGAAGAACATCCTCTACATTTTTCTCTTATTATTTTGTAAAGAACAAATGTATTTTCTTTCATTTTGTATATGTATATGATGTATATATGATGATAAAAATGTTGTGTGGGGATCAAGTGTTGATAAACATGCTTAAAAATGATGATAACCATAAGAAATGAAGCTAAAATCATGACTAATTAGTTGGTTGTATAAAAACAGTAGATAACAAAATGAAGAACTGATAAAAATGCATGGTTTGATCTATTTACTGTAAAGTAGATGATGTTATACACATGTGAGAGTTGGCCATGCAATGGAATCAAAATAATGAGTGAGATATGATCAAAACAAGTTAGGTGGTACAATCTGAATAAGCAGTTTGGTAGGGACTGTTAAGGCAACTTAAACTCAAAATGGGCAGTAGCTATAACTAAGTTATATTTAGCACATATTATGAAGAAGTTGTCATCTAAAAATGAGCTTCTAAGTCATTGTAGAACTCTAGATATGATAAAAATGGTGAATGTGAAGTTAAAAATCAGATTTTGGAAATAATGTTTATTATTATTATATAAGCACTCACTTTATAATTTATAAAATGTAAAGTATAAACCCACTAACTTATAAAACTTATTTATATAAATGTATAAAAGGTTAATTAAATGGGTAAAATATATAAATGGTGGTAAAAGTAATATTTATAAGAAATAAAAACTATAAACTTGATTTTTACGACTTTTTCGGCTATCGCCATGAAATTAACGTTTTTCATCAAATAAAACTTAGACGACCAAACCCGTCTAATGTAAAGTTTATAAAAGTTATATACTGATGTATAAGTAACTAAGACAAGTAAAAACCGATAAAACCCGAACTATAAGAATTACGGACATTTACGAGCTAACTAAACCTATTAGACTAATAATTGGACTTAATAAGATAAATACTTGTAAAAAGAATTATTTGGGCTTAACCCAATAGGGCCCAACATGAAAAGTATATATACTGATCATATAAGTATATAATGGGTAAAAACAAATTAAAGAACTTATAAAAGACTTAATGAACTTAAAATGGGTAAAATCGGTAAAACTAGTGAACTAGTAAGACGATACTAAAACGTAAACGCTAAAATGAGTAAATGAGGATTTATAAACCCACTTGATCATCATCATATGTACAATAATCATATATACGTATATTGTTATTTTGATAAAAGTCATTGGACCGAGTCTAAGACCGATTATTATTTATATAGGTTTCCGTGACCGAAGCACGCCCGTAGCCGATAATCCGCCTTTCATTAACAACGTGAGTTCATAGCCTCGCACTCTTTTAAATGTTTTATAAAATGATTTGTAAACCCGCGAGGGAGATAACATGCTAGATTTTATAAAAATAGAACACAAGTAGTCCCGATTGTATGCTAAATGAGATGGACCCGAATGATGCTATGACCCTATATTCGAAACTAAAAGGATTATTAGTAGTTAGGTTATGTCACTTAAAGTCCCATTAGCATGAATTGTGAACTACCGGGTTTTGGTAGACGCTTATGCATTTGATAGTACTATTTGGGGACGATCACCCCAGTTCGCGCCTTGACGGTTGATCCCCGTCGTACCACATTGATTGGTAAGCGAATTTATGTATGAGAAGATTCCATAGCGTGATTTTTGTGACGACACGCTAACTTAGATAGGCAAACTGTTTGTCGGGTTCGCGGCCCGCTGTTTTCACAGTAAGGTAACAATGTCATGCGGCTAATAATAATCCTATAATCTATAATCTATACGACATGTATAATCTAAATAAACGATAACGACGCTATTACGATGAATATTTTACCTATCATGGTAATATAGAGACTACGGTCTCATGGACGGTTTCAGATGTATGCTTGATTTATATATTGCCTGACTAGCAATATGTGGACTTACTTCCGATATTATACTTGTGTTCTGATTTTAAATGATTGTAAATGATTGTTTTATATAACGGTTTTCATTAAACTCTATGAATTCACTCGGCATTCGCTGATATGATTTTTGCATGTTTTCTATCTCAGGTGCTTGAAGGTAATCCGGATGGAGATCGACTCTGATGGCCCACACTTAATATTAAAAATGTTCATTCGATCTGTGTTTTGTAAACTTAATGACCTGTATAATTTGGGACCTGTTGTACACTTTTAAACCTTTTTACCGAATGAATGTTTGTTAAACCTTGTACAACCATTTTTATGTGTTGTCTATGATTGGAGTTATTGTGCTATCCCGTAACACTCTGAAAGACCCTTCCGCTGTACCATACGAAAAATGAGAGTGTTACACAATAACTTTTGAAAAGTTATTACAAGGACTAATTTTGCCAATTCATGATATTTTAAGGACTGATTTTGGCATTTTATCCATTCTTCAAGGTCTTGACTTGTTTGTTGACTTATTGGAGGACTAATATTGACATTTTAGTTTTGTTGAGGGACTAAAATTGCCAATTCTTCAAAGTTAAGGGTCCTTTTTGTAACATTGACAAACTTTAGGTACCAATCTTGTAATTATTAATATACAAGGGTTTAAAGTGTCAATTCTTCAATGTTGGAGGACCCTTCTTGTTCAATCTTCAATTCTTCAAGGGTCTTTTTTGGAAAATCAATACTAGGGCTTGGTTCATTGTGCGGCTTCGTTTCCCATGTTCGTTTTTGATTGACTCTTGTGATCTTTTGTCATTTCCTCAATATCCGTACCTAAAATACACAAGCAATAAACACAAGCATATATTTGGCATTTTTAATGATATTTAATGCATTTTAAGCCCATTTTGGACGATGAGACTATGTATAAAAGCAGTCTCATCACTCCCCCATATAAAACCATTGTCGTGCCCTCACGCAATGCTAGAATGAAGTATCGTAGCATCTCCAAAATTCATTTTTATTCACTTTTATTGAACGATAAACCAGCTACACTACTACTATTGCTACTACTACTTGCGTTTTAGACATAATGTATGATTTTCATCACAAAATGGGACCTTTAGGTTCATAGAATAAGAACACGTGAATGCTTCGTTAGAAATAATTTCATCGTCCTCGATTTTCACCCCAATTCCATGCTAAGCGTGCAACAAGATCATTGTCATTATAAGTTAGTAATGCTAACACTACTCATATGCCCTAATCAAGTACTTATCCTCCCATTATCCTAAGTTGTATCTCTTATATTTTATTATGTCTTGAATGTTTCACGAGGATTTATTGTTTGACTTATGCGATAATATAGATTTAGGTCTAAAAATAGAGTCCTAACGGTGTAACCAAGACCATCAAATCAATAACCCCTCCCAATAGACAATGATTTCAAAAAATTAGGTCAACAAGAAGGATCGATAAACACGGTTTTATAACGGTTTTGAACATGAGACTTATTACCAAGACTTTTCTACGCCCCCTAACGGAAGGGCCTTATTATCTTTGGTTTACCTCCATCTTTTATTCAACTTCGCCATGAAGCTTTTATTATGACTTCGGTCTTGCCTTACCTTTTATTATCCACCTCATCGGTAGTTTATTAGCCAAAGACGTATATCCTCACGCTAAAGCGAATTTTGGATCTTTAAAGCTTCAAAGATTAAGGCTTGATTCACTTTCAATTTTGCATAGATTTTTCGGCCTTGTGGGCTTCAAATTGTTTGCTTGATTTAGGTGAGCACTTGAAATCTTATTATTAGGTGAAGCTTTTGATTATTCGGGTGCCAATACTTCAAAACCGTGACGCTGGCGATACCTTAATGTCTTCCCAATTTAATTACACGGAAGCTACTAGAAAAGACTAGAAACCCAACAATCAAGACTAAACCGTTAAGTCAATATTTATTAAGCAAAAAATATTTACATGTGAAGGGAGAATAAGCAAACAACGAGAACACATGAGTTTTTGAAAGAATACGAGTACTCTACATTTAGCATAGTAACTTATAATTAACCCTATCATTTCTCGTCCTCATTTAAGAGACTTAGCCTAATGTGAAGTTAAGGAATCAAAGCTAAGTGCTCAACACGCACGGTCGAGTCAAAAATTACTCTTATTATCGCCATCAGAAAATCTACATTCGTGTCTTCAAACACTTATAAAACATGAGAAAAATTTTAAAATTTGGCCATTTTTAGCCGTATTTTGCAACAAAATGATAAACAAAAATATAAACTTTGGAAAGCGTGAAGGTTTGGCAAGGAAACTATCTATTCAACCCCCATACTAAAGTTAAACATTGTCCTCAATGTTTTGAGTCTAGGGGTGCAAACACCCCCATACTAGAGACGTAGTCGAATGCCTAATCTAGCATGGAAAGGGTGTAACCGTTAAATTTAAAGCCATTTATGAAGTGTGCTATAAACCTAAGGTTAGAATATCAAAGGATATATCATGGATATTGAGAAAGTCTTCAAATCAAACGATCGAGTGCTCCCATGAAACGAACACGAGAGGCTCCAATCGTGAAGATCATGATCTACAATCCACAATTCACAAACAACCACGGAACAAAGGTTTGAAGGGCACACCCCTCTCATTAAACTAATTAGAAAGCAATAATATGTACATGGATAAGCATGGGACTCCCCCACGAGGCACCTTGTTTTTGATAACCGAGTCAAAAGCTCGACTCGAATCCCCCATAAATGTGATCATTTAGGGATAATCATGGTATGGTCAATTTTTAGTGGGTCTTACATGATAAACAAGGCCCGTAAACAACCGGTATTAAGGACTAAGTCCTTTGATGGTGCAAAATATCAGGATCGAAGATGGCGTTCTCGTTTTCATTGGAAAAACAAATCAACGCCACTTCATCATGTGTCAACAAAAACCCAAAGGGTTTAAAAAAAATAGATGAGAAGAAATAGAAGGGTGGGGCAATGGGTAAGTCACAAAAACCATGAGCTACTCGAGGTAGACTCGCACCAATCAAATAGAAAGATTTTCCATTTACTGCATCGGTGGAAGACCGAGATTTCCCTTTATAAGCAATTCCGGGATCAAATATCTCGTCCTCGGTGGAAAAAGGGGAGGGAACATAAGGGGCTTCCCCCACACTAAGTCCACACAAAGCATCGTCAAAAGGAGAAGACGAGCTTGTAGCACTCAAAACACGAGGTGATGACGAAGTTAGCATTGTATAAAAATCTTTTAAATCCAATTTAATTTTTTTTTCTTTTTCATATTTTAAACTCTCCTTATGAAAACCCGACTTGATTATGTCAAAAATATTTGGTGTTTCTAAAACAATGTTAGTCACACTAAAAATTCTCACATTTGAAAACCGTTTTGGTTTTGGTAGTGGTAAGTTCTAAAAACGTTTGTCAACAAAGAAAACTTCCCCATCGGGGTCAACATGTTCATCATCCGAAGAATCATTCGTGATTGGAAACGTAGGCTTAACACTCTTAACCTCCACCGACGGAGGGGACGGGAAATCGTTTTTATCATCAACTCCTAAAACTCTTTTTGAAATCCTTTTACAAATGTTTTTGATGGGATTAACATTGTTCAAAGACGTGATAGAATACAAATGAGACGGTGTAGAATTTTGAGTTACATTTATGACGAGTTCTTCCTCATTGAAACGCGGAGTGATTTTCCTAGCATGCACATCAATAAGTGCTCTCGAACTATACAAAAACGATCGACCTAAAATTAGAGGAACTTTAGGATCGATGGGAATGTCAACAACGATAAAATCCACGGGATAGTAAAACTTACCAACTTTCACGAAGACGTCCTCGGCTACTCCACAAGCTAGAATCGTAGAATGATCGGCCATCTCGATTGACATTCTTGAAGGAGTGAGATTAGGAAGATTGAGCGACTTAAAAATCTCAAGAGGCATCAAATTTATACTAGCACCAAGATCGGCCAAGGCGTAGCATTTCTCCATATCTTGTATTGCACATGGGATTAAAAATATACCGGGATCACCGACTTTTTGAGGTATGCGGCTAAGAAAAACCGAAGAACAACTAGACGACTTTTGCAATTTCTCGTTGTTATTCAACATACTTTTGAAGTTTGCGGCAAATCGAGGCATCATGACCAAGGCGTCAGCAAAAATTATATTAAAATGCAAGTCACGAAACATTTTCATAAAAAGTTCAAATTTATAATTATTTCATTCTTGGGCCTTTTCCTTGTTTCGTCTTGAAGGGTAAGGTAAGGGTGGTGTGGGTTGGGGCATAGGCAACGGCCTTGGAATCTCGGTTTCCACTATTGTTATTCATTCAACCGTAGGTGTGGTTTGAGCGGTACTTCGTGGGCTTGGAATTTTCTCCTTTTCTACCACCACCTCTGGTTCTTTCTCTTTTTCCTTCTCCGTAGAAGTACTTGGACGAGAAATGGGTTATTTGAAAGTTTTACCACTACGAGTAGTAATAACCTTCAATTCTCCTTTCGGGTTTACGATGGTAGCACTAGGAAGACCACCCGAAGAAGAAGGTTTACACATGATAGCTTCAAACATTTTTCCCATTCGGTCTTCAAACTTAGATTGCCTAGCATCCGCTTTTTAACAATTCTTGCTTAGTCTCATGTTGACCTTGCTCCATTTTTTGTTGATTTTGTTGGAGACGTTGAACATTTCCTTCCATATTATTAGCATGAGTCTTAAGTTCATTAGCAAGTTCGTTTTTAAGCTCGTTTTTCAACTCGGATCTTAAGCTAATCATTTCACGTTGCATATTATCAAACTTAGCATCGTTTGCTTTATCATAATTCAAAAATTCTCCTTGAAGATTTTTTGTGTGATCATTTTGAAAACCTTGTGTGGTAGTTTGAAAATCACGGTTTTGGTTTTGGTTTGAAATATTCCCATTTCCACTTTGATAATTACCCTTGTTGTAGTTACGTTAATTTCCTTGATAAGTACCACTTTTATTGTTGTTTCGATAGTTGTTAGCATTTTGATTTTGTGGAGCTTGATTTTGGCGGGAACCTTGACCGTTTTTGTTATAAGTTCCCATGGCTACATAAGCATTCGAAGTGTTACCATCCGCGGTAATACACTCGGAAAAATCATGAGCTCCAATACACGAAATACAACTCTTGACAACCGCCTTAACCGATGCGGAATTCAAAGCATCTTGTGCTTTCCAATGAGTCATAAGAGTAAAAAACCTATCGAAAAACCGATTCTCCTCATTTGCTTCATCTTGCAAGGCACTCATGTTACGAGACAACGATGAACCCATAGTGGCAACACTCGGTGTGTTACGAGGGCTATAAACCTTAGACCTATTCTCAATGATTTTCAAAGCTTCATCGATCGTTTTGCACAAAAAATTACCACCCGCGGCAGCATTTAAGTAATCTTGTTCATGATCATTAAGCCCATTATAAAAAGTTTCAATTTGATGCAATTCGGAAAAATTATGGTGTGGACATTCATGTAACATTTCTTTAAACCTTTCCCAAGCCATTGAAAAACTTTCATTAGACCTTTGAGTAAATCGTGAAATCTCGTTTTTCAAATGTGTTGTTTTAGATGGTGGAAAAATTGATTCACAAACTTAGAAACGAGATCACCCCACGTCAAAATCGAATTTAGGGTTCTTTCTCGAGCCATATCTTGGCGGGTCCATCTAACGAGTATGGAAACAACATCATCTTAATGGCATCGTGTGGTACATCCTTAAACTTGCTTGTCGTGGTGAGACGATTAAATTGCCTAATGTGATAATGTGAGTTTTCTTTTTCGTGTCCGCGAAACTTGTTGGCTTGAAGCATAGACATTAAACCCGTCTTGATCTCGAAGTTCGCCGCAAGGATGGCGGGAATCACAATGGCCTCTCCAAAACCCTCGGTGGGTGCTTGAAGCAACTCAATCATAGTACGATTAGCCATGATAGCTCCTTGTTCTACAATAGGTTCCTCACTTGGAGTCTCTTCACTAGAAAGATTAGGAGTAGGTGTTGACTCCTTTCGGTTTCTACGTTTACGTGCACGTCTTGCTTGATTGCGGGTTTGCATAAACATCACGTACAACGTGGGGATGAGAAAAGAAGATTCTTTTTGGTGTTTTGAACTTTTTCAATTTTTTTGGATTTTTTATTGTTTTTTACTTTTTTTGGATTTTGGAATTGTATTACGTAGAAAAAAATCTACAAATCTCCTCCTTAATCAAATCTCTTGATTAAAGAAGCCTCAAGGAATGAAAACGATCACGTGAAGTGAACGCCTTCGATGACCTTAGAACGTTGGTGGAACACGAAAACGTTCACGAGGGTTTAATCAAATAAAACCAAGAAAGTATATATGATACTTAATAATACTTTGGGCGGCAAAACCCTCGATTAGCTCTCAAAATCAAATACTCACAAGCAAGCGAGGAAACGAGGCGGCGCGAAGCACTTAAGAGCCTTTTTCCTTAGGGTATATTTTATAATACCCGCCTTATACCCACCTTATAGTTTGTATTTTTTCAAAATCGAGCTTCACGAAAGTATTTATCTATTTTTGCCTTTTTCTTTTGGTTTGAGATTCGAATAAAATGATTGGGTAATGACCTCCCAAGTCAAGGTTGTGTTTTCACACTTTTGGAGTACTTATGAATTTATTGTTCTACGTATACAATATATTAATAATATTCACACAAAAAACGAAAAACCGATAATACGTATTAATAGAGTGCTACTAATAGAAATACTATTTATGGTTAGTATATAAAAACAACAATGTCCAAATCAAAACACAACACGCCTCCCCGGCAGCGGCGCCAAAACGATGTAGCCTTTTTACACACCTTTAGGAAAAGGAGGCAAAATAGTGGAAAGTATTAAGTGTCGGTTTAGGAAAACCAAGCATTAATGACCAAGGAGAAGTGCGTTTCCCAAGGAGGCTAGTGTGTTGTGTAAGAAATGATTAATTATGTGATTATATGATTATGAGAAAGAAAATAGAAAGGGGATAATAAGAGAATGACGGTTACGAAGACGATTTAAACTAAGACGAAAAGGTCGTACACGTAAAACCGTAAAAGCAACAAATTTAAAAATTTACCCTAAAAATTCCTAAAAATTGCAATAAATCCTAAATAATGTATTAAGAGTTTACAAAAAATCAAAAATCACTCAAACCTTGTATTTAATTAAATAATGATTTTTTAATGCTAATTAAAGCCCTAAAAACCAATTTAATTAATAAAAAGCCCAAAATGAGATTTATCACTTTGTAAACCTCTAAAACAACCTAACTTAATTTAAAACTATTTTTGAAAATTTTAAAATTAATAAAAACTATTTTAAAACAATTAAAAACTATTTAAACATAAAATAATTATAAAATAAATCTAAGAACAATAAAAATATTCTAAAAGTTGTAAAACTCCTAACTTTATGAATTTGAACTAGGAATAATGAAAAAACTTGAAAAAACTAACATTTAATTTTTAATAATAAAATAATAATAAAATAATATTAAAAATCCAAAGTTTATAAAAAAATTATAAAAAATTACCAAAAGTCAAGAAAAATGTAACTAAGACAAAAATGCAAACATAAGATTCCAAAACCTTTTTAATAATTTTATATTAATTTTTAAAGTTGATTAAAAACCCTAAAATCAAATAAAATCAAAAATAAGTTAATTTGAAAACTTTAATTGATGTAAACCTCAAAAACACTCTTAAATACTTATAAACTATTTTTTTAGATTTTTAAAACACTTTTTCCTATTTTTTATTTACTTTCTAAAATTAAAACTAAAAATAATCATATAAAATTAAATACAAACGTGAAGAATAAACTTTTTATGCCAAAAAGTCTTAAACCTAACAAAGAACAAAGGAAATATGTAAAATGGTAACAAGCTATAACAAATAAGCTGAAATCAGCTTATTATTAAGCTGTTTGTTTAAATAAGCTAAAACCAAAATTACCTTAAGTATTAAGGAAACCAAGTGATAACCAGTCAAAGACCCTAGGGCAACTGGTTATCACGTTGGTGTGTGGGAGAGATGGCGCAGGTTCGAGTCCTGGCCAGTCTCTTTTTTTGTTAAAACTCTTTTTTTTTCTTTTTATAAAAAACTAAAACAAGTGACTTACTAACTATGAAAACACAAGAAACTATTAAAATCAAACAAGATTTAAACCTAGAAAATACAAAAACGTGCCCAGATATGAAATAGAGCTACAGTAACCAAATAACTCAAAATTTAGTACTGTCTAAGAACCACATCGTTCTCAGACAACACTATAAGCCAACTGATGATGATAGAGCTTGGATTTTGGATTGATCTTGTTGGTTAGTTGGTTTTTTTGGCAAATAAGGCACCCCCACAACCAGTTGGGTTGTGGGGAGTCACAATGAGCAAGAAACAACCAAGTTAACACAAAAAATCACATACACATGGTAAATCAACTTTCTGAAAATCAGAAATAAGCATATGATCCTCTTGTTGATGCAGTTGGCACTTAGATGAGATTCAACAGCCACAAACTTGCATAAACCCAAACCAAATCACATACAAACTAAACACAATCCTAGATTATCCCAAATCCTATCAGAGAGCAAAGATCAAATGAAAGATTAAGCTAAAAATCTAGGCAGTTAAAGGCATACTGAATTTTATCAAGTCTAACCAAAAATAAAACATGCAAATCCTATAAAACCTAACCAAACTCAAAACCAATGATAACAATAAGCTAATACTGATAAATAAAATGTGATATGGCAGATTTCAAGTCAACAGATTAACAACTTGTAGCTTAAATCCTTATCCCAAACAACCCTTAACTTACTGAATTTGACAATTAGCAAAGTGATTAAGCACAAAACCTATCCAATCTGATTTTTAACAATCCTAGCATGCATTTAAAACCAAATAAATCCTAATCAACCAAGACAGACTACAAATCAACAAGGCATACTCAACATCATACAAAAGCACAAAGAATATCATATAAACTAGCCAATGGGTTCAAGCTTTATACCAGAGCTTAATGCTTTCCAAAAGGCTGTTTAAGAAGCTTATGTGAGCTTATGAATGAGTAGAGGATCCCTGTTGGTAGGTATATAGCAGACCTAGGGATTTCAATATCTTCAAAAGAGAGATTGAAAGAAATGAATTAATGATGGATCTTGCTTCTTGTTCGATTCCTGCACAACACCACAAGACCAAATAAAAGCTTCAAATATCAGAGGCTACAAGCTTTTGGCTTGTAGCTTTTGATACAGTGAGTGTGAACAAACAAATGGGTCAAAATAACAAAAAGGTTTTCACCTCACAAAACTTCTTACCCAAGTACTATACCCACTGAATCTTGATATCTCCCAGATATCAAGGTTCTATGGTCATATAAGAGCCCAAGTAAGTAGCTTATGTGGCCTTTGAACCTTCTTGCTAAACTAGAAAACGGATTTTAAAACTTGAGAGTGCCTTTTTGAAAACTCATACAACAAAGTACTTAACAAATGGATTTGGAACTCAGTTCTTTCACACAAGCTAATAAAATTTTAACTATAACTGAAAAGTAATTATATTTTCTCCTAAAAACACCAACTTTCATTAAGAAAAAAAGATTACAAGGGCTTTGTAAAAAAATGGAGCAAAAACTTAAAGGGTCACAAGTCGACCCTTTAAATACTACTGAAAGGATGCTTCTAGATACTGAATAAAATATACAAATGCTAAAACCCTAGCTAAGGGAATTCCCAATCTGCCCTTGGTCTTCAATTTGAATTTCAGTCAAATTGGCCTCTTGTGAAGATGGTGATGTGCAAGCTGTCTTAAGTCAATCTTGGTCGTCCCTTTATGATTTGAGAACAAGCAATCACATGAGCCGTTTATCTTGTCTTCATTTGGGAAAAAAGGGGGAAAGTGATGGGTACAGGGGAGGTCCCATATAACACATGGGTGTGTCTGGAATCATGGTTTTGGTGTGGGATGGGTTTAGTGAGTGGTTAATTAATGATCTGGAAAGGTATAAACATAACCCCTTTGTTTTGAGTTTAATTTGTCCTGGGGATTTCTAGGGTTAATGAGGGTTATTAAGGGGGTTTAATTCGTTTTTGGGGGTGGATTTATTTAAAAAGGTGTTATGGAGGGTATAGTAATTACTGATTATTAAATCAGTTAGTTAAGTGGGTGGAGGGTGACGTGGAGGAAGGGGTGAATGTGATTGGGTGGTCAAAGGGTCAAGGTGAGGTGGCGAGGTGTGAGTGGTGGGTATGAGAATGGTTGTCTGGCCATTTTGGCCCCTGAAATTCCCTTTTGTTTTCACTTGTCATCAAACAGCTCTCAAAACAAAATTCCTTTGTTAAAAACTTTGTGTTTTCACACTTTGGCCACAATAACTTTTGAAAAGTTATTCCAAGGACTAGTTTTGCCAATTCATGATATTTTAAGGACTGATTTTGGCATTTTCTCCATTCTTCAAGGTCTTGACTTGTTTGTTGACTTCTTTGAGGACTAATATTGACATTTTAGTTTTGGTGAGGGACTAAAATTGCCAATTCTTCAAAGTTAAGGGTCAATTCTTCAATATTGGAGGACCCTTCTTGTTCAATCTTCAATTCTTCAAGGGTCTTTCTTGGAAAATCAATACTAGGGCTTGGTTCATTGTGCGACTTCGTTTCCCGTATTCGTTTTTGATTGATTCTTGTGATCTTTTGTCATTTCCTAAATATCCGTACCTAAAATACACAAGCAACAAACACAAGCATATATTTGGCATTTTTAATGATATTTAATGCATTTTAAGCCCATTTTGGACGATGAGACTATGTTAAAAAGCAGTCTCATCAGTGTTGTATGAGAATAATAGCCCTTGTTTAATATTGTATGTATTTGTTGAGTTGTAGGTATTTTTGTTGAAGCTTTTAGGTAATTTAGTGAAAGTGTATATTAAATACATCACTATAAATATTTTACTTAAATAAAGTAATATAAGTGACAATGTAAAATAATGTACATTGTTTTAAAGTGTTAGGTGTTTATTCCTTTTAGGTAATATATGTAAATATGTACATATAAAATAAATCCAAGTACTTAATAAATAAATTAAGTAGAGTTACAGTTTAACTCAAAAATATGTACTGAGGTGATGAGTTTATTATTAAGTCAAGTGGCCAGTCAGTTGCCAGAGTAGTCAATAAATGACTAAGAGTTCATATAAATGTAAAATAAATATGAAAGGTAGTATGACAAAAGGTATATGATAAATAATTAGTCATATAGAAGTAAAATTATATAAATTCCAAAAATAAATAGTACAACAGTTGACAAAGTCAATAAGGTAAAATCAGAGGTTTTACAACTTTAAGACGTAAACTCTTATTTCTTCCCAAAAGTGAGTGAGTTCATGATATAACATTAAATTAATAATTTTAAGTAATACTTGATAATAAAATATCGACCATAATTTGACGAATTGTCACAGCAGTTACCCCTAAATAGGATCTTTGTCCTCAAAGATCGATTTATCTTACTACTCGCTTCTTATAGAATCAAGACATGTGGGCATTTCCTCCACATTCGGTCTGTTCTCACAAATGTAATTTATTACAATTATGCGACTTTCATCAAACATAATTACGGGAATACGATCATGCTTAAATTGACTTAATTTCTGTATCCATGAGGTTCACGGGATTTTGATGAATGCAACTTTTCGCCGATCCAAACTTCATTAAGAAATAATCAGATTTTCACTTGATAGACATTTTATCAAGTTCGATATACGAAACATAATTCACGCAGCCCTTGAAGTCCTAGGGTAGATCCAGCTTACATTCCTTTCAAATCAACATTTTACATTATCTCAATGGTCCCATACAACGGGGAATTAGTTTCCCAGGATCTTTCAGATCATCAATTCACTTTTCCATGGTGAAATTTTTTGGCATAACTTCGCTACTCATCCTGCACTTCAAGACCTACATTTCATATTCACATAACCTCCTACCCACTACTGACAGCCAATAATCAGATCCTAATTTCAACAATCATTTCAGGTCTCGCGGGTCGGATATTTTGTAAGGTTAGGTTTGTCATCATAGGCAACCTTAAACCTAAAAGACATGTCCAACTCACAATTGGTGTATGTCGGGTATCTCCATCCCAACTCCTGCCTACAGATGCTCTTATATTTAGATCCACACAAGATTCGATCTTGATCCTAATACAATAATTATCAATGATAATCTCTCCAAAGGAAAACGATTATCATGTTCATTACCATAGGTCAATCATTCAAACATAAAACAAGACTTCTAGTGTTTGTATCGTTACTTTACCCTGTCCCTTCGATTGGGGTGGTAAACAGTACTCTCATCAAGATTCGTTCCCAGTGACTTCTGAGGAAATCTCTAGAAATTTGATGTGAAGCGAGGATCTTGATAGAGATGATTGATACAGGCACACTATGTTTACACAACTCCTTTAAATACAAAAGAGTCAACTTCTCCATCGAGAATCTATCATTAACGGGAATGATATTAGCAGATTTGGTCAGTTTGTCGACGTTGACCCAAATCGAATCAAATCCAGATGATGACCTTGGAAGATTTGTGATAAGAATCCATGGTGATTCTATTCTATTTCCAAACAAGAATTATCAGCTGTAGAAGCAATCCTTATGGATTTTTGGCGTTGAGCCTTAACCTTCGCAAAAGTTAGATGTTTGCCAAGGTATGTTGCGATGTCTGCTTTCATATTTGGTCATCAGTACAACTTCCTCAGATAAGATACATTTAATCAGAAATAGCATGAATAGAATACTTAAACTTATGAGATTCCAACATGACTAAATCTCGAAATCCTCCATATTTAGGAAACCACAAGCGGCCTTCTAAACATTTAAAGCCATCGGATCTCATTTCTACTGGTTCACATTAGCCGCGAACCCCTTTTATTATCTATGTTATCTTTCTTACAAGCATCAATTATTCTTTTAAATTGCTCGGGCAATTTATTCTGCACGGTCATTACTAAGAAGCACATCCTAATTAGTTCTTTATTCTTTCTACATAATATGTCAGCAACTACATTCACCTTCCTCCATGAAATAAATATTATGACCGTATTTATTAAAAAATCCTTTCTTCCTATTTTCTAAGTTTTAATTTCATCTCAACTATTATTTTTATCAGTTTTGCTTAATCCGACGTTTAAAGCGTCGATAAATATTACAAGTAATTAAATAATAAATATTTAATTTTTATGAAACGTAAACGTAAAAAATTTAAATTCCTCAGTTCGTCCAATATAGAAAAATGTTCAAAATAAATTTGAATTTAATTAACATGATTTTTTTTTATTTATCGAAAATAATTAATAAGATCTATAAATGTTCAAAAAAAATCTTTGTTTATACTTTGGTCAAAATTTTCTTAGTTGAAGAGCAAAAATTGACGCTCCAAATTTCCAAGTCATTGTTTAAATGTTTTTCCTCGATTCCCCTTAGGTTGTCTTGAGGTATACACAAACATCTACTCCTAAGGGAGTTTAGTTAAATGAGCTGTATAAGGGAATGATTCCTTAAAAATCATTGATAAAATATCTGTCAAAACATTTTTGCACTTTCCTTTTTGGTATAACCCAAAGCCTTAATGGCTATAATCTTTGAAAAGTCAATATAGATTCAATTACCATTAATCACACGGTCAAATAATGTAAAGGATGAAGCCTTAAATCACATGTTAAATACTCAAGGCACAGGTTTTCACTGTTCGGCCAATTCAGGGCAGTCTATAAATGATTACTAACTCCTTATTATTCTTAGAAACAAACAAATGGTCCTTAATGATCACAAGCATGAGTTTATCAAATTACAGCCTACATACGTGATTCACCAATTTATGGATGCTACATGTGCATTGGTCAATCCAATCGACATAACTTGAAACTCATAATGTTCATTACAAGTTCTGGATGTATTGATTGGAATAGATAATCTTTTTCGCGGACTCGAAGTTGATGATAACCATGCCGTGGATCAAATTTTTGAATATACGCTAGAACCTTGTAAATGATCGAATAATTCTTTCATCTTGGGTAATGGATATAGACTTTGATCGGCAATTTATTCAGCTCATGATAATCAATAAATATAAGGAATAATAACACCATAGCTCTCCATGATGATGATCTCGGTAGAACAAAAGCTTTTTCTGACAACTCTCTCAGTTGCACGATAACTCTTTTGATTAAGATGGTGCTGATGTATAGTGTACATGCCACAGGAACATCTTTTAATAAATTCACTTTAAGTTCTTTCTAGATTACAAGATCTATGACTAGTTCACAACCGTTCATGGTATAAATTCAAGCCTAAATGCAGGATACAGTCATCCATCAAGAATTATTTAGATCACTTTTGATAATCAACATCTTATCTTTTAGGGGAATTCCACTCGAGTTCCCATCAATTAAGACAATGACATTATGTCATAATCAATCAATCCATTTTACTGGCACTACCAACATTCCAGTGTTATCATCTTCGATAAGATGTGAACTTCTCAAAAGACTAATAAAAACTAATAATCCTTTACAAATTCAAGGATATATGGAGACATAGCTAACATTAAGAGAGTAAGTTCAACGCAAAATTTATGCGAGAGAATTTCAAATCAGATAAAGACGAATACATTAACGAATATGAATATATCCCATGTTTTCATGATTTAAGTACGCATTCAAAAGCTCCTCGGATCGTTACCCATGTCATTCAAATTAAATCTAATCAAAAGAAATGATAGGAACGTCGATACATCGAGTCGGGAATCAACACTTGGTAATTTGATACTTTTCCAAAGAATCTTACCATGAGAGAATTTGGACAAGAAGGGGATATAAATTGTCAATTAAGACAATATCCATAGATAAGTAAATCCGATTCGGAAAAATAAATGGTACGGGCACATATGTAGGTGTCCCTAACAATATGTCCCTATTTTTCACTTCTTGCAGATCTCATAAAAATTCAATCTTTCACAATTTCAAGGAAAAATGTAATGTTTACTAACAATTTCATGGTGACTACTAATCATCCTTGCATGGCCCCTTCCAAATTGTACGTAGGCGCGCAACTATATACAATTTTAGGATTAACGATGCAATACTCAGTTCATCAAAATTTTGTCATCATGTTTAAAATAAAAATACTTTCATGCTTAATTATGGAATAAGAATCAAAATGAATTTACAGAGATGTTCTTCGTTATGGAAGCAATTAAGTTTTCCAAAGTGTTTCATAAACAACTTTATTTCGATAACGATTACTCATAAATCTCACTTTGAATAATCCATATGGTGACGAAAATTCAATTTTTTTCAAGGGATACTGTTTTAACTTTATAAAAACAATGAGTGATCTACAAAAGAGTGGTGAAAATTTGTTCACCAAGAACTAACAACAATATGATAGGAAATGAGCTTAGCCAATTAATCATGAGGTTCGTGACCTTGATGGAACTCAAGAATATAAAGAAAAGAATCTACAATACAACTCTATCCGAAATGAGTACTTGTTCAATGGTTGCATCACTAATGCGAACATTAGGAAGAAGCAAGTAAAGATAGATAACATCGATACATGTAGAATTTAGTAATCAAAGGTAGTCTTTTCATTAATCACAAACAAGTCAAAAATTGTACCGTAACACATTACGTGTCGCCATGTCATACAATTCCAAGGACTCATCCTCCCAACTGATGTCTCAGTTAAGTTAGGGATTTTATAAGATACCACAAAGAATACTAATTTATAAGAGTAATTAGGTGTTCCACCTGTCCCAGAAGATCCATCGGTCCTAATTCAGAAGAAGATTTCTTCAATTTATTTCTTGGACACTGGGCATCCTCGTCATTGGACAATGGCCTAGGAACAACCCTTAACACGAACCAACAATCATTTAAAACCTTATAATTCAATCACAGGACTCAACGACTTCCTCTTAACAATCTCATATTCCATACGAGTTAAATTTTACTTTATTCAAGTTTCAATGAACTTATACTCAACACGACATCCTACCTCATTCTCCAATTCTTTCAACCTTATTCTTAGACCTTGAAAGGGCAATAAACGCTCGACATGAACAACACTTAATTTTCAATCCTATAGCTCTTACAACAATAATTATCAAATTAGTCACTAGTATGAAATGACTCACACATTCAATTAGACTTCTCAGAAAGGTACAAGTGGCATAAGGCTTTTGGATAAAGGCTCCAATGACAGCCTCAAGTGCAACATTCACCTCTTCGATTTTAAATTTAAGAATTGGGTGACACCGAATTAGATTACACCTTTCCAGGTGGTATGGTTTTGTTAAACTCCAATCTATAAGGAAAGCTCGTCATGACATCGATATCAGATTAAATCTCGCCATTTCTTCTCTAATATCATAATCAACTAATACCAACATTTCCACGAATATCAACCATTTTGTTGGGATTATAAATATCCACCACTTGGCTTAGATCTGGAATAGCTAGAATTCCTATGCGAATAGATTCGATTGATTTGCTAGGGGATTTAGGGTTCCTTGTGACAATCTACGTCGTATAAATACCTCGTATAAGTATTAAAATAATCATCAAACAATCATGTAATCAAATCACAACATATATATATATATATATATATATATATATATATATATATATATATATATATATATATATATATATATATATATATATAATCCAAGTTATATATATATATATATTAAAATAACACTTCTCAGTCTGGCCTTGTCGGTAACTCGGGAATTCTTCGGCACCGTTATAGTCAAAAGCTTTTTAAACATTTTATCAAAATATTTATTTAAAAATATTTATGGTTAAAATATTTTGAAATGTTTTATTCAAAACCTTGGTTTTAAAAATCTTTCGTTCTCTATAACAAGAGCTCTGCTACCAAACTGTAACACCCCCAAATATTCATACTTTAGTTCAGCGGAAGAGTCGTTGGTGTTGCGGGATAGCACATTACTCAAATCATAGACAATGCTTAAAAATCGCGTCGTTTAACTATAAAGCGTTTTCCATTCATAAATAAAAAATTACATAGGTCCCAAGTCATAGTATTTCATACAATTTTACAAAACATTTGAATGGAAATTTTATTTGAATGCGGGCCATAAATTCTTGTCGTCTTCCCGAGAATTACCTTCAAGTACCTGAGATAAAACATGTTAAAAGGTCAGCGAAAACGCCGAGTGAATTCATAGAATTTAATAAAAACCATTAATATATCACCAGTATATAATTATTACCGAAAATCATTTTGTACAAATCTTTGTCGTAGGCTATAAAATAAGCCAAAAACATTTTATGCAAACCTTTGTCGTAAATCATAATATAGGTTTTTGCCTTCAAAACCATTACACGAACCATCGTCGCAAAAACATCATACAATACGTTTTATAACGTTGTATAGAGTTAAATAAAAACCGTTATATGAAAATGGTTATGTAAAACCAAAACACGAACATAATATCAATAATAAGACCCCGTATTGCTAGTCAGACAATATATTATAATTCAATGCGTATATCAGTATTTTCAATATTGGATTATTATAAGCCGCATGACATTGCTACCTTACTATAACAAACAAGGGGTAGCTAACCCGTAATTCCTTTGCCCATCTAAAATAGCGTGTCGTCACAATAATAACGCTTATATAAATCTTCTCATACATAAATTCGCTTACTAATCAATGTGGTACGACGGGGATCAACCGTCAAGGCGCGAACTGGGGTGATCTTCCCCAAATAGTACTATTATATGCGTAAGCGTCTAACAAATCTTGGTACTTCACAATTCATGCTAATGGGACTTTTAGTGACATAACTTACCTAATAATAATCCATTTCATTTCATACATTTTGTCATATAACCATTCATCGGGTCATATAATCATTCAGGCCCATATCAATAAGCAAACAATCGGGACAAATGGTGTCCTATTTTATTAAAACTAACATGTTATCTCCCTCGCGGGTTTATAAAACATTTCATAAAACATTTAAAAGAGTGCGAGGCTATGAACTCACATTGATTGGGGAAGGCGGGTTGTCGGCGATTTGGATGTACGGTACGTGCTTCATTCACGGAAACCTAGACAAATTACACTCGGTCTTAGACTCTTGTCCAATAACTTTATAAAAACCATGGCTATGTATATATGATGATATCATAAGTATGATGATGATCAAGTGGGATTTTATCTCTTCATACAACATTATAGTTGTTATGTGTTAGTCAATGTAGACTAGTTATACTAGTTTTAACCCAATTACATATTAAGGCCCAATAAGCATATTAAGAGTTCAATTCATTATATTAGCCCATTTATACTTTTAATACCAGGCCTATACTCATATGTTGGGCCCAAGTGGGTTAAACCTATGAGTAAGTCCATTAGTGTTAAGCCAAACTAGTTGGGCTAATAGTCCAATAAGGCTACTTTGGCCCATTAATGTCCATAAGTTATAAAGCTCGAGTTTATCAGTTTTTGTTAGCCCTATATTTTATATAGTCGAACAAGAATGTAATAGGTCATCTTAGTCGTTATTGGTCTTGTATTGTAATAGGTTAGTCGGGAAAATCGGGCTTGGTATTTAAGCTAATATTGTATAAGTTAGGGGCGTAAGCCCAAGCAAAGCCAAGCCTGGCCCATGAACAAGTCCACTAAGGCCTTATGGCCGTGGAATATAAATACCCTCTTCCTTGTGTGGAAGAGGGTGTTGGTTACCATTTTGTTTCTCTCTCTAAAAGTGTTTTAACCTTCCATAATCTCTCTTATTTCTCTCTCTACCTTCATCTATTTATCTCTCTTAAATATCATCTTATATTGTGTTATGGATTGAAGTGGGATTAACATTTGGTATCAGAGCCTATAGTGGATAGCTGATTGAAGATTCGTGGTTGCGTTCTTATTGATCTTGTGAGGTATTTGATCCATAATCCTTGATCCATTTTTTTGTGTGTTTTTTTATGGCTTATTTTTGATAAAAATCATCTACATAGTTGTGGTAGAGATTTGGTATTGTTAGTTTGGCTAAAAACACAAAATTTTTGGGTATTTGGATCAATTTTTTTGGCAAAAAGTTACGGTTTTTATAAGCTTGCTCCGGGAAAAGTGGTATATCGATTAACAGTTGGATTTTCGGAAAAGGGTTTTCATTTTCCGAAAAAGTATGTTTATTCCGAAATAGTTATTTCGGAAAAGGGTTTTGATTCTCTGAATTTGTGGTGTTTTTCCGAAAATTATTCCGAAAAAGGGGTGTTTTCCGAACTTTATTCCGAAGAAGTGGTGTTTCTCCGAAAAACCTCATTTTTCTAAAAAAGTTGATTATTCCGAAAAAGGGGTGTTTTTCCGAAAATTATTCCGAAAAAGGGGTGTTTTTCCGAACTTTATTCCGAAGAAGTGGTGTTTCTCCGAAAAACCTCATTTTTCTGAAAAAATAGATTATTCCGAAAAAGGGGTGTTTTTCCGAAATTTATTCCGAAAAGGTGATGTTTCTCCGAAAAACCTCATTTCTCTGAAAAAGTCAATTATTCCGAAAAAACACATTTCCCTGAAAAAGTCATTTATTCCAAAAAACCTCATTATTCCGAAAAACCTCATTATTCCGAAAAACCTCATTTCTCTGAAAACCCTCATTTCTCCGAAAAACCACATTTATCCGAAAAACCTCATTTCTCCGAAAAACCTCATTTCTCCGGAAAACCTCATTATTCCGAAAAACCTCATTTTTCTGAAAATCATCCATTATTCCGAAGATTGTCCTATATTCCGAAGAAATGCAATTTTTCCGAAAAAACACATTTCTCTGAAAACATTGCTTTTATCTGAAGATCTCCTCTACTCCGAAGAAGTTTCTGAAGATACGCAATTATCCGAAAAATGCAATTTTTTCGAAAAAGAGAATCGAGTGTTTTTGGCCTTGGAATTTTTGGTTTCTAGAGAGACAATTCTTAGGGGATTTTAACATCTTTTCTCAACAACATCAACCACACCTCATCACAACACATCTACTAAGATCTAATCCATTCACAATCATCGACAATGTCTAACAACAATATCAGCAATGCGACTGCAAATCAAATTCGTTTGGAACAAGGTGGCAATGGGAATCTGTTGGAAATTCACTTTATGTGACGACATTTAAGAATTCCAATTAGTTATCATACTCACACACGCTTAGACTAGACTAGGAAACAATGTATAGTTTTGATGCGGTGTGTGACTATATATACCCCTCCAAGGCTTCCAAGGAGGGGTGTTGCTTGTGTTTCATTTTACTTTTAATGCATTTTCTTATTTTCACACACAACCTTTTCTCTCTCAACTCATCCATGGCATCCATCTTCCACCACCACCCTAGACCACCGGATTATAGCAAAAAGCAAATCCACAATTGGCATCAGAGCCTCGGTTCATTCCTTGGATCGTCATGTTTTATTGTTCGATTCTGGTGGTCTAAAATTTTATATTTTTTGTCTGAAATCTGGTTAAACTTTTTCTTCACGAATCTATTTTAACAATTTTTTTGTTACAAATAAAAAGTGAGTGTTTATCTGGTGGTTTTTTGGTCTTGTTCTGTTAACTTTTTATGGTCACGATGCTAAATCTTTGTCACAATTTTTTATGTCTCAGTCATATCTGGTATATCTTTATGGTATTAATCGTTTCCCACTGGTCAAAGTTTGAGTTCTTATGGTCAAAGTTTAGATCAATCCATGGTTTTGTCTCATGATTTCATATAATGGGTTTTCTGGTATTTTTTTGAAGATGAAAAGATAAAAACAGATATAGAAAACCCAGATCCGGAATTCAAGGAAAAAGTACTATGGATAAGATTTCAGATTGATACATTCCGATGGATGATTCCGACGGATACATTCCAACGGATTTATTCAGATGGATGATTCCAATAGATGCATTCCGATGCATGCATTCTGATGCATTCATTCGGATGCATTCATTCCGACGGGACTTATCTATATTCCGATGGGACTTATATTCACATTCCGATGCAGTTTTATTCAAAACATTGCGATGATTTTTTAAGAAAATATTGCGATGGCCTTTTTCAGTCAGAAATCATTCCGATGGTGTCTCGTAAACATTGCGATGACTAATTCTTAAAAATGAAAACATTGCGACTGAGCACTTAATCACCATCTAGACTCCACCCTAAAAACTTTCTGATGGACATACCATGTTTAAAAAACTTTCTGACACCTTAACCAAACAACATCCTTATTACTCCAATCAAATCCAACACCAAATCTAAACTATTCCCATCGACACCTAATCACATCTATATATCATCATCAAGACTCGAAATTAAGATCTCAGTTTTATATTTCGTGTATTTGACATGCATGCCAAGATCTATTTAGATCTATACTCACGAAATTTCATCATCACAGATCTAAATGTTTTTAATATTCGAAATAATTATTTGATTTATAACATGATTGTTATAATCAATTTGTTTGATTTCGGTATCAAATCAAAACAAAAAATCAACCAACATGTAGTTGATAAACCTACCCGAGACCCATTTCGATGGATCTTGATATCTGCTTTACATGCACTCACGGTTGTGACAGAAAGATCAATATTTGCTTGATTAATGAAGTATAAACATGTTGTGCTATGATTGGCTATGAATGAATTCAAGTGGAAATATTGATACGTGGGTTTATTATATTGATATGGATTTGACACATCAGAAGGTTGGTTTATTTGATATTGGTAGATGATTCGAGATGATGTTATTTTTAGGTGTAGATCTGATCAGAGTTGGTGGGTGAGGAGATGAAGGAGATGGGGGCGGAGGATTTGGTTTGAGTTTAAGATTAGGGTTAAATGCGAGAATGTTTAGGGTTGACTGTCTTTATATCAAAAATACTGGTGCCCCACGTCTCAAATTTTAGACACGTTTCAATCCCATTTTGTTTAACCGGGTATAGTAATGTGATATGATGGGCCAAATTTTGTTTCAATCCTATTTTGTTTCAAATTTGTTTCTTTAAGATGTTGCAATTATTAACCGGGTATAGTAATGTGATGGGCCAAGTATTGCATGGTTTTTTGTCATGGGCTAATTATTTATACTCGCAAGTAACAAATACTATGTGTATTTTGTTGAGTACAATTTTTTTGCCAAAAAAATTGTATTTTAGACAAAATATGTGTATTTAGCTATACTTTCGTCATAATCGGGAAGTGAGAAAGTGACGAGACAAAAAGACGTGACCAAGTGACAAAATTTATTTGACGAGACCGAAGAAAAATAGGTATATTTTTAGTGGCTACGGATTTTTTGATTGGGTATTCTTATTTGAAGTTGAAGACGGATTTTTCGAAGGCGTGCACTTATTTTATCTTTGAAGATAACTTGCTCGTGCTTAATCTTAGAATGACGACTTGTTTATCTAGTTTCCGGGTTCGGGGTGGTTGGTTGATGACTCAGATAACTATCACTTAAAGGGGTTACATTGTTGTACTCAGTGTCACGCGCTTAGTCGACGTGGATAATTTCAAGAGGTGTTGTGCTTATATACTTCTTCAGTGATGTATTGGGTACTTAGAGATTTCTCCACCGTTCCTCATTCAACAATTGTGCAAGCTTAAGTCACAAGATCGAAGGATTTTTATTCAGTTTCATGTTTGATGTATCTGGTTCATTCTATCAGTGGTCACATCAAATTGCCTACAAGGGGGTGGGTAAAAGATGGCCATGGAGAGTTTATGAGTAGAGAATTTTGATCAGCAGCTGATTCTCACAAAATATATAGTTCATCTTATTTATTATTCTCACGAGATTTCAGGTACATGTGCGTACGATTTATTGCTGGTTCCGAGTTTCAAAACTATCAAGGGGAAGAAGAAGACACATTAAACGCACAACGAGTACACGTGATGAACTTCATACCTTCTTTTGATTTGAAGACATTCCGGGAAGACAATTGTCATAACCGCAGAGAAAATCAGTGTTTTAACTCGTGGCGTTATCAGTCTCTAAACGGTACACTATTGTTCGATGTTTAATTGTTTTGATGTTGCAATTATTCATCATCATTATCCTATATGGAGAGATATGCACTTCCGGGACTTAATTGACTCTGGTGCATCTCCGGAAGAAGATATGTGCATTTCCGGGACTTAATTGACTCTGGTGTTATGATGTCAAATTCATGAATGGGATAAAGTGTCTACTTCAGTATTTGAGCTTCATACTTGGGATTGGTTTATTTTCTTCAACTATGTGGGGGAGGAAATGTCTTGATTCTTTCTAGTATGCATAACTTGAACTCTCAGGGGGAAGAAAAATTCAGAAGAATTATTCAAGCGTGAGAAGAGACGTTGTTGATCTACTTGGTGTGCCCCTTACTTTCAATCCCTCATAGCAACATTATCATGTTATATGATGGGGTTTGCTTTTTAAATTCCACTGTGCGCTTAATCATTCTAAGCTTTATTGAAAGCTTTGAATTTGCTTATGAGGATTGTCGGTTTAGGGGGAAGCTATTTAAAAGCTTCTACATCAAGAAGATGTGGCATGAATTAGGGGGAAGTTAATTCAGAAGCTTCTCCTTAACCAGAAGTATATGGATTACTTAGCTCGTGCCGTTACAGTATTTCTACTATAATTTACTTTAAAGATGAGTCGTTTTGAAGTGAAGACTTGAAGTCAAGGGCCTCAGAAGACTTCATCAGCATTGGACGCTTCATGAAATATTTTGTTCTTAATCATTATGTACTTGTTAGGAAAAATATTGTAAGGAATTCTACACGTCGTCCCATGGGGGAAGATTGTTGGAAATTCACTTTATGTGACGACATTTAAGAATTACCATTAGTTATCATAGTCACACACGCTTAGACTAGACTAGGAAACAATATATAGTTTAAGTGCGATGTTTGACTATATATACCCCTCCAAGGCTTCGAAGGAGGGGTGTTGCTTGTGTTTTTCATTTGAAGTTTAATACATTTTCTTATTTTCACACACAACCTCTCTCTCTCTATATTCATCCATGGCTACCACCACCTTCCACCACCCACCAAGACCATCGGATTAGTAAAAAGAAAATCCACAGAATCCACCTGTGCTCACTGCCGGTTGCTATGTTCAATAGAGATCTCGCTTTCTTAGATTTCTCAGATTTCTCGATGGAAAAGAGAACCGAACTGCTCTTCGTCACTGCCTTGAGAGTCCACCTCCAGTTTTTGAATTCAGACCCATTACCACACAAGCAGAGGATGGTACTTCATCAACTACATGAGCCACGGAGAATTTCGATACGTGTTCTGCTGAGAAAAAGAAACTCCTCCAAGATGAAGCTGATGCTGTGAACTACATACTCACTGGGATTGATAACGATATATATTCCACGATTGATGCATGTCCTAATGCTATGGAAATGTGGAATGCAATTCATCGATTGAAGCAAGGTGAGTCAATCAACGTTCAAGATCTCGAGACTAATTTACTTTGGGAGTTTGGAAATTCACATCCGAAGATGGTGAATCCATTGAATCATATTACTCGAGATTCTACAAAATGATGAATGAGCTTGTTAGAAATCAATGCACCATCTCCAATCATCATGCCAATGTTCAGTTTCTACTTCAACTCAAACCGGAATGGCAAAGGTTGGTGACTTTGGTCAAACAAAGGGAAGATATCAAGACCATCTCCTATCACAAACTTTATGATATCCTGAAACAACATCAGAATGAAGTGAATCAAGCTCTATTGCTTTTGTGGCTGCTACTTCAACAAAACCCGTACACTATCAACAACCACCTACTCATTCCTCAAAGTCATCAAGCTCATCCACCAAACCTCCAACTACTGCTAAAAAGGCAAAAGCAATTGTCCCCACTCCACCTCCAAAGTATGACACCGAGTCAGATGGAGACAGTGATGATGAACAAACTTCAAGGGACAAGAAGATTGAAGAACTCATGTCTTTACTCACCACAACTTATAAGAAGATCTACAAACCTACCAACAACAACCTCAGATCATCATCCAATGCTTGATATAAGGAAGTTGATCAAGCACCTAGGTATGATCGTGAGGCTAGGTATGATAATCAGAGGATGCCGAATCAAGTTGGGGCTAGAGATACTGTAGGCACTTCGATTGTGTAGAAGACTGGGATTCAATGCTTCAATTTCAATGGATTTGGGCACATGGCTAGGGAATGCAAAAAGCCAAAATGGGTTATGGATTCGAGATATCACAAGGAAAAGATGTTGCTATGTAAGAAAGAAGAAATAGGAATTCCACTCACAGCAGATGAAGTTGACTGGCGTGATGACACTGATGATGATGCCGATGATCAAGAGCTAGAGGCACATTATGTGTACATGGCAAAGATTCAAGAAGTGCTTCCAGAGACTGCTGATACTTCTGGACCTATCTTTGATACTGAGCCAATTGAAAAGGTACCAACATATGATAACTATAATGTGTTTGCTAATGAACGACAGCATCCTGAGCAACCTGAAAGCATCAATGACACATATGTAATGGACAAGGAGGATAACAATATCTCTACGGATTCACAACATATGTGTAATGATGACGGTAATGATGCTCATGATACTGACTCGGATGAGGACCGTGATTTGCTTCCGTCTATAACTGATTCTTTAAAACATGAAATTATGGAATACAAAGAGGCTAATAAACATTTGAAGCAAGCAAACACATCCTTAGCCGAGGAGATAGACAGGCTTAAAGAGTGTGATTATGTAAAAGAAGTTGATCGACGAGTTGCAATAGCTAATGGTTTGGTATATGAAGTAAGGTGCTCAACGAACAATATTGTTCTGAAGTAACACACGAAATTCATATGTCAAAACAAAAGATATCGGAACTTGAAGAACAACTGCTGCTACATAAACTCCAAATTACTGAGTTAGAGTCGGTTAACAAAGAACAAACTGAGCTTTATAAAACTCGTGAAGAAAAGGATATTGACAAAATTCTTGCTTTGGAAAAGAGAGTCGACACATTAAACAACATTGTCTACAAAACGGGTCAGTCTATTCAAACTATGAATATGCTCAATAGAAACATGAAAACGAGTTTCGTTAAGCCTGACTATCTCAAGAACGTTCAAACAATCAAGCCTGGTATTTATGATATCGGTTGCTATAATGATAATCTTGCCCTTATGCTTTCCCCTGACTCCGAAGAAATCCTTCGCCGTGACGCTAAACGTCAATCCAACCTACATGATTTTATCACACCCTATGATTATACCGCATGGAATGAAAAACATGTCATTAACCTTGTCCCTCAAAGAGAGCTTTCAATTGAACAAGAGTATTTTCCAAATATTCCACCAACGTATAATCACATGGAAACGAAAAATTCTTCAAAACGGGGTCTTAAAAAACAGTCAATTTTGTTAGAAAAGCGAATTTTGGATGAAAAACGTAAATGGGATGAAAAATGTAAAAGTGTTCAGCAATTTGAGTTTATAAAACAAGGGGTTCTAAATTTATACAAAGGTATTGTCGATTATGAAAAACTTTCTAGAGATACTGTTTGGAATATTAAACCTCACCCACAAGTAGAAATCATCATTCAACAATGTATTGTCCCAACCATCAATGATCTTTCTAAAAATGTGGAAATGTTTTATAATGCTCTCACTGAGGAAATGACAACTGATTTAAGATATGTCAAATCTCTTAAAGATGAAGTTGATTTTCTTCAAACTAAATTAAAGACACAAGAAACCCATCTTTCTAACGAAATTGATCGAATTTCGTGAGAATATTATCGTATAGAGCATCTGAACGTTATAGTTGTTGATAAATGTTAAAATCTTGGGTTGAGCTTTCACAAAAGGTTGAGTCATACAAAGAACTTGAGAAAAGATTTTTTAATCTTGAGAAAAGTTTTCACACCCTTGAACTTGCTTCACAAAGTGATGATCAATCTAATAATCATAAAAAATGTCACGAAATGGCAGCATCTTCGTTTCGTACTTTAAATGAAAAAGATTTTGAAATAAATG
Organism: Glebionis coronaria; assembly: GCA_025667525.1. Classification (NCBI taxonomy): domain Eukaryota; kingdom Viridiplantae; phylum Streptophyta; class Magnoliopsida; order Asterales; family Asteraceae; genus Glebionis; species Glebionis coronaria. Next base: position 63,828,332 of record CM046880.1, on the reverse strand, counting down.
ATTTGAAAGCTCAACTACAAGAACGAGACATGGCAATCAGTGAGTTACAAAAGCTCATTGCGAAAATGAAAGGAAAGTCTGAATTGGGTAAACCATCTGTTGTTCGTCAACCGAATGCGGTTAACTGCCCTAAATCATCTATTTTGCGCAAACCCCCACAGACTTTGCCTAAGTTAGGAACTGGTAAGAGCACAAATGTGATAGCACCTGGAATGTATAAGATGAACACTAGGTCCACTCAAACTGGAACATCGCGGTTACCTCAGAATACTAGGAAAACTAATCAACGTGTGTCTTCTTCTACAGGAGTAACTCCCACTACTAGCGTTAGCGGACCACAGCTTAAGAGCACTAGAATTGAAGATAGAGTCATGCCTAACAATATTCAAAGGAAGAAGAAGGAAGTAGAAGATCACCGTAGGAATTTTAAGTTTTCTAAGAATAAAACGTCTGTAAATGCATGTAATGACAGTCTGAATGTTAAGACTTCAAATGTTGAATTTGTTTGTGGAAAATGTGGAAAATGTGTTCGTACTTTCAATCATGATGCTTGTGCTTTTAATCATAACGGCGTGAATGCTAGAACTAGGAAGCCTATTCTTGTGCCCACTAGTACTAGAAAACCAACAAGAACTTTGAATCAATCCACTGCTCAACCACTTAAGAAGCTAAGTGCGTTAGAATCCACTACTCTACGTAAACAAAAACTGTTAAAGAAGCTTTATAAGAACATGAGTAGGACATGTAAACAGGGGTACTCAAGATTTACACCACCTGGATACAAATGGGTACCTAAGACAACCACTATTCTAATTGGGTCTATGAATGTTAGATTGCTTTTTGAATCTATGTATACTAATATTTTGGAACCCACTTCTATCAAGGGCTCCCATTTGTCAAACTCTACATTGTCTTCTAATGCTTATGCAGCTCTTCGAGATCATTATCTTCATAATGGACTCTGGGTGCACAAAGCACATGACGGGCAATCTCAAGCTTCTAATTAACTTCGTGGAGAAGTTTCTGGGTACGGTATGGTTTGGAAATGATCAGTTTGCACCGATAATCGGATATGGAGACTTGGTTCAGGGAATATCACTATAAAACGGGTTTATTATGTCGAGGGACTGAATCACAACTTATTCTCGGTTGGTCAATTTTGTGATGCGGATTTGGAAGTGGCTTTTCGGAAAACTACTTGCTATGTTAGAGACTACGATGGAAATGACCTTCTTACAGGTTCTCGTGGTTCTGATCTCTACACAGTAACTCTTCAAGATACATCTTCAACAAATCCAATTTGCTTAATGGCGAAAGCTACATCCTTTCAAGCATGGTTATGGCATCAACGATTATCACATCTCAACTTTGACACCATCAACTTGCTTTCGAAGAATGATATTGTGACCGGTCTTCCTAAGTTAAAATTCGTCAAAGACCATCTTTATTCTTCTTGTGAGTTGGGGAAACCAAAACGGAAGTCTTTCAAAACAAAGACTAACCCAAGCTCAAAAGGACGATTGGAACTTCTACACATGGATTTATGTGGTCCCATGCGTGTAGAGAGTATTAACGGGAAAAAGTATATTCTAGTGATTGGTGATGATTACTCTAGATACACATGGACTTTCTTCTTAAGGTCCAAAGATGAAACACCATATGTTCTCAAAAACTTTCTCAAGATGATACAACGCAATCTTCAAGCTGAAGTCTTAACCGTAAGAACGGATAGGGGTACTGAATTTTTGAACAAGAACTTGCAACCTTAGTTTTAAAAAGAAGGCATCGAACATCAAACGTCTATTTCTCGAACTCCTGAACAAAACGGCGTTGTCAAAAGACGGAACCGCACTTTGGTTTAGGCAGCTCGAACAATGCTTTCTGCTTCAGAATTACCACTATTCTTCTGGGCTGAAGCTATTACAACCGCCTGTTATACTCAGAATCGTTCTCTCGTCATCCCTAGACATGAAAAGACACCTTACCACATCATCAATGGCAAGAAAACTACGGTTAAGTTCTTTCACGTATTTGGATCTTTATGCTACATTCTTAAAGACGGTGAGAATCTCGACAAGATGAAAGAATATCGTGTTTACAACAAGAAAACAAAGATAATTATAGAAACAATTCATGTGAACTTTGACGAATTGCCACAGATGGTACTTGATCACAACAGCTCAAGTCCCGCACCTCATTGTCTAGCGATGGCACCTACACAAAATAGTTTACGTCCCGTGCAAGAATGTCAAGAAAGTACTCCTACAGCATACTCGATGGATACAACACAAATGAATGAGTTGGTTGGTTTATATGATCCAATGTTTGATGAATATTACTATGGAAACAATCAAGTTGTGTCAAAGCCTTCCGCTGTCAATACTGCTGATGCACCTGAACAAAATCAACAAGACACAACTGCCTCTACTTCAGCAACCGTTTCTCAAGAGACTATTCCATTGGATACTCAACAAACTCAAGAAAACATCATACAACCAACATCACCAACCGTCGATGCTGAAGGAGGAAACAACAATCAAGCAGTCGATGCACAACCAGACAACGAAGAAATTATCAACCCGTTCGGTACACCGGTACACGAAGTCGGAGAGTCTTCTACTCAAAGATATCCATCCACTCACCATTGGACTCGTGATCATCCATTGGAGCAAGTAATTGGAAATCCTTCACAACCGGTTCGAACACGCAAACAACTCAACACCGATGGCGATGTGTGTATGTATGCACTCACCGTGAGTTCAACTGTACCAACAAACATCAAGCAAGCCATGACTGATCATGCGTAGATTGAATTAATGCAAGACGAAATTCATCAGTTTGAACGCCTAAATGTTTGGGAACTTGTTGACAGACCTTATGAAATTTTGCTTTTAGATTTCAAATGGATCTGGAAAAACAAACTGGATGAAGAACAAACCATCATCAAAAACAAATCTCGTCTTGTGGTTAAGGGGTATCGTCAACAAGAAGGGATAGACTTCGATGAATCATTCGCTCCAGTTGCTCGTTTGGAAGCAGTCAGGATATTCTTTGCTTATGCTGCACATAAGGGCTTCACGGTTTTTTAGATGGACGTTAAAACTGCTTTTCTCAACGGTCATTTGAAGGAAGAAGTGTATGTGAATCAGTCGGAAGGATTCATCGATCCTCATCACCCTAACAAAGTCTATCGTCTCAAGAAGGCTGTATATAGACTTAAACAAGCTCCAAGGGCATGGTACGAAGAACTATCCAACTTCTTGGTCACGAAAGGATTCTCCAAAGGTTCTATTGATCCTACTCTTTTTATTAATAAATATAGGGATGACATACTGCTGGTTGATGAGACTGCTTTTATACATAGTCTCATCGTCCAAAAGGGCTTAAAATGCATTAAAGATCATCAAAATACCCATATATATGCTTGTGTTTGTTGCTTGTGTATTTTAGGTACGGATATTGAGAAAATGACAAATGATCACAAGAATCATGCAAAAACGAACACGGGAAACGGAGCCGCACAATGAACCAAGCCCTAGTATTGATTATCCAAGAAAATCCCTTGAAGACTTGAATATTATGAAGAAGGGTCCTCCAATATGGAAGAATTGACACTTTATACCCTTGTATCCTCATAATTACAAGTTTGGTCCCTAAAGTTTGTCAAAATTACAAAAAGGGCCATCCACTTTGAAGATTTGACAAGTTTAGCCCCTAAACAAAGCTAAATTGTCAACCATTATCCTCCACAAAGTCAAATATATCATTAAGTCCTTCAAAGTACAAGAAATTACAAGTTTGGTCCTTTGAAAATCCCAAAATTACCAAAAGGACCCTTGACTTTCAACATTTGGCAAGTATGGTCCCTCATAAATGAAGACTTGGCAATTTCAGTGCTACAAAATGCCAATCATACAAGTTAAGACCATAATCCATCAAGAAAATGCCAAATCAGCCCCTCAAGAATCACAAATTAGCAAGAAATACCCTTGAATTCACTTTGTTCAACTTTTTGGGGCAAAAGTGTGAAAAATGAAAAGTTGTTATAAAGGAAATGGGCGTTGACAAGGTTTTAAAGTGAAAAGACAAAGGGAAAAGAGATGAGGGACTAAAATTGGCCAGACATGGAAGATACCTAGACCAACCAGAATCTGCCACCTCACCCCACTCACCACTTCAACCAATCACAACACTCCACCCCTCCACATCAGACTCCACTCACCCCTGGTTAAATAATTAACTAATCTTTAGCGCCTTAACATTTATTTAAATATTAATCACCCCTTAAACAGATCAAAACCTGTGTTCATCAGCTCAAGAACACAATTAGGGATTTTTGTTTTAGCAAAAATTAAACCCCAAAATTGTGCAGATTAATGATTAAGGTGACCCTAATCACATCTCAACTTTCAAACAGCCTGCCACATCATCACCCAAGTCACATGTTTACCCTGCTTTTCACTTTGGAGAAGATGCCAAAACAGTAGGCCCTCATCCAACGCCTCACAATCTAGCTTTGTTTCTATGCTTTGTATAAGCCCTTAGATCAAAATTCACACTGCCAACTCATGCTACAATCCAAGAAGAGTCACATGATTCACAAAATGTTCAAACCTACAAGGGCAAAATGGGGACTTCAAGCATTAGGGTTATACGTTTTTCCTTGCATTTCTAGAACCATGTAGCCTATATAAAGGCATTAGGGTGCAACATTTTCAGTTTTCTTTTTGGTTTTTCCTTGTTCAAAAACATGTAAATCCTCTTTTCAGTTTAATGAAAGTGTGTTAAGTTTGTTGAAGAAAGACCAAGTGCCACTTAATTTTATGCTTGTTTATGTTATTTGTTAACTGAAATTGAATCTCAAAACCTGTTTTTAAGGAGATTGCAAAAGTTTGCATTTTTCCTTCAAGCTTGATATTTTGCTAAGTTCTTGTTAAAACCTTGGAATTCTTGGGCTATAGGGCTGATCATAGCATCCTGATATTGTGTTATCAAGGTGTGGTGAGTCTTATAACTTGGGGATAATCAAGTGTGGGGTAACAAGGTTGCATCAATCAAGGCTTTTTACTTTTCTGATTTTGATATTGTGCTACTTACCTTGTTGAATCTTAGCAGGGTTGCTGTTGGAAGCTTGTGCTTGTTCTAGCTAGCACATAAGCTCTAACATTCGTGGGTGTGGATGTACATCCATGAGGTTTGTCTTAAAACCTTGAAAATCTGATAAATATTAGATTTTTGTGGATTTGTGCTATACTTGTGTTCTTGTTGATTTCTTGGCTTGAATCTGCTTAGTCTTGCATGATAATGTTGTTTATATGCTATATTAATCATTTGGTAAACTGAATCACACTTTTTCTTGTTTAAAATTTGATTTGAAAAGTTAAAAGGGTGTTTGGGTCTACCTGTTTGAGTTAAAATCTAGTTATTGTGTTGTTAGAAGTGTGTATTGATGCTTGGTATCTGATATATGCTTGGTTGAGAGTGTTTTGCTACAAGTTTTTGAGTTTGAAACCTTGAATCACATGATCTGCTATAACTTGTTGAGTTTGACTGTTTTTGACCTAAGAATTTGGGAAAACCTAGAGTTTATGCATGCTTAGGGTTAAAAGCTGTTAAATCGTCATTATTATAACATACTTGATAGATCTTGAGGTTTGAATCTGGCTTGTTGGTCAAATACATCAGCAAAGTGAAAACTGCATGTGTTAGTGTTCATCAGTAACATTCATCAGCTTGAATCTTGCTTAAATATTTGAATCATTGCATGAAACCTGTTTAGACTTGTTCATTTGAGTTTATAATAGCTTGTCTATGCATTTGGTTAAGTTTGGCTGGCTGAATATTGTTAAAAGTGCTTATTGAACCTAAACTGCTTATTGTTCTAAGTCTGTGACAGATCTGGTGCTTTATTGAATTAACTGTACAAATTGGCTGTTAGTTGTTGTGATTTCTTTGTTTGTATTGACTCCTTATGATCCAAAGATCATTTGGGTGCCTTTGTGAAATCTGAATCTCCAAAAAGTTCACTAAAGACAAAAAAAGTCTACAAGTCAAGCAGTGGAAAAAGTTTCCACTGCTCAACACCCAAAACTAGCCCCTGCTAGTGTTAATTTGTACTCAGCTTATCAATAAGCTATTTTAGCTTATCCAGACCTGCAACAACTTATTTTTTGTGATAGATCTTCATTATTTGACCCATTTGATAAGACTGGAGCTTATTGGACTTCGACTTTGACTTTTTGCTAGAAAACCAACTTATTTGACTTTTTCATAAGTGCTTATTTGCTTTTTCTAGCTTATTGAGTCTGCTTATTTGAAATTTTTTGTTGAAATAGCTTAATTAAGTCATTTAAAAGCTTTAGAAACTTGAATCAGCACTTGGGGTGGCCTAGAACTCAAAATCGACTATTTTGTCGTTTTCTGAAGATTGCTTATTGCATTTTCAGGCTTATTCCTCGGGCTTATTTCAAATTTCTTTTTACAGAAGTCTTATTTAGGACAAAAGAAGCTTGTGTGTCTAATTTGAGCTTATGGCATTAACTTATAGCTTAATGGGCCCAAAAGTCCATTAAGAATAAGCTGTTTGGTATAAGCTAGCTTATTTCACACTTTCAGCTTTTCGGCCTTCGGAAAAAGTTGTTTAAAATCAAATTTTGAGTCAAGTAGTGCTTTTTGGGGCTTATTTGGGTCACTTTTTCATTTTGGGCTCAAAGTTGGCCTATTAAGGATCTGTTTTGGGTTTAGCCCATTTTCTAGGCCCATTAAGGGTATTTCGGTAAGTTCAAGTTCATTTCTGTGTTATTTAGGTTAAATTAAGCTAGTTTGCAACTTTTTAGAATTTTTTAGGATTTTTGGATTTTTATTAATATTTTAATATTATTTTATTATTAAAAATTAAATGTCTGATTTTCTAAGTTTTTACATTTTTCCTAGATTGTAGACACTTAATTAGGAATTTTGCAACTTTCCAAACATTTTTAGAGTCTTTTAATTATTTTGTAGAATTATTTTAAGTTTTTATAGCTTTTAATAGTTTTTAATTGTTTAAAAATAGTTTTTAGTGGTTTTAAAATTTTGAAAAATACTTTTTAGCTTAATTAGGTTATTTTAAAGGTTTAAAACTTTAAGAACTTGATTTGAACTTTTTATTTGTTAATATAGATTTTTAGGGCTTTAATTAGCAATAAAAAATTAATATTTAATTAATTAAAAGGTTTTAGCAAGTTTGGATTTTTTTGCAAACCCTTGGAATATTTTTGTGGATTTTTAGTGATTTTTGGTAATTTTAGGGTAAAATTTTAATTTTGGTGCTTTTTACGGTTTTACGTGTACACCTTTTTCGTCTTAGTTTAATCCATCTTCGTAACCGTCATTCTCTTCTTATCCCACTTCTATTTTTCTTTTTCACAAATATAATCACAAAGTTAATCTAAATCATTACACACATAACACACTAGCCTCCTTGAGAACGAACTCACTTTAGGGTCATTTATACACGGTTTTCCTAAATCGTCGTATTCATTACTTGCCCTAATTGCCTCCTTTTCCTAAACGTGTTGTGTTTTGATTTGGAATTTTTGTTTTTATATACTAACCATAATAGTATTTGTATTAGTAGCACTCTACTAATACGTATTATCGGTTTTCGATTTTTGTGTGAATACTATTACTATATTGTATACGTAGAACAATAAATTCACAAGTACTCCAAATACGTGAGAAATCACAACCTTGACTTGGGAGGTCATTACCCAATCATTGTATTCGAATCTCAAACCAAAGAAAAAGGCAAAAATAGATAAATACTTTCGTGAAGCTCAATTTTGAAAAATACAAACTATAAGGTGGGTATAAGGCGGATATTATAAAATATATCCTAAGGAAAAAGGCTCTTAAGTGCTTCGCGCCGCCTCGTTTCCCCGCTTGCTTTTGAGTATTTGATTTTGAGAGTTAATCAAGGGTTTTGCCGCCCAAAGTATTACTAAGTATCATATATATTTTCTTGGTTTCAATTGATTAAACCCTCTTGAACGTTTTGGTGTTCCACCAAAGTTCTAAAGTCATCGAAGGCGTTCACTTCACGTGATCGTTTTCATTCCTTGGGGCTTCTTTAATCAAGAGATTTGATTAAGGAGGAGATTTGTAGATTTGTGTCTACTTAATACATTCACCAAAATCCAAAAAGGTTAATACAATCAAAAACCACAAAAAAAATTGAAAAATACAAAACACCAAAAAGAATCTTCTTTGCTCGTCCCCTCGTTGTACGTGACGTTTATGCTAAGTCGTAATCAAGCAAGACATGCACGTAAACGAAATAACAAAACTCCCACTCCTAATCTTTCTAGTGAGGAGTATCCTATTGACAAACCCATTGTAAGAGAAGCACCAACCATGGCGAATCGAACTATGATGGAGTTACTTCAAGCACCCACCGAGGGTTATGGAGAGGCTATTATGATTCCCGCTATCCTTGCGGAGAATTTTGAAGTGAAAACCGGTTTGTTGTCGATGATCCAAAACAACAAATTCCATGGTGATGAGAAGGACAATCCACACAACCATATCCGCCAATTCAATTGTCTTACCGCCACTTGTAAGTTTAAGGATGTCTCGAATGACTCGATTAAGATGATGCTTTTTCCGTATTCCTTAGCGGGGCCCACTAAAATTTGGTTAGAGAAAGAGCCACCCAATTCTATATTGACGTGGAAGGATCTCGTGTCTAAGTTTGTGAACTTTTTTTTTCCGCCCTCTAAGACTACGCACTTGAAAAACGAGATTTCAAAATTTCACAAGAGTTTATTGAAAGTTTTTCAACGGCTTGGAATAGGTTTAAGTAAATGTTAAATGAATGTCCTCATCACGGTTTTTCCGACTTGCATCAAATTGACACGTTTTACAATGGACTTAATGATCATGAAAGGGATTATTTAAATGTCGCCGCGGGTGGTAAATTTTCGTGTAAAACGGTTGAGGAAGCTTTGGTGATAATTGAGAATAGATCTAAGGTGTATAGTCCTCGTAGCACGTCTAGTGTTCGTAAGGCTTCGTCTTCGGCTTCACCTTCTTTGTCTACTACAATCGATGCTTGCCAAATTGAGGCGAACTTGGAAAACAAGATTTTTGATAATCTAAAAGGACTTTTGATTGAGTTTAAAGTTGGTGAACCAAGTGCTCCCGCTACGGCTAAATCGGTTGAGGTTTCATGCATGTATTGTGGTGGAGGTCATGATTTCTCCGAGTGCATTAGAAACGGTGGTACCACTTCGAGTGCCTACGCGGCCACTGGAACTTACAACCAAAACGGTCAAGTTAGCCGCTCTAATCAATTGACTCCACCGGGTTTTGGTTCAAATCAAAATGCTAACAACAACAATCACAACAATCAAGTTGGTTTCAAAAACAATTTCAACAAGGGAAACTATAGTAATCAAGGGGCTAATAATCAAGTTTCAAACAAAAATCAAAATGATTTTCAAAACAACAACAAAGGTTTACAAACGTTGAAAGATCTTCCAAATGAATTTGTTGAATACGCTAATGGGAATGATGCTAGGTTTGACAATATTCAAAGAGAAATCAATAGCCTAAGATCCGAGTTTAAGAACGACTTGAAGAAAGAGTTGAAAAATGAGTTAGCTAATGAGCTTAAAATACATACCAACAAGATGGAAGGAACCATAACTAGGTTACAACAAAACCAACAAAAAATGGAACAAGGGCAACATGAGATAAAGCAAGAAATGGTTAAAGCCGAGAAGAGGCAATCCAAGTTTGAAGATAAAATCTCATCTATGTTTGAGGCAATTATGTGTAAACCGTCTTCGAGTAGTCTTCCTAGTAACACCGTATCAAACCCTAAGGGTGAGATGAAAGTGATTACCACACGTAGTGGTAAGACACTTAAGGAACCGACTCCTCAACAAATTGCTCCTACGGAGGAAGCAATTCAGGAAGAACCCGAGGTGGTGGTCCAAAAGGAGCATGTCCCAATCCCACGAAGTACCGCTCATGCCACACCTACGGTTGACCCATTACCAACATTGGAACCCGAGATTCCAAAGGCTATGCCTATGCCTCAACCCACACCACCTTTGCCCTATCCATCGAGACTTAGAAAGGAGAAACGTCAAGAGCGCGATAATTACCAATTTGAGCTTTTTATGAAAATGTTTCGTGATTTGCACTTTAATGTGAGTTTCGCCGATGCTTTGGTCATGATGCCTTGATTTGCCGCTAACCTTAAGAGTATGTTGAACAACAAGGAGAAGTTTCACCAATTGTCTAGTTGTTCGTCGGTTTATCTTAATCGCATACCTCAAAAAGTCGGTGATCCCGGTAAATTTTTTATCCCTTGTGCAATCCAAGATATGGAGGAATGCTTCGCCTTGGCCGATCTTGGTGCTAGCATTAACTTGATGCCACTTGCAATCTTCAAGTCGCTCAATCTTCCTAATATTACTCCTTCACTAATGTCTATCGAGTTGGCCGACCATTCCACGATTCCCGCATGTGGATTGGCGGAAAACGTTTTTGTGAAAGTGGGGAAGTTCTACTATCCCGTAGACTTTATCGTTGTCGATATTCCCACGGATCCTTAAGTTCCTCTCATTTTAGGTCGTTCGTTTTTAGATACGTCTATGGCTTTGATCGATGTTCATGCAAGAAAGATCACCTTACGTTTCAACGACGAGGAACTTGTTATAAACAAAACTCAAAACTCTCAAATTTCTCATGTTTATTCCGTTGCAACCATAAACCTCGTTGATATGATCGACGTGGTTCGCGAGGAATTTTCACAAGAAGTTCTAGGTTTTGGTGATAAAGAAACTAGTGGCAATCCCACTATGTTAGATCCAATTCTTGATAATTCGACACCAACCTTCACCCCATTTGAAGGTGGTGGTTTTACGTTGGAAGAATTCGATGTTCCACGTACTTGTAACGAAGACCTTGACAAAGATGAGGACTTCTCGATTATCAAGGATTTTCTTAACGATTTCCCATTTCCTCCACCCGAGGAGGTTATGAGTATCGAGCCAAAATCTTCACTTGAGGAACCACCTATCCTCGAGTTGAAAGATTTACCTCCTCATCTCGAATATGTCTATTTGGAGGAGGGCGACAAGTTGCCGGTTATTATTGCGAAGGAACTTTCGGATGATGAAAAAACCGCACTTGTCGATGTTCTAAAGGATCACAAAGGGGCAATTGCGTGGAAGTTATCCGACATTAAGGGGATCGATCCCAAATTTTGTACCCACAAAATCTTAATGGAGGAGGATTACAAGCCCGCAATCCAATGTCAAAGAAGGGTGAACCCCAAAATTCACGACGTCATCAAAAAGGAAGTCCTTAAACTCATTGACGCGGGAATGATTTACCCTATTTCGATAGCCCTTGGGTGAGTCCTATTCATTGTGTCCCTAAAAAGGGAGGAATGACCGTTGTGCCAAACGATGCCAACGAGTTAATTCCCATTAGACTCGTGACTGGATGGAGAGTGTGCATTGACTATCGTAAGTTGAATGAAGCCACTCGAAAAGACCATTTTCCCTTGCCCTTCATGGACCAAATGTTGGAGCGTCTTGCGGGAAACTATTTCTATTGCTTTTTAGATGGTTTTTCCGGTTACTTCTAAATCCCCATTGATCCTCGTGATCAAGAAAAAACTACGTTTACGTGTCCATATGGAACGTTTGCCTATCGTAGAATGCCATTCGGACTTTGTAATGCACCGGGAACCTTTCAAAGGTGCATGATGGTTATTTTTCATGACATGATCGAGAAGACGATGGAAGTCTTCATGGATGACTTTTCTGTGTTTGGTAATTTGTTCACTTCGTGTTTGTCGAATCTTGAGAGAATGTTGAAACATTATGAGGAAACCAACCTTGTTCTCAATTTGGAAAAGTGTCATTTTATGGTTAAGAGTGGAATCGTCTTAGGGTACAAGGTCTCGAAAGCGGGGATTAAGGTAGATCAAGCTAAGGTAGACGTTATCGCCAAATTACCTCATCCCAAAACCGTTAAGGGAGTTAGGAGTTTCCTAGGCCACGCGGGCTTTTATCGTCGATTCATCAAGGATTTTTCAAAGATCTCTCAACCCATTACACATCTTCTTGAAAAAGAGGCACGTTTTGTCTTTGACAAAGATTGTGTACGAGCCTTTGAAATCCTTAAGAGGAAACTTACCGATGCTCCCATTCTTGTTGCTCCCAATTGGAACCTCCCCTTTGAGCTCATGTGTGATGCTAGTGATTACGCTATTGGGGACGTATTGGGGCAACGTCATGAAAATCACTTCTTGCCTATTCACTATGCTAGAAAGACGATGACCGAGGCTCAACTAAAATACACCACAACGGAGAAGGAGTTCCTTGCCGTGGTGTATGCATTTGAGAAATTTCAACCTTATCTCGTTTTGATGAAATGCATAGTGTATACGGATCATTCGGCTATCAAGTATCTCATGGCTAAACAAGATGCAAAGCCGAGATTACTTCGTTGGATTCTCCTCCTTCAAGAATTTGATCACAAAATTGTTGACAAAAAAGGAGCCGAGAATCTAGCGGTCGATCATCTTTCTCGTTTGGAAGATCCTCACCAAAGTGCTTACGAGCCCAAGGAAATCACCGAAACATTTCCGCTTGAGACGCTTGGTGTAGTGAATTCTAAGCTTGATTCTTCCACCCCATGGTTTGCGGACTTTTCAAATTACCATGCGGGTAACTTCATCATCAAGGGTATGACGACTCAAGAAATACGAAAATTCTTTCGTGACGTCAAGTTCTACTTTTGGAACGACCCTTACTTGTTTCGAACTTGTGCGGATCAAATCATCCAACGTTGTGTATTTGGCACCGAAGCTTCTAATATCCTTAGAGCTTGTCATGAGGGGCCCACGGGTGGTCACCACGGTGCTAATCTCACGGCTAAGAAGGTGTTTGATGCCGGCTTCTTTTGGCCTACTATTTACCGAGATGTACAAGATCTTGTGAAGTCGTGTGACTCATGCCAACAACAAGGAAAAACCTCACAAAAAGATGAAATGCCACAAAATATCATCCAAGTGTGTGAGATCTTTGACGTTTGGGGTATAGACTTTATGGGGCCGTTCCCATCATCTCGTGGTAATAAGTACATCCTCGTTGCGGTTGACTACCTATCTAAGTGGGTGGAAGCTAAGGCTTTGCCCACCAATGATGCTCGTGTGATAGTCAAGTTTTTGAAAAGCTTGTTTTCTCGGTTTGGAACCCCTCGTGCGATCATAAGTGATCGTGGAACCCATTTTTGTAACGACCAATTCGAAAGGGTCCTAAGGAAATATGGGGTTACACATCGGCTTTCTACGGCTTATCACCCACAAACAAGTGGGCAAGTCGAGGTTTCAAACCGAGCGTTGAAGATGATCTTGGAGAGATCCGTTGGGGAAAACCGACAATCTTGGTCGGATAAGTTGGATGATGCTTTATGGGCCTTTAGGACCGCTCATAAGACGCCCATTGGGTGCACACCCTATAAGCTTGTGTATGGGAAGAATTGCCACTTCCCTATTGAATTAGAACACAAGGTTTATTGGGCCCTAAAGCATTGTAATGATGACACGTAGACCGCGAGAAAACACCAGAAAATGCAATTAAATGAATTGAATGAATTAAGGGATATTGCTTATGAAAAATCATTGATTTATAAAGAAAAAACTAAAAAGTTGCATGATTCTAAAATTAAAAACCGGGTTTTTAACATTGGGGATCAAGTTTTGCTTTTTAATTCTCGCTTGAGGATCTTTTCCGGTAAGTTGAAATCCCGTTGGTCCGGTCCATTCACCGTGACCCAAGTTTTTCCTTATGGGACCATCGAGCTAGCTCAAAATGATGGCCCCAATTTCAAGGTGAATGGACATAGGTTGAAGCACTACTTTGGCGGGGAAGTTCCATCCTTGAACTACCTCGACCAAGTCACCTTCCCCAATGATAATTAGTATTGAGGGGATCGAGTCGATCTCATGACTCGGTAATAAAAAATGAGGTGCCTCGTGGGGGAGTCCTATGCTTATCCTATGTACATATTATCGCTTTCTAATGTAGTAATGTGTGGGGATTTGTGCCCTTCCAACCTTTGTTCCGTGGTTGTTTGTGAATTATGGACTTTAGATGATCATTATCTTCACGATTGGAGCCTCTCATGTTCGTTTTATGGGAGCACTCGATCGTTTGCTTTGAAGACTTTCTCAATATCCAAATGATATAGCCTTTTGATGTTCTAACCTTAGGTTTATAGCACACTTCATAAACAGCTTTAAATTTAACGGTTACACCCTTTTCATACTAGATTAGGCATTCGACTACGTCTCTAGTATAGGGGTGTTTGCACCCCTAGACTCAAAACATTGAGGACAATGTTTAACTTTAGTATGGGGGGTGAATAGATACTTGCCTTGCCAAACCTTCACGGTTTCCAAAGTTTATCTTTTTGTTTATCGCTTTGTTGCAAAATAAGGCTAAAAATGGCCAAATTTTAAAAATTTTCTCATGTTTTATAAGTGTTTGAAGACACGAATGTAGATTTTCCGATGGCGAGAATAAGAGAATTTTTGACTCGACCGTGTGTGTTGAGCACTTATCTTTGGTTCCTTAACTTCACATTAGGCTAAGTGTCTTAAATGAGGACGAGAAATGTTAGGGTTAATTATAAGTTACTATGCTAAACGTAGAGTACTCGTATTCTTTCAAAAACTCATGTGTTCTCGTTGTTTGCTTATTCTCCCTTCGCATGCAAATATTTTTTGCTTAATAAATATTGACTTAGCGGTTTAGTTGGGATTTTTCGGTTTCTAGTCTTTTCTAGTAGCTTCCGTGTAATTAAATTGGGAAGACATTAAGGTATCGCCAGCGTCACGGTTTTGAAGTATTGGCACCCGAATAATCAAAAGCTTCACCCAATAATAAGATTTCAAGTGCTCACCTAAATCAAGCAACAATTTGAAGCCCCACAAGGCCGAAAAATCTATGCAAAATTGAAAGTGAATCAAGCCTTAATCTTCGATGCTTTAAAGATCCAAAATTCGCCTTAGCGTGAGGATATACGTCTTTGGCTAATAAAACCACCGATGAGGCGGATAATAAAAGGCAAAGCAAGACCGAAGTCATAATAAAAGCTTCATGGCGAAGTTGAATAAAATATGGAGGTAAACCAAAGATAATAAAGCCCTTCTGTTAGGGGGCATATAAAAGTCTTGGTAATAAGTCTCATGTTCAAAACCGTTATAAAACCGTGTTTATCGATCCTTCTTGTTGACTTAATTTTTTGACATCGTTGTCTATTAGGAGGGGTTATTTATTTGATGGTCTTGGCTACACCGTTAGGACTCTATTTTTAGACCTAAATCTCTATTATCGCATAAGTCAAACAATGTATCCTCGTGAAACATTCAAGACAAAATAAAATATAAGAGATACAACTTAGGAAAATGGGAGGATAAGTACGTGATTAGGGCATATGAGTAGTGTTAGCATTACTAACTTATAATGACAATGATCTCGTTGCACGCTTGGCATGGAATTGGGGTGAAAATCGGGGACGATGAAATTATTTCTAACGAAGCATTCACGTGTTCTTATTCTATGAACATAAACGTCCCATTTTGCGATGAAAATCATACATTATGTCTAAAACGCAAGTAGTAGTAGCAATAGTAGTAGTGTAGCTAGTTTATCATTCAATAAAGTGGATTAAAATGAATTTTGGAGGTGCTATGATACTTTATTCTAGCATTACGTGAGGGCACGACAATGGTTTAGTATGGGGGAGTGATGAGACTTGCTTTTATACATAGTCTCATCGTCCAAAAAGGGCTTAAAATGCATTAAATATCATCAAAATACCCATATATATGCTTGTGTTTGTTGCTTGTGTATTTTAGGTACGGATATTAAGAAAATGACAAAAGATCACAAGAATCATGCAAAAACGAACACGGGAAACGGAGCCGCACAATGAACCAAGCCCTAGTATTGATTATCCAAGAAAAGCCCTTGAAGACTTGAAGATTTATGAAGAAGGTTCCTCCAATATGGAAGAATTGACACTTTATACCCTTGTATCCTCATAATTACAAGTTTGGTCCCTAAAGTTTGTCAAAATTACAAAAAGGGCCCTCCACTTTGAAGATTTGACAAGTTTAGCCCTCAACAAAGCTAAATTGTCAACCCTTATCCTCCACAAAGTCAAATATATCATGAAGTCCTTCAAAAGTACAAGAAATTACAAGTTTGGTCCTTTGAAAATCCGAAAATTACCAAAAGGACCCTTGAGTTTCAACATTTGGCAAGAATGGTCCCTCATAAATGAAGACTTGGCAATTTCAGTCCTCCAAAATGCCAATCATACAAGTTAAGACCATAATCCATCAAGAAAAATGCCAAATCAGCCCTTCAAGAATCACAAATTGGCAAGAAATACCCCTGAATTCACTTTGTAAAACTTTTTGGGGCAAAAGTGTGAAAAATGAAAAGTTGTTATAAAGGATGGGCGTTGACAAGGTTTTAAAGTGAAAAGACAAAGGGAAAAGAGATGAGGGACTAAAATTGGCCAGACATGGAAGATACCTAGACCAACCAGAATCTGCCACCGTCACCCCACTCACCACTTCAACCAATCACAACACTCCACCCCTCCACATCAGACTCCACTCACCCTTGGTTAAATAATTAACTAATCTTTGGCGCCTTAACATTTATTTAAATGTTAATCACCCCTTAAACAGATCAAAACCTATGTTCATCAGCTCAAGAACACAATTAGGGATTTTTGTTTTAGCAAAAATTAAACCCCAAAATTGTGCAGATTAATGATTAAGGTGACCCTAATCACATCCCAACTTTCCAACAGCCTGCCACATTCATCACCAAGTCACATGTTTACCCTGCTTTTCACTTTGGAGAAGATGCCAAAATAGTAGGCCCTCATCCAACGCCCGACAATCCAGCTTTGTTTCTAAGCTTTGTATAAGCACTTAGATCAAAATTAACACTGCCAACTCATGCTACAATCCAAGAAGAGTCACATGATTCACAAAATGTTCAAACCTGCAAGGGAAAAAATGGGGACTTCAAGCATTAGGGTTATACGTTTTTCCTTGCATTTCTAGAACCATGTAGCCTATATAAAGACATTAGGGTGCAACATTTGCAGTTTGCTTTTTGGTTTTTCCTTGTTCAAAAACTTGTAAATCCTCTTTTTCAGTTTAATGAAAGTGTGTTAAGTTTGTTGAAGAAAGACCAAGTGCCACTTAATTTTATGCTTGTTTATGTTATTTGTTAACTGAAATTGAATCTCAAAACCTGTTTTTAAGGAGAGTGCAAAAGTTTTCATTTTTCCTTCAATCTTTATATTTTGCTAAGTTCTTGTTCAAACCTTGGAATTCTTGGGCTATAGGGCTGATCATAGCATCCTGGTATTGTGTTATCAAGGTGTGGTGAGGCTTATAACTTAGGGATAATCAAGTGTGGGGTAACAAGGTTGCATCAATCAAGGCTTTTTACTTTTCTAATTTTGATATTGTGCTACTTACCTTGTTGAATCTTAGCAGGGTTGCTGTTGGAAGCTTGTGCTTGTTCTAGCTAGCACATAAGCTCTAACATTCGTGGGTGTGGATGTACATCCATGAGGTTTGTCTTAAAACCTTGAAAATCTGATAAATATTGGATTTTTTGTGGATTTGTGCTCTACTTGTGTTCTTGTTGATTTATTGGCTTGAATCTGCTTAGTCTTTCATGATAATGTTGTTTATATGCTAGATTAATCATTTGGTAAACTGAATCACACTTTTTCTTGTTTAAAATTTGATTTGAAAAGTTAAAAGGGTGTTTGGGTCTACCTGTTTGAGTTGAAATCTTGTTATTGTGTTGTTAGAAGTGTGTATTGATGCTTGGTATCTGATATATGCTTGGTTGAGAGTGTTTTGCTGCAAGTTTTTGAGTTTGAAACCTTGAATCACATGATCTGCTATAACTTGTTGAGTTTGACTGTTTTTGACCTAAGAATTTGGGAAAACCTAGAGTTTATGCATGCTTAGGGTTAAAAGTTGTTAAATCGTCATTATTATAACATACTTGATAGATCTTGAGGTTTGAATCTGGCTTGTTGGTCAAATACATCAGCAAAGTGAAAACTGCATGTGTTAGTGTTCATCAGTAACATTCATCAGCTTGAATCTTGCTTAAATCTTTGAATCATTGCATGAAACCTGTTTAGACTTGTTCATTTGAGTTTATAATAGCTTGTGTATGCATTTGGTTAAGTTTGGCTGGCTGAATATTGTTAAAAGTGCTTATTGAACCTAAACTGCTTATTGTTCTAAGTCTGTGACAGATCTGGTGCTTTATTGAATTAACTGTACAAATTGGCTATTACTTGTTATGATTTCTTTGTTTGTATTGACTCCTTATGATCCAAAGATCATTTGGGTGCCTTTGTGAAATCTGAATCTCCAAAAAGTTCACTAAAGACAAAAAATTCTACAAGTCAAGCAGTGGAAAGAGTTTCCACTGCTCAACAACCAAAACTATCCCATGCTAGTGTTAATTTGTACTCAGCTTATCAATAAGCTATTTTAGCTTATCCAGACCTGCAACAACTTATTTTTTGTGATAGATCTTCATTATTTGACCCATTTGATTAGACTGGAGCTTATTGGACTTTGACTTTGACTTTTTGCTAGAAAACCAACTTATTTGACTTTTTCATAAGTGCTTATTTGCTTTTTCCAGCTTATTGAGTCTGCTTATTTGAAAACTTTTTGTTGAAATAGCTTAATTAAGTCATTTAAAAGCTTTAGAAACTTGAATCAGCTCTTGGGGTGGCCTAGAACTCAAAAACGACTATTTTGTCGTTTTCTGTAGATTACTTATTGCATTTTCAGGCTTATTCCTTGGGCTTATTTCAAATTTATTTTTACAGAAGTCTTATTTAGGACAAAATAAGCTTGTGTGTCTAATTTGAGCTTATGACATTAGCTTATAGCTTAATGGGCCAAAAAGCCCATTAAGACTAAGCTGTTTGGTATAAGCTAGCTTATTTCACACTTTCAGCTTTTAGGCCTTTGGGAAAAGTTGTTTAAAATCAAATTTTGAGTCAAGTAGTGCTTTTTGGGGCTTATTTGGGTAAATTTTTCATTTTGGGCTGAAAGTTGGCCCATTAAGGATCTGTTTTGGGTTTAGCCCATTTTCTAGGCCCATTAAGGGTATTTAGGTAATTTCAAGTTCATTTATGTGTTATTTAGGTTAAATTAAGCTAGTTTGCAACTTTTTAAAATTTTTTAGGATTTTTGGATTTTTATTAATATTTTAATATTATTTTATTATTAAAAATTAAAGTCTGATTTTCTAAGTTTTTACATTTTTCATAGATTGTAGACACTTATTTAGGAATTTTGTAACTTTCCACATATTTTTAGAGTCTTTTAATTATTTTCTAGAATTATTTTAAGTTTTTATAGCTTTTAATAGTTTTTAATTGTTTAAAAATAGTTTTTAGTGGTTTTAAAATTTTGAAAAATACTTTTTAGCTTAATTAGGTTATTTTAAAGGTTTACAAACTTTAAGAACTTGATTTGGACTTTTTATTAGTTAATATTGATTTTTAGGGCTTTAATTAGCATTAAAAAATTAATATTTAATTAATTAAAAGGTTTTAGCAAGTTTGGATTTTTTTGCAAACCCTTGGAATATTTTTGTGGATTTTTAGTAATTTTTGGTAATTTTTAGGGTAAAATTATAATTTTGGTGCTTTTTACGGTTTTACGTGTACACCTTTTTCGTCTTAGTTTAATCCATCTTCGTAACCGTCATTTTCTTCTTATCCCATTTCTATTTTTATTTTTCACAAATATAGTCACAAAGTTAATCTAAATCATTACACACATAACACACTAGCCTCCTTGAGAACGAACTCACTTTAGGGTCATTTATACACGGTTTTCCTAAATCGTCGTATTCATTACTTGCCCTAATTGCCTCCTTTTCCTAAAGGTGTGCAAAACCACTACATCAATTTTGGCGCCGTTGCCGGGGAGGCGTGTTGTGTTTTGATTCAGAATTGTTGTTTTTATATACTAACCATAATAGTATTTGTATTCGTAGCACTCTACTAATACGTATTATCGGTTTTCGATTTTTGTGTGAATACTATTACTATATTGTATACGTAGAACAATAAATTCACAAGTACTCCAAATACGTGAGAAATCACAACCTTGACTTGGGAGGTCATTACCCAATCATTGTATTCGAATCTCAAACCAAAGAAAAAGGCAAAAATAGATAAATACTTTCGTGAAGCTCAATTTTGAAAAATAGATAAAATATATCCTAAGGAAAAAGGCTCGTAAGTGCTTCGCGCCGCCTCATTTCCCCGCTTGCTTGTGAGTATTTGATTTTGAGAGCTAATCGAGGGTTTTGCCGCCCAAAGTATTACTAAGTATCATATATATTTTCTTGGTTTCAATTGATTAAACCCTCTTGAACGTTTTGGTGTTCCACCAAAGTTCTAAAGTCATCGAAGGCGTTAACTTCACGTGATCGTTTTCTTTCCTTGAGGCTTCTTTAATCAAGAGATTTGATTAAGGAGGAGATTTGTAGATTGTGTCTACTTAATACATTCACCAAAATCCAAAAAGGTTAATACAATCAAAAACCACAAAAAAAATTGAAAAATACAAAACACCAAAAAGAATCTTCTTTGCTCGTTCCCTCGTTGTACGTGACGTTTATGCTAACTCGTAATCAAGCAAGACGTGCACGTAAACGAAAGAACAAAACTCCCACTCCTAATCTTTCTAGTGAGGAATCTCCTATTGACGAACCCATTGTAAGAGAAGCACCAACCATGGCGAATCGAACTATGATGGAGTTACTTCAAGCACCCACCGAGGGTTATGGAGAGGCTATTGTGATTCCCGCTATCCTTGCGGAGAATTTTGAACTGAAAACAGGTTTGTTGTCGATGATCCAAAACAACAAATTCCGTGGTGATGAGAAGGACAATCCACACAACCATATCCGCCAATTCAATCGTCTTACAGCCACTTGCAAGTTTAAGGATTTCTCGAATGACTCGATTAAGATGATGCTTTTTCCGTATTCCTTAGCGGGGCCCGCTAAAATTTGGTTAGAGAAAGAGCCACCCAATTCTATATTGACGTGGAAGGATCTCGTGTCTAAGTTTGTGAACCAATTTTTTCGCCCTCTAAGACTACGCACTTGAAAAACGAGATTTCAAAATTTTCACAAGAGTTTAATGAAAGTTTTTCAACGGCTTGGAATAGGTTTAAGGAAATGTTACATGAATGTCCTCATCATGGTTTTTCCGACTTGCATCAAATTGACACGTTTTACAATGGACTTAATGATCATGAAAGGGATTATTTAAATGTCGCCGCGGGTGGTAAATTTTTGTGTAAAACGGTTGAGGAAGCTTTGGTGATAATTGAGAATAGATCTAAGGTGTATAGTCCTCGTAGCACGTCTAGTGTTCGTAAGGCTTCGTCTTCGGTTTCACCTTCTTTGTCTAATACCATCGATGCTTGCCAATATGAGGCGAACTTGGAAAACAAGATTTTTGATAAGCTAAAAGGACTTTTGATTGAGTTTAAAGTTGGTGAACCAAGTGCTCCCGCTACGGCTAAAGCGGTTGAGGTTTCATGCATGTATTGTGGTGGAGGTCATGATTTCTCCGAGTGGATTACCAACGGTGGTACCACTTCGAGTGCCTACGCGGCCACGGGAACTTACAACCAAAACGGTCAAGTTACCCACTCTAATCAATTGACTCCATCGGGTTTTGGTTCAAATCAAATGCTAACAACAAGTATCACAACAATCAAGTTGGTTTCAAAAACAATTTCAACAAGGGAAACTATGGTAATCAAGGGGCTAATAATCAAGTTTCAAACAAAAATCAAAATGATTTTCAAAACAACAACAAAGGTTTGCAAATGTTGAAAGATCTTCCAAATGAATTTGTACGCTAATGGGAATGATGCTAGGTTTGAAAATATTCAAAGATAAATCATTAGCCTAAGATCCGAGTTTAAGAACGACTTGAAGAAAGAGTTGAAAAATGAGTTTGCTAATGAGCTTAAAATACATACCAACAAGATGGAAGGAACCGTAACTAGGTTACAACAAAACCAACAAAAAATGGACCAAGGGCAACATGAGATAAAGCAAGAAATGGTTAAAGCCGAGAAGAGGCAATCCAAGTTTGAAGATAAAATCTCATCTATGTTTGAGGCAATTATGTGTAAACCGTCTTCGAGTAGTCTTCCTAGTAACACCGTATCAAACCCTAAGGGTGAGATGAAAGTGATTACCACACGTAGTGGTAAGACACTTAAGGAACCGACTCCTCAACCAATTGTTCCTACGGAGGAAGCAATTGAGGAAGAACCCGAGGTGGTGGTCCAAAAGGAGCATGTCCCAATCCCACGAAGTACCGCTCATGCCACACCTACGGTTGACCCATTACCAACATTGGAACCCGAGATTCCAAAGGCTATGCCTATGCCTCAACCCACACCACCTTTTCCCTATCCGTCGAGACTTAGAAAAGAGAAACGTCAAGAGCGCGACAATTTCCAATTTGAGCTTTTTATGAAAATGTTTCGTGATTTGCACTTTAATGTGAGTTTCGCCGATGCTTTGGTCATGATGCCTCGATTTGCCGCTAACCTTAAGAGTATGTTGAACAACAAGGAGAAGTTGCACCAATTGTCTAGTTGTTCGTCCATTTATCTTAATCGCATACCTCAAAAAGTCGGTGATCCCGGTAAATTTTTAATCCCTTGTGCAATCCAAGATATGGAGGAATGCTTCGCCTTGGCCGATCTTGGTGCTAGCATTAACTTGATGCCACTTGCAATCTTCAAGTCGCTCAATCTTCCTAATCTTACTCCTTCACTAATGTCTATCGAGTTGGCCGACCATTTCACGATTCCCGCATGTGGATTGGCGGAAGACGTTTTTGTGAAAGTGGGGAAGTTCTACTATCCCGTAGACTTTATCGTTGTCGATATTCCCACGAATCCTCAAGTTCCTCTCATTTTAGGTCGTTCGTTTTTAGATACGTCTAAGGCTTTGATCGATGTTCATGCAAGAAAGATCACCTTACGTTTCAACAACGAGGAACTTGTTATAAACGCAACTCAAAACTCTTAAATTTCTCATGTTTATTCCGTTGCAACCATAAACCTCATTGATATGATCGACGTGGTTTACGAGGAATTTTCACAAGAAGTTCTAGGTTTTGGTGATGAAGAAACTAGTGGCAATCCCACTATGTTAGATCCAATTCTTGATAATTCGACACCAACCTTCACCCCATTTGAAGGTGGTGGTTTTACGTTGGAAGAATTCGATGTTCCACGTACTTGTAACGAAGACCTCGACAAAGATGAGGACTTCTCGATTATCAAGGATTTTCTTAACGATTTCATATTTCCTCCACCCGAGGAGGTTATGAGTATCGAGCCCAAATCTTCACTTGAGGAACCACCTATCCTCGAGTTGAAAGATTTACCTCCTCATCTCGAATATGTCTATTTGGAGGAGGGCGAAAAGTTGCCGGTTATTATTGCGAAGGAACTTTCGGATGATGAAAAAACCGCACTTGTCGATGTTCTAAAGGATCACAAAGGGGCAATTGCGTGGAATTTATCCGACATTAAGGGGATCGATCCAAAATTTTGTACCCACAAATCTTAATGGAGGAGGATTACAAGCCGCAATCCAATGTCAAAGAAGGGTGCACCCCAAAATTCACGACGTCATCAAAAAGGAAGTCCTTAAACTCCTTGACGCGGGAATGATTTACCCTATTTCCGATAGCCCTTGGGTGAGTCCTATTCATTGTGTCCCTAAAAAGGGAGGAATGACCGTTGTGCCAAACGATGCCAACGAGTTAATTCCCACTAGACTGGTGACCGGATGGAGAGTGTGCATTGACTATCGTAAGTTGAATGAAGCCACTCGAAAAGACCTTTTTCCCTTGCCCTGCATGGACCAAATGTTGGAGCGTCTTGCGGGAAATTATTTCTATTGCTTTTTAGATGGTTTTTCCGGTTACTTCCAAATCCCCATCGATCCTCGTGATCAAGAAAAAACTACGTTTACGTGTCCATATGGAACGTTTGCCTATCGTAGAATGCCATTCAAACTTTGTAATGCACCGGGAACCTTTCAAATGTGCATGATGGCTATTTTTCATGACATGATCGAGAAGACGATGAAAGTCTTCATGGATGACTTTTCCGTGTTTTGTAATTCGTTCACTTCGTGTTTGTCGAATCTTGAGAGAATGTTGAAACGTTGTGAGGAAACCAACCTTGTGCTCAATTGGGAAAAGTGTCATTTTATGGTTAAGAGTAGAATCGTCTTAGGGCACAAGGTCTCGAAAGCGGGGATTGAGGTAGATCAAGCTAAGGTAGACGTCATCGCCAAATTACCTCATCCCAAAACCGCTAAGGGAGTTAGGAGTTTCCTAGGCCGCGCGTGCTTTTATCGTCGATTCATCAAGGATTTTTCAAAAATCTCTCGACCCATTGCACATCTTCTTGAAAAAGAGGCACGTTTTGTCTTTGACGAAGATTGTTTACGAGCCTTTGAAATCCTTAAGAGGAAACTTACCGAAGCTCCCATTCTTGTTGCTCCCAATTGGAACCTCCCCTTTGAGCTCATGTGTGATGCTAGTGATTACGCTATTGGGGCCGTATTGGGGCAACGTCATGAAAATCACTTCTTGCCTATTCACTATGCTAGCAAGACGATGACCGATGCTCAACTAAAATACACCACAACGGAGAAGGAGTTCCTTGCCGTGGTGTATGCATTTGAGAAATTTCGACCTTATCTCGTCTTGACGAAATGCATAGTGTATACGGATCATTCGGCTATCAAGTATCTCATGGCTAAACAAGATGCAAAGTCGAGATTACTTTGTTGGATTCTCCTCCTTCAAGAATTTGATCACAAAATTGTTGACAAAAAAGGAGCCGAGAATCTAGCGGCCGATCATCTTTCTCGTTTGGAAGATCCTCACCAAAGTGCTTACGAGCCCAAGGAAATCACCGAAACATTTCGGCTCGAGACGCTTGGTTTAGTGAATTCTAAGCTTGATTCTTCCACCCCATGGTTTGCGGACTTTGCAAATTAACATGTGGGTAACTTCATCATCAATGGTATGACGACTCAAGAAAAACGAAAATTCTTTCATGACGTCAAGTTCTACTATTGGAACGACCCTTACTTGTTTCGAACTTGTGCGGATCAAATCATCCGACGTTGTGTATTTGGCACCGAAGCTTCTAATATCCTTAGTGCTTGTCATGAGGGGCACACGGGTGGTCACCACGGTGCTAATCTCACGGCTAAGAAGGTGTTTGATGCCGGCTTCTTTTGGCCTACTATTTACCGAGATGCACAAGATCTTGTGAAGTCGTGTGACTCATGCCAACGACAAGGAAAAGCCTCACAAAAAGATGAAATGCCAAAAAATATCATCCAAGTGTGTGAGATCTTTGACGTTTGAGGTATAGACTTTATGGGGCCGTTCCCATCATCTCGTGGTAATAAGTACATCCTCGTTGCGGTTGACTACCTATCTAAGTGGGTGGAAGCTAAGGCTTTGCCCACCAATGATGCTCGTGTGGAAGTCAAGTTTTTGAAAAGCTTGTTTTCTCGGTTTGGAACCCCTCGTGCGATCATAAGCGATCGTGGAACCCATTTTTGTAACGACCAATTCGAAAGGGTCCTAAAGAAATATGGGGTTACACATCGGCTTTCTACGGCTTATCACCCACAAACAAGTGGGCGAGTCGAGGTTTCAAACCGAGCGTTGAAGAGGATCTTGGAGAGATCCGTTGGGGAAAACCGACAATCTTGGTCGGATAAGTTGGACGATGCTTTATGGGCCTTTAGGACCGCTCATAAGACGCCCATTGGGTGCACTCCCTATAAGCTTGTGTATGGGAAGAATTTCCACTTGCCTATTGAATTAGAACACAAGGCTTATTGGGCCCTAAAGCATTGTAATGATGACACGGAGACCGCGGGAAAACATCGGAAAATGCAATTAAATGAATTGGATGAATTAAGGGATATTGCTTATGAAAATTCATTGATTTATAAAGAAAAAACTAAAAAGTTGCATGATTCTAAAATTAAAAACCGGGTTTTTAACATTGGGGATCAAGTTTTGCTTTTTAATTCTCGCTTGAATATCTTTTCCGGTAAGTTGAAATCCCGTTGGTCCGGTCCATTCACCGTGACCCAAGTTTTTCCTTATGGGACCATCGAGCTAGCTCAAAATGATGGCCCCAATTTCAAGGTGAATGGACATAGGTTGAAGCACTACTTTGGCGAGGAAGTTCCATCCTTGAACTACCTCGACCAAGTCACCTTCCCCAATGATAATTAGTATTGAGGGGATCGAGTCGATATCATGACTCGGTAATCAAAAACGAGGTGCCTCGTTGGGGAGTCCCATGCTTATCCTATGTACATATTATCGCTTTCTAATGTAGTAACGTGTGGGGATTTGTGCCCTTCCAACCTTTGTTCCGTGGTTGTTTGTGAATTATGGACTTTAGATGATCATTATCTTCACGATTGGAGCCTCTCGTGTTCGTTTTATGGGAGCACTCGATCGTTTGCTTTGAATACTTTCTCAATATCCAAATGATATATCCTTTTGATGTTCTAACCTTAGGTTTATAGCACACTTCATAAACGGCTTTAAATTTAACGGTTACACCCTTTTCATACTAGATTAGGCATTCGACTACGTCTCTAGTATGGGGGTGTTTGCACCCCTAGACTCAAAACATTGAGGACAATGTTTAACTTTAGTATGGGGGGTGAATAGATACTTGCCTTGCCAAACCTTCACGCTTTCCAAAGTTTATCTTTTTGTTTATCATTTTGTTGCAAAATAAGGCTAAAAATGGCCAAATTTTAAAATTTTTCTCATGTTTTATAAGTGTTTGAAGACACGAATGTAGATTTTCCGATGGCGAGAATAAGAGTAATTTTTGACTCGACCGTGCGTGTTCAGCACTTAGCTTTGGTTCCTTAACTTCACATTAGGCTAAGTCTCTTAAATGAGGACGAGAAATGATAGGGTTAATTATAAGTTACTATGCTAAACGTAGAGTACTCGTATTCTTTCAAAAACTCATGTGTTCTCGTTGTTTGCTTATTCTCCCTTCGCATGTAAATAATTTTTGCTTAATAAATATTGACTTAGCGGTTTAGTTGGGATTGTTGGGTTTCTAGTCTTTTCTAGTAGCTTCCGTGTAATTAAATTGGGAAGACATTAAGGTATCGCCAGCGTCACGGTTTTGAAGTACTGGCACCCGAATAATCAAAAGCTTCACCCAATAATAAGATTTCAAGTGCTCACCTAAATCAAGCAAACAATTTGAAGCCCCACAAGGCCGAAAAATCTATGCAAAATTGAAAGAGAATCAAGCCTTAATCTTCGAAGCTTTAAAGATCCAAAATTCGCCTTAGCGTGAGGATATACGTCTTTGGCTAATAAAACCACCGATGAGGCGGATAATAAAAGGCAAGGCAAGACCGAAGTCATAATAAAAGCTTCATGGCGAAGTTGAATAAAAGATGGAGGTAAAACAAAGATAATAAGGTCCTTCCGTTAGGGGGCATATAAAAGTCTTGGTAATAAGTCTCATGTTCAAAACTGTTATAAAACCGTGTTTATCGATCCTTCTTGTTGACTTAATTTTTTGACATCGTTGTCTATTAGGAGGGGTTATTTATTTGATGGTCTTGGTTACACCGTTAGGACTCTATTTTTAGACCTAAATCTCTATTATCGCATAAGTCAAACAATGTATCCTCGTGAAACATTCAAGACAAAATAATATATAAGAGATACAACTTAGGAAAATGGGAGGATAAGTACGTGATTAGGGCATATGAGTAGTGTTAGCATTACTAACTTATAATGACAATGATCTCGTTGCACGCTTGGCATGGAATTGGGGTGAAAATCGGGGACGATGAAATTATATCTAACGAAGCATTCACATGTTCTTATTCTATCAACCTAAACGTCCCATTTTGCGATGAAAATCATACATTATGTCTAAAACACAAGTAGTAGTAGCAATAGTAGTAGTGTAGCTAGTTTATCATTCAATAAAGTGGATAAAAATGAATTTTGGAGGTGCTACGATACTTTATTCTAGCATTGCGTGAGGGCACGACAATGGTTTAGTATGGGGGAGTGATGAGACTGCTTTTATACATAGTCTCGTCATCCAAAAAGGGCTTAACATGCATTAAATATCATCAAAATACCCATATATATGCTTGTGTTTGTTGCTTGTGTTTGTTGCTTGTGTATTTTAGGTACGGATATTGAGAAAATGACAAAAGATCACAAGAATCATGCAAAAACGAACACGGGAAACGGAGCCGCACAATGAACCAAGCCCTAGTATTGATTATCCAAGAAAAGCCCTTGAAGACTTGAAGATTTATGAAGAAGGGTCCTCCAATATGGAAGAATTGACACTTTATACCCTTTTATCCTCATAATTACAAGTTTGGTCCCTAAAGTTTGTCAAAATTACAAAAAGGGCCCTCCACTTTGAAGATTTGACAAGTTTAGCCCCTCAACAAAGCTAAATTGTCAACCAATATCCTCCACAAAGTCAAATATATCATGAAGTCCTTCAAAGTACAAGAAATTACAAGTTTGGTCCTTTGAAAATCCCAAAATTACCAAAAGGACCCTTGAGTTTCAACATTTGGCAAGAATAATCCCTCATAAATGAAGACTTGGCAATTTCAGTCCTCCAAAATGCCAATCATACAAGTTAAGACCATAATCCATCAAGAAAATTCCAAATCAGCCCTTCAAGAATCACAAATTGGCAAGAAATACCCCTGAATTCACTTTGTATAACTTTTTGGGGCAAAAGTGTGAAAAATGAAAAGTTGTTATAAAGGATGGGCGTTGACAAGGTTTTAAAGTGAAAAGACAAAGGGAAAAGAGATGAGGGACTAAAATTGGCCAGACATGGAAGATACCTAGACCAACCAGAATCTGCCACCTCACCCCACTCACCACTTCAACCAATCACAACACTCCACCCCTCCACATCAGACTCCACTCACCCCTGGTTAAATAATTAACTAATCTTTGGCGCCTTAAAATTTATTTAAAAGTTAATCACCCCTTAAACAGATCAAAACCTATGTTCATCAACTCAAGAACACAATTAGGGATTTTTGTTTTAGCAAAAATTAAACCCCAAAATTGTTCAGATTAATGATTAAGGTGACCCTAATCACATCCTGATATGAGCTATTTTAGTCATATCAATTATATCATAAAACAATGAAATAATGCAATTAATGTATCAAAAATGCCTTGTATATGTTTGTTTCTTGTTTGAATGTGTGTAGGTACCAAGTTCGCGAAAACCGGCAAAACCAGCACGAAGTTTGAAGAAAAGATCAATGAAGCCAAATTCGAGTTCGTTTTCGAGGATTTAATTCTATCAAAAGATTATTTACCAAGTGGGTCCCACATGAGCTTATTGGGCCTGAAAAGCCTAATATTGGATATAAATTGGATTACTTTTGGACAAGGCCCAACTAGAGCCCATTTGCTAAATAAATGACGGATGTTGTTTTTTTTTACAAGTCCAAATTGAATCAAATGTGATAGGATGAAATACAACAGCCCAAATTCAGGCCCAAAATGGTAAAGGAACAAATTAACGAATTATTGGGCTGTAGGGTTTACTTTAATCAAAACGTGTAACCACACGTTACTTTCACACAAATAAACACGTTACTTTTCATCCAATCATTCCCATTCACATAAATAAATAAAACCGACCCCCACACGTTTTTCTCCCATCTCACACACATTAAAAAAATGTTTCGATGTTTTATATGTTCACTTCATCTCTCAACCCTTTCTTCCCCATCTTTTCCACCCAAAACCAGTAACTTTAAGTTACTGTTCCCAAACTCTAATCAATAATTACCATAAATTAACAAAGGGCTTTTATTCACATGGTTAATTCACGTGTGTGGGAATAAAACCCCCATGGTTTAAGGAAGAGAGTATGAGGAACGAGCATGCTACGTGGCAAAATACTATTGGTTGAAACACCTCACTCTACCCACTCCTCCAATCAGAAGGCTTAAAAGAAACACAACTAGCACACACGGATGCCACGTTGGCAATCCGTGTGCTAGTGTGTGATTTTCAACCGTATGATCAACCAAGAGAGAGAGAATAAAGATCTAAGGGCTCAAAATGAAGAGGAATATGCCAAGAAAGATGCGAATATTCTTCCCCAGCAAAGCCTTGGGATGGCTATAAAACCCCCAATTTACTTGTAATTTTCAGCCTTTTCTTTACTTTAAAGTTATTATGTAGAAATAGTTCTAGGATTAATCTTGTATTTCTTTTTATCAAGTTTTGTAATATTTCTGGAAAATTAATGAAAGTTCAGTCGTTTTAATTTTAATTCGTGTCTTGTTTGTTATTATTTAAAGTGATATATGAATTAATTATTATTACTGTTTCACATAATAATGTTTGTGATGTTAAGTTTAAGCTAATTATTAGCTTAAATTTAATATCAAAAGTGAAAAGGGATTTAAGTTTTTTCCCCACTAGAAGAAATATAAAAAGTGGTTCGTTACTGTTGACTGGATCGATTTGATGGTGTTTGTGGTTCGGTTAAAAATGGTGGAGATGGTTATGGTGGTGTAGAATCGGGTTCTTAAGGAAGCTCAGCGCTTACCTTCATCTCAAAGGTTATCCCAAAAGGTGCATTTTCTTTTCAATTTAAATGTTATTTAGTTTATTCAATTTAGATGCTTATATGGTTTAATGATTATGTTACAAATATGTTTATGAATCTGTTTAGTGCTTGAATGAATTTTATTTAGTATGATTTTAATGTTTAATCTGCTTAGATGAAGATGTTGATTCGTTAGTTTACTTCTAGTTTGCTTTATGTAATTGTCAGCTCACAGTCTGGATAGATTTTAGAGGTCTGCTAGTAATATTTAGTTTTTTAAATCTAAGTTAGGCTTCGTTTAGATTCTGAGTCTGAGTTTATTAATCTGATCTTGACTGTTTACCTTAAACAAA
Organism: Glebionis coronaria; assembly: GCA_025667525.1. NCBI lineage: Eukaryota > Viridiplantae > Streptophyta > Magnoliopsida > Asterales > Asteraceae > Glebionis > Glebionis coronaria. The sequence continues at coordinate 63,797,126 of CM046880.1, read as the reverse complement.
AATACTGATTTATTTTCTTAAGTTTTGATCACTACCAAGTTTAAATAGAGCCTGTTGTGTTTTACTAATGTTGAATTGGATATTAAAGTTCTGCTAGTTGGATATTTAGTCACTATAATGGAGTGATTTGAGTTATCAGTTTTATGGTAGAGCCACTTAATCTTTAGACTGATTTTGATGCTTAATATCCGTTAATGTAGCGCTGATTCGTTTTTAAAAAAGTTGTTGGTTAATCTTCTAAGTTGTTGTTGTTTCTTGTTCTGTTTGTGGGTTTAAATCTGCGTTGTTTGAGGATATGGGGTTTGCTTATACATGATTTTGAGTTTACTGCTTATTACAGAATAAATGTATGATCTGATTAGTAGTTTGGCTTGCGTATTTGATTCATCAGTTTAAACTTGATTTTTCACTTACTTGATTTGATATTATTTTTACTATTTTCAGTTAAGCTTTTCAGATTTACTGATCTGATAAGCCATTAAGGTGTTTCCTAACAGTTTAAGTAAAGTAAATAAGCTTACAAAGGTCACTCCTGTGACTTCTTTTTTTTACTGTCAAAAAGAAATAATAACCAAAAATTTGTCCCAAATGAGTCTCGACCTCGAGACCTCTCGTTTGATTACCCAGTGTGTTAGCCAATTGTGCTACATGGCTTTTTTTGATTTTATTTCCAGTTAGTTCAGTAATATAGAATCACTATATTTGGCAGACTTTCACCTTAGTTACGTTTTATTAAGTTTAAAGAAAGTTTTATTAGTTTTTTTTATTAAAGTGAATTTTAAGTTTTTAAAAGACTAATCAGTTTCTTAATAAAATAAAAGTAAAAAATGTTTTTAGTACTTTAAAAAGTTTAATTAGTTAATTTTAAAAATTAGATTTTAAGAATTAAATAAAAATAGTTTTTAAATAGATTTGTTTTAAGTAATTTTTAATAAAGTAAATTAGTTTGAATAGTTTAATTAGATTTTTAAAATAGATTAAAAGTTGTTTTATTAAATAGAATTATTTTTATAGATTTTCAAATTAGTTTAAATTTTAAATAGTTTTTAATTTTTAAGTAATTGTGTTTTTAGATATAAATAATAGCGGGGTTAACGATTCATGCACTTTAGGTTAATTTTAAATAGTTTAAAATTGGTAGATTTAATTTCTAGTTTAAAAACCGAAAACCAATTCAAATCAATTGTCCAAATCGAAACGAAATGTCTCAAATTCACTCGATCTTCGTGTACAACGAACTTGGTTCATCACGTGTTTAATTTAATTCGTCATTGGTAATATTAGTCTATTACTTTTTCCTAAAGGTAATTTTCTAATTTACCCTATAATGTATCTTAATTATCACTATACTATCATGATCACATCACATCCCAACTTTCAAACAGCTTTCCACATCATCACCCAAGTCACATGTTTACCCTGCTTTTCACTTTGGAGAAGATGCCAAAACAGTAGGCCCTCATCCAACGCCCCACAATCCAGCTTTGTTTCTTAGCTTTGTATAAGCCCTTAGATCAAAATTCACAGTGCCAACTCATGCTATAATCCAAGAAGAGTCACATGATTCACAAAATGTTCAAACCTGCAAGGGCAAAATGGGTACTTCAAGCATTAGGGTTATACGTTTTTCCTTGCATTTCTAGAACCATGTAGCCTATATAAAGGCATTAGGGTGCAACATTTGCAGTTTGCTTTTTGGTTTTTCCTTGTTCAAAAACTTGTAAATCCTCTTTTCAGTTTAAAGAAAGTGTGTTAAGTTTGTTGAAGAAAGACCAAGTGCCACTTAATTTTATGCTTGTTTATGTTATTTGTTAACTGAAATTGAATATCAAAACCTGTTTTTAAGGAGAGTGCAAAAGTTTACATTTTTCCTTCAATCTTTATATTTTTCTAAGTTCTTGTTCAAACCTTGGAATTCTTGGGCTATAGGTAGACGTCAAATAAGGCCTTAGTTGGGATTTCATCACCTAGCTATTGTATTCGAATCCAAAACAAAAATAAAAAGCAAAATAGATAAATACTAATAAGAAGTTTGAACTCGATTTATACAAAGTATAAGGTGGGTATAAGGCAACGTGCTATAAAAAGCCGTCTAAGGAAAAAGGTTTTTAAGTGCTTTATGCCACGTCGTTTCCCCGCTTGCTTGTGCGTATATTGAGAGGGACAACCTATTATTGGTTTGCCAACTCAAGTAGTAATAAATCTTATTTGTAGTTTACTTATTGAACCTCGAGACGTTTAGGTTTTCACCTATCGTTTCAAAGTCGACCGAGGGTAATTTACTTCCATAGTATTTATCCTTATTCCTTGTTTTTTATCAATCATTTTTTATTGAGCAATACCAAATAAAATACCAAAAATAATCTTCTTCTTGTCTAATTTCTTTTCTTCAATCCTCTAAATTCTCGTCTTTGTAGTGTCTGCAATTAAGTTCTTCACGTCTTGTGATTGATTTTAATAGGCTTGAAAATATTCCTCGTAGAAATAGAAATCGTCAACAACGAATAGTGGAACCCGAGTTTCCACCTATTGTTGTAGAGATGGCCGATAACCGAACAATGGAGGAATTGCTCCGTGCACCCAGCGAAGGGTATGGGGAAGCAATCGTTGTGCCGGCTATTTTGGCGGATCATTATGAGATTAAGACGGGTATTTTATCGCTCATTCGTGCCGACCAATTTCGTGGCAATGAGACCGATAACCCGCACTCTCACATTCGGAATTTTCTTCGAATTACCTCGACTCTCAAGTTTAGAGATGTACCGAATGACGCGATTAAGCTCATGCTTTTTCCGTACTCGCTCGAGGGTAATGCTAAGATTTGGTATGAGAAAGAACCACCGGGTTCGATCTTAACATGGGATGATTTAGTATCTAAGTTCATGAATTTTTTATTTCCACCGTCCAAAACAACACACTTTAAGAATGAGATCACTAGATTTGAACAAAAAGTGCATGAATCGTTTGGGTTTGCTTGGGAAAGATTTAAAGATTTGTTGAGACAATGTCCACACCACGGTTTCTCGGAATTGCATCAAATAAATACTTTCTATAATGGGCTTAATATGATTGAACAAGATTATTTAAATGCCGCCGCGGGTGGTAGTCTTTTAAGAAAAACTCCGAGAGACGCGTGGGGAATAATAGAGAATAAATCTAGAGCATAATATTCACGAAACACACCGGGTGTTTCCAATGTGAATTCATTTAATCCCGAGATTGCTAGATTGGACTCTAAGATTGATAGTGGATTTACGACTTTGTTGAATGAGATTAGGAAGAATCCTCATGGATCCATTAATATGGTTGAGAATGTTTGTGTATCATGTGGTGGAGCACATCCTAATCATGCTTGTTTAACCACGGGGTTTGATCAAGCTAGTGCTTTTGCCGCGACGGGAACTTATGGATCCAACGCTCAAGTTCCTCGTCAAAATCATGTTGCTCCACCGGGTTTTCCACCGGTTCAAAATAGGTACAACAATGGAAACAATGGGAATAATTTTAACCGTGGTAGCCAAGGGAATTACAATCAAGGAAATGGGTTTAATGCTAATCAAAACAATCAAGGTTTTCACAATAATCAAAATGAGTTGTCAAGCTATATCAAGTCAAATGAGGAAAATATGAAAGCTTTTCAAAACAACATTCAAGGGAAAATTAATACTTTGAAACTTGATTTTCAAAATACGATTAAAGGGCAAAACAATAAGATTGAGCTTAATCAACAAAGGTCAGAGAAAAACCAAAATCGTATGCAACAAAGTATGGAGAAAAGTCAAAACAAATTTCTTTCGATGTTTGAATCTTTTATGAGTCAACCTTCCTCGTCTTCGGGTGGCTTACCTAGTAACACCATTCCAAACCCGAAGGGTGAGATGAAAGCTATAACCACACGTAGTGGGAAAGCTTTAGACGGACCTTTGCTTCCACATGTGAGTACCTATCCGGTGAGGGAAGTGGAGCAAGAACCCGAGGTGGTTAAAGAAAAAGAAATTCCTATTCCACCAAAGGTAGACCAATTGCCTATTTCGGAACCCGAGCTTCCGAAGACTAAACCCACACTACCATACCCTTCGAGACATAACCAAGAGAAGCTCCGTGAAAAGTCCAATGCTCAAATGACTACTTTTTTAGAGATGTTTAAGAATCTTTATATTAATGTAAGTTTCGCGGATGCATTGCTTTACATGCCTAAGTTTTCTTCGACTATTAAGAGATTGATGAATGATAAAGGGAAATTGGTTGAAGTGTCTACATCTTTAGATGCTAATTGTTTCGTGGTTCTTACACAAAAGCTTCCCAAAAAGCTTGGAGACCCGGTCAAGTTTCTGATACCATGTGATTTCCCTAATATGGAAGAATGCTTAGCTTTAGCCGATCTTGGTGATAGCATTAATTTGATGCCTCTTTCTGTGTGGAAAAGGTTATCACTTCCCGAGCTTACACCTACAAAGATGACTCTCGAGCTAGCGGATCGATCGATCGCCTTACCAAAAGGTATAGCCGAGGACGTGTTTGTCAAGGTAGGGAAACTCGTCTTTCCAACGGACTTTGTTGTTTGCGATTATCCCGAAGATTCTCGTGTACCATTAATTTTGGGAAGACCGTTTTTGATGACGGCTAGTGCTTTAGTTGACATGAAAGCGGGGAAATTGACTTTAAGAGTTGATGATGAAAATATCACGTTTGATATTGGTCATATCTCTAAATTTTCTTCCAAGTATTACGAGGAATCAATTAATCAAATCGATGTGATTGATGTTACCTGTGAAGAATATTCACAAGAAGTGCTTGGATTCTCGGCTTCTTCTAAAAGTGGCAATCCCACTTCTTCGAATCCTATTATCTCTTCGGCTAAGCCTCCACTCACTCCATTTGAGGGAGGTGACTTCGTTCTTGAAGAGCTTGAGAATAATGGTTATTCAAAAATCGAAAAGGAAATTGATGATTACCTTAGCACACTGATAAGTGTGAAAACACTCATCAATTATGATCCATAAACCACTAAAAACACTGTCAAATACATTATATTAAACTGTTAATTATCAGAATTACGCGTGTATTTGGTGTTTGTATATTTTCAGGTAAAATAGGTACATTTGAGACAAACACGAGCTTTCAAGGACTTATTTGATCAAAAGACGAAGAAAAAGACGAAAAGATGATCCAAGGACCTTATTTGCTAAACTTCCAAAGATCAAGGGCTTAAAGTGCAATTTCTACAAAGATAAAGGATAAAAGAAATTTGCTTAGAAGTGTTTAACTTACATTTGGCAAGAGATGAAAAAGAAAAGGACCAAATAGAAAATTTGGAAAGTAAAGTTTATTAAACTTGTCACTTTGACCAAACCGGTCAAAACTCACAAACAAATAAACACACGTCTTCTCCATTTTCAAGAGAGAGAAACAGACTTCATCTTTTCCTTTACACCTCAAACCTGCAATCGAAGATAACATAAGATCAAGAAAGAATCAATCAAAGTCTTCAACAGCAAAAATACTTCTCTTAATCTCCTCTACAAGATGATGCTATTCAATTAGATCAAAAGTCAAGGATAAAGAAAGCCCCAAATTCAAGATTGATGATGAAGAACGAAGTATAAACCTCGTATTTTCCACGTGTCATCTACTTATTGGATAGACCACGTCACCTCTTCCACACGGCGGCTATAAATAAGAGATGAAGGCCTCATTTTGCAACCGGTTAGCTAGGAGTAGATTAGCACATAGTTAGTTATGAATTAGTTAGATTTTCTCTCTCAAAAGCTTTATGATTTTTAGTTAGAATTTCAGTTAGAATCGGTTGAGATTAGTTAATATTGTTGTAACTGATTACTTTTACTGCCATTAATGAAATCCATTTTACATTCTTCAAACTTTCTTAATACTCTTTGGATTCCTGTTCTTCTTTTACTGTTACTAATCGAGTTGTTATGCAGTTTATATCGGACTTCTTTTTCTGCCGTGGATATTGCCTTCTTGTTTTGATAGTTAGATGATTCGTGATAGGAATTAAGGGGGAATGAATTGATTTGATTAGCTGAAGTCTTATTTGGTTAGAATATTGGTTTTGATTTCGAGTTTCTAAAAGCTTTTCTTTTAAAAAAAAGATTTTCAGCTTATTAGCAATAAGCTCATAAGCTCCAAAAGCTTATGAGAAGTTTTTTTTTGTAAGTCAAGTTTTTTTAAGAAGATTGTTCATGGTTAAAAAGTTAGATTGTTCATTCGAGTTGGAATTAATTGAGTAGATCAAGTAGATTTAAATCTCGAGATTGACATTAAAATTAGGATGCAAGTTTTGAGATTCAGTTCAGAATGATTGCTATCAGTTTCGTTTAAAAGCTTATTGGTAGTTCGTGATTGATTCAGGTCGAGGATTATTTCAGCTTTAGCTTAATATCAGCTTTTGGTTCGCTTCTTGAGTCTCAGTTTGTAAATACTAGATGCTACTGTTAGGATAGAGTATACCAGCTTTTGATTCAGATTGAAATTAGTTTGTTTAGGATTCGGATTAGTTACTGTTTAACGACAATAAAAAGTGAAGAACTTGTCCAGTTTTCCTTGTTTGTTATCAGTTTTTGCAGGTTTGAATTGGAAGGTCTTGTTTGGTTCTTGTTTGCTTGTTCTTGATTGTTTTGCAGGACTAATTTGGCAGATTAAAAAATCGAAAGTTAGAAATTGGTGGTGTTTGTTTTAAACCGGCTCAGCGCCGCGTTTTTCGCCAACAACGGACTGGCTTCGGATGTGTCGGTTAAGCAATTGTTATATTTTCTGCATTTTAGTGTAAAGATTGCTTATTAGTTCGATTTAAATGTTTAATAACTGCCTTTGCTACTCTTATGTTTTAGATTGTTACTGAATTTGCATTATCTGTATGTGAGGAATCATTTTAGTTCAAGAAATAGTAAAAGTCGATTTTAGTCCCTCATTTAGATACTTCTCATTTCAGTTACGGTCCTCAGTTAGGGGAGTCTGTTAAATAAATTTCAGTTTTAGTCCTTACCGTTATCTTCCTGCTGGGCTAGTTGATTTGTTGGGCTTACTTCATTTTAATGGGCCTTTAGGATTTTGTAGAGTTAGATATACGTTTTACTAATATTTGATAGTTTTAATTTGAGTTACATTTTTAGCTTTCATTAAAAATATATTTTTAGTTTTGTAAAAAAAATCGTATTAGTCTTATATTTTGTATTTTGCAATTTTATATTTGTAGTATAACTTGAATTTTACTTCTAAATTTCGTACATTTAAATGTGAATTTTACTAAATGTTTTAGTTAGTACATATACATAGCTAGATATTATTTTTATCTTTTTGAATGCTTTGTGCTAATTAGAAATAGATACCAAACAAATTTGTATAACCAAAAACAATCAAGTCTTTGCTTAAAAACGTTATATCAATTCGAATCGAGCTGAGAAGACAACTACACTAAAAAACGAATTATTACACACCATTTGATCCTAGTGAGTTTGATAGTGAGAATTTTGATCCCGAGGGAGATATTGCGTTGATTGAAAAATTGTTGAATATGGATCCTTTTAAATCACCACCTATGGATTTAAAAGTTTTGAGTGCTAATGAAACTACAGTGAAAACATCTATTGAGGAAGCACCCGAATTAGAACTTAAGGAATTACCCACTCATTTGGAGTATGCTTTTCTTTAGGGATCGGATAAGTTACCGGTGATTATTGCTAAGGGATTAAAGGAAAACGAAAAGGATGAGCTTATTAAAGTGCTTAAGAAACATAAACGGGCCATTTCATGGAAAATCTCCGACATTAAGGGTATAGATCCAAAATTTTGTACTCATAAAATTCTAATGGAGGATGATTATAAACCCGCTATCCAAAATCAAAGAAGGGTCAATCCAAAGATTCATGAGGTGATCAAAAAGGAAGTCACTAAACTTCTAGACGCCGGAATGATCTACCCTATCTCAGATAGTCCATGGGTTAGCCCCGTGCATTGTGTTCCAAAGAAAGGAGGAATGACGGTTGTTACTAATGAGGATAATGAATTGATTCCTACTAGACTTGTGACCGGTTGGCATGTTTGTATTGACTATAGGAAACTTAATGATGCCACTAGGAAGGATCATTTTCCATTACCTTTTATGGATCAAATGTTAGAGAGACTAGAGGGGAATGAATTCTATTGCTTTTTGGATGGATTTTCCGGCTATTTCCAAATCCCCATTGACCCTCGTGATCAAGAAAAGACCACATTTACTTGTCCTTATGGAACATTTGCTTATCGTCGCATGCCTTTTGGACTATGCAATGCTCCGGGGACGTTCCGAAGGTGCATGATGGCCATTTTCCATGATATGATCGAGAAAACCATGGAAGTCTTCATGGATGACTTTTCGGTTTTTGGGGAATCTTTCACTTCATGTCTCTCTAACCTTGAAAGAATCTTGCAACGTTGTGAGGAAACGAATCTTGTGCTAAATTATGAAAAATGTCACTTCATGTGCAAAGAGGGAATTGTGTTAGGACATAATCTCTAAGGCCGGTATTGAGGTTGATAGGGCTAAAATCGATGTGATTGCCAAATTGCCTCCACCCACCACCTTTAAGGGAGTAAGGAGTTTTCTCGGCCATGCCGGCTTCTATCGTCATTTTATACAAGACTTCTCTAAGATACCTCGGCCTATGAGCCATCTTTTGGAAAAAGAGACTCCTTTCATCTTTTCGGATGAGTGTATTCAAGCCTTTGAGATGCTTAAAAAGAAGTTAACCGAATCTCCAATCTTAGTTGCCCCGGATTGGGACCTACCTTTTGAAATTATGTGTGATGCTAGTGATTATGCGGTAGGTGCGGTTTTGGGGCAACGTAAGTTAAAACATTTCTTGCCTATACACTATGCAAGTAAGACTATGACGGATGCTTAAACAAAGTACACTACAACGGAAAAGGAGTTACTTGCCGTTGTGTATGCTTTTGAAAAGTTTAGACCATATCTCGTCTTGTCTCAAACCATAGTGTATACGGACCACTCGGCTATCAAATATCTTCTTAATAAACAAGATGCTAAGCCGAGGTTGCTCCGGTGGATTCTCCTCCTTCAAGAATTTAATGTCAAAATTCTAGATAAAAAAGGAGCCGAGAATCTCGCGGCCGATCATTTATCTCGACTTGAGAATCCTCACCAAAGCGATCGAGAGAACAAGGAAATCAATGAAACATTTCCTCTCGAGACGCTTGGTATGATTGCTTTTCGTGGTGATGATAGTACCCCATGGTTTGCGGATATCGCAAATTACCATGCGGGGAAGTTTATGATCAAGGGTATGTCGTCCCAACAAAAACGAAAGTTTTTCAAGGATATTTCCTATTACTATTGGGACGACCCCTATTTGTTTCGTGTGAGCGCGCATCAAGTGATTCGTAGGTGCGTGTTTGGCAAAGAAGCTCAAGATATCCTTAAATCTTGTCATGAGGGACCCACCGTGGGACATCATTGTGCTAACGCCACCGCGAAAAAAGTCTTTGATGCCAGCTTCTTTTGGCCTTCCATATATCGTGATGCCCAAGACTTGATCAAGACTTGTGATGCTTGTCAAAGTTAAGGAAAGAACTCACAAAGGGATGAAATGCCTCAAAACATTATCCAGGTTTGTGAAATCTTTGACATGTGGGGGATCGATTTTATGGGGCCGTTTCCATCTTCGAAAGGAAATAAATACATTCTCGTAGCCGTGGACTATTTGTCTAAATGGGTTGAAGCTAAGGCTTTGCCCACGAATGATGCTCGAGTTGTGGTGAACTTTTTGAAACAACTCTTTGCTAGGTTTGGAACTCCGCGCGCTATTATAAGTGATCGTGGGACCCATTTTTGTAATGAACAATTTGAAAAAGTTCTAAAGAAATATGTTGTCACTCATCGACTTTCTACGGCTTATCACCCTCAAACGAGTGGTCAAGTGGAGGTTTCAAACCGTGCTCTTAAAAGGATTTTGGAGCGTTCTATTGGAGAAAATCGCACTTCATGGTCGGATAAATTGGACGATGCATTGTGAGCTTTCCGTACGGCTTACAAGACGCCAATTGGTTGCACACCATTTAGGTTGGTCTACGGAAAAGCATGCCACTTGCCAATTGAACTCGAACATAAGGCGTATTGGGCTCTTAAGCATTGTAACTTTGATTTGAGGACCGCGGGTGATCATCGCAAGGTTCAATTAAATGAACTAAGTGAATTAAGGGATCAAGCTTATGAAAATTCTTTGATCTATAAAGAGAAGACTAAGAGGATTCATGACTCTAAGATCAAAAACCGCATTTTCAATGTTGGTGATCAAGTCCTCTTATTCAACTCTAGACTTAAAATTTTCTCGGGCAAGCTTAAATCCTGTTGGTCCGGACCATTCACCATTGCACAAGGTTTCCCTTATGGCACCGTTGAGCTAGCTCAAAATGATGGGCCTAACTTTAAGGTGAATGGTCATCGTGTGAAACATTACTTTGGAGGGGACATACCTACGGAGGTTGTCCCGGATCTTCAAACTTTCCCTAAGGACCAATGAATGCGGGGATCGAGTCGAGCTCATGACTCGGTGAACAAAAACGAGGTGCCTTGTGGGGGAGTCCCATACATTCTATCTTCTTTCTATTTTCTAACAACTAATAAGGCTTGATCTTTCAAGCTCGTGCTTGTGTTTTGTTGTGTTGTGATCTTAGGTGTGACCCTAATATTTGAAGACTCTCGTGTTCGGTTTTTGCCGGTCCACTTGATCTTCCATTCTTTGAATGCCAAAAAGGGGCACACTCTCTATCCCTTGATTTTCATCGACTAACGTTTTATCTTGAGGCATAATTAATAAACGGCTTATAGATGTGCGTGCTCTTTCCATGCTAGGAGTTTGCATTAGACTCTTCGTGTTTTAGCAAGGGGGTGTTACTCTTGAGCTAAGAAACATTGAGGACAATGTTTGGTTTTAGCATGGGGGAGTCAATCGATATAATCGCTTGCAATTTCTTTTGTCGTGTCTAAACGTGTATTGTTTTTCTCATTTTTCAATAAAATTTTAAATTTTTAGTGTTAGTTTTTAAGTTTTAATAAATAAAATAAGTGCTTTTGACACGAATGTAGGCTTTCCGTTGGTGAAATTAAGAATAGTTTTTGACTCGACTCGGTTGTTAACCATAGCTTTTCCTTAACGTGTTTGAATTAAGTTTTGCTAGGCTTTTATATAGGGAGCTTTAAAACGTGAAAGTCTTAATTCATACGAGTTAAGAACAAGAACTTTTCGCAAGTTCCTATAATTGATCCTAGAAAGTCGTTTATTAAGGGAACTTTAAAACGCAAATTCTAAAACTTGAAAGAGTATAAGAAGATGCAAGATCCTATAGATGACTTGAAAACCCAAAACTTTGATTTAATAGGCTAAGTATCCATTGATTTCACATTTTTGAAATTTTACAATATGGAGAACAAGAGAGGATAGAGTTCAATCATAAGTTTCTAAAATTAAATTCTTCTTTGTGCAAGTATTTTTGTGTTTGATTTAATCTCCTCGTACTTACTTTTCACAATTGTATAATAATTGCTTAATAAATGAAGTTTTTAGTGGTTTAGGCTTGATATCTTAACTCGTAACTCCTTCTTTTTCTTCCCTTGTAATTAAAGGGAGAACACATTAAGGGTGTCAGCGTCTTGGACTTTTGATCATGGGATTGCGGAAATTTGGCTTACTATAAATATCATAATAATAAAGAAGAATAAATTAAAACATGTTCTCTAGGAGCCTTTGGGTGGGATTCATGTAGCACTAACCTTGTCATTAGAGCCTTAGGGTGTATGTCAAGGGGCGTGTTGAATAAAAATTGCTTCATCATTATGATCCGTAAGGTGGGATGGTGAAGTCAATTCCATTATTTTTGTCCAAGGAGCCTTAGGGTGTGGATTTTAAATAAGGAGCACAATTGCATCTTAAAGAGTCACAAGGTGTTATGATGTAGTTGTTGCTAACTCCATTAATAAAGTCATAATTGACTTTGGAGGTTTTATTGTTGCTTTTAAGTAGCCATATTAGCCAAATTTAGGGTCCGGGATTTATCCCTAAATCGTGTTAAGTTATCCTTGATGTGGGCTTTATTTAGTGACAACGGTTTTTGAAGTCGAGGTTAGGTTTTGAGTGTTGAGTTTACACCGTTCTTGCCTTCATTTTTGGACTAATAAGTATCAAATAAAGTCAAATGATCCTTTGGGTGAATGACAAATAAAATCTAGAGATACAATTAGGAATAATAGGAGATTGAGTTTAACACAAATTACTTGTATGAGTTGGTTTAATTTTGGGGCTTATGATTGACAATGATCTTGTTTTTGCACTTAGCATGGAAAAGTGAAAATTCGGGGACGATGAATCTATTTGAGTTTTATGATCCTAAAAGTTATTTTTCAAATAATGAAAGCAATACATTATGTCTTTGCAAAATAAAGTGTCAAAAGTTGAATAATGGTGTAGTTAGAGTTTTATTTTATCATTGCGTGAGGACACGACAATTGCTTAGCAAGGGGAGTTTGATATGAGCTATTTTAGTCATATCAATTATATCATAAAACAATGAAATAATGCAATTAATGTATCAAAAATGCCTTGTATATGCTTGTTTCTTGTTTGAATGTGTCTAGGTACCAAGTTCGCGAAAACCGGCAAAACCGGCACGAAGTTTGAAGAAAAGATCAATGAAGCCAAAATCGAGTTCATTTTCGAGGATTTAATTCTATCAAAAGATTATTTACCAAATGGGTCCCACATGAGCTTATTGGGCCTGAAAAGCCTAATATTGATATAAATTGGATTACTTTTGGACAAGGCCCAACTAGAGCCCATTTGCTAAATAAATTCCAAATTGAATCAATGTGATAGGATGAAATACAGCGGCCCAAATTCAGGCCCAAAATGGTAAAGGAACAAATAAACGAATTATTGGGTTGTAGGGTTTACTTCAATCAAAACGTGTAACCACACGTTACTTTCACACAAATAAACATGTTACTTTTCATCCACTCATTCGCATTCACATAAATAAATAAAACCGACCCCACACGTTTTTCTCCTATCTCACACACATTAAAAAAATGTTTCGATATTTTCTATGTTCACTTCATCTCTCAACCCTTTCTTCCCCATCTTTTCCACCCAAAACCAGTAACTTTAAGTTACTGTTCCCAAACCCTAATCAATATTTACCATAAATTAACAAAGGGCTTTTATTCACATGGTTAATTCACGTGTGTGGAAATAAAACCCCCATGTTTAAAGGAAGAGAGTATGAGGAACGAGCATGCTACATGGCAAAATACTATTGGTTGAAACACCTCACTCTACCCACTCCTCCAATCAGAAGGCTTAAAAGAAACACAACTAGCACACACGGATGCCACGTTGGCAATCCGTGTGCTAGTGTGTGATTTTCAACCGTATGATCAACCAAGAGAGAGAGAATAAAGATCTAAGGGCTCAAAATGAAGAGGAATATGCCAAGAAAGATGCGAATATTCTTCCCCAGCAAAGCCTTGGGATGGCTATAAAAACCCCCCAATTTACTTGTAATTTTCAGCCTTTTCTTTACTTTAAAGTTATTATGTAGAAATAGTTCTAGGATTAATCTTGTATTTCTTTTTATCAAGTTTAGTATTATTTCTGGAAAATTAATGAAAGTTCAGTCGTTTTAATTTTAATTCGTGTCTCGTTTTTTATTGTTTAAAGTGATATATGAATTAATTATTATTACTGTTTCACATAATAATGTTTGTGATGTTAAGTTTAAGCTAATTATTAGCTTAAATTTAATATCAAAAGTGAAAAGGAATTTAAGTTTTTTCCCCACTGGAAGAAATATAAAAAGTGGTTCGTTACTGTTGACTAGATCGATTTGATGGTGTTTGTGGTTCGGTTAAAAATGGTGGAGATGGTTATGGTGGTGTAGAATCGGGTTCTTAAGGAAGCTCAGCGCTTACCTTCATCTCAAAGGTTATCCCAAAAGGTGCATTTTCTTTTCAATTTAAATGTTATTTATTTTATTCAATTTAGATGCTTATATGGTTTAATGATTATGTTACAAATATGTTTATGAATCTGTTTAGTGCTTGAATGAATTTTATTTAGTATGATTTTAATATTTAATCTGCTTTGATGAAGATGTTGATTCGTTAGTTTACTTCTAGTTTGCTTTATGTAATTGTCTGCTCACAGTCTGGATAGATTTTAGAGGTCTGCTAGTAATATTTAGTTTTTAAATCTGAGTTAGGCTTCGTTTAGAATCTGAGTCTGAGTTTATTAATCTGATCTTGACTGTTTACCTTAAACAAAAATACTGATTAATTTTCTTAAGTTTTGATCACTGCGAAGTTTAAATAGAGCCTGTTGTGTTTTACTAATGTTGAATTGGATATTAAAGTTATGCTAGTTGGATATTTAGTCACTATAATGGAGTGATTTGAGTTATCAGTTTTATGGTAGAGCCACTTAATCTTTAGACTGATTTTGATGCTTAATATCAGTTAATGTAGCGCTGATTCGTTTTTAAAAAAGCTGTTGGTTAATCTTCTAAGTTGTTGTTGTTTCTTGTTCTGTTTGTGGGTTTAAATTTGCGTTGTTTGTGGATATGGGGTTTGCTTATACATGATTTTGAGTTTACTGCTTATTACATAATAAATGTATGATCTGATTAGTAGTTTGGCTTGCATATTTGATTCATCAGTTTAAACTTGATTTTTCACTTACTTGATTTGATATTATTTTTACTATTTTCAGTTAAGCTTTTCAGATTTACTGATCTGATAATCCATTAAGCTGTTTCCTAACAGTTTAAGTAAAGTAAATAAGCTTACAAAGGTTACTCCTGTGACTTCTTTTTTTTACTGTAAAAAAGAAATAATAACCAAAAATTTGTCCCAAATGGGTCTCGACCTCGAGACCTCTCGTTTGATTACCCAGTGTGTTAGCCAATTGTGCTACATGGCTTTTTTTTAATTTTATTTCCAGTTAGTTCAGTAATATAGAATCACTATATTTGGCAGACTTTCACCTTAGTTACGTTTTATTAAGTTTAAAGAAAGTTTTATTAGTTTTTTTATTAAAGTGAATTTTAAGTTTTTAAAAGACTAATCAGTTTCTTAATAAAATAAAATAAAAGTAAAAAATATTTTTAGTACTTTAAAAGTTTAATTAGTTAATTTTAATAATTAGATTTTAAGAATTAAATAAAAATAGTTTTTAAATAGATTTGTTTTAAGTAATTTTTAATAAAGTAAATTAGTTTGAATAGTTTAATTAGATTTTTAAAATAGATTAAAAGTTGTTTTTATTAAATAGAATTATTTTTATAGATTTTCAAATTAGTTTAAATTTTAAATAGTTTTTAATTTTTAAGTAATTGTGTTTTTAGATTTAAATAATAGCGGGGTTTACGATTCATGCACTTTAGGTTAATTTTAAATAGTTTAAAATTGGTAGATTTAATTTCTAGTTTAAAAACCGAAAACCAATTCAAATCAATTGTCCAAATCGAAACGAAACGTCTCAAATTCACTCGATCTTCGTGTACAACGAACTTGGTTCATCACGTGTTTAAATGGATTCGTCATTGGTAATATTAGTCTATTACTTTTTCCTAAAGGTAATTTTCTAATTTACCCTATAACGTATTTTAATTATCACTATACTATCACGATCACATCACATCACAACTTTCAAACAGCCTGCCACATCATCACCCAAGTCACATGTTTACCCTGCTTTTCACTTTGGAGAAGATGCCAAAACAGTAGGCCCTCATCCAACGCCCCACAATCCATCTTTGTTTCTAAGCATTGTATAAGCCCTTAGATCAAAATTAACACTGCCAACTCATGCTACAATCCAAGAAGAGTCACATGATTCACAAAATGTTCAAACCTGCAAGGGAAAAATGGGGACTTCAAGCATTAGGGTTATACGTTTTTCCTTGCATTTCTAGAACCATGTAGCCTATATAAAGGCATTAGGGTGCAACATTTGCAGTTTGCTTTTTGGTTTTTCCTTGTTCAAAAACTTGTAAATCCTCTTTTCAGTTTAATGAAAGTGTGTTAAGTTTGTTGAAGAAAGATCAAGTGCCACCTAACTTAATGCTTGTTTATGTTATTTGTTAACTAAAGTCGAATCTCAAAACCTGTTTTTAAGGAGAGTGCAAAAGTTTGCATTTTTCCTTCAATCTTTATATTTTGCTAAGTTCTTGTTCAAACCTTGGAATTCTTGGGCTATAGGGCTGATCATAGCATCCTGATATTGTGTTATCAAGGTGTGATGAGGCTTATAACTTGGGGATAATCAAGTATGGGGTAACAAGGTTGCATCAATCAAGGCTTTTTACTTTTCTGATTTTGATATTGTGCTACTTACCTTGTTGAATCTTAGCAGGGTTGCTGTTGGAAGCTTGTGCTTGTTCTAGCTAGCACATAAGCTCTAACATTCGTGGGTGTGGATGTACATCCATGAGGTTTGTCTTAAAACCTTGAAAATCTGATAAATATTGGATTTTTTTGTGGAATTGTGCTCTACTTGTGTTCTTGTTGATTTCTTGGCTTGAATCTGCTTAGTCTTGCATGATAATGTTGTTTATATGCTAGATTAATCATTTGGTAAACTGAATCACACTTTTTCTTGTTTAAAATTTGATTTGAAAAGTTAAAAGGGTGTTTGGGTCTACCTGTTTGAGTTGAAATCTTGTTATTGTGTTGTTAGAAGTGTGTATTGATGCTTGGTATCTGATATATGCTTGGTTGAGAGTGTTTTGCTGCAAGTTTTTGAGTTTGAAACCATGAATCACATGATCTGCTATAACTTGTTGAGTTTGACTATTTTTGACCTAAGAATTTGGGAAAACCTAGAGTTTATGCATGCTTAGGGTTAAAAGCTGTTAAATCGTCATTATTATAACATACTTGATAGATCTTGAGGTTTGAATCTGGCTTTTGGTCAAATACATCAGCAAAGTGAAAACTGCATGTGTTAGTGTTCATCAGTAACATTCATCAGCTTGAATCTTGCTTAAATCTTTGAATCATTGCATGAAACCTGTTTAGACTTGTTCATTTGAGTTTATAATAGCTTGTGTATGCATTTGGTTAAGTTTGGCTGGCTGAATATTGTTAAAAGTGCTTATTGAACCTAAACTGCTTATTGTTCTAAGTCTGTGACAGATCTGGTGCTTTATTGAATTAACTGTACAAATTGGCTGTTACTTGTTGTGATTTCTTTGTTTGTATTGACTCCTTATGATCCAAAGATCATTTGGGTGCCTTTGTGAAATATGAATCTCCAAAAAGTTCACTAAAGACAAAAAAGTCTACAAGTCAAGTAGTGGAAAAAGTTTCCATTGCTCAACACCCAAAACTATCCCCTGCTAGTGTTAATTTGTACTCAGCTTATCAATAAGCTATTTTAGCTTATCCAGACCTGCAAAAACTTATTTTTTGTGATAGATCTTCATTATTTGATCCATTTGATTAGACTGGAGCTTATTGGACTTTAACTTTGACTTTTTGCTAGAAAACCAACTTATTTAAGTTTTTCATAAGTGCTTATTTGCTTTTTCCAGCTTATTGAGTCTGCTTATTTGACAACTTTTTGTTGAAATAGCTTAATTAAGTCATTTAAAAGCTTTAGAAACTTGAATCAGCTCTTGGGGTGGCCTAAAACTCAAAAACGACTATTTTGTCATTTTCTGTAGATTGCTTATTGCATTTTCAGGCTTATTCCTTGGGCTTATTTCAAAATTTCTTTTTACAGAAGTCTTATTTAGGACAAATTAAGCTTGTGTGTCTAATTTGAGCTTATGGCATTAGCTTATAGCTTAATGAGCCAAAAAGCCCATTAAGAATAAGCTGTTTGGTATAAGCTAGCTTATTTCACACTTTCAGCTTTTGGGCCTTTGGGAAAAGTTGTTGAAAATCAAATTTTGAGTCAAGTAGTGCTTTTTGGGGCTTATTTGGGTCACTTTTTCATTTTGGGCTGAAAGTTGGCCCATTAAGGATCTGTTTTGGGTTTAACCCATTTTCTAGGCCCATTAAGGATATTTAGGTAATTTCAAGTTCATTTCTGTGTTATTAAGGTTAAATTAAGCTAGTTTGCAACTTTATAGAATTTTATAGGATTTTTGGATATTTATTAATATTTTAATATTATTTTATTATTAAAAATTAAAGTCCGATTTTCTAAGTTTTTACATTTTTCCTAGATTGTAGACACTTATTTAGGAATTTTGCAACTTTCCACATATTTTTAGAGTCTTTTAATTATCTTCTAGAATTATTTTAAGTTTTTATAGCTTTTAATAGTTTTTAATTGTTTAAAAATAGTTTTTAGTGGTTTTAAAATTTTGAAAAATACTTTTTAGCTTAATTAGGTTATTTTAAAGCTTTACAAACTTTAAGAACTTGATTTGGACTTTTTATTAGTTAATATTGATTTTTAGGGCTTTAATTAGCATTAAAAAATTAATATTTAATTAATTAAAAGGTTTTAGCAAGTTTGGATTTTTTTGCAAACCCTTGGAATATTTTTGTGGATTTTTAGTGATTTTTGGTAATTTTTAGGGTAAAATTTTAATTTTGGTGCTTTTTACGGTTTTACGTGTACACCTTTTTCGTCTTAGTTTAATCCATCTTCGTAACCGTCATTCTCTTCTTATCCCATTTCTATTTTTATTTTTCACAAATATAATCACAAAGTTAATCTAAATCATTACACATAACACACTAGCCTCCTTGAGAACGAACTCACTTTAGGGTCATTTATACACGGTTTTCCTAAATCGTCGTTTTCATTACTTGTCCTAATTGCCTCCTTTTCCTAAAGGTGTGCAATTCAACTACATCAATTTTGGCGCCGCTGCCGGGGAGGCGTGTTGTGTTTTGATTTGGAATTGTTGTTTTTATATACTAACCATAATAGTATTTGTATTCGTAGCACTCTACTAATACGTATTATCGGTTTTTGATTTTTTTGTGAATACTATTACTATATTGTATACGTAGAACAATAAATTCACAAGTATTCCAAATACGTGAGAAATCACAACCTTGACTTGGGAGGTCATTACCCAATCATTGTATTCGAATCTCAAACCAAAGAAAAAGGCAAAAATAGATAAATACTTTCGTGAAGCTCAATTTTGAAAAATACAAACTATAAGGTGGGTATAAGGCGGATATTATAAAATATATCCTAAGGAAAAAGGCTCGTAAGTGCTTCGCGCCGCCTCGTTTCCCCGCTTGCTTGTGAGTATTTGATTTTGAGAGCTAATCGAGGGTTTTGCCGCCCAAAGTATTACTACGTATCATATATATTTTCTTGGTTTCAATTGTTTAAACCCTCTTGAACGTTTTGTTGTTCCACCAATGTTTTAAAGTCATCGAAGGCGTTCACTTCACATGATCGTTTTCTTTCCTTGAGGCTTCTTTAATCAAGAGATTTGATTAAGGAGGAGATTTGTAGATTTGTGTCTACTTAATACATTCACCAAAATCCAAAAAGGTCAATACAATCAAAAACCACAAAAAAATTGAAAAATACAAAACACCAAAAAGAATCTTCTTTGCTCGTCCCCTCGTTGTACGTGACGTTTATGCTAACTCGTAATCAAGCAAGATGTGCACGTAAACGAAAGAACAAAACTCCCACTCCTAATCTTTCTAGTGAGGAATCTCCTATTGACGCACCCATTGTAAGAGAAGCACCAACCATGGCGAATCGAACTATGATGGATTTACTTCAAGCACCCACCGAGGGTTATGGAGAGGCTATTGTGATTCCCTCTATCCTTGCGGAGAATTTTGAAGTGAAAACGGGTTTGTTGTCGATGATCCAAAACAACAAATTCCGTGGTGATGAGAAGGACAATCCACACAACCATATCCGCCAATTCAATCGTCTTACCGCCACTTGCAAGTTTAAGGATGTCTCCAATGACTCGATTAAGATGAAGCTTTTTCCGTATTCCTTAGCGGGGCCCGCTAAAATTTGTTTAGAGAAAGAGCCACCCAATTCTATATTGACGTGGAAGGATCTCGTGTCTAAGTTTGTGAACCAATTTTTTCCACCCTCTAAGACTACGCACTTGAAAAACGAGATTTCAAAATTTTCACAAGAGTTTAATGAAAGTTTTTCAACGGCTTGGAATAGGTTTAAGAAAATGTTACATGAATGTCCTCATCACGGTTTTTCCGACTTGCATCAAATTGACACGTTTTACAATGGACTTAATGATCATGAAAGGGATTATTTAAATGTCGCCGCGGGTGGTAATTTTTTGTGTAAAACGGTTGAGGAAGCTTTGGTGATAATTGAGAATGGATCTAAGGTGTATAGTCCTCGTAGCACGTCTAGTGTTCGTAAGGCTTTGTCTTCGGCTTCACCTTCTTTGTCTACTACCATCGATGCTTGCCAAATTGAGGCGAACTTGGAAAACAAGATTTTTGATAAGCTAAAAGGAATTTTGATTGAGTTTAAAGTTGGTGAACCAAGTGCTCCCGCTACGGCTAAAGCGGTTGAGGTTTCATGCATGTATTGTGGTGGAGGTCATGATTTCTCCGAGTGGATTACCAACGGTGGTACCACTTCGAATGCCTACTCGGCCACAAGAACTTACAACCAAAACAGTCAAGTTACCCGCTCTAATCAATTGACTCCACCAGGTTTTGGTTCAAATCAAAATGCTAACAACAACTATCGCAACAATCAAGTTGGTTTCAAAAACAATTTCAACAAGGGAAACTATGGTAATCAAGGGGCTAATAATCAAGTTTCAAACAAAAATCAAAATCATTTTCAAAAAAACAACAAAGGTTTGCAAACGTTGAAAGATCTTCCAAATGAATTTGTTGAATACGCTAATGGGAATGATGCTAGGTTTGACAATATTCAAAGAGAAATCATTAGCCTAAGATCCGAGTTTAAGAACGACTTGAAGAAAGAGTTGAAAAATGAGTTAGCTAATGAGCTTAAAATACATACCAACAAGATGGAAGGAACCGTAACTAGGTTAAAACAAAACCAACAAAAAATGGAACAAGGGCAACATGAGATAAAGCAAGAAATGGTTAAAGCCGAGAAGAGGCAATCCAAGTTTGAAGATAAAATCTCATCTATGTTTGAGGCAATTATGTGTAAACCGTCTTCGAGTAGTCTTCCTAGTAACACCGTATCAAACCCTAAGGGTGAGATGAAAGTGATTACCACACGTAGTGGTAAGACACTTAAGGAACTGACTCCTCAACCAATTGTTCCTACGGAGGAAGCAATTGAGGAAGAACCCAAGGTGGTGGTCCAAAAGGAGCATGTCCCAATCCCACGAAGTACCGCTCATGCCACACCTACGGTTGACCCATTACCAACATTGGAACCCGAGATTCCAAAGGCTATGCCTATGCCTCAACCCACACCACCTTTGCCCTATCCATCGAGACTTAGAAAGGAGAAACGTCAAGAGCGCGACAATTACCAATTTGAGCTTTTTATGAAAATGTTTCGTGATTTGCACATTAATGTGAGTTTCGCCGATGCTTTGGTCATGATGCCTCAATTTTCCGCTAACCTTAAGAGTATGTTGAACAACAAGGAGAAGTTGCACCAATTGTCTAGTTGTTCGTCAGTTTATCTTAATCGCATACCTAAAAAAGTCGGTGATCCCGGTAAATTTTTGATCCCTTGTGTAATCCAAGATATGGAGGAATGCTTCGCCTTAGCCGATCTTGGTGCTAGCATTAACTTGATGCCACTTGCAATCTTCAAGTCGCTCAATATTCCTAATCTTACTCATTCACTAATGTCTATCGAGTTAGCCGACCATTTCACGATTCCCGCATGTGGATTGGCGGAAGACGTTTTTGTGAAAGTGGGGAAGTTCTACTATCCCGTAGACTTTATCGTTTTCGATATTCCCACGGATCCTCAAGTTCCTCTCATTTTAGTTCGTTCATTTTTAGATACGTCTATGGCTTTGATCGATGTACATGCAAGAAAGATCACCTTACGTTTCAACGACGAGGAACTTGTTATAAACGCAACTCAAAACTCTAAAATTTCTCATGTTTATTCCGTTGCAACCATAAACCTCGTTGATATGATCGACGTGGTTTGCGAGGAATTTTCACAAGAAGTTCTAGGTTTTGATGATGAAGAAACTAGTGGCAATCCCACTATGTTAGATCCAATTCTTGATAATTCGACACCAACCTTCACCCCATTTGAAGGTGGTGGTTTTACGTTGGAAGAATTTGATGTTCCACGTACTTGTAACGAAGACCTCGACAAAGATGAGGACTTCTCGATTATCAAGGATTTTCTTAACGATTTCCCATTTCCTCCACCCGAGGAGGTTATGAGTATCGAGCCCAAATCTTCACTTGAGGAACCACCTATCCTCGAGTTGAAAGATTTACCTCCTCATCTCGAATATGTCTATTTGGAGGAGGGCGAAAAGTTGCCGGTTATTATTGCGAAGGAACTTTCGGATGATGAAAAAACCGCACTTGTCGATGTTCTAAAGGATCACAAAGGGGCAATTGCGTGGAAGTTATCCGACATTAAGGGGATCGATCCCAAATTTTGTACCCATAAAATCTTAATGGAGGAGGATTAGAAGCCCGCAATCCAATGTCAAAGAAGGGTGAACCCCAAAATTCACGACGTCATCAAAAAGGAAGTCCTTAAACTCCTTGACGCAGGAATTATTTACCCTATTTCCGATAGCCCTTGGGTGAGTCCTATTCATTGTGTCCCTAAAAAGGGAGGAATGACCGTTGTGCCAAACGATGCCAACGAGTTAATTCCCACTAGACTCGTGACCGGATGGAGAGTGTGCATTGACTATCGCAAGTTGAATGAAGCCACTGGAAAAGACCTTTTTCCCTTGCCCTTCATGGACCAAATGTTGGAGCGTCTTGCGGGAAATTATTTCTATTGCTTTTTAGATGGTTTTTCCGGTTACTTCCAAATCCCCATCGATCCTCGTGATCAAGAAAAAACTACGTTTACATGTCCATATGGAACGTTTGCCTATCGTAGAATGCCATTCGGACTTTGTAATGCACCGGGAACCTTTCAAAGGTGCATGATGGCTATTTTTCATGACATGATCGAGAAGACGATGGAAGTCTTCATGGATGACTTTTCCGTGTTTGGTAATTCGTTCACTTCGTGTTTGTCGAATCTTGAGAGAATGTTGAAACGTTGTGAGGAAACCAACCTTGATCTCAATTGGGAAAAGTGTCATTTTATGGTTAAGAGTGGAATCGTCTTAGGGCACAAGGTCTCGAAAGCGGGGATTGAGGTAGATCAAGCTAAGGTATCGTCATCGCCAAATTACCTCATCCCAAAACCGTTAAGGGAGTTAGGAGTTTCCTAGGCCACGCGGGCTTTTATCATCGATTCATCAAGGATTTTTCAAAGATCTCTCGACCCATTACACATCTTCTTGAAAAAGAGGCACGTTTTGTCTTTGACGAATATTGTTTACGAGCCTTTGAAATCCTTAAGAGGAAACTTACCGAAGCTCCCTTTCTTGTTGCTCCCAATTAGAACCTCCCCTTTGAGCTCATGTGTGATGCTAGTGATTACGCTATTGGGGCCGTATTGCGGCAACGTCATGAAAATCACTTCTTGCCTATTCACTATGCTAGCAAGACGATGACCGAGGCTCAACTAAAATACACCACAACAGAGAAGGAGTTCCTTGCCGTGGTGTATGCATTTGATAAATTTCGACCTTATCTCGTCTTGACGAAATGCATAGTGTATACGGATCATTCGGCTATCAAGTATCTCATGGCTAAACAAGATGCAAAGCCGAGATTACTTCGTTGGATTCTCCTCCTTCAAGAATTTGATCACAAAATTGTTGACAAAAAAGGAGCCGAGAATCTAGCGGCCGATCATCTTTCTCGTTTGGAAGATCCTCACCAAAGTGCTTACGAGTCCAAGGAAATCACCGAAACATTTCCACTCGAGACGCTTGGTGTAGTGAATTCTAAGCTTGATTCTTCCACCCCATGGTTTGCGGACTTTGCAAATTACCATGCGGGTAACTTCATCATCAATGGTATGACGACCCAAGAAAAACGAAAATTCTTTCGTGACGTCAAGTTCTACTTTTGGAACGACCCTGACTTGTTTCGAACTTGTGCACTGAAGCTTCTAATATCCTTAGTGCTTGGCACCGAAGCTTCTAATATCCTTAGTGCTTGTCATGAGGGGCACACGTGTAACAACTCGAGTTTTCGCGTCTATTATTTTATGAATGAAACATGCGTGTTATTAAACGTTTTATGCATTAACCGTTGTGCCGATTAGGATTGTTTGCTGAATCCCTCGAGAATACGCGTATCCATCTTTGATTAAGTCATGTGTCGAATTTTATCATGTTGTTCATGTTATGTTTTCGCGTCTAAAACTAAGACATTTGATGAACCCCGCTGGGCCGAATGATACAGCTTATACAAAAAGCAAATTGGTAAACTTTTATTTATCTTTTTCAAAACTTGGTCAACAATAGTCAAACCTTCAGACCTGGGAACTAAATACTTTGTTTATACAATCCACTAACCACAAAAGTCCAGCACACATGCCTAGTTTAGCCAAAATGGGTACATCACAAGACCTCCATTTCCAGATTTAGACTAACCTTAAGCAAATATTACAAGGTTAAATACTATCCCAAAATGTTCACAGTCCAAACACAACACAAAACACATTCACTGTCCAAATATTACAAGTTTGTTCCTGCTGAGCAGTTTTAAATACAAATTCTGGATAAAAGTATAGAGTGTAGTGTCAAAGCACTGAACCAGCCGACCCATCTCCTTCTCGTCCGAACCTGCAAACCGAAACGAAACCCTCGTCGTGAGTCTTTTAACCACCTTCTTTTATTTTCCTGCATACGTCTTAGTTGTGCTCGTCAAATCATAAAACTAACCTGCGAAAATAAAACAAATGGATTCGTCTTTTTTGTTATGGTTCGGTTTAAACAAAAATATAGGGATAAAGGATAGCAATATTGGACTTTGACCCACAAACCACAACCCCCATTGTTTTTGCCATGACCAAACCGAGACTCCCTTTACCATTTTTTTACATTGTTTCTGCCATGACCAAACCATGACCAAACCATGACCAAACCGAGACCCCCATTGTTTCTGCCGAAGCTTAATTACTCAAAATTAACCATAACATAAGATTTACACAATTCTTTTTACAGAAACACCTCTAAAACCCCATTGAACCCGCGGGTACAAAAACCCTTATCATTTTGAAACCCTAAAAATTGTAAATCATTTTTATTTATGAAATTAACACAATTTATTTCCCAAAAACATTATTTAATTATAAATAACAACCGAGTATTAAAAACCCCCAAATTTATATAAACCCTAATTTTAATATATTGATTTAAACTCTAATTAGACCTAATCTAAATACGAATTGACTAGTTAATTTAATTAAAACCAAAATATGAACAAACCCCCAATTTGACCGAAACCCTAATTTTACAAATCGGACTATATGATGAAATTGATATGCTTTTATGATAGAAAACACTAATTAATTGTTATTAAACATTAGATTTACCAAAACTCCTAATTATTCAAAACCCTAATTTTTGAAAACTCATTTTATTCAATAATTAACATTAAGAGAATTATGAAAACATTATTTAATTGTAATGAAACCCTAGATTTGGAAAACCCCCAATTATTTTCGAAAACCCTAATTTGATTTTATTGAATTCGAGAATCCCTTGTTCACAGCTTTATAATACAAATGATTTTGAACCCATAAATCCTTTTATGTTCGAAAATGTAAAACGAAAATCAGTGAACCATTTGATTAGAAGGAAAAATAATTAGAACTTATCTTTTGGAGATGGAACTATCATCGAATCTCCCTGGGAAAAACATCTCGAATCGAATTGGTTTTGATGTGGGGATGAAACCCCACATCCCACGCATGATTGTTCACCCTAAGCCTTCATAATATTGATGTTTATTAATCTGAGAGATCATTTTAGCCATGGAATGTGTATTAGATCCGAGTTTCTAGAGAGAAAAAGAAAAGGGGACAGTTGGGAGTATTTTCGAGAGAGAGAGAGATGATGACTGAGTGTTATGGGGAAAATAAAAGGGTTATAACCCCTTTTCTTGTTTGTGTCGCCCATTGGGCCGGGCTGGGTCAAAAGGGTCAATGGACCAAACCATTGGGTGGGTTAAGTTGGGATAAATGTTGGGCCATTTGTTTGTGTTGGGTTATATAAGGCCCAAACCGAGTTTTATTTAACTTAAGGGTAATATTTAGCCCAAAAACCTTATTCGTTAAATACCCGATTTTTAAGTGTCGTGTTTTCCGTAAATGAAAAGTACCGTCAAGCACAACTAGGATGTTATGTTTTTATTAGTATAATTTTAGATGTCGTAACACGATCTTTATATTCAAATAGGTCGCGGCTAGCGTAACCGTATTCTCGAGCTACATTCATAGTTCCATTTATTTTGCTGATTTCACGAGGTGAGTTTATAGCCCCACGTTTAACTGCTTTTACTGCTTTTTGGGGTGAGACATTGCTTGATTTGACGTATGAACACAAGTGCATTTACTGATTTATATATTAGTCTAAGTCCCACTAAAAACCCAGTTGCTTTGGCCCGTGAATCGTGAACCGTTAATTACTTTGTGTAAGCGCGAATGTTATGGATAGATCTATCGGGGTTGACGCCCCTGTCTGCCTTGGTCCAACAAGGGACAAGCGGGCACAGTTTCATTTGAGTCTGAGATAGGATGTCGTGGGTTTAGGCATCCATTTGGGCTACATTTATATGATTATACTACCGGTGTTGTTAACGCTTCGGTGTCACGAGCTTAGACTATAATAAATACTTTTATGATGACTTTGTATTTGTTATATTGTCATCACTTTTGGGAAAATCTTGTGGTTCATTAAACATTTCAAATTAACTAAACCTATGAACTCACCAACTTTATGTTGACGCTTTAGCAATGTTTTTCTCAGGTATTAAGAAGGAAGATGCTAAGTGAGGTCTCATGCATTGCCATCATTTCTATTGAAACAAAGATCATTTGTACTATTTGGAAACTATGTTTTGTAACTGTGACCAGTTTTATGCTTCTGCACTATGTTAAAACTATTTATTTTATCAATTACAAGTGATCTATTTTCTGAACGTCTCATTTAGAGGTCGTTCTTTGTAACTGTGTGTGTATGATAGTCATGACGTCACCACTCCCTTGTTTCCATTATACTCTGATATTTTGGGAGTATGACAGATTGGTATCAGAGACATGGTTATAGAGAACTAGGTTGCATTTAGTAACTCTAGACTATAACTGCTATGTGTTTAATCGATTATCATACGGATTATAAGTATTAAGTACATATATATACCTGGATATATATATAAGTAATAAATGGGATACATGTGATTTAACAATTACGAGGTATATTTACAAGGGTTACATGTGCAACAACAAAATCTGAATTATGTTATATGAGATACATGTGGGTTGAACAATGATTGCTATATGTTATGTCAATGTCCCTTCACGGACTAATTATATGAGATATTTACACACATCTATTCTGTTTATGTTACAGCGATGTCTTCTTCTGATGATTCCACGTCTACAGGAGCATACTACAACCGCAGTTCACAGTCGACTATCAGTTCATCAGTAGGATTACCTAGAGGATCACCATCAGGATATCCGTGGTACCGGATGACTTCAGATGATGAGACTGAGAGAGAGACTGAGGAGGTTTACCGTTCACCGATCCATATCCCTGATGCATCAGCTGATGACGTACTTAGCCTAGAAGGCGGAAGAGAGGACGACCTAGCCGCTGATGTAGTGCAGTCACCAGGACAGGCATCAGTCACTAGGGATGAGTCGATGGAGGAAACAGAGGATGATGATATGGAGTTCACCGATGGAGAAGGTGAACCCATGGAGGTCACTGACACTGAGGACCCCCCTGCTACATATGCTGCTACTCCTGAGGTTTCCATCGCACACATCTCCTCATCCTCGTCTGAAGACGAAGGGGAAAGGACAGACATCCCTACTCCAGCACCTGGTACTCTGCCTTTCTACTATGTTAGGCGACGTCTTCGGGGGAGAGCTGCCCGACCACCACCTTCACCTTACCGACCCCTCATACCCTTCTCTGCCACTAACAGGCATGCAGCCCGCACACCTGCCAGTCCTGCCCAGAGGCGTCACTACCACCACCACCAGAGACTGTACCTGCTGTGTATCAGGAGATGCTTGCTTATGTTGGCATCTCTACTGGGCCGAGAGCTACGACCCCTCTTCCTAGGAGAGCTACATCGACAGTTATGATGCTTGGAGCAGCAGATGGATGTGTGACGACCCGTTTAAACAGGTTGGAGGATGCTATGGAGACTTTGGGTGAGGAGTATAATGAGGTGCAGGATAAGCTGGAGGCACTGACGAAGAAGAGTCCAGTTAGGGATGAGACGGTATTGACGGTTTGTGTGACCCGTCTACGAGGACAGCTGCATGCTGTTCTCGACCAGATGGATACCATGCCGAATGATCGTCTCGAGGAGATCGAGAGCCTGATGACCCGTTGGGGAGTAGAGCCATTGGTTGAGACAGGTGGACTAGAGGCACCTGTGGAGGACCCTATTGCTGACTTGGATAAGAGGTTTAGGGCCGCTTGTTATGATACCGATGTCAGACTTAGGGATTCCCAGGCTCGTGAGATCGTGGTTGAGAGGAGGTTGGCAGAGTTAGAGAGAGAGCTTCACCAGCGCCGTGAGGGTACTAGTTAGACTTATCATGTACTGTTGACTTATTGTTGTACGACCACTAAGCTTTGAGGGTTATCTCAGCTAGTTGGCATTTTCTTTTTCTTTATTATGTATGACGAATTATGATGTATTACAAAACATTTATATGAATGACATTATGTTATTTGGGTTACAAAAATTATGAGATCAATATATATTGTTTATTATACCATGGAGCATTTCATAATTGTATTGTGCGTGCCATGCATGTTATGACTGGCAAAACTCATTGTCTTATTACCTTTTTAGATTATGGCGCCAGTTAGAAGATCTGAAACACATAATCCACCAGCTACTACCGGTGGTACTGACCCCGTCATGCTCAGTCAAATGATCGTGGAACGGGTGGCTGAGGCACTCGCAGCAGCCGAAGCGAATCGTACAGCAAGCACGCAAGAGGAGACAAACCAAGGAGCTACTATTGCCATTGCACGGACCTGTACCTACAAGGAATTTTGTGTGGTTACGCAAGTGAGTTTCCGCGGTACTGAAGGAGCAGTAGGTTTGACCAGATGGTTTGAGAAGTTGGAATCCCAATTTGGGATTAGCAATGTTGCTGAAGCTGATAAGGTAAAGTTTGCGTCAAGCACATTGGTGGATGGTGCTTTGACTTGGTGGAACGTCTATGCTCGTGCAGTAACCATTGATGTTGCCCAAGCGACGCCCTGGAGTGAGTTCAAAGCTATGCTTGTTAGGAAATATTGCCCACGAAATGAAGTCAAGCAGATGGAGGTTGAGTTATGGAACTTGAAGGTCAAGGGTACCGCTCTTACTGCTTACAATCAGCGCTTTCAAGAGCTGATCTTGTTATGTCCTGAAATGGTGCCCAACAACGACCGATTGTTGGAGCGATACATTGAAGGATTACCTTTGAGCATCAAGGGGAATGTGACTTCATCAAAGCCAACTGATCTGCATGAGGCAATCGATATGGCTCAGAGTTTGATGTACCAAGTGGTGCAAGAGTTGGGAGAAAATACTGGAGACAAGAGGAAGTGGTCTGGCAACCACTACAACAACAATAACAACAATAGCAACAACACTAACAACTACAGTCAGAACAAGCGACAAGAAGTGGCGAGAGTGTTTACTGTTGGGCAAGGAAATGCTGGAAACTATGTTGGAAGACTTCCTTTCTGTGGAAAGTGTGGCCGACACCACGAGGGAGCATGTCCCCCTACATGCTACAACTGTGGAAAGGTTGGACATAAGGCAAAGGAATGTCGAGCACCACCCCGTCCTGCTAACCAAAGAGGACCGGGAACACAGGGTGGCCAAGGAGCAAATATCACTTGCTTTGGATGTGGAGAGAAAGGTCACTACAAGAATAAGTGTCCAAGCAGTGGAAACCAAGGTCGTGGTAATCAAATCCGAGGCAACCAGAATCACAACCAAGGGAACCAAAAGCAGAACCAAGGGAACCGGGGAGGAAATAACCGAGCCACAACTAGTACTCCTGGAGGATTCACGGCACCTAGCAAAGTGTATCATCTGTGTGCTGAGGCTGCGGTGCAGGACAACAATGTTGTGACTGGTACGTTTCTAGTTAATAACAACTATGCTTCAGTACTATTTGATTCTGGTGCGGATAGGAGTTTTGTGTCATCTGTATTTAGTGAACGCCTAAATATTACCCCTACTGCGTTAGATGTTAAGTATAATGTAGAACTAGCCGATGGGAGGTCAGTAACCACCGATGCTATTCTGAAAGGATATAGTATAAGGTTACAAGATAGTTCGTTCAGTATCGACTTACTCCCCATAGACTTGGGAAGTTTTGATGTCATCATTGGAATGGATTGGATGTCGAAGCATCACGCGGAAATTGTATGTTATGAGAAGTGCGTCCGTGTTCCTTATGGAAACGATGTACTAATCATACAAGGCGAAAGAAGTTGAGTGAAGAATGGATCAAGACTGGAAGTCATCTCATGTATTAGAACCCAAAGATACATTGAGAAGGGATGTCCAGTGTTCTTGGTTCAAGTAACGCGAAAAGAGGAAGAAGAAGATCATGAGAAGAAAATTGAAGATGTACCGATCGTTAGGGATTTTCCAGACGTATTCCAAGAAGACTTACCGGGATTACCACCAGCACGGAAAGTGGATTTTCACATAGAGCTTACACCAGGAGCCGCACCTGTTTCTAGAGCCCCATACCGCTTAGCACCAGCAGAGATGACAGAGTTAGCTGAACAACTAAAGGAACTTTCTGGCAAAGGTTTCATTAGGCCGAGTTCCTCACCTTGGGGAGCACCGGTCCTATTTGTCAAAAAGAAACATGGATCCTTTAGGATGTGTATTGATTACCGAGAGTTGAATAAGCTGATGATAAAGAACCGCTACCCATTGCCAAGAATTGACGATCTTTTCGACCAACAGCAAGGATCTAGCATATACTCGAAGATTGATTTAAGGTCAGGATATCATCAGCTAAGGGTTAGAGAAGAAGACGTCCACAAGACGGCTTTTAGAACCCGGTACGGATACTACGAGTTCCAAGTTATGCCTTTTGGTTTGACAAACGCACCCGCAGTATTCATGGATCTCATGAACCGAGTTTACAAACCATACTTGGACAAGTTTGTGATTGTATTTATCGATGATATTCTCATCTACTCTCGTAATGAAGAAGAACACAAGGAGCATTTGAAGACCATACTAGAGCTGCTGAGGAAGGAGAAGTTATATGCAAAGTTTTCCAAATGTGACTTTTGGATAAACACGGTGCAATTCCTTGGACATGTGATCGATAGTAGTGGTATTCACGTTGATCCTGCTAAGATCGAGGCCGTGAAAGATTGGGCGACTCCTACAACACCCACGGAGATCCGCCAATTTTTAGGTCTTGCTGGTTACTATAGGAGATTCATTAAAGGATTCTCCAAGATAGCTAAACCAATGACGGAGTTAACTCAAAAGGACAATAAGTTTGAGTGGAAAGAGGATCAAGATTTGGCATTCCAGACATTGAAGCAGATGTTGTGTGAAGCACCTATACTAGCCCTACCCGAGGGTAATGAAGACTTTGTGGTGTATTGTGATGCATCCATAAAAGGGTTAGGTGCGGTATTGATGCAAAGGACTAAGGTCATTGCTTATGCATCAAGACAACTAAAAGTGCACGAGAAGAACTACACAACTCATGACCTAGAGTTAGGAGCAGTGGTGTTTGCCCTGAAGATTTGGAGACACTACCTTTATGGCACAAAGTGTGTTGTATTCACTGATCATAAGAGTCTACAACACATCTTGAATAAAAAAGAACTCAACATGAGACAACGACATTGGCTAGAATTGCTCAGTGATTACGATTGTGAGATCCGTTATCATCCGGGCAAGGCAAATGTCGTCGCTGACACTTTGAGTCGAAAGGAGAGAGTTCTTAGGGTGAAGGCCTTGGTGATGACCATTGACTTAGACCTTCCATCCTTAATTCTCAAGGCTCAGAAAGAGGCAGTCGAGGAAGAAATTCTCAAGACTGAAGATGTTGAAGGCATGATAAAGAAGTTAGAAGCTCGCTCGGATGGGACATTATGCCTTGATAATAGGAGTTGGTTACCGTGCCATGGTGACCTACGACCTTTGATTATGCATGAGTCGCATAAGTCAAAATACTCCATACATCCGGGATCTGACAAAATGTATCATGATCTTAAGATGTTGTATTGGTGGCCGAACATGAAGGCGGACATTGCTACATATGTTAGCAAGTGCTTGACTTGTGCCAAGGTCAAGGCCGAACATATGAAACCATCAGGATTGTTGGTCCAACCCGAACTGCCAGAATGGAAGTGGGAAAGGATCACTATGGATTTCATTACAAAGCTACCTAAAACCTCAGCTGGATTTGACACTATTTGGGTAATCGTCGACCGACTCACCAAATCGCCTCATTTCATACCAATCAAGGAGACAGACGGAATGGATAAGTTAGCAAGAACATACTTGGAGGAAGTAGTCACGAGGCATGGTGTGCCTGTGTCTATAATCTCTGACCGAGATAGCCGATTTACTTCACAGTTTTGGAAGTCGCTGCAGAAGGCATTGGGAACGCAGTTGGATATGAGCACTGCATATCATCCCCAAACTGACGGTCAAAGTGAAAGGACAATTCAAACCTTAGAAGATATGCTGAGAGCTTGTGTGATCGACTTTGGGAATAGATGGGATAGGCACCTACCTCTGGTGGAGTTCTTATACAACAACAGCTATCACACTAGCATAAAGGCAGCACCGTTCGAAGCATTATATGGTAGAAAGTGTCGATCACCCATGTGTTGGGCAGAGGTTGGTGAGGCCCAACTCACTGGACCCGAGATCATACATGAGACTACTGAGAAGATCTTTAAGATCAAGAGCCGTATGCAAGCCGCAAGAGATCGACAAAAGAGTTATGAGGACATGAGACGCAAACCTCTTGAGTTTGAGGTTGGCGATAGAGTCATGTTGAAGGTCTCACCTTGGAAGGGTGTGATTCGCTTTGGAAAGCGTGGAAAGTTGAATCCTCGTTATATTGGACCATTCAAGATCATAGAAAGGATTGGCCCCGTAGCATATCGTTTGGAGTTACCTCAAGAACTTAGCCGAGTGCATAACGTGTTCCACATTTGTAATCTGAAGAAATGCTTAGCCGACGAGACACTCGTTATTCCTTTAGAAGAGATTCAACTCGACGACGAACTCAACTTCGTAGAAGAACCGGTGGAGGTCATGGACCGTCAGGTCAAACAGCTCAAGCAAAGTCGTATACCTATTGTAAAAATCCGTTGGAATGCACGTAGAGGTCTAGAATACACGTGGGAACGTGAAGATCAATTCAAGAGCAAGTATCCTCATCTTTTCGCTAATCACCCTACTACGACAACGTCTTGATTTCGTGACAAAATCTCTAAAACATGGGAATACTGTGACATCCGTCAAATTTTTCATCTTTATTTCTTCATATAGTGATTTAGCGTGAGCTTTGAACTTGTTGGATTTAACGAATTGGGAAGTTATATCATATTTATGAAGTACCCTAATTATTTACCATTGTGGTGTCGATGTAAGTGTATTGCTTGTTTTGCTTTGCGGACAAAGCCCTCTTTAGGGAGAGCGAATGTAACAACTCGAGTTTTCGCGTCTATTATTTTATGAATGAAACGTGCGCGTTATTAAACGTTTTATGCATTAACCGTTGTGCCGATTAGGATTGTTTGCTGAATCCCTCGAGAATACGCGTATCCATCTTTGATTACGTCGTGTGTCGAATTTTATCATGTTGTTCATGTTATGTTTTCGCGTCTAAAACTAAGACATTTGATGAACCCCGCTGGGCCGAATGATACAGCTTATACAAAAA
Source organism: Glebionis coronaria (assembly GCA_025667525.1). Lineage (NCBI taxonomy): Eukaryota > Viridiplantae > Streptophyta > Magnoliopsida > Asterales > Asteraceae > Glebionis > Glebionis coronaria. The sequence continues at coordinate 63,762,897 of CM046880.1, read as the reverse complement.
GCAAATTGGTAAACTTTTATTTATCTTTTTCAAAACTAGGTCAACAATAGTCAAACCTTCAGACCTGGGAACTAAATACTTTGTTTATACAATCCACTAACCACAAGAGTCCAGCACACATGCCTAGTTTACCCAAAATGGGTACATCACAAGACCTCCATTTCCAGATTTAGACTAACCCTAAGCAAATATTACAAGGTTAAATACTATCCCAAAATGTTCACAGTCCAAACACAACACAAAACACATTCACTGTCCAAATATTACAAGTTTGTTCCTACTGAGCAGTTTTAAATACAAATTCTGGATAAAAGTATAGAGTGTAGTGTCAAGCACTGAACCAGCCGACCCATCTCCTTCTCGTCCGAACCTGCAAACCGAAACGAAACCCTCGTCGTGAGTCTTTTAACCACCTTCTTTTATTTTCCTGCATACGTCTTAGTTGTGCTCGTCAAATCATAAAACTAACCTGCGAAAATAAAACAAATGGATAGTCTTTTTTGTTACGGTTCGGTTTAAACAAAAATATAGGGATAAAGGATAGCAATATTGGACTTTGACCCACAAACCACAACCCCCATTGTTTCTGCCATGACCAAACCGAGACTCCCTTTACCATTTTTTTTACATTATTTCTGCCATGACCAAACCATGACCAAACCATGACCAAACCGAGACCCCCATTATTTCTGCCGAAACTTAATTACTCAAAATTAACCATAACATAAGATTTACACAATTATTTTTACAAAAACACCTCTAAACCCCCATTGAACCCGCGGGTACAAAAACCCCTTATCATTTCGAAACCCTAAAAATTGTAAATCATTTTTATTTATGAAATTAACACAATTTATTTCCCAAAAACATTATTTAATTATAAATAACAACCGAGTATTAAAAACCCCCAAATTTATATAAACCCTAATTTTAATATATTGATCTAAACTCTAATTAGACCTAATCTAAATACGAATTGACTAGTTAGTTTAATTAAAACCGAAATATGAACAAACCCCCAATTTGACCGAAACCCTAATTTTACAAATCGGACTATATGATGAAATTGATATGCTTTTATGATAGAAAACACTAATTAATTGTTATTAAACATTAGATTTACCAAAACCCCTAATTATTCAAAACCCTAATTTTTGAAAACTCATTTTATTCAATAATTAACATTAAGAGACTTATGAAAACATTATTTAATTGTAATGAAACCCTAGATTTGGAAAACCCCCAATTATTTTCGAAAACCCTAATTTGATTTTATTGAATTCGAGAATCCCTTGTTCACAGCTTTATAAGACAAATGATTTTGAACCCATAAATCCTTTTATGTTCGAAAATCTAAAACGAAAATCAGTGAACCATTTGATTAGAAGGAAAAAGAATTAGAACTTATCTTTTGGAGATGGAACTATCATCAATCTCCCTGGGAAAAACATCTCGAATCGAATTGGTTTTGATGTGGGGATGAAACCCCACATCCCACGCATGATTGTTCACCTTAAGCCTTCATAATATTGATGTTTATTAATCTGAGAGATCATTTTATCCATGGAATGTGTATTAGATCCGAGTTTCTAGAGAGAGAAAGAAAAGGGGACGGTTGGGAGTATTTTCGAGAGAGAGAGAGATGATGACTGAGTGTTATGGGGAAAATAAAAGGGTTATAACCCCTTTTCTTTTTTGTGTCGCCCATTGGGCCGGGCTGGGTCAAAAGGGTCAATGGACCGAACCATTGGGTGGGTTAAGTTGGGATAAATGTTGGGCCATTTGTTTGTGTTGGGTTATATAAGGCCCAAACCGAGTTTTATTTAACTTAAGGGTAATATTTAGTCCAAAAACCTTATTCGTTAAATACCCGATTTTTAAGTGTCATGTTTTCCGTAAATGAAAAGTACCGTCAAGCACAACTAGGATGTTATGTTTCTATTAGTATAATTTTAGATGTCGTAACACGATCTTTATATTCAAATAGGTCGCGGCTAGCGTAACCGTATTCTCGAGCTACATTCATAGTTCCATTTATTTTGATGATTTCACGAGGTTTGTTTATAGCCCCACGTTTAACTGCTTTTACTGCTTTTTGGGGTGAGACATTGCTTGATTTAACGTATGAACACAAGTGCATTTACTGATTTATATATTAGTCTAAGTCCTACTAAAAACCCAGTTGCTTTGGCCCGTGAATCGTGAACCGTTAATTACTTTGTGTAAGAGCGAATGTTATGGATAGATCTATCGGGGTTGACGCCCCTGTCTGCCTTGGTCTAACAAGGGACAAGCGGGCACAGTTTCATTTGAGTCTGAGAAAGGATGTCGTGGGTTTAGGCATCCATTTGGGCTACATTTATATGATTATACTACCGGTGTTGTTAACGCTTCGGTGTCACGAGCTTAGACTATAATAAATACTTTTATGATGACTTTGTATTTGTTATATTGTCATCACTTTTGGGAAAATCTTGTGGTTCATTAAACATTTCAAATTAACTAAACCTATGAACTCACCAACTTTATGTTGACGCTATAGCAATGTTTTTCTCAGGTATTAAGAAGGAAGATGCTAAGTGAGGTCTCATGCATTGCCGTCATTTCTATTGAAACAAAGATCATTTGTACTATTTGGAAACTATGTTTTGTAACTGTGACCAGTTTTATGCTTCTGCACTATGTTAAAACTATTTATTTTATCAATTACAAGTGATCTATTTTACGAACGTCTCATTTAGAGGTCGTTCTTTGTAACTGTGTGTGTATGATAATCATGACGTCACCACTCCCTTGTTGCCATTATACTCTGATATTTTGGGAGTGTGACAACACGGGTGGTCACCACGGTGCTAATCTCACAGCTAAGAAGGTGTTTGATGCCGGCTTCTTTTGGCCTACTATTTACCGAGATGCACAAGATCTTGTGAAATCGTGTGATCATGCCAACGACAAGGAAAAGCCTCACAAAAAGATGAAATGCCACAAAATATCATCCAAGTGTGTGAGATCTTTGACGTTTGGGGTATAGACTTTATGGGGCCGTTCCCATCATCTCGTGGTAATAAGTACATCCTCGTTGCGGTTGACTACCTATCTAAGTGGGTGGAAGCTAAGGCTTTTCCCACCAATGATGCTCGTGTGGTAGTCAAGTTTTTGAAAAGCTTGTTTTCTCGGTTTGGAACCCCTCGTGAGATCTTAAGCGATCATGGAACCCATTTTTGTAACGACCAATTCGAAAGGGTCCTAAGGAAATATAGGGTTACACATCGGCTTTCTACGGCTTATCACCCACAAACAAGTGGGCAAGTAGAGGTTTCAAACCGAGCGTTGAAGAGGATCTTGGAGAGATCCGTTGGGGAAAACCGACAATCTTGGTCGGATAAGTTGGACGATGCTTTATGGGCCTTTAGGACCGCTCATAAGACGCCAATTGGGTGCACTCCCTATAAGCTTGTGTATGGGAAGAATTGCCACTTGCCTATTGAATTAGAACACAAGGCTTATTGGGCCTTAACGCATTGTAATGATGACACGGAGACCGCGGGAAAACACCGGAAAATGCATATAAATGAATTGGATGAATTAAGGGATATTGCTTATGAAAATTCATTGATTTATAAAGAAAAAACTAAAAAGTTGCATGATTCTAAAATTAAAAACCGGGTTTTTAACATTGGGGATCAAGTTTTGCTTTTTAATTCTCGCTTGAAGATCTTTTCCGGTAAGTTGAAATCCCGTAGGTCCGGTCCATTCACCGTGACCCAAGTTTTTCCTTATGGGACCATCGAGCTAGCTCAAAATGATGGCCCCAATTTCAAGGTGAATGGACATAGGTTGAAGCACGACTTTGGCGGGGAAGTTCCATCCTTGAACTACCTCGACCAAGTCACCTTCCCCAATGATAATTAGTATTGAGGGGATCGAGTCAATCTCATGACTCGGTAATAAAAAACGAGGTGCCTCGTGGGGGAGTCCCATGCTTATCCTATGTACATATTATCGCTTTCTAATGTAGTAACGTGTGGGGATTTGTGCCCTTCCAACCTTTGTTTCGTGGTTGTTTGTGAATTATGGACTTTAGATGATCATTATCTTCACGATTGGAGCCTCTCGTGTTCGTTTTATGGGAGCACTTGATCGTTTGCTTTGAATACTTTCTCAATATCCAAATGATATATCCTTTTGATATTCTAACCTTAGGTTTATAGCACACTTCATAAACGGCTTTAAATTTAACGGTTACACCCTTTCCATGCTAGATTAGGCATTCGACTACGTCTCTAGTATGGGGGTGTTTTCACCCCTAGACTCAAAACATTGAGGACAGTGTTTAACTTCAGTATGGGGGGTGAATAGATACTTGCCTTGCCAAACCTTCACGCTTTCCAAAGTTTATCTTTTTGTTTATCGTTTTGTTTCAAAATAAGGCTAAAAATGGCCAAATTTTAAAAATTTTCTCATGTTTTATAAGTGTTTGAAGACACGAATGTAGATTTTCCGATGGCGAGAATAAGAGTAATTTTTGACTCGACCGTGCGTGTTCAGCACTTAGCTTTGGTTCCTTAACTTCACATTAGGCTAAGTCTCTTAAATGAGGACGAGAAATGATAGGGTTAATTATAAGTTACTATGCTAAACGTAGAGTACTCGTATTCTTTCAAAAACTCATGTGTTCTCGTTGTTTGCTTATTCTCCCTTCGCATGTAAATATTTTTTTCTTAATAAATATTGACTTAGCGGTTTAGTTGGTATTGTTGGGTTTCTAGTCTTTTCTAGTAGCTTCCGTGTAATTAAATTGGGAAGACATTAAGGTATCGCCAGCTTCACGGTTTTGAAGTATTGGCACCCGAATAATCAAAAGCTTCACCCAATAATAAGATTTCAAGTGCTCACCTAAATCAAGCAAACAATTTGAAGCCCCACAATGCCGAAAAATCTATGCAAAATTGAAAGTGAATCAAGCCTTAATCTTCGAAGCTTTAAAGATCCAAAATTCGCCTTAGCGTGAGGATATACGTCTTTGGCTAATAAAACCACCGATGAGGCGGATAATAAAAGGCAAGGCAAGACCGAAGTCATAATAGAAGCTTCATGTCGAAGTTGAATAAAAGATATAGGTAAACCAAAGATAATAAGGCCCTTCCGTTAGGGGGCATATAAAAGTCTTGGTAATAAGTCTCATGTTCAAAACCGTTATAAAACCGTGTTTATCGATCCTTCTTGTTGACTTAATTTTTTGACATCGTTGTCTATTAGGAGGGGTTATTTATTTGATGGTCTTGGTTACACCGTTAGGACTCTATTTTAAGACCAAAATCTCTATTATCGCATAAGTCAAACAATGTATCCTCGTGAAACATTCAAGACAAAATAAAATATAAGTGATACAACTTAGGAAAATGGGAGGATAAGTACGTGATTAGGGCATATGAGTAGTGTTAGCATTACTAACTTATAATGACAATGATCTCGTTGCACACTTGGCATGGAATTGGGGTGAAAATCGGGGACGATGAAATTATATCTAACGAAGCATTCACGTGTTCTTATTCTATGAACCTAAACGTCCCATTTTGCGATGAAAATCATACATTATGTCTAAAACGCAAGTAGTAGTAGCAATAGTAGTAGTGTAGCTAGTTTATCATTCAATAAAGTGGATAAAAATGAATTTTGGAGGTGCTACGATACTTTATTCTAGCATTGCGTGAGGGCACGACAATGGTTTAGTATGGGGGAGTGATGAGACTGCTTTTTTACATAGTCTCATCGTCCAAAAAGGTCTTAACATGCATTAAATATCATCAAAATACCCATATATATTTGTACTCAACTTATCAATAAGCTATTTTAGCTTATCCAGACCTGCAACAACTTATTTTTTGTGATAGATCTTCATTATTTGACCCATTTGATTAGACTGAAGCTTATTGGACTTTGACTTTGACTTTTTGCTAGAAAACCAACTTATTTGACTTTTTCATAAGTGCTTATTTGCTTTTTCCAGCTTATTGAGTCTGCTTATTTGAAAACTTTTGTTGAAATAGATTAATTAAGTCATTTAAAAGCTTTAGAAACTTGAATCAGCTCTTGGGGTGGCCTAGAACTCAAAAACGACTATTTTGTCGTTTTCTGTAGATTGCTTATTGCATTTTCAGGCTTATTCCTTGGACTTATTTCAAATTTCTTTTTACAGAACTCTTATTTAGGTCAAAATAAGCTTGTGTGTCTAATTTGAGCTTATGGCATTAGCTTATAGCTTAATGGGCCAAAAAGCCAATTAAGAATAAGTTGTTTTGTATAAGCTAGCTTATTTCACACTTTCAGCTTTTGGGCCTTTGGGAAAAGTTGTTTAAAATCAAATTTTGAGTCAAGTAGTGCTTTTTGGGGCTTATTTGGGTCACTTTTTCATTTTGGGCTGAAAGTTGGCCCATTAAGGATCTGTTTTAGGTTTAGCCCATTTTCTAGGCCCATTAAGGGTATTTAGGTAATTTCAAGTTCATTTATGTGTTATTTAGGTTAAATTAAGCAAGAATTATTTTAAGTTTTTATAGGTTTTAATAGTTTTTAATTGTTTAAAAATAGTTTTTAGTGGTTTTAAAATTTTGAAAAATACTTTTTAGCTTAATTAGGTTATTTTAAAGGTTTACAAACTTTAAGAACTTGATTTGGACTTTTTATTAGTTAATATTGATTTTTAGGGCTTTAATTAGCATTAAAAAATTAACATTTAATTAATTAAAAGGTTTTAGTAAGTTTGGATTTTTTTGCAAACCCTTGGAATATTTTTGTGGATTTTTAGTAATTTTTGGTAATTTTTAGGGTAAAATTATAATTTTGGTGCTTTTTACGGTTTTACGTGTACACCTTTTTCGTCTTAGTTTAATCCATCTTCGTAACCGTCATTCTCTTCTTATCCCATTTCTATTTTTCTTTTTCACAAATATAATCACAAAGTTAATATAAATCATTACACACATAACACACTAGCCTCCTTGAGAACGAACTCACTTTAGGGTCATTTATACACGGTTTTCCTAAATCGTCGTATTCATTACTTGCCCTAATTGCCTCCTTTTCCTAAAGGTGTGCAAAACCACTACATCAATTTTGGCGCCGCTGCCGGGGAGGCGTGTTGTGTTTTGATTTGGAATTGTTGTTTTTATATACTAACCATAATAGTATTTGTATTAGTAGCACTCTACTAATACGTATTATCGGTTTTCGATTTTTGTGTAAATACTATTACTATATTGTATACGTAGAACAATAAATTTACAAGTACTCCAAATACGTGAGAAATCACAACCTTGACTTGGGAGGTCATTACCCAATCATTGTATTCGAATCTCAAACCAAAGAAAAAGGCAAAAATAGATAAATACTTTCGTGAAGCTCAATTTTGAAAAATACAAACTATAAGGTGGGTATAAGGCGGATATTATAAAATATATCCTAAGGAAAAAGGCTCTTAAGTGCTTCGCGCCGCCTCGTTTCCCCGCTTGCTTGTGAGTATTTGATTTTGAGAGCTAATCGAGGGTTTTGCCGCCCAAAGTATTACTAAGTATCATAAATGTTTTCTTGGTTTCAATTGATTAAACCCTCTTGAACGTTTTGGTGTTCTACCAAAGTTCTAAAGTCATCGAAGGCGTTCACTTCACGTGATCGTTTACATTCCTTGAGGCTTTTTTAATCAAGAGATTTGATTAAGGAGGAGATTTGTAGATTTGTGTCTACTTAATACATTCACCAAAATCCAAAAAGGTTAATACACTCAAAAACCACAAAAAAAATTGAAAAATACAAAACACCAAAAAGAATCTTCTTTGCTCGTCCCCTCGTTTTACGTGACGTTTATGTAAACTCGTAATCAAGCAAGACGTGCACGTAAACGAAAGAACAAAACTCCCACTCCTAAGCTTTCTAGTGAGGAGTCTCCTATTGACGAACTCATTGTAAGAGAAGCACCAACCATGGCGAATCGAACTATGATGGAGTTACTTCAAGCACCCACCGAGGGTTATGGAGATGCTATTGTGATTCCCGCTATCCTTGCGGAGAATTTTGAAGTGAAAACGGGTTTGTTGTCGATGATCCAAAGCAACAAATTCCGTGGTGATGAGAAGGACAATCCACACAACCATATCCGCCAATTCAATCGTCTTACCGCCACTTGCAAGTTTAAGGATGTCTCGAATGACTCGATTAAGATGATGCTTTTTCCGTATTCCTTAGCGGGGCCCGCTAAAATTTGGTTAGAGAAAGAGCCACCCAATTCTATATTGACGTGGAAGGATCTCGTGTCTAAGTTTGTGAACCATTTTTTTCCGCCCTCTAAGACTACGCACTTGAAAAACGAGATTTCAAAATTTTCACAAGAGTTTAATGAAACTTTTTCAACGGCTTGGAATAGGTTTAAGGAAATGTTACATGAATGTCCTCATCACGGTTTTTCCGACTTGCATCAAATTGACACGTTTTACAATGGACTTAATGATCATGAAAGGGATTATTTAAATGTCGCCGCGGGTGGTAAATTTTTGGGTAAAACGGTTGAGGAAGCTTTGGTGATAATTGAGAATAGATCTAAGGTGTATAGTCCTCGTAGCACGTCAAGTGTTCGTAAGGCTTCGTCTTCGGTTTCACCTTCTTTGTCTACTACCATCGATGCTTGCCAAATTGAGGCGAACTTGGAAAACAAGATTTTTGATAAGCTAAAAGGACTTTTGATTGAGTTTAAAGTTGGTGAACCAAGTGCTCCTGCTACGGCTAAAGCGGTTGAGGTTTCATGCATGTATTGTGGTGGAGGTCATGATTTCTCCGAGTGCATTACCAACGGTGGTACCACTTCGAGTGCCTACGCGGCCACGGTAACTTAAAACCAAAACGGTCAAGTTACCCGCTCTAATCAATTGACTCTTGATAGGTGTGAAAACCCCATCCTTTTTACCACTTAATTACAATAATAACTGAGCCAAAACGTGTATTTTATGTCATTTATGTCAAAATTATGCGTGGTTTGTGTTTTTGTTGTGATTTAGGACGAAAAGGTGAAAAGTGGAGAAAACATGGCATTCACGGGCTTTAATCGAAGAAAAAGACGAAAGATGAAGTCGAAAGATCAAGAGTGGAAAAAGAACGAAAGTCCAAGACCAATTCTGAAGATTTATCAAAGAATAAGTCAAAAGACGGAAGTTCACCAAAAGCCGAAGAACTCAAGTCTAATTTATTGAAGAATTACAAGACGAGTTCAAAGAAATCCCGAGCCAAAGTCATTAAAGTCCAAGATTTAAGAAGAATAAAGAAAGCAAGGACCTAATGACGCAATTAAGGAAAAGATGAAAGAGGGAGGAAGCTTCCTAAGCTCCTCCCTAATCTCCCTATAAATAGATTAGGTAGTTGTCATTTGATAGTTGTTGGTGGCTTGACAACCCACACTTCCACCATTTTTTCATACCTTGTTATTTAATTTATGCACCTTTAATCCATTTAATTTTCAAGTAAGTTTTCATTTAATGTTCTTGAATCTTTACTTTTCTTTTTTAATCTCCTTCTACCTTTCTTGTTTGATTTGTTCTTCATATTCATTGTTCATGTTCTTGAGTTTTTATGGTTTTGATCAAGTGGGTTTTGATTGATTTGGCCTTATTTGTTAGTTTTGATGATTTGTTTTGATTAATTATTGTTAGTAGATGCTTTGTGGTTGTTTTGGTTTAATCTTTTGGTTAATCTTGTTTAGATTTGATTAAATTCGTGACCTGTGGTTCTTCTGTTCTTCATGTTCTTATTGTTGCCCAGATTCCGAATCAACCGCTTTCTATGTTGTTCATGCGGAATATCTGAGTATTCCGAATAAGGCTCTTTCATCCAGAATATCTTAGTATTCCGAATAAAGGACTTCATCCGGAATATCTTAGTATTCCGAATAAAGCTCCTTCATCCGGAATATCTAATATTCCGAATAAAGGACTTCATCCGGAATATCTAATATTCCGAATAAAGGACTTCATCCGGAATATCTAATATTCCGAATAAAGGTCTTTATTCCGAATGAACCTCTTTTCCCTTTTTATTCCGGATCAAGCCTTATTCCGGATGAGCTGTCTATTTCGGATAAGCAATTATTCCGGATGAACACGCTTATTCCGGATGAAGGTTTTATTCCGAATGAGTTTTTCAGTTTTTAATTTTATGCTTTATTTTTCCCGCATTTTTCTTTATTTGCACTTTTACTTGCTTTCCTTTTAGTTTAAGTTTAAGTTTGAGTTATTTACCTTTATTGCTTTTAATTTCTCGTCATTTATTTCCCTCAAGTTTTTATGTTTCATAGTTATTTCTTTTTACCGTCTTTATTTTATTTTAATTGTTTCCAGTCTTTATTTTTAATTAGTTTTAAACGACAACCATTCCCTTTTTATTCCACCAAGAACAACTAATCTCTTGCACTTAACCGGAAATCAATTCGAAGAGATACCGAGAAAAAGAACTTTTCAAACTAGCAAAATCTATGCATTAAAATGGCGCCGCTGTCGGCTCTTTTCGTGAGGATTAAAGGTTTTTTTGTGAGAGACGCGTTGGCTTTTGAGATCCGTTCACTCGTGAACTTTATTTTTCGTGTCCAAAAATTTTCAAAAATCCCAAAAACATTTGAAAAATCATAAAAAGCATTTCTTTTTCAAAGTTTTGCACCAAAAATATTCTTCTTGCTTATCTATTTTTCTTTATGGATTATTATGTCGATTGCGTCGGGTGTGGGAGACGATTGTACGGGAACGACTCATGTCAATGGTGTACATGTGAGCGGTGCGGAAACGATATCAACAATACACAATTCATATACAGATTTTGTCCCTTGTACATGTTAGCCCTATATTTTATATAGCCGAACAAGAATGTAATAGGTCATCTTAGTCGTTAAAAGGTCTTGTATTGTAATAGGTTAGTCGGGAAAACCGGGCTTGGACTTTAAGCTAATATTGTATAAGTTAGGGGCGTAAGCCCAAAGCAAAGCCAAGCTCGGCCCAAGGAAACAAAGCCCACGGCCCAAAAGGCCAAGGGTATATAACCCTCTTTCACATGTGAAAGAGGGTGTTGGTTCATTTTACTTTCTCTCTCTAGTAAACATAAACCTTCCAAATCTCTCTACTCTCTCTCTCTACTTTTCTCCTCCTTCTCTCTCTAAGAATCTTGTGTTATGGATTAAATGGGAACAACATGTATTTAACAATTGGTATCAGAGCCTATAGTGGATAGGTGATTGAAGATTAGTGTGGTGTGTTCTTGATTTTTCGTGGTCATTTTGATCTTTATATCACGTCCAAAAATTTCTCTTGTGTTTTTTATGGTTTTTTCTTGATACGAATCTTCTACATAGTTGTTGTAGAGATTTGGTATATTTACTTTGGCTAAAAACACAAAATTTTTGGGTGTTTTGATCATTTTTTGTCTTAAAATCACGAATTGGTTGAGTTTTGTCCGAGAAAAGTGGGATATATTCCGATTGGTGTAATCGGAAAAGGGATTATATATTCTGATTGGTGTAATCGGAAAAGGGATTATATATTCCGATTGGCATTCCGATCAGTGGCATTCCGATCAGTAGCATCATTCCGATTGGACAACAACATTCCGATTGGCATTCCGATTTGCATTCCGACAAGGTTATTCCGATTGGCATTCCGATTTGTGTATTCCGATTAGCACATTCCGATTGATCATTCCGATTGACATTCCGATTGGTCATTCCGATTAGGGTATTCCTATTAGTATTCCAATTTGGACATTCCGATTGGGTATTCCGATTTGATATTCCGATTGGTCATTCCGACAAGGTTATTCCGATGGGCATTCCGATGGATATTTTGTTTGAGTAATTTTTAGGTCAAGTAAAATCAAATTTTTTCCCTATTAGTTTTTGGCTATTTATAACTCAAATTCAAAATTTGGCGATACAAAATTTTTCGGCTTACCGTTTTGTCGGACTTAGGATTTTATTGTCGGACTGAGAAAAAATCGGATTTTTTTCGGAATTTCAACCAACATCAAATCACAACAAATCCACTAAGATCCGTAATCCATACACATCATATCCTCTTCGAGACATCCGTTCAATGGACATCTTCGTGGATTCAACATCAACAACGCCCATGACTGAGATGAATAAAGAGAAGATGCAGAATCCAGAGGTTTAGACAAACATTGAGACTCCAATCAGTAAACCTACTAACAAGGATTCTACAACCAAAACCGTTCATGCAATCAAATACAAGTTGTCGAAAGCAATAGAAAGATGCATGGAACACTTTAAGTTGCTTCAGTCACACCTTCAGATTCTTTCAAGAGAAGACCTAACAGGCACTCGTATTGAAATTGGATTCAAACGGGTATTCGTTCTACTATTTGGTCATGATGTTGAGACATTCATCAAAACGATGCTATTTAATATGGACCATCTTCAACTTGAACTTAACAAAGATGATCTTCACGAGACTCTATCAATGGACATCCTTTTATCTCTCAACCTTCAGTTCCAGCAATTCATTGACTCAAGTGGCTTATCCAAAAACGATCGAGAGTTCACAAGCACATACTTTACCAAATATACTCTCGTAGATCTTCAAGCATTCAAAGAGACACTTCTTCAACACATGAGTAATATAAAGAAGTTGGTTGCTGAAAGAACACGTCATCAAAGGCAATTGGAAAGAAGGGTGAATCAAAGACTGATGCAGACAAAAGAGAGCACTGTCGATAAAGATCAAGCATTGGATGCTTCTTCGGTTGATAAAGAAAGCAGCAGGTCAGAATCAGAAACTCATCATACCAGCACAAGCTCAGGGAAAGATTCAGAAGTCGTTGTTACAACTATCAGCCCCACATGTGACAATGAGCCAATGGCTGAGGTACCATTAAATACTGATTCTAAGACTCAGGAGCTCGAAACTCTCTTAGCTCAAACGACAAAAGATTTTGAGGATGCCAAACTCGAATTTTCAAAGAAAAATGACAAATTTGAAGCTTATTTTGAAAAAATTGAAAAGGCAAATGTTGTTCTTGAACAAAAATTGGATCGTAAGATTCAAGATTTCAACGCGGAAAAAGAACATTTTGTGAAACAAATAAATTTGTTAGAATCAAAGTTGGCTTCTCAAAATCCAAGTCCTCCGCCTGCTTCATTAAGTGAAATATCTGTGCAACCTATCGACACTGTAGCAAGTAATGACGCGAATGCCGATAACGACATATTTGATAATATGAACATTAAGTTAGAACAACGTGTCGCTCAATTACTTCTACAAAATGAGCAATTAAAAGCTCAGATTCAGGAAAAGGTTTTTGCACTAACTGCAGTAAAGAATGAATTAAGGAAGTTAAAAGGAAATAGTATGGATACTAACTTTGCCAAACAGTCTGTCTTGGGGAAACCTCTCTCTCAATCAATCAGACCACACTCAGTTGCTAGACAACCGAATGCGTTTAAGTCTGAACGACCTAAGACGTCGAACCCGAAGTTTGCCTCCCAAGCTGATACACATAGCAATTTTCCAAAACCAGTCACTCCACAATCTAGACCGACCTTAAGACAAACTGCTTTTGCAAAACCCGATCACATGAATGCTTCTAGCAACTCTAGATCTAGCTCCAAGAACATGCCTAGGCGTAGTTCAAATGACACGGGTCATAAAAGCTATCTAGAGGATGCTAAAAACAAGACACAAGCAAGAGATAGGACAAAACCACAACCTAGGAGCGATAAACACACATCTACGAATTCTAGACCCTTCTATGATGTGCACAATTCTGCCAACCCTAGGAACTCTAGAGCCTTCTCAGATGCTAAGCACTTTGTTTGCACGAAATGTAACAAATGCGTGTTTAATGCCATTCATGATGATTGTATCACTAAAGTCCTAAACAAGGTGAACCAAAAAGCTAGAGCACCTCAAAGACAGAACCCTAAAGGAAATAGGTTTTCTCCAACTAAGTCTTCCGATGTGCACGAGAAACCTATGTCTCCTAGACCTTGTCTTAGGTGGATACCAACGGGTAGAACCTTCAAAACAATAGGTCTTAGATGGGTTCCTACTGGAAAGATATTTCCCTCTAGCTCGAAAAAGGTTCAAGGTGAACCCCCACATGGTTCTCATCAAGATATCGCTAACCCACATGCAAGCATACAAACTACTGATGAAAGTGCAGGTAATAAAGTAAAGGTTCAACAAGAACACAAAGGTTTTCCATATTCATACCGCTCAACAAAAGACACTCTCAGAGTTTGGTTGCTGAAGAAGGAGATATCAGAGAAATACGTGTCTCAGGGGTTTCACAAGTAAGATTGAAAATGGCTTAGAGTCAAATTACAGACTGTAACCCGGGCTCACAAGACAGGAAAGTTCATCCCAAGTATGACTTATCCTCAAAACGAGAAATTCGATTTTCTCGGACGCGAGCTTACATTAAAACTATTCGAAAGTTTTAAGCTCGTGTAGATGACTTCTAAGCGCATCACAGCTTAGGACTCGAACCTTAACTATGGAAAGTTTATCTCGGATGATAACTTATCCTTCTCAACGAGAAATTCATATTTCTCGGTCATGAGCTTCTCATAAAAACATTCAAAGTTTTTAAGTTCATGAAAAACGATTTCTAAGTAAATGTCAGCTTAGAACTCGAACTTCAACTTAAGGAAAGTTTATCACGGATGATAACTTATCCTTCACAACGGGAAATTTATTTTTCTCGGTCATGAGCTAGTCACAAAACAATCAAAGTTTTGAGCTCATGAAAAACGGACCCGAAAGGGGAGTGTACGTTTCAGTGCGCTTTCCCTAATCAATGGAAGAGAAGTCTTCTATCCTGATTATTTTAAAACCGTTGAACACAATTTTTCAAGAATTTCTCAAAAGGTTTTTCCAAATCTTTCAAAATTGTGTGTTCAACACTCCCTTCCTCATAAGTGGTTTTTATATCTCAAAATTGTCATATGTTATTTTGATCAATTTTTGAGGGGGAGCGTTTTAAAATCAAGCCTTTTAATGTTGTTGGGTACATCTCTAAAATGTCATATTTTATGTATCCAACACATTCCGAAAATGATATGAAATTGTCAAATGTAATATATTATATCGGAAAAGGCATCTCAACTCCGTACCTAAACATATTTTGTGGTGTCGTTTTTCTAAAATTTTGTCAAATTTTGTCTCAAGACACACATATATTGTTGAGGGGGAGCGACCCGACTGAAAATGTTACATGCTTCATTCGTGCACACATGTTTCTCTCCCGTCGATTTTTCAGAAAATGTCATATTTTAATCAATTGGTATCTCTAATATTATATTTTTATATTAGAGATAGGGGAGAAAATGTGATTAAAATGTAATATATCGCAACATGTGATCTTAAAGACTCAAGTGCAACTCTTTCCTTCACATGCCAAACTATTTCGTATATCGATGCATGTGTGTAGGGGGGGCTTTTCGGAAATGTAAAACTTTCAAGTGTTAAAAGTTTTGATTTTTATCAAACACTTTGAATGGTTTTCAATGGTTTAATGGTTACGATCTATACCCAAAACAACCTACTATCCACGACGGAACGATGGAGTCAAAAGGTGGTTTAGGATAGGAAACTAAGTCCTATGATCCAACCAGAACCGGAGGGATCTACCCAAGGACATTCCATAGCTAGAAATAGTTGTCCTTAGGAAAGATGGAGTGGGATGAAGCTGAATGCGGACCAAGTACTTAAGTTAGCACTGGAACAATCACAACAAGGTGCTAATGATGACGTATTGGTAAGCATTGAAGGAGTTGAATATTCTATGCAACTTAGGCAGAAACCGGGTCAATACATCTATTGAAGACAAGTCATCATGGACCTAGTGATGCAATGCACAACCCTTCCCAGCCATTCGAGTTTCTCTCAAAAGAAACTTGTCTCATTGTCACGGAGATCAACACGTATCTATTGACTTTCTCACTCCGAGTCAGTTAATATTGAAAAGGTGGCAGTCTGCTCCAGCCTCTGATTACCAAAATGCACTTATTGAGTCTAGAGCCAAACGAGATCAATTTATCATCTCATTAGGACACAATCGAGTCCTACGCATTATCCTTGTGATATTGCCAGAACATCTGAGTGATACGATTCACAATGAAGATGGAAATCCTGCTTGAGCCAGCATCAAACAAGCTCATGGTAGGTAACTTGTGCGATTCTACACGAATCAAACTTGTGAGAACTGGAAAGCAACTAAGTTTCGATTCTTATTTGATTCAAACTTGATTCCAGGTTTCTTCACAAAATCCATGTGATCTTGCCAGAACATTCAGAGTGACACTCGTTAGTGTTCACAGTGACGAATGGAAATCCTTCCAGTGTCAACATCAAACAGCACTGCGGTAGGTAACTCGCAAGATTCTCTATGAATCAAGCTTGTGACAAACTGGAAAGCAACAATGGTGCGATTCTTTTAGAATCAAACTTGTTCCAGGAAATCTGAATTGACGACTCTAATCAGACGGATAATTTATCGTTATGATTCACTCTTTACGTTCGCAGTCTGCTTTGAGACGGTCGAGTAAAGAGAACTGGCTTCTACCGTCGGGAAACCCTGTCAAGGAGGTTCTTAATCGAATCTACCAGATCACAGGTATGGTATTTAATACCGTTTAACGGTCTTCACCGACCGGAGGTAAAACGCTACCGAGTTAGGGTGAAATGTTCAAATCCATTTCATCCGTGTCTATATATGTTGCTGCATATCAAGAAGGTGGCGTAGCTGTACAACCGATGTCGATTCAGAAGTCACAAGAGCACAAGATGGCGGTAAATCAAGATACCTAAGAATGTAAGAATGTAATAGGTCATCTTAGTCACAAGGAGTACATATGAAGATCTCAAGCACTTAAAGTCAAATGACAAAGGCTCAAGATAAAGATCACGAAAGCATGAAGGAACAAAGCTGTTACAAACAAGATCAAGACCAAGATACAAGACCAAAGCAGGAAGATCTCCTCTACAAGAATGTATTCACTCAATCATCTTATGCTTTTTAAGCTTTTTAAGATGACCGATACATTGGGGGAGATTGTTAGCCCTATATTTTATATAGCCGAACAAGAATGTAATAGGTCATCTTAGTCGTTAAAAGGTCTTGTATTGTAATAGGTTAGTCGAGAAAACCGGGCTTGGACTTTAAGCTAATATTGTATAAGTTAGGGGCGTAAGCCCAAAGCAAAGCCAAGCCCGGCCCAAGGAAACAAAGCCCACGGCCCAAAAGGCCAAGGGTATATAACCCTCTTATTGTTAGCCCTATATTTTATATAGCCGAACAAGAATGTAATAGGTCATCTTAGTCGTTAAAAGGTCTTGTATTGTAATAGGTTAGTCGGGAAAACCGGGCTTGGACTTTAAGCTAATATTGTATAAGTTAGGGGGGTAATCCCAAAGCAAAGCCAAGCCCGGCCCAAGGAAACAAAGCCCACGGCCCAAAAGGCCAAGGGTATATAACCCTTTTTCACATGTGAAAGAGGGTGTTGGTTCATTTTACTTTCTCTCTATAGTAAACATAAACCTTCCAAATCTCTCTACTCTCTCTCTCTACTTTTCTCCTCTTTCTCTCTCTAAGAATCTTGTGTTATGGATTAAATGGGAACAACATTTGTTTAACAGTACAACTCGACTAATTCGTCCTTTTTGAATCCACCTCCTGTTCCCCCGTGCATCTATTGTGGAAGCGATTCTCATTGGCATGTTTCGTGCCCGGTTCGATACCCGTATGGTCACGAGCAAGAACCGGGGTACAATTATGACAATGATAATAGCTATCTATAATACGCACCCAGTCTTTCTCCTTACCCGTTTTGCAACAACTGTGGGGGTCCTCACGATACTTCTTATTGTCAACCAATGAATTATTATGAGCAAAATCCGTGTCCTCAGTTTTCTTCACCAATGGATTATTATGAACCAAATCCGTGTTCTAATTCTTCTCAACCGATGAAATACTATGAGCCACACCCATGCTATAATTCAGGTTTTCAACATTTTGAGCCCCCACATCACACCCTCAATCATCAATCCTCTCAGCAAATTAATCTTGACCCACAACGCACTACTTTAAATGCCAAAATACACTCCATCATTCTGCATCTTCAAAAAGCCGTTGTTCTAACAAAAGAAGCATGGGCGGAGGAAAAGAGACTGCAACAAGAGCAAGTATCTAATCTTAGTGATTATACCCCTCCTCTTGTGCACCAATACTATTATGATGATCATGACGACGATGTTGTATGAACTTTCAACACATCCTCTGAAGTTGCTGCTCCTACTCTCGATGTTCCTACTACGTCTAACGATCTTGATTCGTTGAATGAGCTTATTGATGTTGGTCTCGACAAATTATTGGATGATGAGGTTTGTGACTTACCTGCTATGGAGCTTCAGGACGACATTGCTCTTACGGAAGAGGTCAATCCTAGTGATGACGATTCTTCTCTCCACTATGAGAATTTCACTTTTGAAATTTCTCAATCTCCATCGGGAGATACTGGCGATGATGATTTATTCTCTCCGGCTTACGAGAAGTTCACCGATGAACATCATCTTGTGGATGAGGTAGAAGACGTGCTTCTTCGCGATAGATTACGGAAAGTTCACCTTCTTATTGCTCAAATCGAAGAGTTGACTTCTCCTCCTCTCTTCGAGTCTTTGCCTCCATCTATTCCTCCCGTTGAAGATAATGACCCATTGCTGGAAGAAATCGACATTCACTCCATGCCTGATGATAATGACATGGACGGGGATATTATTCTTGATAATTTGCTGCAAGAAGGTATTGACCCAAGTCCCCCTCCCGAGCACCTTTCATCCTCCCCTTTAGCCACTATTACGGAGGATGAGTGCTTTGACCCAGGAGGTGACATTGATTTTATTATCATTGATAACATTACGGCTTTGCCGAATGCTCAGCCTCCATTGTCTTTGGGGGATGACAATGTGCTTGCTTTACCCACCCCACCTCCCGTGGATCATGATTTCACATACTTCTCGTATGTTGAAAGGACCTTTCTCCCATTTAAGACTTATCCCCCCGCCTCTCCTTTGTTGATGTCCTCCGGGAACGAGGACAAGATCTTTGATCCCGATATTACATCTGAGGCTTCCCCATGGACCATTTAATTCGGGGACGAGTCAGGCTCGTGACTCGGTTAACAAAAACAAGCGCTTTTTGGGAGGCAACCCAATTATCTATCTATCTTTACCATAAGTGTAGGGGGAGCCACGTGGTGTTTCTTGCTTTCTTTCTTATCATGTGCAGGGATTAGAGCTTCAAAGATACACTCTTGATGACTTTTGACGAACCGTGACCGTGTTCCCGTCTTCCCGGTTCTATCCTAAACTATTTTCGATTCACTATTTTATATTTCTCAATATTAAAATAGGAATCTCTTTAGTTGTCTCTTCCTTAGCGAGATTTAAACAAAGTGCACAATGTCCTAAGTGTAGGGGAGTTTACTCCCACATGCTTA
This sequence comes from Glebionis coronaria, assembly GCA_025667525.1. Taxonomy (NCBI): domain Eukaryota; kingdom Viridiplantae; phylum Streptophyta; class Magnoliopsida; order Asterales; family Asteraceae; genus Glebionis; species Glebionis coronaria. The sequence continues at coordinate 63,743,360 of CM046880.1, read as the reverse complement.
AACATTGAGGACAATGTTTATATTAAGTGTAGGGGGACTTCTATCGAAGTTAAGTGGCCTTTTCCTTGTATTTGTCCTCATTTTATCCGGAAAATCAATTTTTCGACACTTTTCAAAATTTTTGATCTATTTTGGCACAGTAGTTTTTACCTTTGTATAGTTATTTTCTTTCCTTATTAGAATAAAATTTTTAATAAAGTGGTTTTAATTTTCAAACGTTGTGAATCTTTTGACTCAACCCGAGTTTACTTATCTAAGTTTACTCTAGCTAGTATCCTTAACGTGTTTAAGTCAAGTTTTGCTAGGCTTTTATATAGGGAGCAGTAAAACGCGAAAGTCTTAACTCTCACGGGTTAAGAACAAGAACTTTTCGCAAGTTCCTATAATTGATCTTAGAGAGTCATTTATCAAGGGAACTTTAAAATGCGGATTCTAAACTTGAAAAAGTCTAAGAGTTTGCAAGATCCTATAGGCGACTCGAAAACCCAAAACTTTGATTTAATAGGATAAGCATCCACGAGTCTCATTACTTGAGATTTTAAATTGTGGAGAACGAGAGATGATAGAGTCAATTATAAGTTTGGTATTCTTTCGTGAATTTATGTGAGTTAATTATGAGCCTATTCTCCCATCGCTTGTTAATAAATTTATCTGCAATAAATAAGGTTGTACGGTTTGAAAAGTTACTTAGCTTCTAGCCCAAGATCGTTTAAAAGTTGCTCGGTATGGATTAGATTTCATAGCCAAGGCATAACTTATTGAAGCGGGATGCGAAGATTGGCGAGTCCAAAAAGGTCCTAACAAGACATGAGGGCTATATTTTGTTGCTAAAGATCCAAAAGTGATGTGAAGAATCATTTATCAAAAATCAATATGAAGGATCGAGACACACGACGAAAAGCAAAAACTCCCCAATAGTCATGGAAAAGTCTATCCGAAAAGGCCCTAACAAGGTATGAGGATAAATAGGTCCATGTCTAAAAAGGAGGCGGATCGTTGTATATCAATGTCCAAAATAAAGATTGGAGAAAATGAAGAAGTCGTGGTCTATATATGAAGAATCTCTCAAAATTTCAAGTGAAGAAATTCCTATTATGAAGAGAAGACCATAATTTCATGAACGTCTCTCAAGGTTTGAAGTATGAAGTTGCTGCCAAATATCGGTCTGAGAAAGGTCTCAAATCACGAAGCGAGTTATGCCAAGATATGAACTTTATGAGGTCCCGAGAAGCAGTTTTAAAAGATTTTGTCCTTTAGCTAACTATTGATTAAATCGTTCACTTTATTTTCGGCCTAAATAACTATCGAAATAAGTCAACAATGCATCCTCGTGATCATTCAAGACAATAATAAAATATAAGAGATACACCTAGGAATAAGGGAGTCTAAGTGAATAATTGGCCCACATGAGTTCGTGTTAGTTTACTAACTTATAATAACAATGATCTCGTTTTTAAGCTTGGTTTGGAGAAAGTGAAAACTTGAGGATGATGATCATTCATAACATTTTCAAAACCCAAGGTATGTTTTTGATTTCTTTACTTTGAATGTTTACAGTTTTCTATCTCTTAAAAAAGACCAACGTGGATTAACTATGATAAAAAATGTAAACATGCTTTGTAACTAATGCATTGCATGAGGACATTGCAATGGTTAAGTGTAGGGGATTTGATAGGTGTAAAAACACCCATCCTTTTTACCACTTAATTACAATAATAACCGAGCCAAAACGTGTATTTTATGTCATTATGTCGGAGTTATGCGTGGTTTGTGTTTTTGTTGTGATTTAGGACGAAAAGGTGAAAAGTGGAGAAAACACGGCATTCACGGGCTTTAATCGAAGAAAAAGACGAAAGATGAAGTCGAAAGATCAAGAGTGGAAAAAGAACGGAAGTCCAAGACCAATTCTGAAGATTTATCAAATAAAAAGTCAAAAGACGGAAGTTCACCAAAAGCCGAAGAACTCAAGTCTAATTTATTGAAGAATTACAAGACGAGTTCAAAGAAATCCCGAGCCAAAGTCATTAAAGTCCAAGTTTTAAGAAGATTAAAGATAGCAAGGACCTAATGACGCAATCAAGGAAAACATGAAAGAGGGAGGAAGCTTCCTAAGCTCCTCCCTAAGCTCCCTATAAATAGATTAGGTAGTTGTCATTTGATAGTTGTTGGTGGCTTGACAACCCACACTGTGACAATCTACCATTTTCAGGTAGTGAAATATTTTCTCGTATAATATTTTGAAACTTATTTTTGTGTTGGTTGACGAACTCACAATTTAAGGATTTAAATTTGGGCTTACGTGCATAATTTGGCGTCTTTTACGACTAAACCGGAAACCTTAGGATTACGTATTTACGTTTTTGAACTCCGTTTTTGATGAGACAATTTTTATTGGATTCGTTTTGTGACGTTGATTCATAATTTATAAAAACGTTTTTCATAAAACGACCCGAGGGCACGCAAATCAAGAAAACTAGAATCGAGAAATACCCGTAAACTAGTGAGATGGGACAAAACACATTGTCCCACCCCACTAGCTTGGTTGGGACGGCAACATGACACCACACCATCAAGGTGGCATCATGTTAGCTAACTTACACCAAGTGTAAGCTAGCTTACACCTTAAGCCTTTACCATTCCACTAACACACAAAACTAGCAACTTGTTTTTCACTTCCACAATTTCTCACATGCAATCAACACCAAAACTCTCTCAACTCCATCCCCCTTGCCATCCAAAATAAGCCAACAAACACCCCATTTGATCTCTTCTAGCCATGAACCACATGTTTACTAGCTCTATTAAGGAGTATTCTTGAAGACTTGCTCATTTGGTGGCCATATTAACAACTTTGGAGGTGATTTGCTTGTGTCCTAGGGCTGATTTTCCAACCTATGTTCTTGATATTTGATGGTCTTGGAGATAATTGTGGTGTTCATCAAGTTCTTGTCTTCCTAAAACAAGAAATCCACTTGGTTGGTAAAGAAGATCATCCTCTCCATTTTTCTCTTGTTATTTTGTAAAGAACAAATGTATTTTCTTTCATTTTGTAAATGTATATGATGTATATATGATGATAAAAATGTTGTGTGGGGATCAAGTGTTGATAAATATGCTTAAAAAGGTTGATAACTATAAGAAATGAAGCTAAAATCTTGATTATTTAGTTGGCTGTATAAAAACAGTAGATAACTAAAAGATGAACTGATAAAATTGCATGGTTTGATCCATTTACAGTAAGTAGAAGATGTTATACACATGTGAGAGTTGGCCATGCAATGGAATCAAAATAATGAGTGAGATATGATCAAAACACGTTAGGTGGTCTAATCTGAATAAGCAGTTTTGTAGGGACTGTTAAGGCAAGTTAAACTCAAAATGGGCAGTAGCTATAGCTAAGTTAAATGTATCACATAATATGAAGAACATGTCACCCAAAAATGAGCTTCTAATTCATTATAGAACTCTAGATATGTTAAAAATGGTGAACATGAAGTTAAAAATCAGATTTTTGGAAATAATGTTTATTATTATTATATAAGCACTCACATTATAATGTATAAAATGTAAAAATATAAACTCACTAACTTATAAAACTTATTTATATAAATGTATCAAAGGTTAACTAAATAGATAAATTATATAAATGGTGGTAAAATAATATTTATAAGTAATAAAAACTATAAACTTGATTTTTACGACTTTTTCGGCTATCGCCGTAAAATTAACGTTTTTCGCCAAATAAAACTTAGACGATCAAACCCGTTTAATGTAAAGTTTATAAAAGTCATATACTGATTTATAGGTAACTAAGACAAGTAAAAACAGATAAAACCCGAACTATAAGAATTACGGACATTTACGAGCTAACTAAACATATTGGACTAATAATTGGACTTAATAAGATAAAAACTTGTAAAAAGAGCTTATTGGGCTTAAACCATTTGGGCCCAACATGGAAAGTATATATATTGATCATATAGGTATAAAAAGGATAAAAACAAGTTAAAGAACTTATACTAAGCTTATTGGAATTAAAATAGGTAAATAGGTAAAACTAGCAAACTAGTAAAACGTTACCAAAACGTAAACGCTAAAATGAGTAAACAAGGATGTATAAACCCACTTGATCATCATCATATGTACAAAATCATCATATGTATATTGTTATTTTGATAAAAGTCATTGGACCGAGTCTAAGACCGATTGTTATTTATATAGGTTTCCATGACCGAAGCACGCCCGTAGCCGATAATCCGCCTTTCATTAACAACGTGAGTTCATAGCCTCGCACTCTTTTAAATGTTTTATAAAATGATTTATAAACCCGCGAGGGAGATAACATGCTAGATTTTGATAAAAATAGAACACAAGTAGTCCCGATTGTATGCTTAATGATATGGACCCGAATGATGCTATGACCCTATAAACGAGACTAAAAGGATTATTAGTAGTTAGGTTATGTCACTTAAAGTCCCATTAGCATGAATTGTGAACTACCGGGATTTCGTAGACGCTTATGCATTTGATAGTACTATTTGGGGACGATCACCCCAGTTCGCGCCTTGACGGTTGATCCCCGTCGTACCACATTGATTGGTAAGCGAATTTATGTATGAGAAGATTCCATAGCGTGATTTTTGTGACGACACGCTAACTTAGATGGGCAAATTGTTTGTCGTGTTCGCGGCCCGCTGTTTTCATAGTAAGGTAACAATGTCATGCGGCTAATAATAATCCTATAAAACATATATAAATTCAAATACAATGTATCCTATATATGATAACGACGCTATTAACGATAAATATATTACCTATCATGGTAATATAGAGACTACGGTCTCATGGACGGTTTAAGATGTATGCTTGATTTATATATTGCCTGACTAGCAATATGAGGACTTACTTCCGATATTATACTTGTGTTCTGATTTTAAATGATTATTTTATATAACGGTTTTTATTAAACTCTCTGAATTCACTCGGCATTCGTTGATATGATTTTTGCATGTTTTTATCTCAGGTGCTTGAAGGTAATCCGGATGGAGATCGACTCTGATGGCCCACTTAATATTAAAAATGTTCATTCGATCTATGTTTTGTAAACTAAATGACCTGTATAATTTGGGACCTGTAGTACGCTTTTGAAACTTTTTATCGAATGAATGTATGTTAAACCTTGAACAACCATTTTTATGTGTTGTCTATGATTGGAGTTATTTTGCTATCCCGTAACACTCTGAAAGACCCTTCCGCTGTACCGATACGAAAAATGAGAGTGTTACAGTTTGGTATCAGAGCTCTCGTTATAGAGAACAAAAGATTTTAAAAACTAAGGTTTTGAACAAAACTTTTCAAAATCTTTTGACGATGAACATTTGAGAAAATATTTGAAAAATATTTTGACTATAACGGTGCCAGAGATCTCCGACGTTACCAACAAGCCCTATTGAGAAGATATGTATTTTGATATATATAATTTAATTTATATATATATGTATATATCGTGATTTCATTATGTAATTGTTTAACTAGTATGTTATCCTAATACGAGACATATATATAAATGCATATTGTCATGGCTGACCCTAATATTTCTGTAGAAAACCATGCTATTCCCGAACCTAATGTAGATGATGATCCTTATTTAGACTTAGTAGATTATGATATTGATGATGAGGAGGAACCATTTGAGGATCCCAAGCCCGAGTTAGGACTAGGAGATCAGATTGCCCCTCAGGTTGACTTGGTAGAGAATGAGATTGAGAATGTGGATATTGAGAATGTGGATATTGAGAATGTGGATATTGAGAATGTGGATATTGAGAATGATGATGAGATTGGATTACATAATTTAGATGACGAGATTGACGACGAGGATGTCGAGGAGGACGTAGGTATAGATGTTTCAGGTCGATGACGATGAGGAAGCTGAGCTTATTTATCCTTATGATGTTCCAGAGGGCGAGACTTTGCCCCCACCAGTTTGTTTGTCTGATTCTGAGGAGGATTTACCTAGGGATGAAATGTCTGAATCGTCTGAATCTGATTCTGAATCAGAGGAGGATGAGGATGACGATGCACCTGACGGTACTGATGGTATTGCTACTCGTAGACGTGAGATAGGAGAGTCGTCTAGTGCTCGAGAGGCTACTCATATTGATGGTCTTGCACCATGGGCCTTGAGACGTGATCTAGATGCTTCCCGTGTTAAGAGTTGTATGACCGAGGTTGGATTAGGTGTTGTTCAGACTTAGGTTGCTTATTTGGAGTCGAAGACTAAGGTTGGCGAGAAAGAGCGAGAATTGCTTAGTTTGGATTTGAGTGATGTAGAACGTGGTTTGAATGAGGCTTTTAGGAGGTTATCGGTGTTGGAGAGTGGTGAGTATGCTGCTATGAAGAGAAATGTGAATTCTATGGAGATTCAGTTGAGTGTAGCTCGTGCGATGTGTGAGAAAGCCGAAAAGGAGTTGAATATATCCGTGGGTTGGAACAGTAGATTTTATGCTGATATGGTTGAAAGAGGAGTAATCCGTAAGCGCCCAGCTGAAGATGTGTCTAGTGATCGTCCGACGAAGATTCAGAAGACGATGGATGATGGACCATCTGGCGGTTCTCAGTAGACCAGTCTGTATTTAGTAGTGACCTTTATATCTTTTGTGCTTGTAGCTTTGACTGAACCGACTTGTTAGTAATAGACTTGGCATGAATTTTGAGTGTATATAGTGCTAGAACTTTGATATGGGATGTACTAAGACAATACTTTTGTTTCAGATCGAATGAAATATGTATCTTGTCTTGAATTCCATATTGTGCCTTATTTGTATCTTGATTATGAATTCGATCCATATTATATGAATCCTTTGTTGGATGAATGCTTAATACTTTGAAATTGTGAAATTATAGAACTATGCCGCCCAAGAAGGCTGTGACTGAGGATGATGTACGTAGGATTATTACGGAGCAAGTTACCGCATCTATGACTGAATTTATGGCAAATGCTAGAAATGAAGCTGGCGATAGTGGAGCTGGCGGTAGTAGAGCTGGCGGTAGTGAAGCTGGCGGTAGAGGAGCTGGCGGTAGTGGAGCTGGCGGAGCTGGCGGCAGTGGAGCTGGCGGTAGTGGAGCTGGCGGTAGTGGAATTGGCGGTACTAATATGAATGTGAATGCTAATAATGTGAATGCTAATGCTGGAGGAAATGTAGGAGGACTTGGAACGAATGCACCTGAAGTTGGTGGCTGTACTTATGTGACGTTCATGAAGTGTGAACCTCTACCTTTTAATGGAACTGAAGGTGCTGTAGGACTAAGCCAGTGGATTGAGAAGATTGAATCGGTGTTTAGGATTAGTAAGTGTAAGGAGGAAGATAAGGTGACTTTTTCTATGGCTACTCTTAAAGGTCGTGCGTTGACTTGGTGGAACGGGAGAATTGCTTTCATGGGTCTTGATGCTGCTAATGCTACTCCTTGGGCTGAAATTAAGAAGTGGATGACTTTGGAGTTTTGTCCTCGTAGTGTGATTATTAGGTTAGAACAAGAGTTGATTCATCTGAGAATGAAAGGTGTGGACATTGATAGTTACACGAATCGATTCCATGAGTTGGCCTTGCTATGTCCTCGATTGGTTGAACCCGAAGAGATCCGAATTGAGCAATATGTTAAAGGGTTGACCAGGAATATCCGGGGGGACGTGACATCATCTAAACCACTGACCATTGATGATGCTGTTCGAATGGCCTACCAACTCATTGGACAGATAATTCAGGATAAGGAAGATGAAGCCCGTGTAGGTGAGAAAAGAAAGGGAGACGGTGAGCGTGTAGATAGAGGTGATAATAGGAAGAATTTGAATCGCTGTCAGAACAAGAGAAAGGGGAATGCAAATGCTCTTACCAACAACACACCGTGCAACGATGATAAATGTCCTAAGTGTGGCAACAAGAGGCATGCTGGCGACTGCTGGAAGTGCCGAAATTGCGGAAAGCTTGGACACAAGGTTGAAAGGTGTAAGAAGGGAACCATTTGCTTCAACTGTAATGAAGAAGGTCATAGCAAATTGGAATGCCCCAAGTTGAAAGAGATTGTACCTGGAAGAAACCCCCAGGGTGGTATCTACCAACTTGGAACAATTGAGGTGAAGAAAGAGGATCCGAATGTCGTTACCGGTACGTTTTTACTCAACAATCATTATGCTGTTGCTTTATTCGATTCGGGTGCCGATAGGAGCTTTGTATCCACTAAATTTAGTGCCCTTATTGATATTGAACCTGTTGAGATAAGTACCAGTTACGAGGTGGAATTGGTTAATGGTAAATTAGTGAAAACTAATAAGCTATTAGAAGGATGCTCTTTAAATCTCTTGAACCATTCCTTTCCGATTGATTTGATGTTGATAGAATTAGGTAGTTTCGATATTATTATTGGTATGGATTGGTTGTCGTTGAACAATGCTACTATTTTATGTGGAGAGAAGAAAGTTAAGATTCCTCTTAGGAATAGGACGTTAGTAATTGATGGTAGTCGAGGTGAATCCCGTTTGAAAATCGTTTCATGTATTAAAGTCCAAAAGTACATCAGGAACGGTTGTGAGTTATTCTTAGCTCAAGTGACCGGGAATGAGTCTAGGGAGAAACGATTGGAAGATGTACCTATTATTTGTGAATTTCCTGAGGTATTTCCTAAAGATTTACCCGGACTTCCACCGATAAGGCAAGTAGAGTTTCGAATCGATTTAATTCCTGGTGCTGCACCGGTGGCACGTGCGCCTTACCGATAAGCCCCTTCTGAATTAAAGGAGTTATCTGAGCAACTTAAGGAGTTGTCTGATAAAGGTTTTATTCGACCGAGCTCGTCGCCTTGGGGAGCTCCAGTCTTGTTCGTTAAGAAGAAGGATGGATCTTTTCGTATGTGCATTGATTATATGGAACTGAATAAGTTGACAATTAAAAATCGATATCCTTTACCTAGGATTGATGATTTGTTTGATCAACTGCAAGGATCTAGTGTGTATTCTAAGATAGATTTGCGGTCAGGATATCACCAACTTCGTGTCCGTGAAGAAGATATTCCTATAACTGCCTTTAGAACTCGTTATGGACACTATGAATTTCAAGTAATGCCATTTGGGTTAACTAACGCACCTGCGGTTTTCATGGATTTAATGAATCGAGTGTGCAAGCCCTACTTGGATAAATTTGTGATTGTGTTTATTGACGATATTCTAATCTATTCTAAGTATGAAGATGAACATAGAGAACATTTGAGGATTGTTTTGAAATTGTTGAAGGATGAAAGGTTGTATGCTAAGTTTTCGAAGTGTGATTTCTGGTTAGATTCTGTGCAATTTCTTGGTCATGTGATTAACAGAGATGGAATTCATGTTGATCCTGCAAAGGTTGAAGCTATTAAGAATTGGTCTGCACCGACAACGCCAACGGAAGTGCGACAGTTCTTAGGATTGGCTGGCTATTATAGGCGATTCATTAAAGAATTTTCTTTGATAGCTAAACCCTTGACTAAGCTTACCCAGAAGAATAAACCTTTCGTTTGGGGAAGTGATGAAGATGGAGCATTTCAGACATTGAAGCAAAAATTATGTAGTGCGCCAATCTTATCATTACCCGACGGGAGTGAAGATTTTGTAGTGTATTGTGATGCATCTCTTAGAGGTTATGGATCTGTTTTGATGTAGCGAGAGAAAGTGATAGCTTATGCTTCTAGGCAATTAAGGAAGAATGGGGAGAAATATACTACTCATGATCTTGAGTTAGGAGCTGTAGTCTTTGCTCTTAGGTTGTGGAGACATTATCTGTATGGTACCAAGTGTACGGTATTCACCGATCACAAAAGCCTACAGTATATTCTCGACCAGAAGGAATTGAACATGAGGCAACGAAGATGGATAGAGTTGTTAAGTGATTATGTCTGTGATATAAAATATCACCCAGGAAAAGCCAATGTTGTTGCCGATGCATTAAGTAGGAAAGATAGAGAGCCTATCAGGGTGCGTTCTCTAGTCTTGACCGTGCACAATAATTTGCCTGAGCAAATTAGAAATGCGCAAATAGAAGCTTGTAAGAAGGAGAATTTTGTTAATGAAGGGTTCCGAGGAGAAGGAGATCCTTTAGAGGTTAGAGCTGATGGAGTGAAATGCTTAAGAGGTCGTATGTGGATACCTAAGTTTGGAGGCTTAAGAGATTTGATTATGTTAGAATCCCATAAATCTAAGTATTCCATTCATCCGGGATCTGATAAGATGTACCATGATTTGAAGAAGTTGTATTGGTGGCCGAATATGAAAGCTGACATAGCTATGTATGTTCTTCAATGCTTGACTTGTGCTAGAGTTAAAGCTGAACATCAAAAACCATCAGGACTACTTCAACAGCCAATGATTCCTGAATGGAAGTGGGAGCGAATTACAATGGACTTTATCACCAAGCTTCCTAGAACATCATCTGGAAACAATTCGATTTGGGTTATTGTCGATAGACTGACCAAATCAGCACACTTCATTCCGGTTAAGGAGCAGTTCTCACTAGAGAAGCTGACTCGAATATACCTTGATAATGTTGTATGCAAGCATGGAGTGCCTGTATCGATCATTTCAGATCGAGATCCTAGATTCGCATCGAATTTTTGGAAATCTCTCCAAAGATCTTTGGGAACGAATCTCGATATGAGCACTGCTTATCACCCCCAGACTGATGGGTATAGTGAAAGGACGATACAAACACTTGAAGATATGTTGAGAGCTTGTGTGTTAGACTTTGGTAAGAATTGGGATAAACATTTGTCGTTAGCAGAGTTTTCGTATAACAATAGTTACCATTCTAGTATTAAGGCTGCACCGTTTGAAGCTTTGTATGGTAGGAAGTGTAGATCTCCTGTATGTTGGAGTGAAGTTGGGGATACCCAGCTCACGGGACCGGAATTGATCCGGGAGACTACGGAGATGATAGTTAAGATTAAGAAAAGGTTGTTGACTGCCCGTAGTAGATAGAAGAGTTACGCGGATGTGCGACGGAAGCCAATGGAGTTTGAAGTGGGTGACCGAGTAATGTTGAAAGTATCGCCATGGAAAGGCGTTATAAGATTTGGAAAACGAGGGAAATTGAATCCCCGTTATATTGGACCCTTTAAGATTTTATCTAGAGTAGGTCCGGTGGCTTACAAACTAGAGTTACCCCTAGAACTTCATGGTGTTCACAACACATTCCATGTATCTAATCTGAAGAAATGTCTAGCAGTGAGTGATGAGAAAATTCCGTTAGGTAAGGTTCGAATAGATGGGAAGTTGCATTTTATCGAAGAGCCCGTAGAAGTTATGGACCGTGAGGTAAAGCAACTGAAACAAAGTCGGATACCTATTGTCAAGATCCGATGGAATTCAAAGCATGGACCGGAATATACTTGGGAACGAGAGGATGAAATGTGGAAGAAATATCCACACCTCTTCGATTTCAATAAGAAACGGACATCCAAGTGAAATGGATCACGAGGACGTTGATCCCTTTTAGGAGGAAAAGCTGTGACAATCTAACATTTTCAGGTAGTGAAATATTTTCTCGTATAATATTTTGAAACTTATTTTTGTGTTGGTTGACGAACTCACAATTTACGGATTTAAATTTGGGCTTACGTGCATAATTTGGCGTCTTTTACGACTAAACCGGAAACCTTAGGATTACGTATTTACGTTTTTGAACTCCGTTTTTTATGAGACAATTTTTATTGAATTCGTTTTGTGACGTTGATTCATAATTTATAAAAACGTTTTTCGTAAAACGACCCGAGGGCACGCAAATCGAGAAAACTAGAATCAAGAAATACCCGTAAACTAGTGAGATGGGACAAAACACATTGTCCCACCCCACTAGCTTGGTTGGGACGACAACATGACACCACACCATCAAGGTGGCATCATGTTAGCTAACTTACACCAAGTGTAAGCTAGCTTACACCTTAAGCCTTTACCATTCCACTAACACACAAAACTAGCAACTTGTTTTTCACTTCCACCATTTCTCACATGCAATCAACAGCAAAACTCTCTCAACTCCATCCCCCTTGCCGTCCAAAATAAGCCAACAAACACCCCATTTGATCTCTTTGCCATGAACCACATGTTTACTAGCTCTATTAAGGAGTATTCTTGAAGCCTTGCTCATTTGGTGGCGATATTAACAACTTTGGAGGTGATTTGCTTGTGTCCTAGGGCTGATTTTCCAACCTATGTTCTTGATATTTGATGGTCTTGGAGATACTTGTGGTGTTCATCAAGTTCTTGTCTTCCTAAAACAAGAAATCCACTTGGTTGGTAAAGAAGATCATCCTCTCTATTTTTATCTTGTTATTTTGTAAAGAACAAATGTATTTTCTTTCATTTTGTATATGTATATGATGTATATATGATGATAAAAATGTTGTGTGGGGATCAAGTGTTGATAAATATTCTTAAAAAGGTTGATAACTATAAGAAATGAAGCTAAAATCTTGATTATTTAGTTGGCTGTATAAAAACAGTAGATAACTAAAAGATGAACTGATAAAATTGCATGGTTTGATCCATTTACAGTAAGTAGAAGATGTTATACACATGTGAGAGTTGAGCATGCAATGGAATCAAAATAATGAGTGAGATATGATCAAAACAAGTTAGGTGGTCTAATATGAATAAGTAGTTTTGTAGGGACTGTTAAGGCAAGTTAAACTCAAAATGGGTAGTAGCTATAACTAAGTTAAATGTAGCACATAATATGAAGAACATGTCACCTAACAATGAGCTTCTAATTCATTATAGAACTCTAGATATGTTAAAAATGGTGAACATGAAGTTAAAAATCAGATTTTTGAAAATAATGTTTATTATTATTATATAAGCACTCACATTATAATGTATAAAATGTAAAAATATAAACCCACTAACTTATAAAACTTATTTATATAAATGTATAAAAGGTTAACTAAATAGATAAATTATATAAATGGTGGTAAAATAATATTTATAAGTAATAAAAACTATAAACTTGATTTTTACGACTTTTTCGGCTATCGCCGTAAAATTAACGTTTTTCGCCAAATAAAACTTAGACGACCAAACCCGTCTAATGTAAAGTTTATAAAATTCATATACTGATGTATAGGTAACTAAGACAAGTAAAAACCGATAAAACCCGAACTATAAGAATTACGGACATTTACGAGCTAACTAAACATATTGGACTAATAATTGGACTTAATAAGATAAAAACTTGTAAAAAGAGCTTATTGGGCTTAACCCATTTGGGCCCAACATGGAAAGTATATATACTGATCATATAGGTATAAAAGGGATAAAAACAAGTTAAAGAACTTATACTAAGCTTATTGGACTTAAAATAGGTAAATAGGTAAAACTAGCAAACTAGTAAAACGTTACCAAAACGTAAACGCTAAAATGAGTAAACAAGGATGTATAAACCCACTTGATCATCATCATATGTACAAAATCATCATATGTATATTGTTATTTTGATAAAAGTCATTGGACCGAGTCTAAGACCGATTATTATCTATATAGGTTTCCGTGACCGAAGCACGCCCGTAGCCGATAATCCGCCTTTCATTAACAACGTGAGTTCATAGCCTCGCACTCTTTTAAATGTTTTATAAAATGATTTGTAAACCCGCGAGGGAGATAACATGCTAGATTTTGATAAAAATAGAACACAAGTAGTCCCGATTGTATGCTTAATGATATGGACCCGAATGATGCTATGACCCTTGATTGTGGTAAAATACGACCTTTTAGGAAAAAGGCGTAAAAGCGGTAAGTATCGAGTGATGATTTAGGAAAATCAACACTAATGACCCTTAATGGTATGAAAGTTCGTTTCCCAAGGAGGTATATGTGTTGTGAAAAACTTGTACAAGATTTGAGATTAATGATTGGTTTAGAAGGGGATTAGAAGAGAAAACGACGAAGACGTAAAAATAAAAATTAACACAAAATCACTACTAGAAAGTTAAAACGTAGAACCTTAAAAATCACCAAAATAAAAATAAATTCTAAAAATTACCAAAAATTTAGCAAAAATCAAAATTAATAAACTAAGAGTTTACTAATGATCAAAACTTTTTCAAACCTTTTAAATAATTAAATATTCAATTTTTAAATGCTAATTAAAGCCCTAAAAATCAAATAAATTATCAAAAAGCCCAAATAAAGATTTTTCAATTGATAAACCTCTAAAATGACCTAAAATGATTAAAAACTATTTTTAGAGTTTTAAAACTAATAAAAACTATTTAAAACGATTTAAAAACTATTAAAACTTAAAATAATTATAAAAATTAATCTAAAAGTGATAAAATTATTCTAAAAGTTGCTAAATTCTTATTTTAATGTATTAAACCTAAGAAAAATGTAAAAAGTTGGAAGATGTGAAATTTTAAAAATAATAATAAAATAATAATAAGATAATATTAAAAATCCAAAAATTATAAGAAATTCTAAAAACTTGCAAACTAGTTTATTTTAACCTAAATAATCAGAAAATGAAAGTGAAATTACCAAAATACCCCTAATGGGCCCTCAAATGGGCGAAATCCAAATTCAGTCAACACAAATGGGCTTTTGGGCCCAAAAAGTCAAACTTGGCCCAATTGACTTGGAAAAGCCCTATCTGACTTAAAATTTAATTCTAAGAACAAAACTCTAAAGGCCCAAAAGCTGAAAATGTGCTTATCACAGCTTATTGAACACAAAGCTTATTCTTATTGGGCTTTTCAGCCAATTAACCATAAGCTCTAATTTGACACACAACCCTCTTTTTGGATGCTTAAGAGATCTGTCAAAAGAAATTTCCAATAAGCTCACTCAATAAGCCAGAAAATAGAAAAGCAAAAATCCACAAAACGACAAAATAGTCGTTTTTGAGAAATAATGCACCTCAGAAGCTGATTCAACTTGCAAAAGCTTTCAAATGGACTCAATAAGCAATATCAATTAACAAAAATCCAATAAGCACAAGCAATAAGCCAGAATCAGCACAAATGAACTTATGTAAAAGTCAAAGGAGTTGGTTTTCTAGTCAAACCTAAAAGTCAACCACCCAAATACTCCAGGATGAAGAAATGGGTCAAAATACGAGCACCTATTACAAAAACAAAGTTGTTGCAGGTTGGAATAAGCTATTATAGCTTATTGATAAGCTGAAACAAAAATTGCACTAGCAGTGGCAACCAGCAGGGGAAAGGAGTTCCCACTGCTTTGACTAATTGACCAAGCTTATTTGAGAGTTCTGGTTTGATTCAATTGGAAACAAAGGCACCCTTGTGATCAGTGAACCACAAGGAGTCAATAGCAACAATAAAATCACAAAATGATCCACACAATAAGCCACAATAAGCCAAACAGTCCACAGATATGCTCCAGATATGCAAATAAGAAGTTAAGCACTTAATAAGCAGATTTAAGCAAAATAAGCCAACCAAACTTAACCAGATGCATACACAAGCTATATAAACTAACAATGAACACAAAGCAACAAGAATCAAACAC
This sequence comes from Glebionis coronaria, assembly GCA_025667525.1. Classification (NCBI taxonomy): domain Eukaryota; kingdom Viridiplantae; phylum Streptophyta; class Magnoliopsida; order Asterales; family Asteraceae; genus Glebionis; species Glebionis coronaria. The sequence goes on along the minus strand of CM046880.1, from coordinate 63,727,816 downwards.
TGAATCAAAGTAAAGAGCAAGATCAAAGCACAAAAAGTTACTGATGAACAAAGAACAATATGCCGAAACAGTTTGCTGATATACTTGACACTTGATCCAATTTCAAGCCTCAAATCCTTTTACCCTGGTGTGATTAACTATGATTTAGCACTTGTTACCCTTAACCTATGCTTAGATCTAGGTGTCCTCAAAATCCTAACCAATTTTACCAAGTTATGAAGATTTTATAGCCAATCTATGAATCAATGTGTTCAAAGCCTCAAAACCTGCAAACAGATGAACATATGCTCCCAAATAACAGATACCAATACTTGCATACAACACACAAGCACTTAACAAACCTCAAATCCAACTTATGCAGTAATCCCAAACACCCTTTTAAAGCTTATTTTCACAAATTTTCAAAGGCTTATGAAGATTCAACCCACAAATCAGATCAGTAACACCTCATTAACATCAAACAAAGCCAAATCAACAATAATCAACCACAATAACACAGATTCAAGCAATAATCCACAAAAATCACAAATAATCAGAAACTTAAAGAGAAAATGAAAATGGAAGAAGGTGCAAACCTCCAAGACCTACATCCAGGCCCTGGATTATTTGAGCTGAGGTACTAGCAAAACAAGTACCAGCTTCCAATGCTGCTAAGATGAACAAACACAAAGTGAGATAAAAAATAATGCCAACTTTCTGATTTTTGAAACCCAAGCTTTATCAACTAAAACCTTGTCTCAAAAACCTTCAAACATATAAATGAAACTCAGATTTTAGCTTCCCAAACACCAAACTTTTATAAATAACAGATTAGAACTCAAAATTTTAAGAAATTCAAACTTTATTTCATAAAAAGGAATTACAAAGATTAAAAGCTAAAATCTGGAACAAAGGGACTCTCACATGTTGAGGTCTCCTTTTATCGGCAAATGCCTGGCTAAACACTATTCACAAACCCTAGAAGTGATTTCTCTAAAATGCCCTTGAGTCTTCTAGACGTTTTCTGATTTTGAGCTGTCCAATTTGATCAAGGCTGTTCATTTTAGCTTTGGAATGAAGCAAATGATGTGGGCTGTTGATCTTGACACGTCACATAACTTGGAGAGTAAGTTGCAATGTGATTGGCTAAACGGGAATTGGGGGTGGGGTCCATAGTGAGTGGGATTAAGGGTTTTATGGTTTGGATGAGTTCCTGCACATGTGAATCACTCATGTGCAAAGGTAATTGTATTTTACCCTAAGTTTAAGTGGTGGTAATTCTGGGTGGGGTAAAAGATGAACAGTAAGTTTTTTGATCCGAAATTGGGGGAAATGTGTTTGTTTGGCGCATTTTTGTTTCAAATGTTTCCAATGCACAAGTTTAGCCCTTCTTCTTTGGTATTTTTTGTAAACAAAGTCTTTCAGCCCTAAAACGTGTTTTGCTTTGTTAATAAGTTTCACACATTGGCAGTTTTGGCACAAAACTTTGGAAAAAGGATTTCAAGGGTTATTTTGCCATTTTGAGATATTTCAAGGGCTGATTTTGGACATTCTTGATCTTCAAAGGTCTTCAATGTATCTTTGACTTCATGAGGGACCATTATTGGCAATTTTGATTTGTTGAGGGACTATTCTTGCCATTTCTTCAAAGTTGAAGGACCTTTTGTGTAATTTTGACAAACTTAAGGGACCAAACTTGTAATTATTAATATACAAGGGTTTTAAGTGTCATTTCTTCAATAAATGAGGATCAATCTTGTTTGTCTTCAAGTCTTCAAGGGTATTTGTTGAGAATTCCATGATTAAGGCCCGGTTCTTTGTACGGCTTCGTTTCTCGTGTCCGTTTTTCCTTGTAACTTGTGATCTTTTGTCTTTTTCACGATATCCATAACTAAAATACACAATTAAACAAACACAAGCATATATATGGTATTTTTATGACATTTTATGCATTAAAAGCCCGAAAAGAACGATGAGATCATGTATAAATGCCATCTCATCACTCCCCCATACTAAGCCATTGCCGTGCCCTCACACAATGCTAGAATAAAGTATCTAAGCATCACCAAAGTTCAATTTTATTAACCTTTATTGAAAAGTAAAAAGACTTGCAACATACTACGAAGATGTGTAAAGACATAATGTATGATTTTCATCACAAAAAGTGACTTTTAGGGTCAAAGAATAGAAACAAGTAAATGTCCCTTAGAGTAAACTTCGTCATCCTTGATTGTCATACATTCCATGCTAAGTGCAAAAACAAGATCATTGTTGGTACAAGTCACAATGCTAACACTACCCATACGTCCAAATTGTGTAATACTTTTTCTCCCCGCAATCCTAGTTATTATAAAAGGAAATGGGTTACTAGCATTTTTTATCTATTTGTCATGGATCACAAGTGATTCATATTGACTTATTTGAGTAGTTATTAGTCCAAAAGCAAAGTAGCACGATTTGATCAATAGTTAGCCGAAGGACAAAATCTTTTAAAACGGCTTCTCGTGTATCTCCTTAAGTTCATATCTTGGCATAACTCGTTTCACGATTTGAGACCTTTCTCTGACCGATATTTGGCATGTACTTCATACTTCAAATCTTGGGAAGACGTTCTTGAAATTATGGTCTTCTCTTCACTTGACATTTTTGAGAGATTCTTCATATTGGACCACGACTTCATCATTTTTCTTCAATCTTTACTTTGGATTTTGATATACAACGATCCGCCTCCTTTTCGGACTTGGATATTTTTATCCTCATACCTTGTTAGGGTCTTTTTGGATAGACTTTCTCCATTCTTTAGGGGAGTAATAGCTTTTCGTCGTGTGTCTCGATCCTTTATATTGATTTAGGAATAATGATACTTCACATCATCTTTGGATCTTTAGCAACAATAGAGCTCCTCATGCCTTGTTAGGGCCTTTTTGGATGATCACCAATCTTCACGTCCCGCTTCAATAAGTTATGCCTTGGCTATGAACTCTATTCAACCCCGAGCAACTTTTAAACGATCTTGCGCTAGAGGCTAAGTAACCTTTCAAATCGTACGACCTTACTTATTGCAATTATGATTTATTCCTAATGCATTGAAAAAGCCACAATTAAAAACATATGAGTTTTTGAAAGAACACTTTCATGTTCTACGTTTAGCATGATCACTTGTCTAACTCTATCAATACTCGTTCTTCACTATATAAAGACCTCTAATTAAAGAGACTCGTGAATACTTAGCCATGCAAGTCAAAATTAAGCCAAATTTGGATTAGCTTTCATTAATACTATATCAAATCAAAGTTTTGGGTTTTCAAGCCACCTATAGGATCTTGCACTTTCTTGGACTTTTTCAAGTTTTAGAGAATGCGTTTTAAAGTTCCCTTGATAAGTGACTTTCTAGAATCAATTATAGGAACTTGCGAAAAGTTCTTGTTCTTAACCCGTATGAATTAAGACTTTCGCGTGTTAAAGCCCCCTATATAAAAGTCTAGCAAAACTTGAATTGAGCGGGTTAAGGAATGTAAATGGCTCCAAATGCCCATCAAGTCAAAAATTAACTCTTATTATACCCAACGGAAAATATACATTCGTGTCTTAAAAACACTTATTAAAACTAAGGAAAATTTTAAAATTTGGCCATTTTTAGCCTTATTAGCAAAACAAAACATTGAAAGTTGGAAAGCGTGAGGGCGTAGCAAAGCAAGTACCTATTCACCCCCCATACTAAAAGTAAACATTGTCCTCAATGTTTCGATTCTAAAGGTGGAGCACCCCCATACTAGAGACGAAGAATCGAATGCTTAGGATCTAGCATGGAAAGGGTGATCAACAATATATCTAAAGCCGTTTATTAAGTATGCTAAAAGATAATTGTTAGAACAATAAAGGATATGTCATGGATTCGTGAAAAACTTCTTCAAACGAACGATGGAGGCTCACGTAAACGAACACGAGAGTCTTCAATCGTAGATGATGATGATGCTCTAGATAACACAATCACAAACAATCACGAGACAACGAGTTGAAAGGGTACAAGTCCCCTTATTAGTGAATAGTGAGCATAAAGATAAGCATGGGATCTCCCCCACGAGGCACCTCGTTTTTGATTACCGAGTCATGAGCTCGACTCGATCCCCTTAATGCTAATTATCATTGGGGAAGGTGTCTTGGTCGTGGGCAACCATTGAAGGAATTTCCCCACCAAAGTAGTGCTTAAGCCTATGTCCATTCACCTTAAAATTAGGACCATCATCTTGAGCTAGCTCAATGGTCCCATATGGAAACACTTGTGTAATGGTGAACGGACCCGACCAACGAGATTTTAATTTCCCGGAAAATATCTTAAGACGAGAGTTAAAAAGCAACACTTGATCACCAACGTTAAAAACCCGGTTTTTAATCTTTGAATCATGAAACTTTTTAGTCTTTTCTTTAAAAATAATGAATTTTCATAAGCATTATCCCTTAATTCATCCAATTCATTCAATTGTATTTTCCGGTGATCTCCCGTGGTCTTCAAGTCAAAATTTGCATGCTTAAGGGCCCAATATGCCTTATGCTCCAACTCAATGGGCAAATGACAATTCTTCCCATAGACTAACTTATAAGGAGTGCAACCGATAGGTGTCTTATAAGCGGTCCTAAAGGCCCATAAAGCGTCATCGAGTTTGTCGGACCATGAAGCACGGTTTTCTCCAATTGACCTCTCTAAAATCCTCTTCAAAGCTCGGTTCGAAACCTCGACTGGCCCACTCGTTTGCGGGTGATAAGCCGTAGAAAGACGATGAGTAACTCCATATTTCTTTAGAACCTTTTCGAATTGGTCATTACAAAAATGGGTTCCACGATCGCTTATAATAGCACGAGGGGTTCCGAACTGAGAGAATAGTTGCTTCAAGAACTTCACTACCACACGAGCATCATTAGTAGGCAAAGCCTTAGCTTCCACCCACTTAGAAAGGTAGTCCACCGCGACGAGGATATATTTGTTGCCATGAGACGATGGGAACGGCCCCATAAAGTCTATTCCCCATATGTCGAAAATCTCACACACTTGAATTATGTTTTGCGGCATTTCATCACGTTGAGACGATTTTCCTTGACGTTGGCACGAATCACACGACTTCACAAGTGTGTGTGCATCATGATAGATAGAAGGCCAAAAGAAACCGGCATCGAACACTTTCTTAGCCGTGAGATTAGCACCGTGGTGACCACCCGTGGGTCCCTCGTGACAAGCTCTAAGGATATTAGAAGCTTCGGCACCAAACACACAACGTCGAACGAGTTGATCCGCACAAATCCTAAAGAGATAAGGGTCGTCCCAAAAATAGAACTTGACGTCACGAAAGAATTTTCGGTTTTGTTGTGTCGTCATACCCTTGATTATGAAATTGCCTGCATGGTAATTTGCAATGTCGGCAAACCATGGGGTTGTGTCTTTAGAATTCACTACACCGAGAGTCTCAAGAGGAAATGTTTCGGTAATTTCCTTGTTCTCGAAAACATCTTTGTGAGGATCTTCTAGACGAGAGAGATGATCGGCCGCTAGATTCTCGGCTCCTTTTTTGTCAAGCACGGTGACATCAAATTCTTGGAGGAGGAGCATCCAACGAAGCAATCTCGGCTTAGCATCTTGCTTAGCTAAGAGATACTTGATAGCCGAATGGTCGGTATACACAATGCTTTTAGTTAAGACGAGATAAGGTCGGAATTTCTCAAAAGCATAGACCACGGCAAGGAATTCCTTTTCCGTTGTGGTGTATTTTAATTGAGCCTCGGTCATCGTCTTACTAGCATAGTGAATAGGACGGAAATACTTGTCATAACGTTGCCCTAAGACGGCCCCTATAGCATAATCACTTGCATCGCACATGATTTCAAAGGGTAATTCCCAATTAGGAGCAACAAGAATGGGAGCGTCGGTAAGTTTCCTTTTGAGAGTTTCGAAAGCCTTAACACAATCCTCATTGAAGTTAAAAGGAGCATCCTTCTCGAGAAGGTGTGTCATAGGACGAGAAATTTTTGAAAATTCCTTGATGAAACGACGATAAAATCCCGCGTGGCCTAGGAAACTCCTAACTCCCTTAACGGTTTTGGGATGAGGTAACTTGGCGATGACGTCTACCTTAGCTTTATCGACCTCAATCCCCGCCTTCGACACCTTATGTCCTAAGACGATTCCTTGTTTACACATAAAATGACATTTTTCCCAATTAAGCACAAGATTGGTTTCTTCACAACGTTTTAACATTTGCTCGAGATTAGATAAACATGACGTGAACGAATTACCAAACACCGAGAAGTCATCCATAAACACTTCCATCGACTTCTCGATCATATCGTGAAAAATCGCCATCATACACCGTTGAAATGTTCCGGGTGCATTACAAAGTCCGAAAGGCATCCTACGATAAGCGAACGTTCCATAAGGACACGTAAACGTAGTCTTCTCTTGATCACGAGGATCGACAGGGATTTGAAAGTAACCGGAAAAACCATCTAAAAAGCAATAGAATTCATTTCCCGCAAGTCGCTCCAACATTTGATCCATGAAGGGCAAAGGAAAGTGGTCTTTACGAGTGGCGTCATTTAACTTTCGGTAGTCAGTACACACCCTCCAACCGGTCACAACACGAGTGGGAATTAACTCGTTGTTTTCATTAGGCACAACGGTCATTCCTCCCTTTTTAGGGACACAATGGATTGGGCTCACCCATGGGCTATCGGATATAGGATAAATCATTCCCGCGTCAAGGAGTTTAAGGACCTCCTTTTTAATGACATCGTGAATTTTGGGATTCACCCTTCTTTGACTTTGAATTGCGGGTTTGTAGTCCTCCTCCATTAAAATCTTGTGAGTACAAAATTTTGGGTCAATACCCTTAATGTCGGATATTTTCCACGCAATTGCCCCTTTATGAGCCTTAAGAACTTTCAAGAGCTCGGTTTTTTCATTATTAGCAAGACCTTTTTCAATAATAACCGGCAACTTGTCATCACCTTCCAAGAATGCGTATTAAAGGTGAGAAGGAAGATCTTTCAATTCGAGGATAGGTGGTTCCTCGATTGAAGATTTTGGTTCAACACTCATAACTTCCATCGGCGAAAGAAATGGTGGAATAGAAGTATCATCACTAATCAACACCTCATCTTCATTGTCGATTTCATTTGAAGTGAAATTGCCTCCTTGGAATGGAGTGAGATTTGGTGTGGAATTAGCAAGAATCGGATCCAAAATAGTGGGATTGCCACTTGACGAGCTATCGGAAAAACCTAACACTTCTTGTGAAAACTCATCGCAAACCACATCAACGATGTCAATGTGATTGATGGTAGCGATTGCATAAACATGAGAAGGTTTCGAGTTTTGAGTAGCGTTTATAACAAGTTCCTCTTCGTTGAATCTCAAAGTGATAGTTCTTGCATGAACATCGATAAGCGATCTCGAAGTGTCTAAAAATGATCGACCTAAAATTAGAGGAACTTGAGGATCCGCGGGGATGTCAACTACTATAAAATCAACGGGATAGTAGAACTTCCCCACTTTCACGAAAACATCTTCGGCTACTCCACATGCCATAATCGTAGAATGATCGGCCATCTCGATGGACATGTTCGAAGGAATGAGAGCCGGAAGCGAAAGCGATTTCCAAATGGAAAATGGCATCAAATTAATGCTCGCACCAAGATCGGCCAAGGCGAGGCATTCTTTCATATCTTGTATGTCACAAGGAATGAGAAACTTTCCGGGATCACCAACTTTTTCCCGGTATGCGGTTAAGATAAACCGAAGAACAATTAGCAAGCTTTGAAAGCTTTTCCTTATCGCTCATCATACTTTTAAAAGTGGAAGCGAAACGAGGCATATATAACAACGCGTCGGCTAAACTCACATCAAAATGCACTTGTTGAAACATTTTTATAAAAAGCTCGATTTGTTGTTTGTTACATTCTTGCATTTTCTCTTTGTTTCGTCTCGAAGGGTAGGGTAAAGGTGGTGTGGGTTGGGCATTAGGCAACGGCCTTGGAAACTCGGGTTCCACAATTGGTATTGGTTCAACCGTAGGTGTGGTTTGAGCGATACTTCGTGGGATTGTAATGTGCTCCTTTTCGACCATCACCTCGGGTTCTTTCTAGATTTCCTTCTCCTTAGAAGTACTTGGACGAGAGATTGGTTCCTTGAAAGTTTTACCACTTCGTGTAGTTATAACCTTCATTTCTCCCTTCGGGTTTGCAATGGTATCACTAGGAAGACCACCCGAGGAAGAGGGTTTACACATGATTGCTTCAAACATCTTAGCCATTCGGTCCTCAAATTTTGATTGCCTAGCATCCGCTTTTAATAATTTTTGCTTAATCTCATGTTGTCCTAATTCCATCTTTTGTTGGTTTAGTTGAAGACGTTGGACATTTCCTTCCATTTTGTTTGCATGAGTTTTAAGTTCATTAGCAAGTTCATTTTTTAGCTCGTTTTTCAACTCGGATCTTAAGCTAATCATCTCACGTTGCATATTATCAAATTTAGCATCATTTGCTTTTGCATAATCCAATAATTCTCCTTGCAAATTTTTAGTGTGAGCATTTTGAAAACCTTGTGTAGTGTTTTGAAAATCACGGTTTTGATTTTGATTAGAAATTTGTCCATTCCCACTTTGATAATTCCCCTTGTTGTAATTGGGTGTGTTGCCTTGGTAATTACCTTGGTTGTTGTTTCGATAATTGTTAACATTTTGGTTTGGTGGAGCTTGATTTGGACGGGAACCTTGACCGTTTTGGTTGTAAGTTCCCGTTGCTACATAAGCACTCGAAGTGTTACCATCCGCGGTAATGCACTCGGAAAGATCATGAGCTCCTCCACAAGATAAACAACTCTTAGCAACCGCTTTAACCGAAGCGGAATTGGAAGCTTCTTGAGCCTTCCAATGGGACATTAGATTAGCAAATCTATCAAAAAAACCGATTTTCCTCATTAGCTTCATCATGTAAGGCATTAATGCTACGAGACGATTGTGACGAAGATGACGAACCCATATTGGCAACACTCGGTGTGTTACGAGGGTTATAAACCTTAGATCTATTTTCAATGATTTGTAAAGCCTCATTTGTCGTCTTGCATAAAAAATTACCACCCGCGGCGGCATTCAAATAATCTCGTTCATGATCATTAAGCCCATTATAAAAAGTATCCACTTGATGCAATTCTGTAAAATTATGGTGTGGACATTCATGTAACATTTCTTTAAAGCGTTCCCATGCCATTGAAAAACTTTCATTATTTCTTTGCACAAATCGTGAAATCTCATTTTTTAAGTGTGTTGTTTTAGATGGTGGAAAAAACTTGTTCACAAACTTAGAAACGAGATCGGCCCATGTCAAAATCGAATTTGGCGGTTCTTTCTCGAGCCAAATTTTTGCGGGTCCATCCAACGAGTATGGAAACAACATCATCTTAATGGCGTCATGTGGAACATCCTTAAATTTGCTAGTGGCGGTGAGACGGTTGAAATTCCTAATGTGGTAATGCGGGTTGTCTTTCTCGTGACCTCTAAACTTATTTGCTTGCAACATCGACATTAAACCCGTCTTAATTTCGAAATTCTCCGCAAGGATGGCGGGAATCACAATAGCATCTCTAAAACCCTCGGTGGGTGCTTGTAGCAACTCCATCATAGTACGATTAGCCATGACGACTTCTTGTTCTACAATAGGTTCAACAATTGGAGGTTCTTCAACAATCAACGTCTCTTGATTTGCTTGCTTTTGAAGTCGTTTACGAGCTCGTTTTGCTTGATTACGAGTGATCATAAACTTCACGAAGAATGGGAGGTGAGCAACGAAGATTCTTTTTGGGTGTTTTGTGAATTTTCAATTTTTTTTTTTTTTTTTTTTTTTTGATGATATTTAATTTTTTTGGATTTTGGTGTATCTTCGTAGACAACAATCTACAAAATCTCTCCTCGAATCAAACTCTTGATTAAAGAAGCCTCAAAGGAATGAAAACGATCACGTGGAGTGAACGTCTTCGAATGACTTTAGAACGTTGGTGAAAACCAAATTGTTCAAGAGGGTTTAATCACAAAGAAAACCAAATTGTTCAAGAGGGTTTAATCACAAAGAAAACCAAGCAAATATAGTATACGTAATAATACTTTGGGCGGCAAAACCCTCGATTGGCCTTCAATTTCAAAATACTCACAAGCAAGCGGGGAAACGAGGCGGCGCGAAGCACTTAAGAGCCTTTTTCCTTAGGGTATATTTTATAATACCCGCCTTATACCCACCTTATAGTTTGTATCTTTCAAAATCGAGCTTCACGAAAGTATTTATCTATTTTTGCCTTTTTCTTTTTGTTTGAGATTCGAATACAATAATTAGGAGATCAAATCCCAATTAAGGTTGTGTTTTCACACTTTTGGAGATATTGTATTTTGATTGTGATACTTAATACAATATATTAATATTTATACAAGAAAAACCAAGAAAACCGATAATACGTATTAGTAGAGTTCTACTAATACAAATACTATTTGGTTAATATTAAAAACAACAATGCAAATTAATCACGACACACCTCCCCGGCAGCGGCGCCAAAGTGATTGTGGTAAAATACGACCTTTTAGGAAAAAGGTGTAAAAGCGGTAAGTATCGAGTGATGATTTAGGAAAATCAACACTAATGACCCTTAATGGTATGAAAGTTCGTTTCCCAAGGAGGTATATGTGTTGTGAAAAACTTGTACAAGATTTGAGATTAATGATTGGTTTAGAAGGGGATTAGAAGAGAAAACGACGAAGACGTAAAAATAAAAATTAACACAAAATCACTACTAGAAAGTTAAAACGTAGAACCATAAAAATCACCAAAATAAAAATAAATTCTAAAAATTACCAAAAATTTACCAAAAATCAAAATTAATAAACTAAGAGTTTACCAATGATCAAAACTTTTTCAAACCTTTTAAATAATTAAATATTCAATTTTTAAATGCTAATTAAAGCCCTAAAAATCAAATAAATTATCAAAAAGCCCAAATAAAGATTTTTCAATTGATAAACCTCTAAAATGACCTAAAATGATTAAAAACTATTTTTAGAGATTTTAAAACTAATAAAAACTATTTAAAATGATTTAAAAACTATTAAAACTTAAAATAATTATAAAAATTAATCTAAAAGTGATAAAATTATTCTAAAAGTTGCTAAATTCCTATTTTAATGTATTAAACCTAAGAAAAATGTAAAAAGTTGGAAGATGTGAAATTTTAAAAATAATAATAAAATAATATTAAAAATCCAAAAATTATAAAAAATTCTAAAAACTTGCAAACAAGTTTATTTTAACCTAAATAATCAGAAAATGAAAGTGAAATTACCAAAATACCCCTAATGGGCCCTCAAATGGGCCAAATCCAAATTCAGTCAACACAAATGGGCTTTTGGGCCCAAAAAGTCAAACTTGGCCCAATTGACTTGGAAAAGCCCTATCTGACTTAAAATTTAATTCTAAGAACAAAACTCTATAGGCCCAAAAGCTGAAAATGTGCTTATCACAGCTTATTGAACACAAAGCTTATTCTTATTGGGCTTTTCAGCCCATTAAGCCATAAGCTAATGCCATAAGCTCTAATTTGACACACAACCCTCTTTTTGGATGCTTAAGAGATCTGTCAAAAGAAATTTCCAATAAGCTCACTCAATAAGCCAGAAAATAGAAAAGCAAAAATCCACAAAACGACAAAATAGTCGTTTTTGAGAAATAATGCACCTCAGAAGCTGATTCAACTTGCAAAAGCTTTCAAATGGACTCAATAAGCAATATCAATCAACAAAAATCCAATAAGCACAAGCAATAAGCCAGAATAAGCACAAATGAACTTATGTAAAAGTCAAAGGAGTTGGTTTTCTAGTCAAACCTAAAAGTCAACCACCCAAATGCTTCAGGATGAACAAATGGGTCAAAATATGAGCACCTATTACAAAAACAAAGTTGTTGCAGGTTGGAATAAGCTATTATAGCTTATTGATAAGCTGACACCAAAATTGCACTAGCAGTGGCAACCAACAGGGGAAAGGAGTTCCCACTGCTTTGACTAATTGACCAAGCTTATTTGAGAGTTCTGGTTTGATTCAATTGGAAACAAAGGCACCCTTGTGATCAGTGAACCACAAGGAGTGAATAGCAACAATAAAATCACAAAATGATCCACACAATAAGCCACAATAAGCCAAACAGTCCACATATATGCTCTAGATATGCAAATAAGCAGTTAAGCACTTAATAAGCAGATTTAAGCAAAATAAGCCAACCAAACTTAACCAGATGCATACACAAGCTATATAAACTAACAATGAACACAAAGCAACAAGAATCAAACACTGAATCAAAGTAAATAGCAAGATCAAAGCACAAAAAGTTACTGATGAACAAAGAACAATATGCAGAAACAGTTTGCTGATATACTTGACACTTGATCCAATTTCAAGCCACAAATCCTTTTACCCTGGTGTGATTAACTATGATTTAGCACTTGTTACCCTTAACCTATGCTTAGATCTAGGTGTCCTCAAAATCCTAGCCAATTTTACCAAGTTATGAAGATTTTATAGCCAATCTATGAATCAATGTGTTCAAAGCCTCAAAACCTGCAAACAGATAAACATATGCTCCCAAATAACAGATACCAATACTTGCATACAACACACAAGCACTTAACAAACCTAAAATCCAACTTATGCAGTAATCCCAAACACCCTTTTAAAGCTTATTTTCACAAATTTTCAAAGGCTTATGAAGATTCAACCCACAAATCAGATCAGTAACACCTCATTAACATCAAACAAAGCCAAATCAACAATAATCAACCACAATAACACAGATTCAAGCAATAATCCACAAAAACCACAAATAATCAGAAACTTAAAGAGAAAATGAAAAGGGAAGAAGGTGCAAACCTCCAAGACCTACATCCAGGCCCTGGATTGTTTGAGCTGAGGTACTAGCAAAACAAGTACCAGCTTCCAATGCTGCTAAGATGAACAAACACAAAGTAAGATAAAAAATAATGCCAACTTTCTGATTTTTGAAACCCAAGCTTTATCAACTAAAACCTTGCCTCAAAAACCTTCAAACATATAAATGGAGCTCAGATTTTAGCTTCTCAAACACCAAACTTTTATAAATAACAGATTAGAACTCAAAATTTTAAGAAATTCAAACTTTATTTCATAAAAAGGAATTACAAAGATTAAAAGCTAAAATCTGGAACAAAGGGACTCTCACATGTTGAGGTCTCCTTTTATAGGCAAATGCCTGGCTAAACACTATTCACAAACCCTAGAAGTGATTTCTCTAAAATGCCCTTGAGTCTTCTAGACGTTTTCTGATTTTGAGCTGTCCAATTTGATCAAGGCTGTTCATTTTAGCTTTGGAATGAAGCAAATGATGTGGGCTGTTGATCTTGACACGTCACATAACTTGGAGAGTAAGTTGCAATGTGATTGGCTAAACGGGAATTGGGGGTGGGGTCCATAGTGAGTGGGATTAAGGGTTTTATGGTTTGGATGAGTTCCTGCACATGTGAATCACTCATGTGCAAAGGTAATTGTATTTTACCCTAAGTTTAAGTGGTGGTAATTCTGGGTGGGGTAAAAGATGAACAGTAAGCTTTTTGATCCGAAATTGGGGGAAATGTGTTTGTTTGGCGCATTTTTGTTTCAAATGTTTCCAATGCACAAGTTTAGCCCTTCTTCTTTGGTATTTTTGGTAAACAAAGTCTTTCAGCCCTAAAACGTGTTTTGCTTTGTTAATAAGTTTCACACATTGGCAGTTTTGGCACAAAACTTTGGAAAAAGGATTTCAAGGGTTATTTTTGCCATTTTGAGATATTTCAAGGGCTGATTTTGGACATTCTTGATCTTCAAAGGTCTTCAATGTATCTTTGACTTCATGAGGGACCATTATTGGCAATTTTGATTTGTTGAGGGACTATTCTTGCCATTTCTTCAAAGTTGAAGGACCTTTTGTGTAATTTTGACAAACTTAAGGGACCAAACTTGTAATTATTAATATACAAGGGTTTTAAGTGTCATTTCTTCAATAAATGAGGATCAATCTTGTTTGTCTTCAAGTCTTCAAGGGTATTTGTTGAGAATTCCATGATTAAGGCCCGCATCTGTGTACGGCTTCGTTTCTCGTGTCCGTTTTTCCTTGTAACTTGTGATCTTTTTTCTTTTTCACGATATCCATACCTAAAATACACAATTAAACAAACACAAGCATATATATGGTATTTTTATGACATTTTATGCATTAAAAGCCCGAAAAGAACGATGAGATCATGTATAAATGCCATCTCATCAACCCTATAAACGAGACTAAAAGGATTATTAGTAGTTAGGTTATGTCACTTAAAGTCCCATTAGCATGAATTGTGAACTACCGGGATTTGGTAGACGCTTATGCATTTGATAGTACTATTTGGGGACGATCACCCCAGTTCGCGCCTTGACAGTTGATCCCCGTCGTACCACATTGATTGGTAAGCGAATTTATGTATGAGAAGATTCCATAGCGTGATTTTTTTGACGACACGCTAACTTAGATGGGCAAATTGTTTGTCGGGTTCGCGGCCCGCTGTTTTCATAGTAAGGTAACAATGTGATTCGGCTAATAATAATCCTATAAAACATATATAAATTCAAATACAATGTATCCTATATATGATAACGACGCTATTAACGATAAATATATTACCTATCATGGTAATATAGAGACTACGGTCTCATGGACGGTTTAAGATGTATGCTTGATTTATATATTGCCTGACTAACAATATGAGGACTTACTTCCGATATTATACTTGTGTTCTAATTTTAAACGATTGTTTTATATAACGGTTTTTATTAAACTCTATGAATTCACTCGGCATTCGTTGATATGATTTTCGCATGTTTTTATCTCAGGTGCTTGAAGGTAATCCGGATGGAGATCGACTCTGATGGCCCACTTAATATTAAAAATGTTCATTCGATCTATGTTTTGTAAACTAAATGACCTGTATAATTTGGGACCTGTTGTACGCTTTTGAAACTTTTTATCGAATGAATGTATGTTAAACCTTGAACAACCATTTTTATGTGTTGTCTATGATTGGAGTTATTGTGCTATCCCGTAACACTCTGAAAGACCCTTCCGCTGTACCGATACGAAAAATGAGAGTGTTACACACACTTCCACCATTTTTCATACCTTGTTATTTAATTTATGCACCTTTAATTACTTATTATGCACCTTTAATCCATTTAATTTTCAAGTAAGTTTTCATTTAATGTTCTTGAATCTTTACTTTTCTTGTTCATTCTCCTTCTACCTTTCTTGTTTGATTTGTTCTTCATATTCATTGTTCATGTTCTTGAGTTTTTATGGTTTTGATCAAGTGGGTTTTGATTGATTTGGCCTTATTTGTTAGTTTTGATGATTTGTTTTGATTAATTATTGTTAGTAGATGCTTTGTGGTTGTTTTGGTTTAATCTTTTGGTTAATCTTGTTTAGATTTGGTTAAATTCGTGACCTGTGGTTCTTCACTGTTCTTCATGTTCTTATTGTTGCCCAGATTCCGAATCAACCGCTTTCTATGTTGTTCATGCGGAATATCTGAGTATTCCGAATAAGGCTCTTTCATCCGGAATATCTTAGTATTCCGAATAAAGGAACTCATCCGGAACATCTTAGTATTCCGAATAAAGCTCCTTCATCCGGAATATCTAATATTCTGAATAAAGGACTTCATCCGGAATATCTAATATTCAGAATAAAGGACTTCATCCGGAATATCTAATATTCCGAATAAAGGTCTTTATTCCGAATGAACCTTTTTTCCCTTTTTATTCCGGATCAAGCCTTATTCCGGATGAGCTGTTTATTCCAGATAAGCAATTATTCCGGATGAACACGTTTATTCCGGATGAAGGTTTTATTTTGAATGAGTTTTTCAGTATTTAATTTTAAGCTTTATTTTTCCCGCCTTTTTCATTATTTGCACTTTTACTTGCTTTCCTTTTAGTTTAAGTTTAAGTTTGAGTTATTTACCTTTATTGCTTTTAATTTCTCGTCATTTATTTCCCGTCAAATTTTTATCTTTCATAGTTATTTCTTTTTACCGTCTTTATTTTATTTTAATTGTTTCAAGTCTTTATTTTGAATTAGTTTTAAACGACAACCATTCCCTTTTTATTCCACCAAGAACAACTAATCTCTTGCACTTAACCGGAAATCAATTCGAAGAGATACCGAGAAAAAGAACTTTTCAAACTAGCAAAATCTATGGATTAAAATGGCGCTGCTGCCGGCTCTTTTCGTGAGGATTAAAGGTTTTTTGTGAGAGACGCGTTGGCTTTTGGGATCCGTTCACTCGTGAACGTTATTTTTCGTGTCCAAAAATTTTCAAAAATCCCAAAAACATTTGAAAAATCATAAAAAGCATTTCTTTTTCAAAGTTTTGCACCAAAAATATTCTTCTTGCTTATCTATTTTTCTTTATGGATTCTTATGTCCATTGCGTCGGGTGTGGGAGACGATTGTACGGGAAAGACTCATGTCAATGGTGTACATGTGAGCGGTGTGGAAACGATATCAACAATACACAATTCATATACGGATTTTGTCCCTTGTGCAACTCGACTAATTCGTCCTTTTTGAATCCACCTCCTGTTCCCCCGTGCATCTATTGTGGAAGCGATTCTCATTGGCATGTTTCGTGCCCGGTTCGATACCCGTATGGTCACGAGCAAGAACTGGGGTACAATTACGACAATGATAATAGCTATCTACTAGACGCACCCAGTCTTTCTCCTTACCCGTTTTGCAACAACTGTGGGGGTCCTCACGATACTTCTTATTGTCAACCAATGAATTATTATGAGCAAAATCCGTGTCCTCTGTTTTCCTCACCAATGGATTATTATGAACCAAATCCGTGTTCTAATTCTCCTCAACCGATGAACTACTATGAGCGACACCCATGCTATAATTCAGGTTTTCAACATTTTGAGCCCCCACATCACACCCTCAATCATCAATCCTCTCAGCAAATTAATCTTGACCCACAATGCACTACTTTAAATGCCGAAATACACTCCATCATTCTGCAACTTCAAGAAGCCGTTGTTCTAACAAAAGAAGCATGGGCGGAGGAAAAGCGACTGCAACAAGAGCAAGTATCTAATCTTAGTGATTATACCCCTCCTCTTGTGCACCAATACTATTATGATGATGATGACGACGATGCTGTATGCACTTTCAACACATCTTCTGAAG
Organism: Glebionis coronaria; assembly: GCA_025667525.1. Lineage (NCBI taxonomy): Eukaryota > Viridiplantae > Streptophyta > Magnoliopsida > Asterales > Asteraceae > Glebionis > Glebionis coronaria. The sequence goes on along the minus strand of CM046880.1, from coordinate 63,710,527 downwards.
TTGCTGCTCCTACTCTCGATGTTCCTACTGCGTCTAACGATCTTGATTCGTTGAATGAGCTTATTGATGTTGGTCTCGACAAATTATTGGATGATGAGGTTTGTGACTTACCTGCTATGGAGCTTCAGGACGACGTTGCTCTTACGGAAGAGGTCGATCCTAGTGATGACGATTCTTCTCTCCACTATGAGAATTTCATTTTTGAAATTTCTCAATCTCCACCGGGAGATGCGGGCAATGGCGTTTTATAATCTCTGGCTTACGAGAAGTTCACCGATGAACATGATCTTTTTGATAAGGTAGAAGACGTGCTTCTTCGCGATAGATTACGGAAAGTTCACCTTCTTATTGCTCAAATCGAAGAGTTGACTTCTCCTCCTCTCTCTGAGTCTTTGCCTCCATCTATTCCTCCCGTTGAAGATAATGACCCATTGCTGGAAGAAATCGACATTCACTCCATGCCTCCAGGTATTGATGATAATGACATGGAGGGGGATATTATTCTTGATAATTTGCTTCAAGAAGGTATTGACCCAAGTCCCCCTCCCGAGCACCTTTCATCCTCCCCTTTAGCCACTATTACGGAGGATGAGTGCTTTGACCCGGGAGGTGACATTGATTTTATTATCATTGATAACATTACGGATTTGCCGAATGCTCAGCCTCCATTGTCTTTGGGGGATGACAATGTGCTTACTTTACCAACCCCACCTCCCGTGGATCATGATTTCACATACTTCTCGTATGTTGAAAGGACCTTTCTCCCATTTAAGACTTATCCCCCCGCCTCTCCTTTGTTGATGTCCTCCGGGACCGAGGACAAGATCTTTGATCCCGGTATTACATTTGAGGCTTCCCCATGGACCATTTAATTCGGGGACGAGTCAGGCTCGTAACTCGGTTAACAAAAACAAACGCTTTTTGGGAGGCAACCCAATTATCTATCTATCTTTACCATAAGTGTAGGGGGAGCCCCGTGGTGTTTCTTGCTTTCTTTCTTATCATGTGCAGGGATTAGAGCTTCAAAGATACACTCTTGATGACTTTTGACGAACCGTGATTCCGTGTTCCCGTCTTCCCGGTTCTTTCCTAAACTATTTTCGATTCACTATTTTATATTTCTCAATATTAAAATAGGAATCTCTTTAGTTGTCTCTTCCTTAGCGAGATTTAAACAAAGTGCACAATGTCCTAAGTGTAGAGGAGTTTACTCCCACATGCTTAAACATTGAGGACAATGTTTATATTAAGTGTAGGGGGGCTTCTATCGAAGTTAAGTGGCCTTTTCCTTGTATTTGTCCTCATTTTAACCGGAAAAGCAATTTTTCGACATTTTTCAAAATTTTTGATCTATTTTGGCCCAGTAGTTTTTACCTTTGTATAGTTATTTTCTTTCCTTATTAGAATAAAATTTTTAATAAAGTGGTTTAATTTTCAAACTTTGTGAATCTTTTGACTCAACCCGAGTTTACTTATCTAAGTTTACTCTAGCTAGTATCCTTAACGTGTTTAAGTCAAGTTTTGCTAGGATTTTATATAGGGAGCTGTAAAACGCGAAAGTCTTAACTCTCACGGGTTAAGAACAAGAACTTTTCGCAAGTTCCTATAATTAATCCTAGAGAGTCGTTTATCAAGGGAACTTTAAAATGCAGATTCTAAACTTTAAAAAGTCTAAGAGTTTGCAAGATCCTATAGGCGACTCGAAAACCCAAAACTTTGATTTAATAGGATAAGCATCCACGAGTCTCATTACTTGAGATTTTAAATTGTGGAGAACGAGAGATGATAGAGTCAATTATAAGTTTGGTATTCTTTCGTGAATTTATGTGAGTTAATTATGAGCCTATTCTCCCATCGCTTGTTAATAAATTTATATGCAATAAATAAGGTTATATGGTTTGAAAAGTTACTTAGCTTCTAGCCCAAGATCGTTTAAAAGTTGCTCGGTATGGATTAGAGTTCATAGCCAAGGCATAACTTATTGAAGCGGGATGCGAAGATTGGCGAGTCCAAAAAGGTCCTAACAAGGCAAGAGGGCTATATTTTGTTGCTAAAGATCCAAAAGTGATGTGAAGAATCATTTATCAAAAATCAATATGAAGGATCGAGACACACGACGAAAAGCAAAAACTCCCCAATAGTCATGGAAAAGTCTATCCGAAAAGGCCCTAACAAGGTATGAGGATAAATAGGTCCAAGTCCAAAAAGGAGGCGGATCGTTGTATATCAAAGTCCAAAATAAAGATTGGAGAAAATGAAGAAGTCGTGGTCCTTATATGAAGAATCTCTCAAAATTTCAAGTGAAGAAATTCCTATTATGAAGAGAATACCATAATTTCATGAACGTCTCTCAAGGTTTGAAGTATGAAGTTGCTGCCAAATATCGGTCCGAGAAAGGTCTCAAATCGGGAAGCGAGTTATGCCAAGATATGAACTTTATGAGGTCCCGAGAAGCAGTTTTAAAAGATTTTGTCCTTTAGCTAACTATTGATTAAACCGTTCACTTTATTTTCGGCCTAAATAACTATCGAAATAAGTCAACAATGCATCCTCGTGATCATTCAAGACAATAATAAAATATAAGAGATACACCTAGGAATAAGGGAGTCTAAGTGAATAATTGGCCCACATGAGTTCGTGTTAGTTTACTAACTTATAATAACAATGATCTCGTTTTTAAGCTTGGTTTGGAGAAAGTGAAAACTTGAGGATGATGAACATTCATAACATTTTCAAAACCCAAGGTATGTTTTTGATTTCTTTACTTTGAATGTTTATAGTTTTCTATCTCTTTAAAAAAGGCCAACGTGGATTACGCATGATGAAAAATGTAAACATGCTTTGTAACTAATGCATTGCATGAGGACATTTCAATGGTTAAGTGTAGGGGATTTGATAGGTGTGAAAACACCCATCCTTTTTACCACTTAATTACAATACATAAGTATGCTTGAGTGATTACGAGTACCTTACACATTTTACATTATGTATTGCGAGTTATACGTTTGTCATCACCAAAACATGAAGGGATCATCTTAATTAAACATCGTAATGTTTGCACTAACAATCTCCCCCTTTTTGATGATGACAAACAAGTAAACCGTAACGCATAGTAAAATGTGAAACGTACTCGTTTACACTTCCTTCTCCCCCTTTTGTCGAATCAAAAAGGTAGTCGTCATTTGAGGAAGAGTAGAATCCATATTATTTGAGGAAGATCACACATCCAAAGTTAGTCGTCGTTTGTAGAAGAGAAGAATCAACTTTGAGATAGCTTGCATGTAACACCCCCAAATTTATACAACTCAGTACAACGGAAGACTAGTTGGTGTTACGGGATAGCACATTACTCACATCATAGACAACGCATAAAAATCGCGTCGTTTAATAATAAATCATTTCCATTCATAAATATCAAAGTTACATCGGTCCCAAGTCATATTAATTCATACAAAGTTTTACAAAGTATTTGAATGGAAAATATTGTTTAAGTGCGGGCCATGAATTCTTGTCGTCTTCCCGAGAACTACCTTCAAGTACCTGAGATAAAACATGTTAAAAGAAAAGGTCAGCGATAACGCCGAGTGAATTCATAGAGTTTAATAAAATCCATCAATATAATATCAGTATAAAATTATTACTGAAAATCATCTTGTACAAATTATTTTAATAGGCCATAAAATAGCCAAAGTCATTTTATACAAATCTTTATCGAAAATCATAATATAGGCATTTGCCTTAAAAATCATTATACGAATCATTGTCGTTAAAAACACCATACAATACGTTTTGCAACGTTGTATAGATTAAATAAAACCGTTATATGAATATGGTTATAAAAACCAAAATACAAACATAATATCAATAGTATGACCCAGTATTGCTAGTCAGGCAATACATCGTAATTCTGAGCGTCTAGTAGTATTTCGTTAGTTTTTGGATTATTATAAGCCGCATGACATTGTTACCTTACTAAACCAACAACGGGTAGCTAACCCGATACCAATTTTGCCCATCTAAAGTAGCGTGTCGTCACAAAGGTCACGCTATGGAAATCTTCTCATACATAAATTCGCTTACCAATCAATGTGGTACGACGGGGATCAACCGTCAAGGCGCGAACTGGGGTGATCGTCCCCAAATAGTACTATTAAATGCATAAGCGTCTACCAACTCCCGGTAGTTCACAATTCATGCTAATGGGACTTTTAGTGACATAACCTAACTTTAATAATCCATTTAAATTCATCTATCGGGTCCATTAATCATTTATCGGGTCATACAATCGGGTCATTCAATCATTCGGGTCCAAAATCAATAAACAAACAATCGGGACAAATGGTGTCCTGTTTTATAAAACTAACATGTTATCTCCCTCGCGGGTTTATAAAACGTTTATAAAAACATTTAAAAGAGTGCGAGGCTATGAACTTACGTTGATATGGGAAAGCGGGTTATCGGCAACTCGAACGTACGGTACGTGCTTCAATCACGGAAACCTAGACAAATAATACTCGGTCTTAGACGTTTGTCCAATGACTTTATAAAAATAACAATTATGTATACATATGATGATTATATATATATATATATGATGATCAAGTGGGTTTACATATTCTCGTTTACTCATTTTAGTGTTATATGTCGATAACGTTTATACTAGTTTAATAGTTTTACCTATTTACGTGTTTTAGGTCCAATAAGCCTATTAGAAGTTTATTAACTTGTTTTAACCCATGTTATACTTATATTATCAGTATCTACACTTTATAAGTTGGGCCTAAATGGGTTAAGTCCAATAAATAAGTTTATAAGTGCTGTAGTCCATTTTTGTTGTATCATTAGTCCAATAACGTTAATTTAGTCCGTTAACGTCCGTATGTCCTATAGTTCGGGTTTTATCGGTTTTTACATATTTTACATGTCTATATATCAGTATATAAGTTTTATAAAGTTTTCATTAGACGGGTCCAACCATCTAAGTTTTATTTAACAAAAACGTTAATTTTACGGCAATAGCCGAAAAAGTCGTAAAAATCATGTTTATAGTTTTTATAACTTATAAAACATAACAAGTTACCATTTTTATAAAATGTCCACTTATTTACCCTTTAACATATTTATATAAATAAAATTCATGAGTTAGTGGGTTTTAACTTTACATTTTATACAATATAATTCTGAGTGCTTATATAATAGTATTATACTTTATTTTCCAAAAATCTGATTTTTATCTTTACTTTCACCAAAATTGCCATATCTTGAGTTCTATATGGAGATAGAAGCTCAAATTTTTATCACATAAACTACATGATATGTGCTACATTTAACTCTTCTATAGCTACTGTTGAATCATCTTCTAAATATTTTCTAAAAATCGTCCAAAACAGTAACTTCAGATTTATACCTTAAACTTGTTTTGATCATATCTCACTCATTACAATGATTCCATTGCATGGCCAACTCTCACATGTGTAAAAGACCCATAGCTTACTGTAAATCCATTCTACTTCATCATTTTATCAGTTTACCATATGGTTCTTTACTGTTTTATACAGCCATCAAATTTAACCAAGATTTTAACCTTGTTTCTTATGGTTTTTCACCTTTTTAATCATGTTTATCAACACCAAATCCCCACATAACATTTTTATCATCATATAATCATCATATACATATACAATAGGAAATAAAATACATGTTTACATAATCAAAATAACAAGAAGTTTAGGAGGAAAATCTTTAAACCACCAAGTTGATGTAGGTTATGATCAAAACATGGATTTTGATGGAGAAACTTGTACATAGCCAAGACCATCTTCAAGACCATCAATCTTCATGATCACCTTGTAGAAAATCAGCCCCAAGACACCATGAATACTCCTCCTTGGTTGTTATAAGTTTCACCAATCTTCATCTTTTTGAATGGAGATTAACATATGTTAATTATAACATATGTTTATGGTTAAATTTTGTATGAATGGTGGTGTATGATGATGATGGTGGGACGGCAATCAAGGGAGGGTGAGAGAGTTTTGAGATGGTTTTGCATGTTGCAAATGGGAAGAAGTAATTTAGCTAGTGGTTTTTGATGTGTGTTAGCTTACAAGGTAAGCTTAGCAAGACACATGTTGTTAGTTTGGTAAAATTTTGACACATCATAAGATGTGTTGGTGAGTTTTGGCCGCCCCATGTATGCTAGTGGGGTGGGACAATGTATTTTGTCCCATCTCACTAGTTTACGGGTATTCCTCGATTCTAGTTTCCTCGATTTGCGTGCCCTCGGGTCGTTTTACGAAAAACGTTTTTATAAATTATGAATCAACGTCACAAAACGAATCCAATAAAAATTGTTTCATCAAAAACGGAGTTCGAAAACGTAAATACGTAATCCTAAGGTTTCCGGTTTAGTCGTAAAGGACGTTAAAATAAAATCGTAAGTCCTAATCTTTTCTCGTAAATTTGTGAGTTTATGAACCAACACAAATTTAAAACTCCAAAATAATATTCATGGATAAATTTATTTTCTGAAATGTCGGACTGTCACCAAAGACGGTGTATGTAAACGTAAGCACGTAACGTAGAATCCTCTGGTTTAAACGTAGTCGATGCTACTTCAAGACGTAAATCCAAATTTCTTCCCAAAAAATAAGTGAGTTCATATTGTAACATTAAAATAATATTTTCAAATAATATTTGAGAATAAAATATCAATCGTAAATTGACGGATTGTCACAGCATTTACCCCTAAACAGGATCTTTGTCCTCAAATATCATCTTACCTTACTACTCGCTTCTTATAGAGTTAAAGCCATGTGGGTATTTCCTCCACATTCGGTCTTTTCTCACAAGTGTAATCCATTATAATACGCGAGTTTCATCAGACATAACTACGGGAATAAGATCAGGCTTAATGTTGACTTACTTTCTCTATCCATGATGTTCACGGGTTTTTGATGAATGCAACTTTTCGCCGATCTAAGCTCTACTAAGAATAATCAGATTCTCACTTGATAGATATTCCATCAAGTTCAATTTACGAAACATAATTCACGCAGTTCTTTGAAGTCCTAGGGTAGATCCAGCTTATATGCCTTTCAATCCCAACTTTTACATCATATCAATGGTCCCATACAACGGGGACTTATATCCCATGATTTGTCAGATCATGAATCCATTTTTCCAAGTTTAAAAATTTTGGCATAACTTCGCTACCCATTTGGCAATTCAAGATCTACATTTCATATTCACATAACCTCTTGCCTACTACCGGCTGTCAGTAATCAAATCCTAATTTCAACAATCATTTCAGATTTCGCGGGTCGGGTATTTTGTAAGGATAGGTTCGCCATCATAGGAACCTTAAACCTAAAAGACATGTCCAACTCACAGTGGGTGTATGTCGGATGTCTTCATCTCAACTTCTGCTTACAGATGCTCTAATATTTAGATCCTAACAAGATTCGATCTCAATCCTAATACGATGATTATCAAGGATAATCTCTCCAAAGGAAAACGATTATACGGTCTATTACCAAAGGTCAATCATTCAAACATAAAACAGCACTTATATTACTTTGTATCGTTACTTTACCTCGTCCCTTCGATTTGGGGTGGTATATAGTACTCTTATCAAGGTTCGTTCTCAATGATTTCTGAGCAAATCTATAGAAATTCGATGCGAAGCGAGGATCTTGATATAGATGTTCGATACAGGCACACTATGTTTACATAACTCTTTTGAATTTATCATTAACGGGAATGATATTAGCAGATTTGGTCAGTCTGTCGACGATGACCCAAATCGAATCAAATTCAGATGATGACCTTTGCAATAGCTAGACGTTTACTAATGTATGAGGCGATGTCTGCCTTCATAATTGCCATCAGTATAACTTCTTCAGACAAAGATACTTTTAGTCATAAATGACATAAATAGAATACTTATACTTACAAATTCCAACATAACTATATCTCACAATCCTCCATATTTAGACAATCACATGTGGTCTTTAAAACATTCAACGCTATCGGCTTCTTAATTCTAATGGTTCACACTAGCCGTGAAACCTTTTTATCATCTATATTATCCTTCTTACAAGCATCGTTTATTTTAAATTGTTCGGCAATTTATTTTGCACCTTCATTATTAAGGAACACGTCCTAACTGGTTCTTTATCTTTTCTACATAATGCGTCGGTATCTATATTCACTTCTCATGATGATATAATTATCATGTCCACAATTCACTCAGATATTCTTTCTATATTATGCGTCAGTAATTACGTTCACCTTTCTTCATATTTTCTATGTTTCAGTTTCGTCTTTACTATTATCTTTATCTGTTTTACTCACTCTGACGTCTAAAGCGTCGATAATTATTACATGTAAATTAACAATAATTATTTAATTTTTATGAAACGTAGACGTAAAAATTTTAAATTTCTTAGTTCGACCAACTATATAAAATGTTCAAAATAAATTTGAATTTAATTAACAAGATTTTTGTTGATTTATCGAAAATAATTAAAATAATTATAAGATCCGAAAATGTTCGAGAAATCTTTGTTTATATTTTGATCAAAATTTTCTTAGTTGAAAAGCAAAAATTGTTGTTTCAAATTTCAAGTTATGGGTTAAATGGTTTTCCTCAATCCTTTTTAAGTTATCTGGAGGTATACACAAACATTTATCCCTAAACAGAAGTTTAGTTAAATGGTTTGTGTATAAGGGAGTAATCCCTTAAAATCCTTTGTTAAAACATTTGTCAAAATATATTTCCATTTCTTTTTGGTAAAATCCAAAGTCTTAAAAGGGCTCTTAATTTTTGAAGAGTCTATATGCATACATCTTACCATTATTAATCCAACGGTCATTTTATGTAAAGGATTAAGTTTTTAAGTCTTATGTTAAATATTTAAGGTACATGTTTTCATTGTTCGGCCAATTCAGGGCATTCTTATTAATAATTATTAACTCATCCTTATTCTTATATACAAACAAATAGTCCTTAATGATCACGAGCATGAATTTTATCAAGTTACAGCCTACACACGTGATTCACCAAATTTATGAATGCTACATGTGTATTAGTTAATCCAAACGTCATCACATGAAACTCATAATGTTCATTACAAGCACCGGATGTAGTGATTGGAATAGATAATCTTCTTCGCGGACGCGAAATTGATGATAACCATGCCGTGGATCAAATTTCTAAAATATACGCTAGAACCTTGTAAATGATCGAACAAATCTTCCATTTCGAGTTATGGATATCGTTTTCGATTGTCAATTTACTCAGTCACAGTAATCTATAAATATAAGGAATGATAACACCATAGCTCTTCAGGATGACAGGCTTGGTGTAATAAAATCTTTCTCCGACAACTTTCTCAGTTGTACGGTAATTCCTTAAATTCAGATGGTGCTGACGTACAGTGCACAAGCCATAGGTGTAGCACCAGAAATATAATCAATACCAATTTCAACTTGCCTTAATGGCAAAAGTCTAGGAAATTTACCAATAAATATCTCCTAAATTTTTAGATAACGGTAACATCTTTTAGATAAATACATATTAGGTTCTTCTATATTATAATATCTATGACTAATTCACAACCATTCACGTTATAATTTCAAGTCTAAATGCAGGATAAAATCATCCATCAAGAATTATTTAGATCACCTTTGATAATCAACATCTTATCATTTAGGGAATTCTACTCGAGTTCCCATCAATTAAGACAATGTCGTCATGTCATAATCAATCAATTCATTCTACCGGTATTATCAACTTTTCAGTTTCATTGCCGCCGATAAGATGTGAACTTCTCAAAAGACTAATAATAATTCATAATCCTTCGTAAATTCAAGGATATATGGAGAACAACTACCATTAAAAGAGTAAGGTCAACGCATAATCTATGCGAGAGAATTTCAAATCAGATACAAACGAAAACATTTAACGAATATGAATATATCCCATGTTTTCATAATGTGAGTACGCATTCGAAAGCTCCTCGGATCGTTACCCAGGTCATTCAAATGAAATCAAATCAAAAGAAATGATAGGAACGTCGATACATCCAGTCGGGTATCAACACTCGGTAATCAAATACTTTTCCTAAGAATCTCACTACGGGAGAATTGGACAAGAAAGAATTGTCAATTGTCAAATAGGACAATTTCCACAGATGAGTAAATTCGACTCAGAAGAATAGATGCTACAGGCACATATGTAGGTGTCCTTAACATTATGTCCTTATTTTTCACTTCTTGCAGATCTCATAAATTTTAATCTTTCACAATCTTCAAAGAAAATGTAGTATTTATTCATTAGTTTTAGGGTGACTACTAATCAGCCTTGCATGGTCCATTCCAAATTGTATGTAGGCGCGCAACTATATACAATTTCAAGATTAACGATGCAATACTCAGTTCGTCAAAATTTTATCATCATAAAAAACATTTTCATGCTTAATTCTTAAATAAGAATCAAAAATAAATTTTCAAAGATTTTCTTTGTCATGAAAACAATTAAGTTTCTAAAGCGTTTCATAAACAACTTCATTTCGATAACAATCACTTATAAATCTCACTTTGAATAATCCTTATATTGATGAAAATTAAATTTTCTCAAAGGATACCGTTTTAACTTTTATAAAAACAATGAGTGATCTGCAAAAGAGTGATGAAAGCTTGTTTACCAAGAATTAACTACGATATATCAGGAAATGAGCTTAGCCAAATAATCATGAGGTTCATGACCTTGATGGCACTCAACAAGAATAATCCACAACGTAACTTAATTCAAGATGAGTACTTGTTCAATGGTTGCATCCCTAATGCGAACATTAGGATGAAGCAATAAGAGATAGATAACATCGATACATGTAGAATTTAGCAATCAAAGGTAGTCTTTTTCATTAATCACAAACAAGTCAAATTGTACCGTAACACATTGCGTGTCACTATGTCATACAATTCTTAGAACTCATCCTACCAACTGATATCTCAGTTAACTTAGGGATTTTTAAAAGATACCACAATGAATACTAATCTACAAGAGTCATTAGGTGTTCCACATGTCCCGAAAGATCCATCGGTCCCAATTAAGAAGAAGATTTCTTCAATTTATTTCTTGGACACTGGGCATCCTCGTCAGTGGACAATGGCATAGGAACAACCCTTAACACGAATCAACAATCAATTAAAACCTTATAATTCAATCACAAAACTTAACGACTTCTATTTATAATCTCATATTCCATATAGGTTAAATTTTACTTTATTCAAATTTCAACCACTTTTATACTCAATTCGATATCCTACCTTATATTCCAATACTTTCAATCTTATTCTTAGGCCTTAATAGGCAATAAAAGCTTGATATGATCAACACTTAATTTCCAATCCTATAGCTCTTACAACGACAATTATCAAATGAGTCACTAGTATGAAATGACTTGATCATTCAACTAGACTTCTCGGAAAGGTACTAGTGGCATGAGGCTTTTTGGGTAATGGTTCCAATGACAGCCTCAAGTGCAACATTCACCCTTTCGATTTCAATTTAAGAATTGCATGACAACGAATCATATGACATCTTTCTAGGTGGAAACGTTTTGTCAAACTCCACTCTATAAGGAAAGATCGTCATGACATCGATATCGGATTTAATCTCGCCAATTCTTTTTCAATATCACGATCAACTAATATCTACACTTCTACGAATATCAACCATTTGTTGGGATTATAAATATCCACAACTTGGTTTAGATCTAGGATAGCTGGAATTCCTACGAGAATAGCTTCGATTAATTTACTAGGGGAGTTAGGGTTACTTGTGACAATCTACGTCGTATAAATACCTTGTATAAAAATCAAAATAATCATCAAACAATCATGTAATAAAATTACATCATATGTATATATATATATAATCCAAGTTATATGTATATACTAAAATAACACTTCTCAGTCTTGGCCTTGTCGGTAACTCGGGAATTCTTCGGCACCGTTATAGTCAAAAGATTTTTAAACATTTTTTTTTTTTTTTGAAAAATGTTTTTAGTTAAAAATATTTTGAAATGTTTTATTCAAAACCTTGGTTTTAAAAATCTTTCGTTCTCTATAACGAGAGCTCTGGTACCAAACTGTAACACCCCCAAATTTATACAACTCAGTACAGCGGAAGACTAGTTGGTGTTACGGGATAGCACATTACTCACATCATAGACAACGCATAAAAATCGCGTCGTTTAATAATAAATCATTTCCATTCATAAATATCAAAGTTACATTGGTCCCAAGTCATATTAATTCATACAAAGTTTTACAAAGTATTTGAATGGAAAATATTGTTTAAGTGCGGGTCATGAATTCTTGTCGTCTTCCCGAGAACTACCTTCAAGTACCTGAGATAAAACATGTTAAAAGAAAAGGTCAGCGATAACGCCGAGTGAATTCATAGAGTTTAATAAAATCCATCAATATAATATCAGTATAAAATTATTACTGAAAATCATCTTGTACAAATTATTTTAATAGGCCATAAAATAGCCAAAGTCATTTTATACAAATCTTTATCGAAAATCATAATATAGGCATTTGCCTTAAAAATCATTATACGAATCATTGTCGTTAAAAACACCATACAATACGTTTTGCAACGTTGTATAGATTTTTTAAAACGGTTATATGAATATGGTTATAAAAACCAAAATACAAACATAATATCAATAGTATGACCCAGTATTGCTAGTCAGGCAATACATCGTAATTCTGAGCGTCTAGTAGTATTTCGTTAGTTTTTGGATTATTATAAGCCGCATGACATTGTTACCTTACTAAACCAACAACGGGTAGCTAACCCGATACCAATTTTGCCCATCTAAAGTAGCGTGTCGTCACAAAGGTCACGCTATGGAAATCTTCTCATACATAAATTCGCTTACCAATCAATGTGGCACGACGGGGATCAACCGTCAAGGCGCGAACTGGGGTGATCGTCCCCAAATAGTACTATTAAATGCATAAGCGTCTACCAACTCCCGGTAGTTCACAATTCATGCTAATGGGATTTTTAGTGACATAACCTAACTTTAATAATCCATTTTAATTCATCTATCGGGTCCATTAATCATTTATCGGGTCATACAATCGGGTCATTCAATCATTCGGGTCCAAAATCAATAAACAAACAATCGGGACAAATGGTGTCCTGTTTTATAAAACTAACATGTTATCTCCCTCGCGGGTTTATAAAACATTTATAAAAACATTTAAAAGAGTGCGAGGCTATGAACTCACGTTGATATGGGAAAGCGGGTTATCGGCAACTCGGACGTACGGTACGTGCTTCAATCACGGAAACCTAGACAAATAATACTCGGTCTTAGACGTTTGTCCAATGACTTTATAAAAATAACAATTATGTATACATATGATGATTATATATATATATATGATGATCAAGTGGGTTTACATATTCTCGTTTACTCATTTTAGTGTTATATGTCGATAACGTTTATACCAGTTTAATAGTTTTACCTATTTACGTGTTTTAGGTCCAATAAGCCTATTAGAAGTTTATTAACTTGTTTTAACCCATGTTATATTTATATTATCAGTATCTACACTTTATAAGTTGGGCCTAAATGGGTTAAGTCCAATAAATAATTTTATAAGTGTTGTAGTCCATTTTTGTTGTATCATTAGTCCAATAACGTTAATTTAGTCCGTTAACGTCCGTATGTCCTATAGTTCGGGTTTTATCGGTTTTTACTTATTTTACATGTCTATATATCAGTATATAAGTTTTATAAAGTTTTCATTAGACGGGTCCAACCATCTAAGTTTTATTTAACAAAAACGTTAATTTTACGGCAATAGCCGAAAAAGTCGTAAAAATCATGTTTATAGTTTTTATAACTTATAAAACATAACAAGTTACCATTTTTATAAAATGTCCACTTATTTACCCTTTAAAATATTTATATAAATAAAATTCATGAGTTAGTGGGTTTTAACTTTACATTTTATACAATATAATTTTGAGTGCTTATATAATAGTATTATACTTTATTTTCCAAAAATCTGATTTTTATCTTTACTTTCACCAAAATTGCCATATCTTGAGTTATATATGGAGATAGAAGCTCAAATTTTTATCACATAAACTACATGATATGTGCTACATTTAACTCTACTATAGCTACTGTTGAATCATCTTCTAAATAGTTTCTAAAAATCGTCCAAAACAGTAACTTCAGATTTATACCTTAAACTTGTTTTGATCATATCTCACTCATTACAATGATTCCATTGCATGGCCAACTCTCACATGTATACAAGACCCATAGCTTACTGTAAATCCATTCTACTTCATCATTTTATCAGTTTACCATATGGTTCTTTACTGTTTTATACAGCCATCAAATTTAACCAAGATTTTAACCTTGTTTCTTATGGTTTTTCACCTTTTTAATCATGTTTATCAACACCAAATCCCCACATAACATTTTTATCATCATATAATCATCATATAAATATACAATAGGAAATAAAATACATGTTTACATAATCAAAATAACAAGAAGTTGAGGAGGACAATCTTTATACCACCAAGTTGATGTAGGTTATGATCAAAACATGGATTTTGATGGAGAAACTTGTGCATACCCAAGACCATCTTCAAGACCATCAATCTTCATGATCACCTTGTAGAAAATCAGCCCCAAGACACCATGAATACTACTCCTTGGTTGTTATAAGTTGCACCAATCTTCATCTTTTTGAATGGAGATTAACATATGTTAATTATAACATATGTTTATGGTTAAATTTTGTATGAATGGTGGTGTTTGATGATGATGGTGGGACGGCAATCAAGGGAGGGTGAGAGAGTTTTGAGATGGTTTTGCATGTTGCAAATGGGAAGAAGTAATTTAGCTAGTGGTTTTTGATGTGTATTAGCTTACAAGGTAAGCTTAGCAAGACACATGTTGTTAGTTTTGTAAATTTTTGACACATCATAAGATGTGTTGGTGAGTTTTGGCCGCCCCATGTATGCTAGTGGGGTGGGACAATATATTTTGTCCCATCTCACTAGTTTACGGGTATTCCTCGATTCTAGTTTCCTCGATTTGCGTGCCCTCGGGTCGTTTTACGAAAAACGTTTTTATAAATTATGAATCAACGTCACAAAACGAATCCAATAAAAATTGTTTCATCAAAAACGGAGTTCGAAAACGTAAATACGTAATCCTAAGGTTTCCGGTTTAGTCGTAAAGGACGTTAAAATAAAATCGTAAGTCCTAATCTTTTCTCGTAAATTTGTAAGTTTATGAACCAACACAAATTTAAAACTCCAAAATAATATTCATGGATAAATTTATTTTCTGAAATGTCGGACTGTCACCAAAGACGGTGTATGTAAACGTAAGCACGTAACGTAGAATCCTCCGGTTTAAACGTAATCGATGCTACTTCAAGACGTAAATCCAAATTTCTTCCCAAAAAATAAGTGAGTTCATATTGTAACATTAAAATAATATTTTCAAATAATATTTGAGAATAAAATATCAATCGTAAATTGACGGATTGTCACATTGCATCCAAAAGATATTCGGTTGAGAGGCGAGAATCCGAACCGTAATCCCATCGTCCAAAGATATTGAGCTTGTGTCATCCTAGTGAAGTCTTCAATCACCATAGGTTAACCACCTCCATGTCTTCGAGATCCCATAATTCATTACTTGCAAGATGTTCAATGAATGCAATTTAAGTGAGTGAACGATCGCAAATGTAATGAGTTGAACTCTTGAAAATGCTCCCCCTTGATATGAGCTCCCCCTTGCTTGAGGCACCAACAAAGCAAGAATAGTGACGAGATACAAAAATGGGTTAGAAGTATCCTACAAAACAAGGTTAGTAGACAAGAGCATATATAAAAAGAGCATATATTGTTTAATATCTTGGCAAAAATACCAAACTAAAGACAGTATGACATGGACAATAAAAACAATTCCACATAGTCGAAAAGAGAGAAAGAAGGACTATGATGAAAAGAAAAAAGAGGATGATAAACAAGTCGTTTGCACAAACAATGACAAGCATTGAAGAATGAAGTGTGCACGCGATGCTATAAATCCAAAAACAAGTCAAAGGAGAGGATCTTGACAAGATCAATTCACAATTGTTGGAATAGAGGTAGAGAAGAAACATCCATACTAATTGTAATGATAATATGTCAAAGGAATAAAAGCTTAGAATTTATGGAATCACCCAAGAAAATTCAAGATTTAACCAAAATCCTCTCAAAAGGTTAAAAACTTAGAATTGTTGGAATCACCCAATCCAATGTAAATTTTAACCGCAATCAACTCTCAAAAATAGGAACAAAAATATCTCAACCTAGAGACATATTTGACAAAAAAAATAAAGGAAAAGCAAAAGCGGATAAATCGACGCTTAAAAAAAATCGGGATATAGGACATTATAGGCAAAAACGCGTATGAATGTCGACACCAAATGGTGTTTAGCATATGATAAACTACATGCTCAAAGTTTTGTAGCCTTCTCAATCATTATGGATGTTCAAAGAAAAATTACATGATGAGGAAAGGGTAAGGCTCGACTCAACTTAGTTTAGAAAGACTAGAAGAAAGAGAATCGACTAAGAAGATCATGATTAAAATGAATTGAGAGAGACTCAACAAAGAAGTTAAGGATAACTTCACAAATTGATTCATAAATACTATACCTTAGAAGGTGATAGTGAAATCTCGAAAGAAAATGAGAAAAGAAACTCAAAAGAAGCTCAAGAAGACATGAAAGAGTTAGTACAAAATCTAACACATAATCAAGTAAGCACATAGGATAATTCATGCAATGCCTAATGAAGTCTACAATAAACCAATGTAGAGAAGGTGCGCAATTAACACATATGGCATGCAAGAAACATGATTACTTAAAAAGAGAAGACTAAGTAGAACATGTTGGCACGTAGCATTTAAGGACATGCATGAGTTAGACACATCTAAGAGATATTATATCGGAATTGCTTGACAAAGACAAAACCTTTATAATAAGCATGCATTCATTAACTAATCAATTAAGCAAATAGCATATGGATAAGCAAGAAGATATATAAGCAAGTCATCTATCTAGATATCACAAATCAAGCTACATGTAATGTAAATCTCCAAGAAGATTCCTAATTCTTATTAGTTTAAGAAAAGGACTCAAAATAAGAGAAAAGAAAAAACATAATAACAACAAGATCCAAGACTCAAAGAAAAATCATGTTGAAAAACATGAAAGAAAATACAAGAGAATAAAGATCATACAAAGATGTATATAAAAAAAGCCTAAAACTTAAGCATAATTTTAATCTTAGTTACACTAGAATCCTAAGATTTGCTTAAATTAGATGTCTTAGCAATAAGCAATCCACATGCTTAAATGAAAGACAAGGGTGGTGGCGGAATTTGGTGGGGTGAAAGGTGAAGTCACCAAGGGTTCAACAAAGCGATTCACAATGGGAATGCTTTGGATGGGTTGAGGTTGGGTAGTCACATCCAAGAGAGTACTTGGAGTGAAGGGTGATGTTAGCTCATTCATTCTAGATTTGAATGAAGAGGGGGTAGAACCATGAGAATGGTTGGTACCATGGGTTGAGGTAGTCTTGCATGGAGCAAGAGGTGGTGAGGGTGATGAAGAGATGAGAATTGGAACAATCTCATTCTTGGGTGTGTGAAAGGGGGAAGAGTTAAGTTTGGGTAACTTAATCTTAATTTTGAGGTACCTCTTTGAAGAGGAGGTTTTGGATGAATTGGAGATTCTTGTAGAAACTATGGTAGTAATGGGTGGTTTAAGGGGTAAAGATGAATGGTTTGAGGTGTGAAGAACATGGCTAACAAGGAGGGTTTAAAAGGGTGAGGGGATGATCCAAACTAGTAAAGGGTTAAAAAGGGAAAGCCCAAGATATTTTGGGAGTGTTCAAAGGTTTGAAACAAGGATTACAAAGGGTGTTGGAACAATTGGGAAGTTTCAGGAAACCCGCATAAGGAAGCACTGTACGCGGTTCCTTATCTATACCGGCGGTTCCTTATCAATAAGGATCCGCGGCCTATATATGGAACGGCCTACAGAGGCAGTGTTTTGGTGGTAAGGGAAGATTTTCCAATTCAGCAAATCCTAATGTTCTAGTCTAACTTATCATAAAGTCATGCTTAAGAGCAATAAAAACTAGAACACACACAAAGGAAAGACACATAGGTTCAATTAGCACGTAAGAAGAAAGCTAAGAAAAACCTAATGGCTACAAAAGAAAAAGACTCCTAATGACATACAAAGTTCATCAAAGTAAACTATCATTAGTCATATATAGGAAGAGCCATTTAATCATATTAGAGAATGAGTATGAGACTATCACTAGAGGTGCTCAATTAAGGCTAAACACGACCGTTTTTACGAGTTATACACCAACTCAACTTCCCACATGGAAGTAATTCAACCGTTAGGTCAAATTAAGATCCTAGTGCATAAATTCTCTAGTAGTCATTCTCAAGTTAGACAAAATGAAATTCCAACATTTGCCTAATAAAGTTTAGCAAGGATGAAACTTGCATAGCGACACAATGCATGACCTAATGAGGGTTAAGAATGCACCATTGCATATCTTGTCAAACAAGTCTAGTTAAGGTTATTTACCTTAATAGAACTTGAGGCCAATAACTTTGAAGTGTATAAACAATGTTTACACAAACCAAAGGAACACTCTTGATTGGTCTTTCAGAAATGACACATTTATAAATTGCATAGCAATGTAAATTACTTGAGTATTTCGGATGAAACTTCCAAGTTATCAAACCGACTCTATTGTGCATTATAAGTAATTATTAAACAAAATATGCCTAACAATTTGAACGAAATAGATTCAATATAACACCATCAACACAAGTGTGAGTTCTGATCCGATGTATATTATTAATAAACCACATTCATGTCTACACCAAAAAAAATGTCAATTAGATTCGACAATGATACCAATCATAGTTTGAATAATGCATTGATATTTAATCGAAATCTTTCTTGATTCCCACAAACACTCTTTTAAGAGAAAATAGCTAAGATTTTCAAAGGGTTTTCATGTTTCATAGTGATACATTTATCTACTTGAACTAATAACACAATGATCGAGTAAGACGACCCAAATCAATAGATTTGATAAGCTCCCAAAGCTTTCAAACCTAAGAGTGTTAATAAACATAACGAGGTGTACATGATGTTTATATAACATATATAAACCTATAGATGTTGATCCTATATGCAATGCACAAATAATGTTGCAACCAAAATGCAAGAAATCTAGCATACATCCTAATTAGGAAGAACTAGATACTAACAAATACCAAGCAAGGCACAAGAGACTAGACATATAAGCAATACTACTAAAAATAGCAATGAACACTTAATAATGTCTACATATAATAATAACACACAAAGAAACACACACAAACAATTAGCTTAACACTTAAAAGCATTCGTCCATGTTTTGAGTGTTAGATATACCAACGTATACATAGCTTGATCTTATTTGAAAATAGTTTTCAACACATTTCAAATTTAGTTAAGTTCAACACTTTATAAATATATCAATTTACAAAGATATATCAACAAGAGATGTACAAGTTAATATAAAAGAGTAAAACACAAGTTTTACGACAAACCGAGACTCAATACTTTGGACAAAGTATAGAACTTATAAAACATTTAAATTTTAAAGTTTGAATAAAGGTTTGGAAGCATTTTTAATTGAAAGAAGACTCAGTTACGTTCGAAACATCGGGTTGCACGACTTCTACGGACTTACGGATGATTTTATATGATTTTTCAAAGTTTGCAAAAATCTGAGTCAGACTGGCCGCGGTTCCTTATTCATAAGGAACCTCGGGGAAGAGATGAAGAACCGCGTCCAGAGGGCAAAAAAGGGGTTTTTGGCCAAAATCATTTGGTAACTTTTTGGAAGGACTTAGGACTCTAAAAAATCATTTTAGACACATAGAACTTGTATTTTAGAGTTAATTATGACACAAAAGATTTTTATACTTCCAAACATGAAAAGATTTAGTTCAAGCTATTATACAAAGTTTATTTACCACCAAAACTTGTACGAATGAAACAACAAAACACATTTCATAAGTAATCACTCTTAATAAATAATTTGATACAAAGATCGTCTCTATTTTTAAAAACCGTTTTCATTTTAAAAACCATTTGTTTTGAAAAAGAGAGCAAAGATCGATCCAAGCTTTAAAGTACAATATACTTCAAAGATCTTGAATAACCTCGCTCTGATACCAATTGTAGAAACTAGAAGGGGGGTTGAATAGTTTCTAGTTAGTTTTTCAAAACATTTCGGCTTAATCCACTGTGCGCGGTTCCTTATGTGTACCCGCGGTTCTTTATCAATAAAGAAACGCCGGTCCATTTAGGGAACCGCCGACAGTGAACTTAACCTTTTGTTGCATGTTAAACTTTGACAATCCTTTGTATCAAATTCTCGATCAAGCTTGACTAGATATGAGATGTGTTTGATTGAAAGATAAATACTACAAGTAAGTAAACACACAAACACATCAAATCAAGAGTACATCAAGCAATAGTCTAAACACTAAGCACACACGTACTAAGCATAAGCTTTTCCGCAACTAGGATGTTTAGACTAAGTGATGTACACTTGACCATAATCTAAACACGAAGCACACACGTACTAAGCCTTAGCTTTTCCGCAACTTAGATGTTTAGATTATGAGATGCACACAACACACAACATATAAATACATCTATAATAGTAAAGACATAAATGTAAAGGAAAGTACCGACACGATGATTTATAGTGGTTCGGTCACGAAGCTCCTCTTCGCCCTACTCCACTCCTCGAGTACACCTTACTCGAGAGTTACTTCACTAGTCAACAAAACTCCTTTCAATGCGGAGAAAACCATACACGTCGCTTACACATTTCCGACACTAAGCTAAATGTCGAGTCCAAATCTTAGGTAGGACCAATCTACACAATGTTTCCCACTTCACCATCTAACGACACAAGGCTAGATGTCGAGTTCTAATCGAAAGCTAGAACCAATCTTCACGACTCTTCACTTTGAAGCTAAGTGAGAACTTCACACAACACAACTACTAATCACTTTCAAGTTTAGTGAGAACTCACAAGACACAACCACATCACTTTATAGTTTAGTGAAACTACCTAGACACAACCACATCACTTTAGAGTTTAGTGAGAACTACCAAGACACAACCTAATCTACCCACTAGTTATGTTTTATGGCCCAACATAACAAACCTTGTGTTTTATGGCCTAAACACATAAACCATATAGATCTAAGCACACAACACTTAGATCTATAACTCTAACACTATATCCGAGTACTAACAAGACTTAGATCTATACAACTAACACCTAATCCAAGGATACCCATCACTTGGATATTCTACCCTTACAAACACATCCAAGTGTACCCATAACTTGGATCTTCTACATATACAAAATAGGAAGACAATAATCATGACTTGATCTAGAGAGATCTTCATCATGTTATGACTCAAGACACTAACACTTCACAAGGGTGAAAGTGTTCTTCTCATTTCTCTTGATGAGGCAAATGAGGAATGGGATATTGGAAGGTTTTTGTGTGTTTTTGTGCAAGTAAAATGGAAGAGAATAGTCTTCTATTTATAGCCAACTCTTGCCTTGGAGAGCACCTTTTTACCCAATGGATAAAAGAGTGGACTACCCATTGGATAAAAGAGTGGACTACCCATTGGATAAAAGGATGCACCTTTTATTCTTGGAGCCCAAATTCAAAATTCGAATTTTGAATTTATTAGTTTCCCTCCATCTTCTAGAAGCTTCCAGAAATCTTGAGTAAGCCTAAACCGGCTTGACTGCCCGCGGTATCTTCCTGTGGTTCGATATCACTAAGGAACCGCGTGTTCTATAAGAGAACCGCGCGTCCTTCTTGTCTTTCATGACGAATGTAATCTTCAAGGTGTCAAGAGAAGTATACATAAGTATGCTTGAGTGATTACGAGTACCTTACACATTTTACATTATGCATTGCGAGTTATACGTTTGTCATCACCAAAACATGAAGGGATCATCTTAATTAAACATCGTAATGTTTGCACTAACAATCTCCCCCTTTTTGATGATGACAAACAAGTAAACCGTAACGCATAGTAAAATGTGAAATGTACTCGTTTACACTTCCTTCTCCCCCTTTTGTCGAATCAAAAAGGTAGTCGTCATTTGAGGAAGAGGAGAATCCATATCATTTGAGGAAGATCACGCATCCAAAGGTAGTCGTCGTTTGTAGAAGAGAAGAATCAACTTTGAGATAGCTTGCATCCAAAAGATATTCGGTTGAGAGGCGAGAATCCGAACCGTAATCCCATCATCCAAAGATATTGAGCTTGTGTCATCCTAGTGAAGTCTTAAATCACCATAGGTTAACCACCTCCATGTCTTCGAGATCCCATAATTCATTACTTGCAAGATGTTCAATGAATGCAATTTAAGTGAGTGAACGATCGCAAATGTAATGAGTTGAACTCTTGAAAATGCTCCCCCTTGATATGAGCTCCCCCTTGCTTGAGGCACCAACAAAGCAAGAATAGTGACGAGCTACAAAAATGGGTTAGAAGTATCCTACAAAACAAGGTTAGTAGACAAGAGCATATATAAAAAGAGCATATATTGTCGAGAGGACATACTCCGCTTTAATATCTTGGCAAAAATACCAAACTAAAGAGAGTATGACATGGACAAAAAAAAATTCCACATAGTCGAAAAGAGAGAAAGAAGGACTATAATGAAAAGAAAAAAGAGGATGATAAACAAGTCGTTTGCACAAACAATGACAAGCATTAAAGAAAGAAGTGTGCACCGATGCTATCAATCTAAAAACAAGTCAAAGGAGAGGATCTTGACAAGATCAATTCACAATTGTTGGAATAGAGGTAGAGAAGAAACATCCATACTAATTGTAATGATAATATGTCAAAGGACTAAAAGCTTAGAATTTATGGAATCACCCAAGAAAATTCAAGATTCAACCAAACTCCTCTCAAAATGTTAAAAACTTAGAATTGTTGGAATCACCCAATCCAATGTAAATTTTAACCGCAATCAACTCTCAAAAATAGGAACAAAAATATCTCAACCTAGAGACATATTTGACAAAAAAATAAAGGAAAACCAAAAGCGGATAAATCGACGCTTAAAAAAAAATCGAGATTATAGGAAAAAACGCGTATGAATGTCGACACCAAATGGTGTTTAGCATATGATAAACTACATGCTCAAAGTTTCGTAGCTCTTCTCAATCATTATGGATGTTCAAAGAACAATTACATGATGAGGAAAGGGTAAGGCTCGACTCAACTTAGTTTAGAAAGACTAGAAGAAAGAGAATCGACTAAGAAGAGCATGATTAAAATAAATTGAGAGAGACTCAACAAAGAAGTTAAGGATAACTTCACAAACTGATTCATGAATACTATACCTTAGAATGTGATAGTGAAATCTCGAAAGAAAATGAGAAAAGAAACTCAAAAGAAGCTCACGAAGACATGAAAGAGTTAGTACAAAATCTAACACATAATCAAGTAAGCACATAGGATAATTCATGCAATGCCTAATGAAGTCTACAATAAACCAATGTAGAGAAGGTGCGCAATTAACACATATGGCATGCAAGAAACATGATTACTTAAAAAGAGAAGACTAAGTAGAACATGTTGGCACGTAGCATTTAAGGACATGCATGAGTTAGACACATCTAAGAGATATTATATCGGAATTGCTTGACAAAGACAAAACCTTAATAATAAGCATGCATTCATTAAGTAATCAATTAAGCAAATAGCATATGGATAAGCAAGAAGATATAAGCAAGTCATCTATCTAGATATCACAAATCAAGCTACATGTAATGTAAATCTCCAAGAAGATTCCTAATTCTTATTAGTTTAAGAAAAGGACTCAAAATAAGAGAAAAGAAAAAACATAATAACAACAAGATCCAAGACTCAAAGAAAAATCATGTTGAAAAACATGAAAGGAAATACAAGAGAATAAAGATCATACAAAGATGTATATAAAAAAAGCCTAAAACTTAAGCATAATCTTAATCTTAGTTATACTAGAATCCTAAGATTTGCTTAAATTAGATGTCTTAGCAATAAGCAATCCACATGCTTAAATGAAAGACAAGGGTGGTGGCAGAATTTGGTGGGGTAAAAGGTGAAGTCACCAAGGGTTCAACAAAGCGATTCACAATGGGAATGCTTTGGATGGGTTGAGGTTGGGTAGTCACATCCAAGAGAGTACTTGGAGTGAAGGGTGAGGTTAGCTCATTGATTCTAGATTGGAATGAAAAGGAGGTAGAACCATGAGAATGGTTGGTACCATGGGTTGAGGTAGTCTTGCATGGAGCAAGAGGTGGTGAGGGTGATGAAGAAATGAGAATTAGAACAATCTCATTCTTGGGTGTGTGAAAGGGTGAAGAGTTAAGTTTGGGTAACTTAATCTTAATTTTGAGGTGCCTCTTTGAAGAGGAGGTTTTGGATGAATTGGAGGTTCTTGTAGAAACTATGGTAGTAATGGGTGGTTTAAGGGGTAAGGATGAATAGTTTGAGGTGTGAAGAACATGGCTAACAAGGAGGGTTTAAAAGGGTGAGGGGGTGATCCAAACTAGTAAAGGGTTAAAAAGGGAAAGCCCAAGATATTTTGGGAGTGTTCAAAGGTTTGAAACAAGGATTCCAAAGGGTGTTGGAACAATTGGGAAGTTTCAGGAAACCCACATAAGGAAGCACTGTACGCGGTTCCTTATCTATACCGGTGGTTCCTTATCAATAAGGATCTGCGGCCTATATATGGAACCGCCTACAGAGGCAGTGTTTTGGTGGTAAGGGAAGATTTTCCAATTCACCAAATCCTAATGTTCTAGTCTAACTTATCATAAAGTCATGCTTAAGAGCAATAAAAACTAGAACACACACAAAGGAAAGACACATAGGTTCAATTAGCACGTAAGAAGAAAGCTAAGAAAAACCTAATGGCTACAAAAGAAAAAGACTCCTAATGACATACAAAGTTCATCAAAGTAAACTATCATTAGTCATATATAGGAAGAGCTATTTAATCATTTTAGAGAATGAGTATGAGACTATCACTAGAGGTGCTCAATTAAGGCTAAATACGACCGTTTTTACGAGTTATACACCAACTCAACTTCCCACATGGAAGTAATTCAACCGTTAGGTCAAATTAAGATCCTAGTGCATAAATTCTCTAGTAGTCATTCTCAAGTTAGACAAAATGAAATTCCAACATTTGCCTAGTAAAGTTTATCAAGGATGAAACTTGCATGGCGACACAATGCATGACCTAATGAGGGTTAAGAATGCACCATTGCATATCTTGTCAAACAAGTCTAGTTAAGGTTATTTACCTTAATAGAACTTGAGGCCAATAACTTTAAAGTGTATAAACAAAGTTTACACAAACCAAAGGAACACTCTTGATTGGTCTTTCGGAAATGACACATTTATAAATTGCATAGCAATGTAAATTACTTGAGTATTTCGGATGAAACATCCAAGTTATCAAACCGACTCTATTGTGCATTATAAGTAATTATTAAACAAAATATGCCTAACAATTTGAACGAAATACATTCAATATAACACCATCAACACAAGTGTGAGTTATGATCCGATGTATATTATTAATAAACCACATTCATGTCTACACCAAAAAAAACATGTCAATTAGATTCGACAATGATACCAATCATAGTTTGAATAATGCATTGATATTTAATCGAAATCTTTCTTGATTTATAGGTGTGTAAACACCCATCCTTTTACCACTTAATTCTGGCTAAAACAAGACCAAAACGCGTATTTAATATCATTTGTTTGGAATTATGCGTGGTTTTTGTGTTTATTGTGTTTTCAGAGCCAACCGGATGAATATTGGAGAAAACGTGGGATTGCACGGGCTTTATCGAAGAAAAAGACTCAAGATGAAGTCTATTGTCCAAGAGATGCAAAAGATTTGAAGTCACTGGGCCTATTCGAAGATTTATCGAAGAAAAGGACCAAAGATGGAAGATTTATATAAGTCGAAGAAACTCAAGTCTATTAAACGAAGAAATTAAAAGACGAGTTGAATTTAATCGACGACAAATCCCGAATCAGAATCGAAAACGTTAACTTTTCTGAAAAGACGAGAAGACAAGAAGAACGGGAGAAAGCCCACTGACCAACCAAAAGACAAGCCTATATAAAGGGTTCCCCTCACACACTTTGCATTTAGTTTTTAGTTTTTTTTCTCATCTCCTTCTTTTTCTCCTTTCTGTTTCGTAGCATCACCTACACCACTAGGGTGTTTGGTGATTTTAATCTTTGTTCTTCAAATATTATAATTTTAATCTTTGTTTTGTGATTGTTAAAACATTAATCATCAATACAAGTTCTTGTTTAATCTTTCCATTTCATCTTGTTCATCATCATCTTTTATTTCAAGTTCTTAATTTCTTATTTGATTGATTTGATCTTTAAAAGTTGTTGGGTTTTGTGTTTTTATTGATGGGATTTGTAGTTATTGGTTAGTATATCATTTGTGTTTAGCTTTATTTAAGTTTTGGTGAAAAACTTGGTGATTTTTAGCTTAAAATAGATTTCCCTGTTCTTCAGGTATTGTTACTGTTCTTGAATGTTCCCAGGTTCCGGATGAACAAAACTTCCGGATGAACACAAATGTTCCGAATGAACACAAAAAGTTCCGCATGAAGCACTTTAGTTAAAACTTCCGAATGAACAAAACTTTCGAACGAACTGAAAGTTCCGGATGAACCCAATCTTCCGAATGAACTGAAGTTCCGGATGAACCCAATCTTCCGAATGAACAAAAGTTCCGGATGAATGTTATTTTCAAAAACTTCCGAATGATGTTTGTTTTTGAAGTTCCGAATCAATTTAAGTTTAAATGTTCCGAATGAGTTTTATACCCAAATGTGACACCCTAGAACCAAGGTCATTAACGTTACCCTAAATTACGCTAATTTTTGAAATTTTTAATAGATTTTAATTTCTATATTTATAAGTATTTTGGTTAAAGCCGATGTTCGAGGTTATAATTTTTACGATTGACGATTCAAGAAGGACGATGACGATTACGATCCCGATGGATGCCCAATTTTATATAATTATTGACGATTTATCGATAATGTAATTTTTCGAGAATTTTATTTACGGTTCGTGTTAAGTTGAGTCGGGTGAGTTTTATAGCCTTCCGAGTACATTTAAAGTATCCCAAAAATATTTTGGAGTGTTCGGGAAGATTTCCGACTCCCGTAAAATTTTCAAAATTGACTAATGAGTCGAACCCGCAAAGTTTTGAGGACGTTTTTAACTTAAGGCCAAAAGAAACCTTTATTTACCATTTGGTCCCTCCCAATACACCAAAAAGCCCCAAAATGACACAAACACAAACACATAGTTACATTTCACCAAAAACAATCAACTCTCTCCCTCTCTTGCTCCCATAGCCGACGGCTAACCCCCAAACCACCAAGAACACCATCAAAAAAAAATTTTCACTTGATTTTCATTAAAATTAAGGTTAGACCACATCTAATCTTGTCATTCCCTACATTTCTATGTACTTAAATCCCACATGCATTCAAGTAAATTTTCCAAAATTTTTCAAGATGATCCAAATTCGTTTTTGAGGCTAATTGTTGTAATGCATGTTGAATTCATGTGTTATGGAAGCATAATCACCAAGAAAACCCACCAAAATCAATTTGTTTGTGGTGATTGGGTCACCCAAACCCCACGGCACAAGGGGTGTTTGGGGAGCCATGGTGGTTGATGGATTTTGAGCTTTTCCTTGTGTTTGGTTTAATGTTTAGTGATGTTTTACATAGGTTTAATTGGTTGCATGTTCATTTTTAGATGATTAGGTTTTTGAGATTGGTTGATCAATAGGGGTAGGACTGAAATCTTGTGTTTGGATATGTTTAGGGAGGCTTAGGATGATGCCTAGTGGTGGTTAGAAGGTTTGAAATCGAGTCTAAGCATGTTTTTGGAGTAGCCAAATTTAGGCAGACACTTTGAGGCCTTTTCACAAAAATTATTTTTCCTCCAGGTCTTGAAAATAAAATGTAGTTGTAGAGGGTCTTGTTGTCTTTAATTTGGTATAAGGTAGAGCCCGTGACTCAAAACGAGCTAAAAGTTATGAGGTTTTAAAGATCGAGTACCGGGAGACGAGGGCTTTCATAATCCGAATTTATGTAAAGTTTTAGTCAAATCCCGAGGATCACAAGTATGAATTGGTAAATGGTCAAGAGTCAAAATTTGGTCCCAAATCTGTATAAATGAGTCTATAAGTTGACTTAGGAGTCAAAGAAGTCAAGGGTGCATTTCAAATGGGTCAAAGAGGTCAAAGTTGGTCGAAGTACAATTTCAGCCCGTAAAATGTAGTTTTGGAAAAACGTTGCGTAACGGGTCGTAAAAGTAAAAACTTTTAATGGGCTTAAAAACATGTCATCTACAGGTCTTATAGGATTTTTGAGAATTTTGTCAAATTTTATAAGTATGGTTAAATATGGTAAAACAGCCCGTACTTTCGGTAAGTACCGGCGAGAACGAGTAAAAATGGATAACGTAAGTAATGAGAACGAATGGTATAAAATGAGTGATGCTTGTTGTTTTGTTTTTGGCGTGAGTTATAATTGTCCTAAGTGACTAGTACTTATGTATTTTATACAGTACCGTAAAGTATTTAAAATGAGAATACTCATTACGTGTTATTTGTGATAGGTGTTGATTTAACCGGGCATCCGTTTCGTCGTCAGTGATCATCCCTCGAACTACCGACTACTTAATATCTAAGGTGTGAATTTATAGCCTCGCTATGTTTATTTCAAATTGTTTTACCCGCGAGGGAAATGCATGCTAGTTTTTAAAAGGAACGTATATCATGAATGATTGTTAGACCCGAAAGTTGCCTTAGAAATTGTGTTGAGTACCAAAGTTGCAAAAGTCCCTAAAATCATGAACTATTAACTATTGTCCTGCCCTCGAGTAGGGGGAAATAGCCTCTTATGCAATTTGTAGTACTACGGGGTTAACGACCCAATGCTAGCCGAGAAGCTGTACGTTGAGTAAGTTCTGCGGTAGATTATTTTGTATGAGAAATAAGGTATAATTGCAACTGATGCCTTTAGAAGGGGCACTGGTTTCATCTGAATCACGCCGGCAATTATTACGCGGGTGATTGAGTTAACGGATAAGTGTCATGAGCTTAAACACAATTGTCAGTATCCTGATTATAGATTGTTTGATCGACAAGTCTATAAATGATCACGAATGGTTTTTATTTTATATACGTTCAAATTGATTGTAAACCCTATGAATTCCACTCAACGTTTTCGTTGACCAAATTTTTGGCATGTGTTTCAGGTAACCGCTGAAGTGTAGAATGGAGCATGCATGGGATGGATGTTGTGTGTATGGCTTGGAGTCCGCTTGTTTTTCCTCCTTTTTCTACTTAAACAATTTTTAAGTTTAATGCTATGTTGTTGTAAAACTGAAATTCTTGGGTTGAGATTCATGGGGACCGAAAACGCTAACTCTGTTGTACCAAATTGGGGTTGGAAAAACCGTGGACATGTATCATCTAACGATTTTAAATTCATGTTTTAAGTTGACGTCTCTTTAGCGTCGTTTGATATATCTTGTGTGCAATGAATACTGTGTAGCACCCATTGTTGTAGTTCCGCTGCGCATAGCAATTGTGGGGGTGTTACAGATTGGTATCAGAGCCACGAGTTATAGAGAACTAGGTCGTTTTTGAAAATCCTAAACTATAACTTTTGGTGTCGTAAGAAATGGTCCAAGCACACACAACTATCCTGCATGGCTCCGGTAAGATTTATTGGTGTTTTTATGGCATTTGACGTATACTTTTGAGTGAAGTATATATGTGGGTAATTATTACGTAAGTATGGAATTACTATATGTAGACGTTGAATTTTACGTGGAATATCCGACATCGTAATTTTTGTATTAATCATGCATGAGCATCATATTATTACATTTCGGGCATACGTACCACCTTTGCATTGCATTTGCATGCATGTATTTATAACTATTGTATAATTACTTATGTACCCTCCGAAATTCGCTGTTATTGCAGGAATGGCCGAGGTACCGCCTAATGATAATGGAAACGATTACGTCGTAGGTCGCGAAGGGGGAAGTGTTGGAATAGCAGCTGAAGGACAAGCTGAGACGGACGATGTACAAGCCCAGGACCCCGACCAAGGGAGAACTACTTGCCCCAGGCCTATGCGTACTTCCCATCTGGTTGGTGTACCAGGTATCCCCAGAAGAGCCGAAGGTGCAGTGAGCGCAAATTCTCTTCATCAAGGCATCCCAAGAATTTGCTGCCCCGGACCGAGAGTTCATCATGACGTACGACGTGTTGTGAGAGGTTTGGATGAATCGATGTGCATGCGGTACGTAGTGGAATCAAGGGTGATCAGTAGATTCGACGAGACTGAAAGGGAACATCAAAGACTGTTGGAAAGGACTGCAAGAGTTGAGTATGATGGAAATGTGAACAAAAGTGACATCAACAGTTTAAGATCAATGGTTGCAAATTTAAGCGCTAGTCTTGACCGTGTTAGGGAAGATCAAGTGAGGTTGTCAAGGATGCAGAGTTGGGAGCATCGTGTGAGAGCATCATTGCCCCCGGATTGGAGATTCGTGGACGATTTGGAGATGGAGGCAAATGACTTCATGATTCAGCCGCCTACTAGAGGTGCTTGTATTACGGTGGGAAGTCAGGTAGCGATTGAGTGTGGATCCACATCAGGGACGAAAAAGGAGATGGAATGTGGGCCGGATGATAAAGGAAAGAGAAAAATGGATGAGGTGGATGAGGACGATAGTGATGAGGAACCTGAGGAAGACGACGACGAGCCGCCATCCAAGAGGCCGTGTGAATCACCACATGCCTAGTTACTTATTTTGTATTTTCTTTGATCATTGTAATAGAACTGTTTTAGACTTTTTGTATGATGGTATTATGACGAGAAACTCAAGTACTTGAAGTTTTGTGGTGAACGATTGTAGTGGCAATATTTGTCACAATTTTGGTTAATTATCAATACAATCTATGTTACCTTTCATGATCTGTGATATGTCTTAAATTTGATCTTTTGTGATGTGAATTGATGAATATTAGTAACTCCGTAGTGATGTGTCGTTGTATGTATATTATGTCTGGGAAACTTGATATGTATACTTACATTGTTTTTCTATTTTCCCTGTCTTGCAGAAAGAGATATTCGATAACACCATGCCTCCAAAGTTGACCGCCGATCGTGTTAACACCATGATTCAGGAAGCTATAGCAAATGCGTTAGAAGCGGACCGAGCCGGGAGAAATCAGGACCAGGGAAGGAACGCGGGGAGACAGCAAGCCCCGAGAGTGTGTACCTATTCTAGCTTTATGAAATGCGGTCCCACGCAGTTCCGTGGAACGGGTGGAGCTTTAGAACTTAGACGATGGTTGGAAAAGGTTGAAAGTACGTTCGAAATCAGCGGTTGTGCAGAAGCGGATAAAGTGAAGTTTGCAGCTGCTACGTTTCTTGATGATGCGTTAAGTTGGTGGAATACCCAGGTAGCTACGGTTGGATTGGCTGTAGCGAATGCAAGGACGTGGAATGCGACAAAAGCTTTGCTGACTAAGAAGTTTTGCCCAGAAGAGGAATTGGGGCAATTGGAGGATGAGTTGAGGCACTTGACCTAGAAGAACAACGATATCGCTGCCTACACTAGGAGGTTTAATGAGTTAAGTCTTTTGTGTCCAGACATATTTGCCAATGATGCCAAGAAAATGAAACAGTACATTAAGGGTTTATCCAGCAATATTAAAGGTGAAACAACTTCGTCAAAACCTGGATCGTTTGATGAAGCGGTTCAGATGGCACACGCATTGATGGACGTCAAGCTCCAGGACAAGCAGAACTCCATTGCTGAAGGCAACAAGAGGAAATGGGAAGCGGCACAAAGTAACCAATCCCAGGGCCAGAACCGAGGTGGAAACCGAAACAACCATGGGCCGAACCGAAATCAGCATTTTAACCAAAGAAGGAATGAAGGGATGAGGGCAGTGACGAACCCTAGAGGAGTGAAAGTGAATCCCCATTGTGGTAGGTGCAATTTGTATCATGTTGGGAATTGCCCGCCTGCTTGTGGCAAGTGTGGGAAGGCAGGTCATAGGACTTCTGGTTGCCGAACGGGAGGAGTAGCCACTGGGGCTAATGCTATCAGGATGAGGGGATGTTATGGTTGTGGAGAAAGGGGTCATGTGCAAGTGAGTTGCCCGAAGGCAGGAAACAAGCGGGGAGGCAACAATGCGGCTGCTGTGTATCAAGTGGGAACGGCTGATAAACCACAGGGTCCTAATGTGGTTACCGGTACGTTTTTGCTAGACGCTTGTTATGCTAGTATTTTGTTTGATTCTGGCTCCGACAAGAGTTTTGTAGATGTTAGATTTAGTCGTCATATCGATAGAGAACCGGTGTTGTTAGCGACTAGTTATAATGTTGAGTTAGCCGATGGAAAAATTGTTAGTACGAATTCTATACTGAAAGGGTGTACCTTGAAGTTAGGAAATTACGCTTTTAAAATCGACTTGATGCCTATAGAGCTAGGATCGTTTGACGTGATTGTGGGAATGGATTGGCTAATGACGCACAGTGCTATGATCGTCTGTGGCGAGATTTTGGTTCAGATTCCGTTGAGGAATAAAGTTTTGACGGTGAAGGGAGACGAATGCACTTCTCGTTTGAAAGTGATTTCCTGTTTGAAAATGATGAAGTATGTAGAGAGCGGATGCGATGTGTTTTTGGCACAAGTTTCGAGTGATGGTGATTTAGAGGCGAGGATTGAAGAGGTACCAGTTATTTGCGAGTATCCGGAAGTTTTTCCAGACGAGTTGCCAGGTTTACCGCCTACCCGTGAGGTCGAGTTTCGAATTGATTTGGTGCCAGGAGCTGCGCCGGTTGCACGTGCACCTTATCGCTTAGCACCATCTGAGTTAAAGGAGTTATCGGATCAACTGAAGGAATTGATGGACAAAGGATTTATTAGGCCGAGCTCATCGCCTTGGGGAGCGCCAGTGTTGTTCGTGAAAAAGAAAGATGGTTCGTTCCGGATGTGTATTGACTATAGGGAACTCAATAAGCTGACGGTTAAGAATCGGTACCCATTGCCGAGGATTGACGATTTGTTCGATCAATTGCAAGGTTCCAGTGTATACTCAAAGATCGATTTAAGATCAGGGTATCATCAACTGCGTGTAAGAGAGGAGGATATCCCTGTAACTGCCTTTCGTACGCGGTATGGACACTTTGAATTTCGAGTGATGCCGTTTGGGTTGACGAACGCGCCTGCTGTATTCATGGATCTTATGAATCGCGTGTGCAAGCCGTATCTAGATAAGTTTGTTATTGTTTTCATCGATGATATACTTATTTACTCTAAAAGTAAGGAGGAGCACGAGAAGCACCTAAGAAAGATTTTGGAGTTATTAAAGAAGGAGAAGCTGTATGCAAAATTCTCTAAGTGTGAGTTTTGGTTGGAATCAGTGAAGTTTCTAGGTCATGTGATTGATAGTAAGGGAGTTCGTGTGGATCCTGCCAAGATCGAAGCGATCAGGGAATGGTCAGCACCGACGACGCCGACTGAAGTTCGACAATTCCTTGCTTTAGCTGGGTATTATCGAAGGTTTATTGAAGGATTTTCGTTGATTGCAAAACCATTGACGAGGCTTACCGAAAAGAATAGGGTGTATGAATGGGGAAATGAGGAAGAACTTGCTTTCAAAACGCTTAAGGATAAGTTATGTTCCGCACCGATATTGTCATTGCCTGAAGGAACCGAAGACTTCGTAGTGTATTGTGATGCGTCTCGTAAGGGTTATGGAGCGGTATTGATGCAACGTGAAAAGGTGATAGCTTACGCGTCGAGGCAACTGAGGAAGAATGAGGAGAACTACACGACGCACGATTTGGAATTAGGAGCTGTAGTTTTTGCGTTGAAGTTGTGGAGACACTATTTGTATGGGACGAAGTGTGTTTTATTCACTGACCACAAGAGTTTGCAGCACATTTTAGATCAAAAGGAGTTGAATATGCGACAGAGACGATGGGTTGAACTACTGAGTGATTATGACTGTGAAATTCGCTACCACCCTGGCAAGGCGAATGTTGTAGCGGATGCACTGAGTAGGAAGGAACGGGAGAAACCTTTGAGGGTTAGAGCTTTAGTGATGACTGAGAGCGTTGACTTAACCGAAACTATACTGAAAGCTCAAGAGAGGGGACTAATGAAAGGGAATGTTGAAGCCGAAAACTTGGGACGAATGTTGAAACCTCTTTTCGTGATTAGGTCAGACGGACTGAGATATTTTGAGAATCGGATTTGGTTACCATTGTGTTCATCTGAGGAAGGAAAGCCTGGAGTTCGAGAATTGGTTATGAATGAGTCGCATAAGTCGAAGTATTCGATACATCCTGGATCGGATAAAATGTATCACGACCTGAAGAAAGTTTATTGGTGGCCGAATATGAAGGCGGATATTGCTCGTTACGTTAGTAAGTGTTTGACTTGCGCGAAGGTTCAGGCAGAACATA
This sequence comes from Glebionis coronaria, assembly GCA_025667525.1. Classification (NCBI taxonomy): domain Eukaryota; kingdom Viridiplantae; phylum Streptophyta; class Magnoliopsida; order Asterales; family Asteraceae; genus Glebionis; species Glebionis coronaria. The sequence continues at coordinate 63,675,713 of CM046880.1, read as the reverse complement.
AGAAACCATCTGGATTGTTGGTACAACCAGAGATCCCAGAATGGAAATGGGAGAAAATCGCTATGGATTTCGTGACGGGTTTACCTAGAACTCCTAGTGGATGTGATATGATATTGGGTAATTGTGGATAGGTTAACGAAATCTGCTCATTTCTTACCTATGAAGAAGACGGACAGCATGGAAAAACTCGCCAGTGTGTACGTGAAAGAGATCGTCTGTAGACATGGAGTGCCGTTATCGATCATTTCGGATCGCGATAGTAGATTTACGTCGGAATTTTGGAAATCGCTTCAACGTGCGATGGGCACTGAATTGAGTTTAAGCACGGCTTATCACCCGGAAACTGACGGCCAGAGTGAACGAATTATTCAGACGATGGAGGACATGCTCCGAGCATGCGTGATTGATTTTGGAGGAAGTTGGGAACGCCACTTGCCTCTGGTGGAATTTTCATACAATAATAGTTATCATGCGAGTATCAAGGCAGCACCGTTCGAAGCATTGTATGGAAGGAAGTGTAGATCGCCTGTGTGTTGGAGTGAAGTAGGGGAAAGTCAATTGACTGGACCCGAAATGGTTTTAGAAACGACAGAGAAGATTGTGCCAATCAAGAACCGACTACTTGCTGCGAGAAGCCGACAGAAGAGTTATGCCGATAACCGAAGGAAACCGTTGGAGTTTGAAGTTGGAGATATGGTTATGCTCAAGGTATCGCCGTGGAAGGGTGTAATTCGTTTTGGGAAGAAAGGAAAGTTGAGTCCGAGGTATATTGGACCGTTTAAGATCGTTGAACGAATTGGACCAGTAGCGTACAAGTTAGAATTGCCGACCGAACTTAGTGCTATTCATGACACGTTTCACGTATCGAACCTGAAGAAGAGTTTGGCGGACAAGGAATTGGTGATTCCTTTGGACGAGATTCGACTGGACGACAAAATGCACTTTGTGGAAGAACCTGTGGAAATTATGGACAGAGAGGTCAAGCGGTTGAAGCGTAGTAGGATTCCTATTGTGAAGGTCCGATGGAATTCTAAGCGTGGACCGGAATACACTTGGGAACGTGAGGACTTTTTCAAGGAAAGGTATCCTCATCTGTTCCAGTAGGACGAAATGTGAGTACAAGAAGAGGCGAGCGCCGGGACGTCGCTCTCTTTAAGGAGGGGTGGATGTGACACCCTAGAACCAAGGTCATTAACGTTACCCTAAATTACGCTAATTTTTGAAATTTTTAATAGATTTTAATTTCTATATTTATAAGTATTTTGGTTAAAGCCGATGTTCGAGGTTATAATTTTTACGATTGACGATTCAAGAAGGACGATGACGATTACGATCCCGATGGATGCCCAATTTTATATAATTATTGACGATTTATCGATAATGTAATTTTTCGAGAATTTTATTTACGGTTCGTGTTAAGTTGAGTCGGGTGAGTTTTATAGCCTTCCGAGTACATTTAAAGTATCCCAAAAATATTTTGGAGTGTTCGGGAAGATTTCCGACTCCCGTAAAATTTTCAAAATTGACTAATGAGTCGAACCCGCAAAGTTTTGAGGACGTTTTTAACTTAAGGCCAAAAGAAACCTTTATTTACCATTTGGTCCCTCCCAATACACCAAAAAGCCCCAAAATGACACAAACACAAACACATAGTTACATTTCACCAAAAACAATCAACTCTCTCCCTCTCTTGCTCCCATAGCCGACGGCTAACCCCCAAACCACCAAGAACACCATCAAAAAAATTTTTTCACTTGATTTTCATTAAAATTAAGGTTAGACCACATCTAATCTTGTCATTCCCTACATTTCTATGTACTTAAATCCCACATGCATTCAAGTAAATTTTCCAAAATTTTTCAAGATGATCCAAATTCGTTTTTGAGGCTAATTGTTGTAATGCATGTTGAATTCATGTGTTATGGAAGCATAATCACCAAGAAAACCCACCAAAATCAATTTGGTTGTGGTGATTGGGTCACCCAAACCCCACGGCACAAGGGGTGTTTGGGGAGCCATGGTGGTTGATGGATTTTGAGCTTTTCCTTGTGTTTGGTTTAATGTTTAGTGATGTTTTACATAGGTTTAATTGGTTGCATGTTCATTTTTAGATGATTAGGATTTTGAGATTGGTTGATCAATAGGGGTAGGACTGAAATCTTGTGTTTGGATATGTTTAGGGAGGCTTAGGATGATGCCTAGTGGTGGTTAGAAGGTTTGAAATCGAGTCTAAGCATGTTTTTGGAGTAGCCAAATTTAGGCAGAAACTTTGAGGCCTTTTCACAAAAATTATTTTTCTTCCAGGTCTTGAAAACAAAATGTAGTTGTAGAGGGTCTTTTTGTCTTTAATTTGGTATAAGGTAGAGCCCGTGACTCAAAACGAGCTAAAAGTTATGAGGTTTTAAAGATCGAGTACCGGGAGACGAGGGCTTTCATAATCCGAATTTATGTAAAGTTTTAGTCAAATCCCGAGGATCACAAGTATGAATTGGTAAATGGTCAAGAGTCAAAATTTGGTCCCAAATCTGTATAAATGAGTCTATAAGTTGACTTAGGAGTCAAAGAAGTCAAGGGTGCATTTCAAATGGGTCAAAGAGGTCAAAGTTGGTCGAAGTACAATTTCAGCCCGTAAAATGTAGTTTTGGAAAAGCGTTGCGTAACGGGTCGTAAAAGTAAAAACTTTTAATGGGCTTAAAAACATGTCATCTACAGGTCTTATAGGATTTTTGAGAATTTTGTAAAATTTTATAAGTATGGTTAAATATGGTAAAACAGCCCGTACTTTCGGTAAGTACCGGCGAGAACGAGTAAAAATGGATAGCGTAAGTAATGAGAACGAATGGTATAAAATGAGTGATGCTTGTTGTTTTGTTTTTGGCGTGAGTTATAATTGTCCTAAGTGACTATTACTTATGTATTTTATACAGTACCGTAAAGTATTTAAAATGAGAATACTCATTACGCATTATTTGTGATAGGTGTTGATTTAACCGGGCATCCGTTTCGTCGTCAGTGATCATCCCTCGAACTACCGACTACTTAATATCTAAGGTGTGAATTTATAGCCTCGCTATGTTTATTTCAAATTGTTTTACCCGCGAGGGAAATGCATGCTAGTTTTTAAAAGGAACGTATATCATGAATGATTGTTAGACCCGAAAGTTGCCTTAGAAATTGTGTTGAGTACCAAAGTTGCAAAAGTCCCTAAAATCATGAACTATTAACTATTGTCCTGCCCTCGAGTAGGGGGAAATAGCCGCTTATGCAATTTGTAGTACTACGGGGTTAACGACCCAATGCTAGCCGAGAAGCTGTACGTTGAGTAAGTTCTGCGGTAGATTATTTTGTATGAGAAATAAGGTATAATTGCAACTGATGCCTTTAGAAGGGGCACTGTTTCATCTGAATCACGCCGGTAATTATTACGCGGGTGATTGAGTTAACGGATTAGTGTCATGAGCTTAAACACAATTGTCAGTATCCTGATTATAGATTGTTTGATCGACAAGTCTATAAATGATCACGAATGGTTTTTATTTTATATACGTTCAAATTGATTGTAAAACCTATGAATTCCACTCAACGTTTTCGTTGACCAAATTTTTGGCATGTGTTTCAGGTAACCGCTGAAGTGTAGAATGGAGCATGCATGGGATGGATGTTGTGTGTATGGCTTGGAGTCCGCTTGTTTTTCCTCCTTTTTCTACTTAAACAATTTTTAAGTTTAATGCTATGTTGTTGTAAAACTGAAATTCTTGGGTTGAGATTCATGGGGACCGAAAACGCTAACTCTGTTGTACCAAATTGGGGTTGGAAAAACCGTGGACATGTATCATCTAACGATTTTAAATTCAAGTTTTAAGTTGACGTCTCTTTAGCGTCGTTTGATATATCTTGTGTGCAATGAATACTGTGTAGCACCCATTGTTGTAGTTCCGCTGCGCATAGCAATTGTGGGGGTGTTACACCAAATCTTCCGAATAAACTTCCGGAGCAAAAGTTCCGGACGAACTTCCGGATCAACAACTTCCGAACGAAGTTCCGGATCAACTTCCGAACCAATCTTCCGAGTGAAAGTTCCGAGTAAAGTTCCGACTCAAAGTTCCGGGTGAAGGTTCCGAACGAAGTTCCGGATCAATAGTTCCGAATCAAGGTCAAAGTTCCGAATCAATTTTCTTTCAATCTTACTTACTGTTTCTTTTTGTATCTGTCTTAATATATCTCATTGTTTCTTCATTTTATATTCTAAGTTTAAGTTTAATTTTAATTCCAGTATTTTAATTCAAGTTTTTATTAATTGTCATTAAATTAATTGTTTTTGATTTAAGTTTTCATCTTAATACATTTAAACTTTTTAGTAGATTAGAAAACTAAAACCCCTTTTTTAGTAACCAAGAACAATCATTCCACTTAGAACCAAGATCAATTCGAGAGGATATCAAGAGTAAAATTGAACCTAGCAAATGCATAGTATCAAATGGCGCCGCTGTCGGCTCTTCTCGTTAAGATCAAAAGTTTTTTGTGAGAACTTGGATTTTGGGATCCGTTCCCCGTGAACGTTACTTTTTCATAAAAAATTTCAAAAACACAAAAAAAAATAATATAAAATTTTCAAAAATCCTAAAAAGTAAAAAACTCATAAGAAAAAAAAAAACCAACAATATTTTGCTTTGTTTTTATCTTGTTAGTTCTTTTGCAGGTGTATGCGCACTCGATTCACGTCTTATCAAGAGCCCGAGCCTCTCGATCACTTAGACATGGCCGGTGTACAAAACAACAACAACATACCACCTCCAAAAAATAATAATAACAACAACAACCCGCCTTTCAACAACATGAATAATAATAACAACAATGAGCCCCAACCGGATAATCAGCCGATGATTGAACTGCTGCAAGCTCATGTAGACGGCAACAATGATCCAATTGTCATACCATCAATTGCCGCCAACAACTTTGAGCTCAAATCAGGCTTTATCCAGATGGTCTCCGCTCAACCATTCTTGGGGCGTACCATTGATGATCCACACGACCACATCAAGAGATTCTTGCAACTCACTAACACGGTCAAGTTCAATGGTGTTCCACAAGAGGTTATCAGGTTACAACTTTTTCCCTTTTCTTTAGAGGGACAAGCCCGGCATTGGCTTGCTAAGGAACCGCCACAGAGTATTCTCTCGTGGACGGATTTGGAAACCAAGTTTATCAATTACTTTTTCCCACCCTCTCGTACTACCGCTTTGCGGAATGAAATCATAAATTTTGAACAAAAGTATGATGAGTCGTTCAGTGAATCTTGGGATCGTTTTAAAGATCTTTTAAGAAAATGCCCACAACATGGTTTTACCAAAGTACATCAAATTAATACTTTTTACAATGGTTTAAACATGAGTGACCAAGATTCACTAAACAGTGCCTCGGGAGGTAATCTTTTGGCTAAGACTTCCAATGTTTCTTGGGATATCATTGAGAATAAGTCTCGTGTGCAAACCAAGAGTGTTCGGACCAATGTCGCTAGTGCTAGCACTAACGACAGCGACAAGCGACTGGACAAAATCACTACGCTTCTTGAATCGCTTGTTACCCACACCGTCAACAACAACAACAACAACAACGCTAAAAACGCTCAAGTCAATGCTGTTAGCCAACCATGCGAGATATGCGGGGGTCCTCACTCTTACAGTACTTGTACCGCCACCCAATACTACCCTGCTGAGAATGTGAATGCAGCATATGGCACCTATCCTCAACCTGCTTATTAAGCTAGACCTCAAGGTGACCGTAACTTGCTTAGCTATCGCTCCAACAACTATCTTTCTCCACCTGGTTTTCCTCCTACCAACCCAAACCAACAACAAAACCTCAATCGCCCCCCTCAGCAACAACAACAACCTCGTACACCATACATTCCTCCTCACAAGCAGCAACAACCACCTCAACGAAACAACCAAGTCTACGAGCAACCTGCTTATCAACCACCCGCATACAATGCTCCTCCCAACCAACCCACCGCTCTTCACCAAGAAGTGGAAACTTATATGAGGACTAACGATGTGATAGTGGGAAATCTTCAGCGGGAAGTGCTCAACTTAAAAGCAGACCTGGTCAAACAAGGTAACGATTTGAGAGCCGACATGAGAAATACGTTGGATAGCCAAACAAATGACTTGAAGAACATGATGGCTAGTTTCTTCCAAAGTAATCAACCCTCTTCTTCAGGTACTCTTCCGAGTAACACCGTTGCGAATCCAAGAGGGGAGATGAAAGCAATCACCACTCGCAGTGGCAAAGGTACCAAGGAACCCGAGCTTCCTATACCTCCACCGGTGATTGTGACTAAGGAGAACGAGTCACCTGCTCCTATTCCTCATCCTTCTCCTTCCCCAATTTCTCCACCTCATACTTCTACCCCCTCCTCCACCCAAGGATGTGAGTGATCCTATTCTTCCAAAGCCTTCCTCTTCTTCCAATATACCTTATCCATCTAGGTTGAGGAAAGAGAAGCTCAAAAGCAAGGACGATATTCAGGTTTCGAACTTCCTTAAAATGTTTAAACAACTGAATTTCAATATCTCCTTCGCTGAGGCTCTCGCTCACATGCCTAAATATGCAAAAATGTTTAAAGATCTTCTGAGCGACAAGGAAAAGCTTCTCGATATTGCCAACACCCAACTTAATGAGAATTGCTCTGCAGTGCTCTTAAGGAAATTGCCAACCAAGCTTGGTGATCCGGGTGGTTTCTTAATCCCTTGCAATTTCCCGGGAGTAGAGAATTGCATGGCCCTAGCCGATCTAGGTGCTAGTATCAATCTAATGCCTCTAAGCGTTTGGAAGCAATTATCTCTCCCTGAGCTAGTCCCCACCAAAATGACTTTGGAATTAGCTAACCGTACGGTTGCTTATCCAGTGGGGATAGCCGAAGACGTCTTTGTAGGAGTCGACAAATTCACTTTTCCTGCCGATTTCGTCGTCGTCGACTATGAGATGGACCCTCGTTTTCCCTTGATCGTGGGTCGTCCATTCCGGAGGACCGGTCGCACTCTCATCGATGTTGAGGTCGGTGAGCTTATCATGAGAGTGGGTGACGATAAAATCGTCTTCAACATGGGAAAGTTGTCTAAACAACCTTATTCATACGAGAGTGTTAATTGTATTGACGTTCTGGATGAGGCTTGTGAAGAACACTTCAAAGATGCTTGCAAAAGTATTCCTACCTCTCTTCCCAATGTTGAAACCGTTTCCTCTATTGATTCATCACTGTCTCTATTTGGAGAAAGTGATTTGTTTTGGAACAATCTTGAAGACACCATGGGAGATGTGAATTTAGCTACTGATGATTCTCCCACTGATGGGGATGAAGACATTCATTTCTTTGACAACCTTCTCAAAGAAGACAATCCTTCTCCTCCAACTCCCACGGTCATTGCTATCGATACTCCGACTTTGAATACGCCTCCCGTCGAAAATCCTCCGGATTTAGAACTTAAGGAGTTGCCGCCCCATCTCGAGTATGTATTCCTTGAAGAAGAGAAGAAGTCGCCAGTCATCATTGCTAAGGACCTAAAGGATGAAGAAAAAGCCCGACTTATCACCGTGTTGAAAGATCACAAGAAGGCTATTGCTTGGAAAATTTCTGATATTCGTAGAAATGATCCTCACTTCTGCACACACAAAATTCTCATGGAGGACGACTTTAAGCCCACAATTCAAAGCCAACGAAGGGTGAATCCAAAAAATCCATGAAGTCATCAAAACAGAGGTTATCAAACTTCTTGATGCGGGTATGATTTACCCTATTTCGGATTCACCATGGGTTAGTCCAATCCATTGTGTGCCCAAGAAGGGCGGAATAACCGTTGTTCCCAATGAACACAACGAGTTGATTTCCACTCGCCTCGTTACTGTGTGGAGAGTTTGTATAGACTACCGCAAACTAAATGATGCCACGAGAAAGGATCACTCCCCTATACCTTTTATGGACCAAATGCTTGAACGTTTAGCGGGTAATGAATATTACTGCTTTCTTGATGGTTTCTCGGGTTATTTCCAAATACCCATCGATCCCCAAGATCAAGAGAAGACAACATTCACTTGTCCCTATGGCACATTTGCTTACAAAAGAATGCCTTTTGGCTTATGCAATGCCCCCGGGACTTTCCAAAGGTGCATGTTAGCTATCTTCCATGACATTGTTGAACAAACCATGGAAGTCTTCATGGATGATTTCTCGGTCTTCGGGGATTCCTTCTCTTCTTGCCTTGCCAATTTGGAACGTACGCTTAAGCGGTGCAAAGACACTCGCCTTGTTCTGAATTGGGAAAAATGCCATTTTATGGTAAAAGAAGGCATCGTGCTAGGACACAAAATTTCCAAAGCCGGTCTTGAAGTAGACCGTGCTAAAGTCGATGTTATTGCTAAGTTGCCTCCACCTTCAACTGTGAAGGGTGTGAGAAGTTTTCTGGGTCATGCGGGCTTCTACCGTCGATTCATCAAAGATTTTTCTTAAATCGCTCGCCCGATGATCCACCTCTTGGAAAAAGATACTCCTTTTATCTTTTCCAAAGAGTGTCTTGAAGCCTTCAACTCGCTTAAGGATAAGCTAACTAAGGCACCCGTCTTGGTTACCCCTAATTGGGAGCTTCCCTTTGAGTTGATGTGCGATGCTAGTGATTTTGCTATTGGAGCAGTTCTGGGACAAAGAGTGAACAAACACTTCCAAACAATCCATTACGCTAGCAAGACAATGACGGGGACACAATTGCATTATACGACAACCGAAAAAGAGCTTTTAGCTGTTGTCTATGCCTTTGAAAAATTTCGCCCCTATCTTGTCCTTTCCACCACAATCGTGTATACCGATCATTCCGCGTTGAAGTAGTTGTTGACAAAGCAAGATTCCAAACCAAGACTTCTTCGCTGGGTTTTGCTACTCCAAGAATTTAAAATCGAAATTCGCGATAAAAAAGGAGCAGAAAACCTAGCCGCGGATCATCTCAGCAGACTTGAGGATCCTTACCAAGGGGATCATCCGAACAAAGAAATCAATGATTATTTTCCTTGGAGACCTTAATGTCTATAAATTCGAATTCTGATGCAACCCCGTGGTTTGCGGACTTTGCAAACTACTTGGCGGGTGGAATTCTCAAGGAAGGGTTGACGTCTCAACAAAAGAAAATGTCACCGACATTAAGACTTACTTTTGGGACGACCCTTACCTATTCAAACAATGTGCCGACCTGATTATCCGCCGATGTGTTGATGGACCGGCAGCTTTAAAAATCCTTGACGCTTGCCGCAAAGGACCCACCGGTGGTCACTTTGGTCCCAACTACACCGCCAAAAAAGTGTTTGACTCCGGATTTTATTGGCCCTCCATATATCGTGACGCTCACAATATGGTTAAACGATGTGATGTTTGCCAAAAACAAGGCACGATCACACATAAAGACGAGATGCCTCAGAATTTCATACAAGAATGTGAAATCTTTGATGTTTGGGGTATCGACTTTATGGGGTCATTCCCTTCTTCTAAAGGAAACAAATACATCCTTGTAGCCGTTGACTACGTTTCAAAGTGGGTTGAAGCCAAAGATTTACCTACTAATGACGCAAGGGTGGTTTGTAACTTTTTGAAAGCTCTTTTCGCTAGATTCGGTGTGCCTCGTGCCATTATTAGTGATCGTAGGACTCATTTTTGCAATGACCAATTCGCAAGAGTTATGGCTAAGTATGGTGTAAATCGTCGTCTTTCCACAGCCTACCACCCACAAACTAATGGCCAGGCTGAAATATCCAACCGAGGATTAAAGCGGATTCTCGAAAGAACCGTGGGAGAGCATCGTGCCTCATGGGCTGATAAACTTGATGATGCTTTGTGGGCTTTTCGTACTGCATACAAGACTCCGATTGGTTGCACACCATATCGTCTCGTGTACGGGAAAGCGTGCCACCTCCCCATTGAGTTGGAGCATAAGGCTTACTGGGCCTTGAAGTGGGATAATTTTGATATCAACAAAGCCGGTGACCTACGCAAGATCCAACTCAATGAGCTCAATGAACTCCGTAATGAGGCTTATGAAAATTCTTTGATCTATAAGGAACGAACTAAGCTCATTCACGATTCTAAGATTAAGAACCGAGAGTTCCATGTTGGAGACAAAGTATTACTCTTTAACTCTCGGTTGAAAATCTTTTCGGGCAAGCTCAAATCTCGTTGGTCCGGCCCATTCACCATTGCCCAAATTTTTCCATATGGTACTCTCGAGCTCGCTCAACCTAATGGACCTAATTTTAAGGTGAATGGCCAACGAGTGAAGTTGTACTTTGGTGAGGACACCTCTCAGGAGGTGTTTCCATCCCTCACCACGTTCCCCAGGAACTAATTTTGGGTCGAGTCAGGCTCGTGATTCTGTTATCAAAAACAAGCGCTCCTCGGGAGGCAGCCCGAGTATCTATCCTTTTATGTTTAACCTCCTAAGTGTAGGGGGACCTCTATACGTGTTTGTATTTGTGTGGTGATGTGATTACAGGGATTAGTGCACTCTTGGAATCTTTGAAGAACCGTACTCCCGTGTTATCCGAAATCCGGTTCTATCTCTCAACTATCGTGATTCAATTTTCTTCATACTCACATTTGAAATTGATCACTTTAGTCGTCTCTTCCTTAACTCGAGTTAACCAACGTGCACAATGTCATAAGTGTAGGGGAGACTTTTCCCACATGCTTAAGCATTGAGAAAAATGTTTACTTAAGTGTAGGGGGGACTTCTATCGAAGTTTTAAGTGGACTTTTCCATGAAAATGCCTTCATTTAACCGGAAAATCCTATTTTTCAACATTTTTCAAATTTTTTTTTATTAACTTTGGCCATTTAGTCGTAATTTTTAAATTTTTATCTTTGCTTTCATATGTATATATCCCGCAATAAAGTCAAAAATATTAATAAAGTGGTGTAGCTAGTTTAGAAGTCTTTGACATATTAGGCCCGTTGCGTTTATTTTGACTCAACCCGAATAGACTTATCCAAGTTTATTCTAGCTAGTATCCTTAACCATGTAGACCTTAATTGGTTTATTAGGCTAAGTATCCACGAGTCTCATTACTTGAGATTTTAAATTGTGGAGGACGAGAAATGATAGAGTCAATTATAAGTCGGTATTCTTGCACAAGCTCACTTGGTGTAATTATTTGCCTATTCTCCCATCACTTGCTAATAATTTATCTGCAATAAGTAAGGTCGTACGATTTGAAAAGTTACTTAGCTTCTAGCCCAAGATCGTTTAAAAGTTGCTCGGTAATGATAAGAGTTCATAGCCAAGGCATAACTTATGAAGCGGGGCGCGAAGATTGGCGAGTCCGAAAATGCCCTAACAAGGCATGAGGATTCCATTTTATTGCTAAAGATCCAAGGTGATGTGAAAAGCATTATTCCCAAAGTCAATATGAAGGATCAAGACTCACGACGAAAAGCAATCAACTCCCATAAAGATGATGGAGAAGTTTATCCGAAAAGACCCTAACAAGGTATGAGGATAAATAGATCCAAGTCTGAAAAGGAGGCGGATCGTTGTATCTCAAAATCCCAAATAGAGATTGAAGAAATAATCATGAAGTCGTGGTCAACAAAGTTGGAGGACCTCTCAAAAGTCTCCAAATGAAGAAACTCAATGAACGATGAGAAGACCATTATCTCAAGCACGTCTCTAAAGATATGAAGTATGAAGTACATGCCAAATATCGGCCCGAGAAAGGTCTCAAATCATGAACCGAGTTATGCCAAGATATGAACTTTTTGATATCCCGAGAAGCAGTTTTAAGAGATTTTGTCCTTTATCTAACTATTGATCAAATCGTCCTACTTTGCTTTCAGCCTAAATAAACTATCGAAATAAGTCCAAAAATGTATCTTCATGATCATTCTAAGACAAAAATAAAATATAAGAGATACACCTAGGAATAAGGGAGTATAAGCATTTAATTAAGCCATGTGTGTAAGTGTTTGATTTACTAACTTATAATAACAATGATCTCGTTTTTAAGCTTAGTTTGGGGAACGTGAAACTTGAGAGTGATAAATCTTCGCAGCACCAAAGCCCTAATGTAAGTCATTGGTTTCTTTGCAAGTTATTTCCATCCTTTTGTTTCCTTTAAAGTTTAATTTCTTTTAGTACTTTAATTTTTGTTTAGTAGTATTTGAATAAGGCCAAGGTTGATTAATTATGAGAAAAGTGTAAAATTGCTTTATCACTAAGCATTGCATGAGGGCATGGAAATGGTTAAGTGTAGGGGATTTGATAGATGTGTAAACACCCATCCTTTTACCACTTAATTCTGGCTAAAACAAGACCAAAACGCGTATTTAATATCATTTGTTTGGAATTATGCGTGGTTTTTGTGTTTATTGTGTTTTCAGAGCCAACCAGATGAATATTGGAGAAAACGTGGGATTGCACGAGCTTTATCGAAGAAAAAGACTCAAGATGAAGTCTATTGTCCAAGAGATGCAAAAGATTTGATGTCACTGGGCCTATTCGAAGATTTATCGAAGAAAAGGACCAAAGATGGAAGATTTATATAAGTCGAAGAAACTCAAGTCTATTAAACGAAGAAATTAAAAGACGAGTTGAATTTAATCGACGACAAATCCCGAATCAGAATCGAAAACGTCAACTTTTCTGAAAAGACGAGAAGACAAGAAGAACGGGAGAAATCCCACTCACCAACCAAAAGACAAGCCTATATAAAGGGTTCCCCTCACACACTTTGCATTCAGTTTTTAGTTTTTTTTTTCATCTCCTTCTTTTTCTCCTTTCTGTTTCGTAGCATCACCAACACCACTAGGGTGTTTGGTGATTTTAATCTTTGTTCTTCAAATCTTATAATTTTAATCTTTGTTTTGTGATTGTTAAAACATTAATCATCAATACAAGTTCTTGTTTAATCTTTCCATTTCATCTTGTTCATCATCATCTTTTATTTCAAGTTCTTAAGTTCTTATTTGATTGATTTGATCTTTAAAAGTTGTTGGGTTTTGTGTTTTTATTGATGGGATTTTTAGTTATTGGTTAGTATATCATTTGTGTTTAGCTTTATTTAAGTTTTGGTGAAAAACTTGGTGATTTTTAGCTTAAAATAGATTTCCTTGTTCTTCGGGTATTGTTACTGTTCTTGAGTGTTCCCAGGTTCCGGATGAACAAAACTTCCGGATGAACACAAAAGTTCCGAATGAACACAAAAAGTTCCGTATGAAGCACTTTAGTTAAAACTTCTGAATGAACAAAACTTCCGAACGAACTGAAAGTTCCGGATGAACCCAATCTTCCGAATGAACTGAAGTTCCGGATGAACCCAATCTTCCGAATGAACAAAAGTTCCGGATGAATGTTATTTTCAAAAAGTTCCGAATGAATGTTTGTTTTTGAAGTTCCGAATCAATTTAAGTTTAAAAGTTCCGAATGAGTTTTATTCCCAAATCTTCCGAATAAACTTCCGGACCAAAAGTTCCGGACGAACTTCCGGATCAACAACTTCCGAACGAAGTTCCGGATCAACTTCCGAACCATTCTTCCGAGTGAAAGTTCCGAGTAAAGTTCCGACTCAAAGTTCCGGGTGAAGGTTCCGAACGAAGTTCCGGATCAATAGTTCCGAATCAAGGTCAAAGTTCTGAATCAATTTTCTTTCAATCTTACTTACTGTTTCTTTTTGTATCTGTCTTAATATATCTCATTGTTTCTTCATTTTATATTCTAAGTTTAAGTTTAATTTTAATTCCAGTATTTTAATTAAAGTTTTTATTAATTTTCATTAAATTAATTGTTTTTGATTTAAGTTTTCATCTTAATACATTTAAACTTTTTAGTAGATTATAAAACTAAAACCCCTTTTTTAGTAACCAAGAACAATCATTCCACTTAGAACCAAGATCAATTCGAGAGGATATCGAGATTAAAATTGAACCTAGCAAATTCATAGTATCATTGATTCCTACAAACACTCTTTTAAGAGAAAATAGCTAAGATTTTCAAAGGGTTTTCATGATTTATAGTGAGACATTTATCTACTTGAACTAATAACACAATGATCGAGTAAGACCACCCAAATCAATAGATTTGATAAGCTCACAAAGCTTTCAAACCTAAGAGTGTTAATAAACATAACGAGGTGTACATGATGTTTATATAACATATATAAACCTATAAATGTTGATCCTATATGCAATGCACAAATGATGTTGCAACCAAAATGCAAGAAATCTAGCATACATCCTAATTAGGAAGAACTAGATACTAACAAATACCAAGCAAGGCACAAGATACTAGACATATAAGCAATAATACTAAAAATAGCAATGAACACTTAATAATGTCTACATATAATAATAACACACAAAGAAACACACACAAACAATTAGCTTAACACTTAAAAGCATTCGTCCATGTTTTGAGTGTTAGATATACCAACGTATACATAGCTTGATCTTATTTGAAAATAGTTTTCGACACATTTCAAATTTAATTAAGTTCAACACTTTATAAATATATCAATTTACAAAGATATATCAACAAGAGATGTACAACTTAATATAAAAGAGTAAAACACAAGTTTACGACAAACCGAGACTCAATACTTTGGACAAAGTATAGAACTTATAAAACATTTAAATTTTAAAGTTTAAATAAAGGTTTGGAAGCATTTTTAGTTGAAAGAAGACTCAATTACGTTCGAAACACCGGGTGGCACGACTTCTACGGACTTATGGTTGATTTTATATGATTTTTCAAAGTTTGCAAAAATCTGAGTCAGACTGGCTGCGGTTCCTTATTGATAAGGAACCTCGGGGAAGAGATAAAGAACCGCGTCCAGAGGGCAAAAAAGGGGTTTTTGGCCAAAATCATTTGGTAACTTTTTGGAAGGACTTAGGACTCTAAAAAATCATTTTAGACACATAGAACTCGTATTTTAGAGTTGATTATGACACAAAAGATTTTTATACTTCCAAACATGAAAAGATTTAGTTCAAGCTATTATACAAAGTTTATTTACCACCAAAACTTGTACGAATGAAACAACAAAACACATTTCATAAGTAATCACTCTTCATGAACAATTTGATACAAAGATCGTCTCTATTTTTAAAAACCGTTTTCATTTTAAAAACCATTTGTTTTGAAAAAGAGAGCAAAGATCGATCCAAGCTTTAAAGTACAATATACTTCAAAGATCTTGAATAACCTCGCTCTGATACCAATTGTAGAAACTAGAAGGGGGGGTCGAATAGTTTCTTGTTAGTTTTTCAAAACATTTTGGCTTAATCCACTGTGCGCGGTTCCTTATGTGTACCCGCGGTTCTTTATCAATAAAGAACCGCCGGTCCATTTAGGGAACCGCCGACAGTGAACTTAACCTTTTGTTGCATGTTAAACTTTGACAATCCTTTGTATCAAATTCTCGATCAAGCTTGACTAGATATGAGATGTGTTTGATTGAAAGATAAATACTACAAGTAAGTAAACACACAAACACATCAAATCAAGAGTACATCAAGCAATAATCTAAACACTAAGCACACACGTACTAAGCATAAGCTTTTCCGCAACTAGGATGTTTAGACTAAGTGATGTACACTTGACCATAATCTAAACACGAAGCACACACGTACTAAGCCTTAGCTTTTCCGCAACTTAGATGTTTAGATTATGAGATGCACACAACACACAACATAACAGACCTTGTGTTTTATGGCCTAAACACATAAACCATATAGATCTAAGCACACAACACTTAGATCTATAACTCTAAGACTATATCCAAGTACTAACAAGACTTGGATCTATACAACTAACACCTAATCCAAGGATACCCATCACTTGGATATTCTACCCTTACAAACACATCCAAGTGTACCCATAACTTGGATCTTCTACATATACATAGTAGGAAGACAATAATCATGACTTGATCTAGAGAGATCTTCATCATGTTATGACTCAAGACACTAAAACTTCACAAGGGTGAAAGTGTTCTTCTCATTGCTCTTGATGAGGCAAATGAGGAATGGGATATTGGAAGGTTTTTGTGTGTTTTTGTGCAAGTAAAATGGAAGAGAATAGTCTTCTATTTATAGCCAACTCTTGCCTTGGAGAGCACCTTTTTACCCAATGGATAAAAGAGTGGACTACCCATTGGATAAAAGAGTGGACTACCCATTGGATAAAAGGATGCACCTTTTATTCTTGGAGCCCAAATTCAAAATTTGAATTTTGAATTTATTAGTTTCCCTCCATCTTCTAGAAGCTTCCAGAAATCTTGAGTAAGCCTAAACCGGCTTGACTGCCCGCGGTTCTATATCTTCATGCGGTTCGATATCACTAAGGAACCGCGTGTTCTATAAGATAACCGCGCGTCCTTCTTGTCTTTCATGACGAATGTAATCTTCAAGGTGTCAAGAGAATTATACATAAGTATGCTTGAGTGATTACGAGTACCTTACACATTTTACATTATGTATTGCGAGTTATACGTTTGTCATCACCAAAACATGAAGGGATCATCTTAATTAAGCATCGTAATGTTTGCACTAAAACATTCCCTTTTTATTCCACCAAGAACAACTAATCTCTTACACTTAACCGGAAATCAATTCGAAGAGATACCGAGAAAACGAACTTTTCAAACTAGCAAAATCTATGCATTAACTCCACCGGGTTTTGGTTCAAATCAAAATGCTAACAACAACTATCGCAACAATCAAGTTGGTTTCAAAAACAATTTCAACAAGGGAAACTATGGTAATCAAGGGGCTAATAATCAAGTTTCAAACAAAAATCAAAATGATTTTCAAAACAACAACAAAGGTTTGCAAACGTTGAAAGATCTTCCAAATGAATTTGTTGAATACGTTAATGGGAATGATGCTAGGTTTGACAATATTCAAAGAGAAATCATTAGCCTAAGATCCGAGTTTAAGAACGACTTGAAGAAAGAGTTGAAACATAAGTTAGCTAATGAGCTTAAAATACATACCAACAAGATGGAAGGAACCGTAACTAGGTTACAACAAAACCAACAAAAATGGAACAAGGGCAACATGAGATAAAGCAAGAAATTGTTAAAGCCGAGAAGAGGCAATCCAAGTTTGAAGATAAAATCTCATCTATGTTTGAGGCAATTATGTGTAAACCATCTTCGAGTAGTCTTCCTAGTAACACTGTATCAAACCCTAAGGGTGAGATGAAAGTGATTACCACACGTAGTGGTAAGACACTTAAGGAACCGACTCCTCAACCAATTGCTCCTACGGAGGAAGCAATTGAGGAAGAACCCGAGGTGGTGGTCCAAAAGGAGCATGTCCCAATCCCACGAAGTACCGCTCATGCCACACCTACGGTTGACCCATTACCAACATTGGAACCCGAGATTCCAAAGGCTATGCCTATGCCTCAACCCACACCACCTTTGCCCTATCCATCGAGACTTAGAAATGAGAAACGTCAAGAGCGCGACAATTACCAATTTGAGCTTTTTATGAAAATGTTTCGTGATTTGCACTTTAATGTGAGTTTAGCCGATGCTTTGGTCATGATGCCTCGATTTGCCGCTAACCTTAAGAGTATGTTGAACAACAAGGAGAAGTTGCACAAATTGTCTAGTTGTTCGTCGGTTTATCTTAATCGCATACCTCAAAAAGTCGGTGATCCCGGTAAAATTTTTATCCCTTGTGCAATCCAAGATATGGAGGAATGCTTCGCCTTGGCCGATCTTGGTGCTAGCATTAACTTGATGCCACTTGCAATCTTCAAGTCGCTCAATCTTCCTAATCTTACTCCTTCACTAATGTCTATCGAGTTGGCCGACCATTCCACGATTCCCGCATGTGGATTGGCGGAAGACGTTTTTGTGAAAGTGGGGAAGTTATAATATCCCGTAGACTTTATCGTTGTCGATATTCCCACGGATCCTCAAGTTCCTCTCATTTTAGGTCGTTCGTTTTTAGATACGTCTATGGCTTTGATCGATGTTCATGCAAGAAAGATCACCTTACGTTTCAACGACGAGGAACTTGTTATAAACGCAACTCAAAACTCTCAAATTTCTCATGTTTATTCCGTTGCAACCATAAACCTCGTTGATATGATCGACGTGGTTTGCGAGGAATTTTCACAAGAAGTTCTAGGTTTTGGTGATGAAGAAACTAGTGCCAATCCCACTATGTTAGATCCAATTCTTGATAATTCGACACCAACCTTCACCCCATTTGAAGGTGGTGGTTTTAGGTTGGAAGAATTTGATGTTCCACGTACTTGTAACGAAGACCTCGACAAAGATGAGGACTTCTCGATTTTCAAGGATTTTCTTAACGATTTCCCATTTCCTCCACCCGAGGAGGTTATGAGTATCGAGCCCAAATCTTCACTTGAGGAACCACCTATCCTCGAGTTGAAAGATTTACCTCCTCATCTCGAATATGTCTATTTGGAGGAGGGCAAAAAGTTGCCGGTTATTATTGCGAAGGAACTTTCGGATGATGAAAAAACAGCACTTGTCGATGTTCTAAAGGATCACAAAGGGGCAATTGCGTGGAAGTTATCCGACATTAAGGGGATCGATCCCAAATTTTGTACCCTCAAAATCTTAATGGATGAGGATTACAAGCCCGCAATCCAATGTCAAAGAGGTTGAACCCCAAAATTCACGACGTCATCAAAAAGGAAGTCCTAAAACTCCTTGACGCGGGAATGATTTACCCTATTTCTGATAGCCCTTGGGTGAGTCCTATTCATTGTGTCCCTAAAAAGGGAGGAATGACCGTTGTGCCAAACGATGCCAACGAGTTAATTCCCACTAGACTCGTGACCGGATGGAGAGTGTGCATTGACTATCGTAAGTTGAATGAAGCCACTCGAAAAGACCATTTTCCCTTGCCCTTCATGGACCAAATGTTGGAGCGTCTTGTGGGAAACTATTTCTATTGCTTTTTAGATGGTTTTTCTTGTTACTTCCAAATCCCCATCGATCCTCGTGATCAAGAAAAAACTACGTTTACGTGTCCATATGGAACGTTTGCCTATCGTAGAATGCCATTCGGACTTTGTAATGCACCGGGAACCTTTCAAAGGTGCATGATGGCTATTTTTCATGACATGATCGAGAAGACGATGGAAGTCTTCATGGATGACTTTTCCGTGTTTAGTAATTTGTTCACTTCGTGTTTGTCGAATCTTGAGAGAATGTCGTCTTAGGGCACAAGGTCTCGAAAGCGAGAATTGAGGTAGATCAAGCTAAGGTAGACGTCATTGCCAAATTACCTCATCCCAAAACTGTTAAGGGAGTTAGGAGTTTCCTAGGCCACGCGGGCTTTTATCGTCGATTCATCAAGGATTTTTCAAAGATCTCTCGACCCATTACACATCTTCTTGAAAAAGAGGCACGTTTTGTCTTTGACGAAGATTGTGTACGAGCCTTTGAAATCCTTAAGAGGAAACTTACCGAAGCTTCCATTCTTGTTGCTCCCAATTGGAACCTCCCATTTGAGCTCATGTGTGATGCTAGTGATTATGCTATTGAGGCCGTATTGGGGCAACGTCATGAAAAGCACTTCTTGCCTATTCACTATGCTAGCAAGACGATGACCGAGGCTCAACTAAAATACACCACAACGGAGAAGGAGTTCCTTGCCGTGGTGTATGCATTTGAGAAATTTCGACCTTATCTCGTCTTGACGAAATGCATAGTGTATACGGATCATTCGGCTATCAAGTATCTCATGGCTAAACAAGATGCAAAGTCGAGATTACTTCGTTGGATTCTCCTCCTTCAAGAATTTGATCACAAAATTGTTGACAAAAAAGGAGCCGAGAATCTAGCGGCCGATCATCTTTCTCGTTTGGAAGATCCTCACCAAAGTGCTTACGAGCCCAAGGAAATCACCGAAACATTTCCGCTCGAGACGCTTGGTGTAGTGAATTCTAAGCTTGATTCTTCCACCCCATGGTTTGCGGACTTTGCAAATTACCATGCGGGTAACTTCATCATCAAGGGTATGACGACTCAAGAAAAACGAAAATTATTTCGTGACGTCAAGTTCTACTTTTGGAACGACCCTTACTTGTTTCGAACTTGTGCGGATCAAATCATCCGATGTTGTGTATTTGGCACCGAAGCTTCTAATATCCTTAGAGCTTGTCATGAGGGGCCCACGGGTGGTCACCACGGTGCTAATCTCACGGCTAAGAAGGTGTTTGATGCCGGCTTCTTTTGGCCTACTATTTACCGAGATGCACAAGATCTTGTGAAGTCGTGTGACTCATGCCAATGACAAGGAAAAGCCTCACAAAAAGATGAAATGCCACAAAATATCATCCAAGTGTGTGAGATCTTTGACGTTTGGGGTATAGACTTTATGGGGCTGTTCCCATCATCTCGTGGTAATAAGTACATCCTCGTTGCGGTTGACTACCTATCTAAGTGGGTGGAAGCTAAGGCTTTGCCCACCAATGATGCTCGTGTGGTAGTCAAGTTTTTGAAAAGCTTGTTTTCTCGGTTTGGAACCCCTCGTGCGATCATAAGCGATCGTGGAACCCATTTTTTTAACGACCAATTCGAAAGGGTCCTAAGGAAATATGGGGTTACACATCGGCTTTCTACGGCTTATCACCCACAAACAAGTGGGCAAGTCGAGGTTTCAAACCGAGCATTGAAGAGGATCTTGGAGAGATCCGTTGGGGAAAACCGACAATCTTGGTCGGATAAGTTGGACGATGCTTTATGGGCCTTTAGGACCGCTCATAAGATGCCCATTGGGTGCACTCCCTATAAGCTTGTGTATGGGAAGAACTACCACTTGCCTATTGAATTAGAACACAAGGCTTATTGGGCCCTAAAGCATTGTAATGATGACACGGAGACCGTGGGAAAACACCAGAAAATGCAATTAAATGAATTGGATGAATTAAGGGATATTTCTTATGAAAATTCATTGATTTATAAAGAAAAAACTAAAAAGTTGCATGTATCTAAAATTAAAAACCGGGTTTTTAACATTGGGGATCAAGTTTTGCTTTTTAATTCTCGCTTGAAGATCTTTTCCGGTAAGTTGAAATCCCGTTGGTCCGGTCCATTCACCGTAACCCAAGTTTTTCCTTATGGGACCATCGAGCTAGATTAAAATGATGGCCCCAATTTCAAGGTGAATGGACATAGGTTGAAGCACTACTTTGGCGGGGAAGTTACATCCTTGAACTACCTCGACCAAGTCACCTTCCCCAATGATAATTAGTATTGAGGGGATCGAGTCGAGCTCATGACTCGGTAATCAAAAACGAGGTGCCTCGTGGGGGAGTCCCATGCTTATCCTATGTACATATTATCGCTTTCTAATGTAGTAACGTGTGGTGATTTGTGCCCTTCCAACCTTTGTTCCGTGGTTGTTCGTGAATTATGGACTTTAGATGATCCTTATCTTCACGATTGGAGCCTCTCGTGTTCGTTTTATGGGAGCACTCGATCGTTTGCTTTGAAGACTTTCTCAATATCCAAATGATATATCCTTTTGATGTTCTAACCTTAGGTTTATAGCACACTTCATAAACGGCTTTAAATTTAACGGTTACACCCTTTCCATGCTAGATTAGGCATTCGACTACGTCTCTAGTATGGGGGTGTTTGCACCCCTAGACTCGAAACATTGAGAACAATGTTTAACTTTAGTATGGGGGGGTGAATAGATACTTGCCTTGCCAAACCTTCACGCTTTCCAAAGTTTATCTTTTTGTTTATCGTTTTGTTGCAAAATAAGGCTAAAAATGGCCAAATTTTAAAAAATTTCTCATGTTTTATAAGTGTTTGAAGACACGAATAGAGATTTTCCGATGGCAAGAATAAGAGTAATTTCTGACTCGACCGTGCGTGTTGAGCACTTAGCTTTGGTTCCTTAACTTCACATTAGGCTAAGTCTCTTAAATGAGGAGGAGAAATGATAGGGTTAATTATAAGTTACTATGCTAAACGTAGAGTACTCGTATTCTTTCAAAAACTCATGTGTTCTCGTTGTTTGCTTATTCTCCCTTCGCATGTAAATATGTTTTGCTTAATAAATATTGACTTAGAGGTTTAGTTGGGATTGTTGGGTTTCTAGTCTTTTCTAGTAGCTTCTGTGTAATTAAATTGGGAAGACATTAAGGTATCGCCAGCGTCACGGTTTTGAAGTATTGGCACCCGAATAATCAAAAGCTTCACCCAATAATAAGATTTCAAGTGCTCACCTAAATCAAGCAAACAATTTGAAGCCCCACAAGGCCGAAAAATCTATGCAAAATTGAAAGTGAATCAAGCCTTAATCTTCGAAGCTTCAAAGATCCAAAATTCGCCTTAGCGTGAAGATATACGTCTTTGGCTAATTAAACCACCGATGAGGCGGATAATAAAAGGCAAGGTAAGACCGAAGTCATAATAAAAGCTTCATGGCGTTGTTGAATAAAAGATGGAGGTAAACCAAAGATAATAAGGCCCTTCCGTTAGGGGGCATATAAAAGTCTTGGTAATAAGTCTCATGTTCAAAACCGTTATAAAATCGTGTTTATCGATCCTTCTTGTTGACTTAATTTTTTGACATCGTTGTCTATTAGGAGGGGTTATTGATTTGATGGTCTTGGTTACACCGTTAGGACTCTATTTTTAGACCTAAATCTCTATTATCGCATAAGTCAAACAATGTATCCTTGTGAAACATCCAAGACAAAATAAAATATAAGAGATACAACTTAGGAAAATGGGAGGATAAGTACGTGATTAGGGCATATGAGTAGTGTTAGCATTACTAACCTATAATGACAATGATCTCGTTGCACGCTTGGCATGGAATTGGGGTGAAAATCGGGGACGTTGAAATTATTTCTAACGAAGCATTCACGTGTTCTTATTCTATGAACCTAAACGTCCCATTTTGCGATGAAAATCATACATTATGTCTAAAACGCAAGTAGTAGTAGCAATAGTAGTAGTGTAGCTAGTTTATCATTCAATAAAGTGGATAAAAATGAATTTTGGAGGTGCTACGATACTTTATTCTAGCATTGCGTGAGGGCACGACAATGGTTTAGTATGGGGGAGTGATGAGACTGCTTTTATACATAGTCTCATCGTCCAAAAAGGGCTTAAAATGCATTAAATATCATCAAAATACCCATATATATGCTTGTGTTTGTTGCTTGTGTATTTTAGGTACGGATATTGAGAAAATGACAAAAGATCACAAGAATCATGCAAAAACGAACACGGGAAACGGAGCCGCACAATGAACCAAGCCCTAGTATTGATTATCCAAGAAAAGCCCTTGAAGATTTACGAAGAAGGGTCCTCCAATATGGAAGAATTGACACTTTATACCCTTGTATCCTCATAATTACAAGTTTTGTCCCTAAAGTTTGTCAAAATTACAAAAAGGGCCCTCCACTTTGAAGATTTGACAAGTTTAGCCCCTCAACAAAGCTAAATTGTCAAACATTATCCTCCAAAAAGTCAAATATATCATGAAGTCCTTCAAAGTACAAGAAATTACAAGTTTGGTCCTTTGAAAATCCCAAAATTACCAAAAGGACCCTTGACTTTCAACATTTGGCAAGAATGGTCCCTCGTAAATGAAGAATTGGCAATTTCAGTCCTCCAAAAGGCCAATCATACAAGTTAAGACCATAATCCGTCAAGAAAATGCCAAATCAGCCCTTCAAGAATCACAAATTGGCAAGAAAACCCCTAAATTCACTTTGTAAAACTTTTTGGGGCAAAAGTGTGAAAAATGAAAAGTTGTTATAAAGGAAATGGGCGTTGACAAGGTTTTAAAGTGAAAAGACAAAGGGAAAAGAGATGAGGGACTAAAATTGGCCAGACATGGAAGATACCTAGACCAACCAGAATCTGCCACCTCACCCCACTCACCACTTCAACCAATCACAACACTCCACCCCTCCACATCAGACTCCACTCACCCCTGATTAAATAATTAACTAATCTTTGGCGCCTTAACATTTATTTAAATATTAATTACCCCTTAAACAGATAAAAACCTATGTTCATCAGCTCAAGAACACAATTAGGGATTTTTGTTTTAGCAAAAATTAAACCCCAAAATTGTGCAGATTAATGATTAAGGTGACCCTAATCACATCTCAACTTTCAAACAGCCTGCCACATCATCACCCAAGTCACATGTTTACCCTGCTTTTCACTTTGGAGAAGATGCCAAAACAGTAGGCCCTCATCCAACGCCCCACAATCCAGCTTTGTTTCTAAGCTTTGTATAAGCCCTTAGATCAAAATTCACACTGCCAACTCATGCTACAATCCAAGAAGATTCACATGATTCACAAAATGTTCAAACCTGCAATGGCAAAATGGGGACTTCAAGCATTAGGGTTATACGTTTTTCCTTGCATTTCTAGAACCATGTAGCCTATATAAAGGCATTAGGGTGCAACATTTGCAGTTTTCTTTTTGGTTTTTCCTTGTTCAAAAACTTGTAAATCCTCTTTTCAGTTTAATGAAAGTGTGTTAAGTTTGTTGAAGAAAGACCAAGTGCCACTTAATTTTATGCTTGTTTATGTTATTTGTTAACTGAAATTGAATCTCAAAACCTGTTTTTAAGGAGAGTGCAAAAGTTTGCATTTTTCCTTCAAGCTTGATATTTTGCTAAGTTCTTGTTAAAACCTTTGAATTCTTGGGCTATAGGGCTGATCATAGCATCCTGATATTGTGTTATCAAGGTGTGGTGAGGCTTATAACTTGGGGATAATCAAGTGTGGGGTAACAAGATTGCATCAATCAAGGCTTTTTACTTTTCTGATTTTGATATTGTGTTACTTACCTTGTTGAATCTTAGCAGGGTTGCTGTTGGAAACTTGTGCTTGTTCTAGCTAGCACATAAGCTCTAACATTCGTGGGTGTGGATGTACATCCATGAGGTTTGTCTTAAAACCTTGAAAATATGATAAATATTGGATTTTTTGTGGATTTGTGCTCTACTTGTGTTCTTGTTGATTTCTTGGCTTGAATCTGCTTAGTCTTGCATGATAATGTTGTTTATATGCTATATTAATCATTTGGTAAACTTAATCACACTTTTTCTTGTTTAAAATTTGATTTGAAAAGTTAAAAGGGTGTTTGGGTCTACCTGTTTGAGTTGAAATCTTGTTATTGTGTTGTTAGAAGTTTGTATTGATGCTTGGTATCTGATATATACTTGGTTGAGAGTGTTTTGCTGCAAGTTTTTTAGTTTGAAACCTTGAATCACATGATCTGCTATAACTTGTTGAGTTTGACTGTTTTTGACCTAAGAATTTGGGAAAACCTAGAGTTTATGCATGCTTAGGGTTAAAAGCTGTTAAATCATCATTATTATAACATACTTGATAGATCTTGAGGTTTGAATCTGGCTTGTTGGTCAAATACATCAGCAAAGTGAAAACCGCATGTGTTAGTGTTCATCAGTAACATTCATCAGCTTGAATCTTGCTTAAATCTTTGAATCATTGCATGAAACCTGTTTAGACTTGTTCATTTGAGTTTATAATAGCTTGTGTATGCATTTGGTTAAGTTTGTCTGGCTGAATATTGTTAAAAGTGCTTAATGAACCTAAATTGCTTATTGTTCTAAGTCTGTGACAGATCTGGTGCTTTATTGAATTAACTGTACAAACTGGTTGTTACTTGTTTTGATTTCTTTGTTTGTATTGACTCCTTATGATCCAAAGATCATTTGGGTGCCTTTGTGAAATCTGAATCTCCAAAAATTTCACTAAAGACAAAAAAGTCTACAAGTCAAGCAGTGGAAAAAGTTTCCGCTCAACACCCAAAACTAGCCCCTGCTAGTGTTAATTTGTACTCAGCTTATCAATAAGCTATTTTAGCTTATCCAGACCTGCAACAACTTATTTTTTGTGATAGATCTTCATTATTTGACCCATTTGATTAGACTGGAGCTTATTGGACTTTGACTTTGACTTTTTGCTAGAAAACCAACTTATTTGACTTTTTCATAAGTGCTTATTTGCTTTTTCTAGCTTATTGAGTCTGCTTATTTGAAATTTTTTTGTTGAAATAGCTTAATTAAGTCATTTAAAAGCTTTAGAAACTTGAATCAGCTCTTGGGGTGGCCTAGAACTCAAAAACGACTATTTTGTCGTTTTCTGAAGATTGCTTATTGCATTTTCAGGCTTATTCCTCGGGCTTATTTCAAATTTCTTTTTACAGAAGTCTTATTTAGAAAAAAAGAAGCTTGTGTGTCTAATTTGAGCTTATGGCATTAACTTATAGCTTAATGGGCCAAAAAGCCCATTAAGAATAAGCTGTTTGGTATAAGCTAGCTTATTTCATACTTTCAGCTTTTGGGCCTTTGGAAAAAGTTGTTTAAAATCAAATTTTGAGTCAAGTAGTGCTTTTTGGGGCTTATTTGGGTCACTTTTTCATTTTGGGCTCAAAGTTGGCCCATTAAGGATCTGTTTTGGGTTTAGCCCATTTTCTAGGCCCATTAAGGGTATTTCGGTAATTTCAAGTTCATTTCTGTGTTATTTAGGTTAAATTAAGCTAGTTTGCAACTTTTTAGAATTTTTTAGGATTTTTGGATTTTTATTAATATTTTAATATTATTTTATTATTAAAAATTAAAAGTCTGATTTTCTAAGTTTTTACATTTTTCTTAGATTGTAGACACTTAATTAGGAATTTTGCAAGTTTCCAAATATTTTTAGAGTTTTTTAATTATTTTGTAGAATTATTTTAAGTTTTTATAGCTTTTAATAGTTTTTAATTGTTTAAAAATAGTTTTTAGTGGTTTTAAAATTTTGAAAAATACTTTTTAGCTTAATTAGGTTATTTTAAAGGTTTACAAACTTTAAGAACTTGATTTGGACTTTTTATTAGTTAATATTGATTTTAGGGCTTTAATTAGCATTAAAAATTAATATTTAAATAATTAAAAGGTTTTAGCAAGTTTTGATTTTTTTTGCAAACCCTTGGAATATTTTTGTGGATTTTTAGTGATTTTTGGTAATTTTTAGGGTAAAATTTTAATTTTGGTGCTTTTTACGGTTTTACGTGTACACCTTTTTCGTCTTAGTTTAATCCATCTTCGTAACCGTCATTCTCTTCTTATCCCATTTCTATTTTCTTTTTCACAAATATAATCACAAAGTTAATCCAAATCATTACACACATAACACACTAGCCTCCTTGAGAACGAACTCACTTTAGGGTCATTTATACACGGTTTTCCTAAATCGTCGTATTCATTACTTGCCCTATATGCCTCCTTTTCCAAAAGGTGTGCAAAACCACTACATCACTGGTGCAAGTTTATGTTGATGACATTATTTTTGGTTCTACGAACCCAAAACTTTCAAAACGTTTTGAAAAATTAATGCACAGTAGATTTGAAATGTCAATGATGGGGGAGCTAAAATTCTTTTTAGGCCTCTAGATTCATCAATCCCCACGTGGTATCTTCATAAACCAAGCTAAGTATGCTCAAGAGATATTTAAAAAGCATGGTATGACCTCATGTGCTCGCGTTGGTACACCATTGTTGACCACATCCCTAGACGCTGACTTGTACTCATATCCCGTAGATCAAACGCGATATCATAGTATGATCGGGTCACTTATGTACCTTACAGCCAGCAGGCCTGATATTCATCATGCCACATGCTATTGTGCACGATATCAAGCCAGACCTACTCAAAAGTACCTCAAAGAGGTTAAACGGATCTTTCGGTACCTTAAGAATACCATTCACATGGGACTCTGGTATCCGAAGGGAACCGGTTTTCATCTAACAGCTTTTTCAGATTCTGATCACGCAGGTTGCCTTGATAGTCGAAAAAGCACTTCTGGTAGCGTACAATTTCTAGGGGAAGACAAACTTGTGAGCTGGTTGTCAAAGAAGCAGGATTGCACTTCGCTCTCATCAGCTGAAGCAGAATATGTGGCTCTATCCTCGTGTTGTGCTCAAGTCCTTTGGATGAGAACTCAACTCACGGATTATGGCTTCCACTTTAATAAAATACCTATGTATTGTGACTCAAAGTCGGCCATAGCCATTTCTTGCAATCCGGTTCAACACTCCCGTACCAAGCACATCGCAGTCAGATATCACTTCATCAAGGAACAAGTGGAACGTGGTATCGTGGAATTATACTTTGTCAGAACTGAGTACCAGATAGCTGACTTGTTTACAAAAGCCCTATCTCAAAATAGGTTTCAGTATCTCGTTGGCCGTCTTGGTATAAAGTATATGACTCTAGAAGACTTGGAGGTTTTGGTAAATAAAGCTGCTTGATTTTTCTCTCATAATGACTTCTAAGCACATCACGGCTTAGGACTCGGACCTCAAATAAAGAAAGTTTATCAGGGATGATAACTTATCCTTCACAACGGGAAATTATTTTATTTCGGTCATGAGCTAGTCACAAAACATTCAAAGTTTTGAGCTCATGTAAATCGGAATTTATTTTAAAACCGTTGAACACAATTTTTCAAGAATTTCTCAAAAGATTTTTCTAAATCTTTCAAAATTGTGTGTTCAACACTCCCTTCCTCGTATGTGGTTTTCATATCTCAAAATTGTCATGTGTTATTTTGATCAATTTTTTAGGGGGAGCGTTTTAAAATCAAGCCTTTAATGCTGTTGGGTACATCTAAGAAATTGTCATATTTTATGTATCCAACACATTCCAAAAATGGTTTAAAACTGTCATAAGTAATAAATTATATCGGACAAGGCATCTCAACTCCGTACCTCAACATATTTTGTGGTGTCGTTTTTCTAAAATTTTGTCAAATTTTGTCTCAAGACACACATATATTGTTGAGGGGGAGCGACCCGACTGAAAAAGTTCCATGATTCATGCGTGCACACATGTTTCTCTCCCAACGATCTCAGAAATTGTCATATTTTAATCAATTGGTATCTCTAATATTATATTTTTATATTAGAGATAGGGGGAGAAAATGTGATTAAAATGTAATATATCGCAACAAGTGATCTTAAAGACTCAAGTGCAACTCTTTCCTTCACATGACAAACTATTTCGTATATCGATGCATGTGTGTAGGGGGAGCTTTTTGGAAATGTAAAACTTTTAAAGTGTTAAAAGTTTTGATTTTTATCAAGCATTTTGAATGGTTTTCAATGGTTTAATGGTTACGATCTATACCAAAACAACCTATTATCCACGAAGGAATGTTGGAGTCAAAAGGTGGTTTAGGATAGGAAACTAAGTCCTATTATCCAACCAGAACCGGAGGGATCTACCCAAGGACATTCTATAGCTAGAAATAGTTGTCCTTAAGAAAGATGGAGTTGAATGAAGCTGAATGCGGACCAATTACTTAAGTTAGCACTGGAACAATCACAACAAGGTGCTAGTGATGACGTATTGGTAAGCATTGAAGGAGTTGAATATTCTATGCAACTTAGGCAGAAACCGGGTCATTACATCTATTGAAGACAAGTCATCATGGACCCAGTGATGCAATGCACAACCCTTCCCAGCCATTCGAGTTTCTCTCAAAAGAAACTTGTCTCATTGTCACGGAGATCAACACGTATCTATTGACTTTCTCACTCCGAGTTAGTTAATATTGAAAAGGTGGCAGTCTGCTGCAGCCTCCGATTACCAAAATGCACTTATTGAGTCTAGAGCCAAAAGAGATCAATTTATCATCTCATTAGGACACAATCGAGTCCTACGCATTATCCTTGTGATATTGCCAGAACATCTGAGTGATACGATTCACAATGAAGATGGAAATCATGCTTGAGCCAGCATTAAACAAGCTCATGGTAGGTAACTTTTGCGATTCAACACGAATCAAACTTGTGAGAACTGGAATGCAACTAAGTTTGGATTCTTAATTGATTCAAACTTGATTCCAGGTTTCTTCGCAATATCCGTGTGATCTTGCCAGAACATTCAGAGTGACACTCCTTAGTGCTCACAGTGATGAATGGAAATCCTTCTAGTGTCAACATCAAACAGCATTGCGGTAGGTGACTCGCAAGATTCTCTATGAATCAAGCTTGTGACAAACTGGAAAGCAACAATGGTGCAATTCTTTTAGAATCAAACTTGTTCCAGGAATTCTGGATTGACCACTCTAATTCGACAGATAATTTATCCTTATGATTCACTCTTTACGTTCGCAGTCTGCTTTGAGACGGTCGAGTAAAGAGAACTGGCTACTACCGCCAGGAAACCTTGTCAAGGAGGTTCTTAATCGAATCTACCCGATCACAGGTACGGTATCTGATACCGTCTAACGGTCTTCACCGACCGGAGGTAAAACGCTACCGAGTTAGGATGAAATGTTCAAAGCTATTTTATCCGTGTCTATATATGTTGCTGCATATTAAGAAGGTGCCGTAGCTGTGTACTAACCGATGTCGATTCAGAAGTCACAAGAGCACAAGATGGCGATAATCAAGATACCTAAGAATGTAAGAATGTAAAAGGTTATCTTTGTCACAAGGAGCACAAGATGAAGATCTCAAGCATTCAAAGTCAAATGACAAAGGCTTAAGATAAAGATCACAAAAGCATGAAGGAACAAAGCCATTGCAAACAAGATCAAGACCAAGATACAAGACCAAAGAATGAAGATCACCTCCACAAAGATGTACTCACTTAATCATCTTATGCATTTAAAGATGACCGATACATTGGGGGAGATTGTTAGCCCTATATTTTATATAGTCGAACAAGAATGTAATAGGTCATCTTAGTCGTTATTGGTCTTGTATTGTAATAGGTTAGTCGGGAAAACCGGGCTTGGTATTTAAGCTAATATTGTATAAGTTAGGGGCGTAAGCCCAAGCAAAGCCAAGCCCGACCCATGAACAAGTCCACTAAGGCCTTATGGTCGTGGCATATAAATACCCTCTTCCTTGTGTGGAAGAGGGTGTTGGTTACCATTTTGCTTCTCTCTCTAAAAGTGTTTTAACCTTCAATAATCTATCTTATTTCTCTCTCTACCTTCATCTATTTATCTCTCTTAAATATCATCTTATATTGTTTTATGGATTAAAGTGGGATTAAAAGTTTTTACTTGTCAAATGTACTTACATATCAGTAGATGAGTTATAAAAATGTTACATTAGACGGGTCCGACCGTCTACCTTTTATTTGGCGAAAACGTTAATCTTTCGGTTGTAGCCGAAAAGACGTAAAACTTATATATAGTTTTATAACTTTAGAAAACATTTGAGTTTGTAATTTATAAAATGTCATACTTATTTATCATAGTATAAAACTTATTTTATAATTATTATCATAAGTTAGTGGGTTTTATATATGTATTTTATAATAATATTACTTGAGTGCTTATTTTATATTATATACTTTTATTTCCAAATCTGATTATCAAAGTCACTTTCATCATTTTTCCATATCTTGAGTTCTACAAGGAGATAGAAGCTCAAATTTGGGCAGCACAAACTACATGATATGTGCTACAAATAACTCCATTTTAGCTACTGCTCAATCATCCTCTAAATATTCCTAATAACTCGTCCAAAACAGACTATACAGATTTGTACCTTAATAGTATTTTGATCATATCTTGCTCATTTTATTGATTCCATTGAGTGGCCAACTCACCACATATGTAAAAATCATATGTCTAATAGTATATTCAATAATCTAAGCATTTTTACCAAGTGTTCATATGTTTACTTACTGTTTTATACAACCTATAAATTTAATCAAGATTTTAACATCTTTATATGTAGATTTTAGTCTTTTTAACCAAATCTATTAACACAAAATCCCCACATAATACTTTGATCATCGTTAATCATCATACACATATACATTTATAAAGAAAATACATAATTATTTTTACAAAATAACAAGATGATAGGAAGGAAACAATCTCTATACCACTCAATAAGATGAAAGATTGAGATTTTTGGATGAATAAGCCTTGGTTTTGGGTAACCGATCTTATGAAATATCAAGACCACTTCTAGGATCACCAAGAATATGTGGACTCCTTGATAAATCAGTCCTTGATCTTCATGAAATCTCCTTTCTAGTTGTTAAGATCACCTCAAATCATCATGTCTTCAATGGGTTTTCATCTTGTGCAAGTTAAACACAAGATTCATGGTAGAATTTTTTATCAAATGTGGTGTTTTGTGGTGATGTATGGACGGAAAAGGGTGAGAGTTGAGAGAGACTTGGAGTGGTTTGCATGTATCTAAATGAGAGAAATGGTTTGTGGTTTGTTGTTTTAAGAGTTAGTGGTTTTGAGTAGAAACTAAGGACAAGTGTCCTTAGTTTTATCTTATGTTGATACATAATGGGGTGTGTTGGTGAAGCTTTGGCCGCCCCTTAGTAGGGGTGGGGCAAGTGTAATCTTGTCTCATCCCCACTAATTTACGGGTACTCCTCGATTCTAGTTTCCTCGATTTGCGTGCCCTCGGTTCATTTTACGAAAAACGTTTTTATAAATTATGAATCAACGACACAAAACGAATATAATAAAAATTGTCTCATCAAAAACGGAGTTCAAAAACGTAAATACGTAAACCTAGGGTTTCCGGTTTAGTCGTAAAGGACGTTAAATTATGCACGTAAGCCCTAATTTCAACCTGTAAATTTGTGAGTTTCTGAACCAACACAAATTAAAATTCCAAAATAATATTCAAGAATAAATTTATTTCCTGAGATGTCGGACTGTCACCAAAAACGGTGTATGTAAATGTAAGCACGTAGCGTACAGTTCTCCAGTTTAGATGTAGTCAATGCTACTTTAAGACGTAAACTCTAATTTCTTCCCAAAAGTGAGTGAGTTCATGATATAACATTAAATTAATGATTTTAAATAATACTTGAGAATAAAATATCGACCATAATTTGACGGATTGTCACAGTTTTTAATAGCAGTCCTAAATGCATACGAAGTTGGCACCAGTGATACCAATTGTCCCAAATACACGTATTTAGCACCATTCTTTGACCGTTCCAAAAAGGTTTATCTTAAAAAAACCCTTTTCTTGTAGTGTGTGTTTTTCAGAATTGACTAATTGTGCAATAACGTGTAGATTTGCAGAGGAACTTATAATGAGTGATTAAGTAACCAAGGTAAGTATGAGGTATTATATATAAGTACAATTCAATGCTATAAACTTAGTGAAAGTGTTTTTCATACAGTTAGGTTAACATGATAGATTACAAAAAGTATTGCTTGTCGTAAAACATTGATTTCATATTATGTGAATTAGGTTCTAAAAAAAATTGAATATATGTATAACCTTCTCACTATTTTCCTAGCATTGTAAATTTGATCTGCTTGACCCACTCCTTGATTTACATGCTGCCCAAAAATACAAAAGAAGGTGTTTTACGAACTGCAGTTGCCCCAATACATATGGTAGCTACTGAAGGAGGACATTTTAAAGAACAGTTATGGCGCACTGTTCGTGGTTTAGCCATGAGATTTTACTTATTTCTGGTGTTGGAGCACTCATTAAAGATAGAGGAATCACGAAATGTATTACTCCTTTTTATGCAGAATATGGTTTTTTATTAAGCCCAGTGATATATTTATTGGTCGTACATGTTAGCCTTAAAATGTGTGCAACTAACAAAATTACATTAGTTTCATAGCCGGGACTTGCAGGGACTAATATTGTCATATGTAATAGTCCAAGTCCAGTGCTATATAAACCCCTCCATACTTCTATGGAGGGGTGAGGCTTACCATTTCTTGTCTTTTCTTTCTCTCACTAGAATAAAACACACACTTTTATTCTTACTTGTTTCTCTCTCTACCATGGCTAAACAACACTTCTATCCTCCCCGACCTCCGGATCTTTTACCC
Source organism: Glebionis coronaria (assembly GCA_025667525.1). Taxonomy (NCBI): domain Eukaryota; kingdom Viridiplantae; phylum Streptophyta; class Magnoliopsida; order Asterales; family Asteraceae; genus Glebionis; species Glebionis coronaria. The sequence goes on along the minus strand of CM046880.1, from coordinate 63,641,843 downwards.
GTGTTCATAGTGAATCCAACTTAATAGTACACATACATGATGAGGGGCAGTCAAGTACGAAATCCAGCAAAAAGTTTACTTATGTGAAGGGCGTTGATGAAGCGAAAAATGAGCTTGAAGAAATTGTTTACTACCTGAGAGACCTTAACGTAATAATTGCAGTTGTAATAGTATAGTTTTATTTACCAACTTGTGTCGTCTTCACTCGTTGTACTTCGTGTATTCATCTGAGTCAATAAGAGGTTCCTTCACATATTGTGTGTATTATTTTAATGGGCAAACCGGCTATGAAAACCATCACAAATAAACAAAAGGAAACTCGATGACATGCTAATAGACTAAAATACGCGTTCAAGACCATTGTTCTCAAAATACAGTTATCTTTTTGGGTAAAGAAAAGGTAAGATTAAAGTTTGTGATTGTTGTCTGCATTTTTCTAACCCAGTTTAGGAAAACCATAATGACAACTATCTTTCGGAAAAGCATAATCGCTTCCGGACACGCAATCCCAAACACCCCCTTATGTTGGTTTAGTTGCAGCCTTTGTGGCCTCTCAAGTGACATAGTACCAATATCATTGGCTTATCATTAGCTTTCTGATACCATGATAGAAGAAAAGTTTCTTTGGTAATCTTATTTGCAAATCTAACCATTTGTTATATTCGTCCAGCATGTCGTGACCTTCGCCACTATGTGTTGGTGGCCATGTGTTTATAAACTCTTAAGCATACATCAATGATTGGCTAAATATTTTTAACTGCAAGTAAAAAATGTTGTATTACGATTAGATGGCTAAGTAAGAGTTTATGATTACCTGCAACTCATATGTAGATGGCTAAATAAGACTTTATAAAAAGCAGCTGTTGCGGGCTTGTAGTGGCTTTTAAAAGCTTCCCAAGGAATTCTTCAGGTATAATCATCTTCTCCATACGCCACATTCTTTCAAATTCTAGATTAAATGCTCAAACATTACTTTGACAGTAACTAGTTCTCGAAACTATTTTCTTGGTTCCAGTTATATTTTTTAATCCAAGGGGCATGACCTTCATGCCTTTGTGAACGACATACTTCAAGGTTTTAAGCTCAAGGTACCTAAAACTTCTTGCACAAACTATGATTCTAATTTCATTCACTTGATAATCTGTTTAATTCTCGCGTAGGCTTTTCTGTTGTTTGCTTGGTCCTACTCAGCAGTCCGAGTTGGATTACAGTTAGCATACATATGATTAGGGGTCTACCATAACATAATGGAAATTCTGAATTTGAATGTGAGCTTTTTGGAGAAGAAAATATATTGCATGCTGATTCTGACAACTGGATTGTGTTTCTTCAAAAAGAAAAAAAACTACACATGAAAAAGGAGGTAAAAAAAACGAGGCATTTTTACTCTATGTTAAAACAACATTGAGGAACCTTTTGTTGACTTTTAAATTAAGTAGCTTATAGTTTCTTAATTTTGCAGCCGTATTGTTACAAGCGGGCAAAAGCGCATGAAGTTTTTCTTGAAACTCTCTCAAGCTAAGAAGTTCACATGTATGGTTTGCTAAGGTACCTTTCCGTGTGAATCTGCTTTTTAAAATACCAAATCTCATTGTTAATTTACATTTCACTTGAATGTCTTTTGCCTGATTGTATTTTTAAGGTACCTTCTATGTTATTGTAGATTATGTATGTGCCAATGCACTTTTTGCATTATTACTGATCTTACAACCATGTCCTTGTGTAAGATTCATATTACATGTTCATATCCAAATCTAGGTTAGAGGCCATTAGTGAAGGAAAATAACCATGTCCATGTGCTTGAGTTGGATTATTCCCACAAAACTTATTCGCAATCATACATACACGATCCAGCCGCGCAAAAACATTAATTTTAGTTGGTTTACTGGTATGATGTTCCCTACTCACATAAAATAATGCAGTTGAGGGTGTGCCTTGTAGTGAATGATCCACTTACTGTTTATTTTTGGGGGTCGAATAAGATCACTAAACCAGTAAAAAAATAGGTGCGAAAATTCAAAATCAGAAAATAGGTTTCAAGATAGAGTAATGAATATCCCTTATCCGTCTCTTCAAGCAGTAGTTTGTGAAACTCTAAATAACACTTGAGACTATATTCACACATAATGTGGTGATGACAATCATTAGAAACAAAACCACTTTTACCTTTTTTTAAGGGAAGACATGGACTTGAGCTAGGGAAGACATGACGATTGTCTAGGATTTCATCAAAGGGTTGATTCTATTTGTACGTTCTCTTCTTTTGGTTGAGCCTCTGGTGGCTGTGTGAAAAAGGTATGTTGTCTACTTTAATTATTAGATTTGTGTGTGTTCATTATGTTTAGCTACCCTTTATCATTTGCGTGCACCTTTTAGGAATCGACTGGTGTGCAAGTCAATTCAGTGACGGTGACAAAGAATAACACGTATGTAAGGATTTGAGTAAACGAGAAAGGAGGATTGAAGGTTGGCTAACAAAAATGGGACGATTCTTAGTAGCAGTTGATAATGCAAAAGGCATGTGGTTCTAGAAGTAGCTAACTTCCTCACTATACTTGACAAGGTAATTATACATATATGCAATGCATTGTTTCTTTACTGGTAGTACTTTTATACGCTAGGGGCATTATTACTCAGATCTTTCTTAATCTCAGCATGAATTTTGTGTATATCAGGTTGGGAACATATGAAAGTTTATGGACTTAAAAATCGATTGTCGTGTGATAGGATCGAACTCGAGATCACGGGATTGCACATATTACGTGAAGGGTTAATTTGTTTATTAAATATATTTATTATATGATTTAAGTTCTTTTGGATATCAAAGTTTTCTAAGATACAAGGGGACTCATCCCCTCCATCCATCTCCATCTCATCCGATGGCTGAGATTAAATCCCCCAATTTATACTGCAGGGGTATTTTCGTCTTTTTACTTCTGGATATATATATACGCTTTAACAAACTCGTTTCATTCTTCTTCTTCTTCCCCGATTAAACTGGTACTTTCTCTCTCTATGTTTCTCTCTCTAGATATACCGTTTGTTAATATTGCTTATTAATAAGCTTATTAGTAAGCTTATAAATAAGCAATTCGCATCTATTAATAAGCTTATTAATAGATCGGATTATTAAATACGCTTATTTATAAGCTTATTAACTATCTGATTAATTAATAAGCTTATTAATCGTTCGGATTGATTAATAAGCTTATAAATAAGCGTATTTAATCGAGCGGATTGATTAATAAGCTTATTAATTGATCGGGAGGATTAAATACGCTTATCTATAAGCTTATTTTATGTGTCTGGTCTATTTTTATTGATATTGTTTATAAGCTTATTTGATAAGCGTTGATTCTTTTAGGTTTTAGATAAGCTTTTTATGAGTTGTTGTTTTTTCGATTTTTCATAGGTTTTAATGATGGATTCGAGTGATTCTAGTGGTCGTAGTGGTGTTGTTGATCCTTCTCGTTGGTTGATTTGACTAACGATCAGTCTAGTGTCGATCAAGGTTTGGATTTGCCATCCGAAAGTGTTCTTCATAGTCTTGCGGATGAGATTTCTGCGTATGAACAAGACGGTGAAGAAGCGGAAGCTGTTAAGAGTAAGTTTTCTAGTTTTTGTTGAGCTTAGTGCATGTTTCCAGTGTATCATATATGATTGGAACCTATCATATATGATGTTTGTATTTTTACATAGATATGATAGCCATGTAACATATACTATCATATATGATACATGTCTATCATATATGATGTTTACATGATATGTGTTGAATTTTTCTAGTATTTTGTAATCATATATGATAGTATATGTTTCTTTTTGTAGAGTTGAATGCTGTGCGGACTCCTGAGTCGTATATCACTCATTCCAACTTTGATACTCCTGGGGGTACTGTTTACTACATTCCGAAAGTGCCTGCCGAGTTTTTACTTGTTAAAGGGAACGAGTACGATTCAGTTGAGGATTGCATTGCTGCTTACAAGAAGTATGCCGTTAAAGCTGGTTTTGTTGTTAGGAAATCGTGTCAGAAAAGATTGAGGAGCGGGATTGTGAAGCAAAAGTATTTGGTTTGCAACAGGAAGGGTTCCCCGAAGGATATATATGTAGACACCCTAGATTTGGAGAATGGTTATAACCAATTGAGGCATTCAAATGTGCATATCACCGGTTGTAAAGCTCGTACTGTGTTTGACTTGATCCCTGGTACGACGAAGTTCAAGTTGAGTGTATTTGATACTATCCACAACCACGAGCTTGAACGTGAGGAGTACAAGCATCTGTCAAAGAATCAGAGGCAGTTAACATACGCGGAGCAGGTGTTTATTGTCAAGGCTGCGAGTGTGAATATCGGTGCTACAAGAGCTCATCACCTTCTGACCGGGATCAAGGGTTCTTATCTGCTCGTTCACGGCACTACTGTTGACTTTAAGAACTTCTTCCGTAGCGTCAACTGTTACATCGGGGACTATGACGCGCAAATGTTGATAAACAAGATGGAGAAGAGGAAGGAGTACGTTGCTGATTTTTCGTTTAATTATTTGGTTAACAAGGCTGAGCTTATTGGCTTATTCTGGGCTGATGAAGTGTCCAAGTACAACTACAAGGAGTTATGTGATGTTGTCTCTTTTGATGCCACGTTTAAGACAAACAAGTACAAAATGGTATTTGTTCCTTTTACGGCGATTGACAACCATAGGAAGTGTGTTACGGTTGCTGCTGGTTTGCTCAAGTTCGAGACCACGGAATCGTATGTTTGGTTACTTAAAGCCTTCATCAAAGCGTTTGGGAAAGCACCTAGCATAGTAGTGACCGATCAAGATAAGGCGATGAGGAATGCCATTGAAGCCGAGTTTGTTGGTACAAAGCATAGACTGTGCATGTGGCATATCACGCAGAAGCTTCCAGCGAAGGTACTTTTTTTTTAAGACTAGTATCATATATGATGAAGTAGCATCATATATGATATTTTGTTAGTATCATATATGTTGAAGTAGTATCATATATGATGTGAGAACAGGATTTTTACTCATATCATTTGGTTTTTGTATGTCTTTGCAGATATGTGAGAAAATATACAATGATCGTGTTTTTAAAGAGAAGTTGAACAAGATTATTTGGAATATGTACATTGGTCCCGAGGAGTTTGACACCAGATGGGGTGATCTGATGACAGAGTATGATTTGGTGGGACACAAGTGGCTGACGAAGATGTATGATATGCGTTCAACTTGGATCCCTGCTTATTTTTCTGACTCGCCGTTGTGTGGACTGATGAGGACTACGTCTAGATCAGAGAGCGAGAATTCTTTCTTCTCCCACTTTACCAATTCTAGCTCGACGCTTATGAACTTTATGAATTGCTTTGAGACGGCGATGGAAAAGCAAAGGAGTGTTCAAGAGAGAATGGATCATAATACAATGGATACTGTTCCGAAGTTAAGGACTTTTCTCAAGATTGAGAAGCATGCTGCAATGGTTTACACTCGTACCTTGTTTGAGTTGGTTCAGAAAGAGATTTTTGTTGGATTATGGTATTGTCAGATAGATACTAAGAATGTGCTCGAGGGTTCTGAGGTTTCTGTTATTAGAGTTAGGCATTTTGTTTATGAAGAGTCTGGTAAGAAGAACAAGAAAAAGGTGAATGATAAGGTTACTAATAAGGTTAAAGTTGGCGAGTCTTCTAATAATGTGAAAGATAAGGAAAATGAAAATGATAAAGAGAAGGAGAAGGAAGATGATGAGGTTGACATGTTTACTAGAGAAGATGGGTTGTACAAGGTATGTGAGTTTTTTGTTGATGTAATATTTTTTTTTTAACATATCATATTTGATAAGCACATGTATCATATATGATATTCACTTCTTTTTTTTTTTGGTTTTTTTTCCCAGGTCTTGCGCAACTTAGAGGATGGTTCAGTTATTTGTACATGCCAATTGTTTATGAGGGTTGGGATATTGTGCAGGCATATTTTCTGCGTGTTCAAGAATGCCAATATCGAGATGATTCCTCAGCAATACATTCTTAAGCGTTGGACCAAGAACCTTATCCCGGCTGCGGTGAGGAACAAGAGGAACATGTATGGGGAGAAGAATGTTGTATTGGAGAATTATTCGTGCGAGGCGACATCTATTGTTGATCATTGTGTGCATTTGTTGAGCAAAGACGAGCCTAGGTTGGGTGCTTTTGTTGAAAAGTTGAAGCAGCTGAAGAAAGATGTTGAAGCGGATTGTCCAAATCCTCCATCTAAGAATAAGGTAGACTGTTTGGAGCAGCTCGTTGGTGTTTCTCATCCGTCTGTACGTTTGGTTGATAATCCAGATGTTGGAACCCCTAGAGGACGTCCTGGGCGTCAAAAGCTGCGTATTAAAGGTGGTAGAGAGATAGCTATTGAGAAAGGCAAGAAGAACAAGATTACATGTTCGGTGTGCGGGGGTACTGATCATAACAAGAGGACTTGCACCGGTAAGCGATTGGAGGAAGTCGTTGTCGAGGATCCAGCTTTTGCAGATGCAAGTACGAGTGAATGAGCTTGGATAGAAGCAAAGTTTTTGTTTTAGGAATTTTTTCCCGTTTTATTTTACTGTTTGCAGTTTCTGAACATGTCATTTTATGATGTATGATGATATTTTGTCTTGATTACTTTGATTCATGAGAAGTTGTTTTTGATACTATCTTTTTTTGGATAATCATATGTCAATGAGTCATGAGAAGTTGTGTTTAATCCCTTTTTTTCTTTAGTTTGTTTGCTTTTGTCAGTTTTTTAAGTTTTTTTTGGAGTATCATATATGATAGTGATGTATCATATATGTTAATTTGTCAACACAACATATATGATACGTATGTATCATATATGTTAAGCTGTGTTCAATCCTTTAGTTTTTTCTAGTTTGCTTTTGTCAGTTTACAAGTTTTTTTTGGACTATCAGATATGATAGTAATGTATCATATATGTTAAGTTGTCAACACAACATATATGATACATCAGTATCATATATGATAGTTTTTAAGATGCTAATGTTACTTCTTTCAAGAATTTCGTTTCCATAGCAAGTGTGTTTTTACAAGTTTTTTTTGGACTATCATATATGAAACTAATGTTTCATACATGATAGTTTTGTTTTTAACGGTTTACATGTTTTACAATATCCTTCTGTCCTCTAGAAATTTAATTCAAGAACAATACACATGAAACAAAATATTCATTTTCCATTTCATAATAGAAAATTCAACGGGTTACAAGTTAAAACAAGTTGTATCCACAAAATGCGGTACATCCTACTTTACCGCCAGCAACTTGTCTTCCCTACGATTCTATCCAAATGTTTTCCAATGGTACGTCAGGTGTAGGCGACATGACTCGGGGGTAGTCGGACTAATGGATTCCTATTAAACGACCCACGATCTACGACCAGTTGACCCCAAGCTTAGAGCAACCCATCATGGGTTCTCTTGCATGCCGCGTACTCCTTTTCTGATTGGATAAGTCATCTAACTGCTTCTAATCTAAATCAGTTCACTAATCTCTTTGCCTAGCCTAATGTTCCAGTGGGTTAAGCGTTAAAGCTTATCAAGGTAGGCGACATGACTCGGGGGTAGTCGGACTAATGGATGCCTATTAACCGATCCATGATCTACGACTAGTTGACCCCAAGTTTGGAGCAACCCACCATGGGTTCTCCTGCATGTCGCGTACCCCTTACCCAGAGGATAGGCTAAGCAAAGCGGAAGTCTTAAACAAAAATCTAAGTTATTACAAACCAAATTAAAAATTAATGTCTTAAACTGTATTGTCTTTTTGTCTTTCCTTCTTCAGATGGCGCTCTTGGCCACATCTCTGTCTTGTTCCTCCTTTCTTGCTTTGATTGCCTCTTTGATGACCTTTGTCTTGTATGGTTGCATCTGATATGTTCTTGCAAATTCATAGGCTTCATCTGTTACCTGCTGCCTCCTGGTGTTCTTCTCGTGTGATAATATATTTGCAGCTATCCTGAACCTCAGCTTCAGCATTTCCTTTCGTTGCTCATCTGAATCACTCGGGAAGTCCAAAACCCAACCTTTTGCACTTTCGCCCTCATAATGCTCCATGTACATCATCACAAACACCCCACAATCGATGTCGTTGTACATTGTTCCCCACTTTGGTCGAATGATTGTATGCTTCCTGAGTTTTTTTGTCATATTGTGCTGCACACTCTCCATATACATCATAAACATTTTCATCTGCAAAAAAAAGCCTCAAGTTTGTCATATTCTTTGGTGTTTGATTTTTTAGATGCTTTTTGAAATGCACAGATGTTCATGTTTTTTAGTTTATTTATGTATTTAGTGACTTACCAGTAGGTCACAGTACGTCTGGTACTTGCTTTCATATGTGCTGGCGACTTTCGAGTTGTCGATGATTGACACGGCGCCGTTGACGAGGTTAAAGACCACCAAGTAGTAGTGCTGATGAGATATGACCGGGAAGAACACCTGCAGAGTTTTTATAAGTTATATTTTTTTTAATCTATTGTAAAATTTAATATCAAATATGTTCTAATCCTACTGCATTTAATTGCATGTCACTCATCATATATGATAAGTTTTTATCATATATGATAAGTTTTTATCATATATGTTTTACTTTTTTTATCATATATGTTAGTCAAGTGTTTACCAGATTTATTGTAAACTGTAACTGTAATATCATATATGTTCTAATACTATATGTTTTACTTTTTTTTATCATATATGTTAGTCAAGTGTTTACTAGATTTACATTCTTCAACTTCAGCAAGTCCTCATCTTCTCCCATCGAGGTTCTCATGTTCTCTTCAAACTTTTGAAACTGCTTCTGGACGTCATACTGTCCGTTTGCCAGTTTCCAATGAAACATGTTCGCTGTCTGTATTGCATAATCAATAATACATTTTTTGTTTTAGTTTGTGGACATAATTTTGTTATAAAAAACACATATGATGTAAGATGTACTTACAATCATAGTTGACATGAAGTACTGTTTCTTCTTTTTTCCTCCTGTGCGAGTGTGTTCTTCAAAGTTCAGTAAATTTGAGTATGTGTCAATGACAGGTGCATCTACCTTTAAGCCTGGAGCCATTGTCTGCATGTTGTCCCTCGTGCAAGCATAATTATTGTCCGCCGACTCAAATATGAAATCCCTGCAAACATAGTTCAATTACTTACTTTTATCATATATATATGATCCTACTTGAATGATAATTAGTTTGTTAGTGTTTTAGCTTTTACTTACAGGTTGTTATTAAGCATTGAGAACAAACTCTCTCCTATCATCAACTCTGCTACAGTGAGCTTCCCCCGTGCTGGTGCTTTCTTGTTTATGTAGTTAGAAAGGAGCAAGCGGGATGGCCTCTTTTGTTCTTTTGCAGCATCATCTTCTTCTACCATCATCACTATCTGCTTAGGTGTTGTTTCAGGCGTTTTTGTGATTTGGCTGAAAGATGGTGTTGATTTGAGAGACTTTGGTTGCCTCGTTCCTCTGGTTTTCCTTTTCGCCATCGCTTCTTCCTCAAGCTTCTTTTTTCACTTTCAATTACATCTTGGCGTTCCAACTCATGCAATACCTGTCCAGGTATTCATCAAACTCTGGGTCGTTTTCAAACTCCCGGACAATGGCTCGTCTGTAAAAACAGTCTTATGAACCTCTGCCAACGTCGCTGCTTCTTTAGCTGACTTTGGTTGGTGAACCAACCCAGCTTCGGTGACCAGTTCCTCTTTTTCAGTTTCCTTTTCTTTATCTTTTGCCTTTTGAGCTTTATTAGCAGATTCCTCATCCTCAGTTTGTATACTTTCAAGAGTAACGGCTGTTTTACTGAAGCAGCAACATCTTCTGTTTTCCCATCGTCCGTGGAGGTTTGCTCCCAATCCATGAAATCCACATCAAGGTCATCGTCCTTGTTTCTTTTGAATACCATCTGGTATTCCTTGCATAGACCAATTAATGTTTCATCATTTTCAAACTTTTTAAGTCCTTCTCCAAGTGTTTCAGCAAGCACTCTTCTTGCCTCATATATCTCTCCAAATCGATCAATACTTTTTTCAACAAACTCCTGCATAGAAAAATGTATGTTGCAAGTGTATTAGTATCTTTTGTATATGATACTTTATATACGATAGTTCATACTATCATATATGATAGTATGTACTATCATATATGATAGTATGTACTATCATATATGATAGTTCATACTATCATATATGTCATAGTTTTTTGTTTTACCTCTAATGTTTGTGGTTTCCTGTCTTTAATTGGTTCCAGGTAGAAGTCGTTGTTTTTGTACACATCAATCCCCATGTGGACATCTTCTTCCTTGTACTCATCTTGATGTTCTAGGTTCCCCAAACATTGAATCTTCATTTCTTCTTGTATTCTCAACTTCATCAACCGACCATTCCAGCTTCTTATTGCTGGTCTTCGCCGCATCACGGCTACTCCTGGGAAGTAAGTTGAGTCCAAGTAAAGCTGCTGTGAAAAGAACAAGTTTGTTTTGGTTAAATAGAACGAAAACATATAAAGTAAGTTTTAAATTAAAAAAAACAGTTGGTTTTACTTACACACAAGAAAGTAGCAGGTCCGTTGTACCATCGTTTCACAGCATGGTCGTTCCACTTGCTTTTACTTTTCTTGAGGCTTTCTAGTATATAGGACGACCAGTCTATCTCATTAATGTTTTGTTTCTCTGTGACCTTCTTCAAAATCTTCAAAAGGACTTTCCCACCAGAGTCTAAGTTGCACATCGTGCCACCAAAGAGCATAAGGAAGTTCATTATGAAGGTGAAGTCTGCTGTGTTGGTCGACTGGATCCTTTTTGCAATTGTTGTTGCGCTTGGTTTTAATGTGCCGTATTGAGCCTTCCATTCTTCGATGAAAGCATCATCGTCTTCCCTTTCCGGCAGTTCATTAAGAGATATGTCCCCATCGGGACCCCAAGCATTTGTTGCACCCTTTCTCTTGTTATTTTGATGGATCCTTTGGGGAGTCTCAGTTCCATGCTTTGTGGATGGAACTTCTCGACAACATGGTACAGAAGGTGTGAAGACAGCTCGTCTATGGGAAACTCAATGTACCTCTCAAAACCAATTTGTTTTAAAACTTTCTTTCTCTCATCTGACAGTCCTGAGGTTGCTTCGAACAACGATTTAGGTGAGCATCTGGTCAAGGCAGTAGGGTATACCTTTGTCTGCTTCTTTTTTGTTGGACATCTACCCTTCTTCTTTTTATCCAAAACCATCGCGTAGTCGTCTTCTTCTTCTTCAGTTTCATATTTTTTTAACTTGTTGCCTTTAGAAGGTTAAGGTTTGACAACTAGCATCTTTGATGTGCCAACCATCTGCTCATTCTCCTCGTCATCGTCTGTTTTGATTTTCTCATCCATCTGGTCATCTTCTTCTCCTTCGCTTGATTCTTCCTGCGAAGTTGTTTCTTTTTTCCCGGTTGTTTTTTTGCCCCCACTGTATGTATGCTTCTGTCTTTTTGTCCCTTTATGTGGACGTTTTGCTTCTTGCTTTTGTTCCAACTTCCTTTTTCTGGCTTTTTTATCCTTCTTTATTACTTCAGGAAAGCTTGCTGTTTTGAAAAATAGAATGAAACGTGTTAGTATTATACAATCAACATAAATGATACATAAATATTTTCTTATGCTATAGTGTATTTGATAAAATTATCATTAATTGTTACCTTTTTTTGTTTTTGAAGGGTTGATGAACTTGATTTTTGTTATTTTCTTCAAAACATCTTTGACCCTCTTTTCTTTCACAGGTTCCTCTTCATCCTGGTCTTCATCATCATCTTCGCTACTTTCACCCTCATTATTGTCATCGTCTTCCTCCTCGTCTTTGTCATCTCCATCGTCTTCCTCCTCGTCTGCGTCATCTCCATCTTCTTCCCCCTCGTCATTGCCCTCTGGCTCTTCTTCGTTTTCCTCATCCTTGTTACCTTCTTCTGTCTCGGTTTGTTCAGACTCGGCTTCTTCATCTACATATTCTTCCCCGCTGCTAATTCTCTCGTCTTCTGAAACATCATCTTCTTTCGTACCACTTTCTTCTACATTTTTTACAAAGCAAAGAGATGTTCAGTATTGTATGTTTGTTCCTAATGAATTAATATGATATGTAGTATATTTTTCTTACCTTCTGTCGTCTCTTTTGGCTTTTCAGCTTTCTTTGTTTTCAAATTCGTTTTTCCTTTGCCCTTTGTTTCGACAGCTTTTTCCTTGGTCTTTGTTTGATTGACAGCTTCAGTGACAACTTTGCCCTTCTCTTTGCTTTGTCTTGCTCTTTCACGCGCTGCAGCTTTTTCTTTCATTATTTTTATAGTAACTGCTGATAAAAAAAAACTTATCAGATATGATACTTATTTTTACTTTTCTGTATATTTTTTTTCTTTTTTTACCTAAGCTTCTTTTAGGTTGTTCTTTTGTCTCGTCATCCTTGTTTTTTGTATGCTGTTCATCTGCAATAAAAGCGCAAAGTTAGACAAAATTACATCTGTTTAAAGCTTTATATGTTGCATAACTTATGAAATATGATGAATTATATATGATAAGGTTCTACCAAATATGATGTCTCATTTTTTAACTATCAAATATATGTTCTAATCCTTCTACTTTTGATTTTATTTTCACTCATCATATATGATAAGGTTTCATCATATATGATAAGGTTTTATCATATATGTTTTATCAGTCTAGGAAACCATTTTTGCTCAACCGAGATGTTTATATTCACATACAAGCAATATTTAAACCCAAAACTCGCTTAAAACTATCAAATGATGCAAGCAATATGATATCATATATGTTCTAATCCTTCTGCTTTTGATTTTATTTTCACTCATCATATATGATAAGGTTTCATCATATATGATAAGGTTTTATCATATATGTTTTATCAGTCTAGGAAACCATTTTTTCTCAACCGAGATGCTTATATTCACATGCAAGCAATATTTAAACCCAAAACTCGCTTAAAACTATCAAATGATGCAAGCAATATAATATCATATATGTTCTAATCCTAGTGCTTTTTATTGTATTTTCACTCAACATATATGATAAGGTTTTATCATATATGTTATACTTTTTTTTATCATATATGTTCTATCAGTTTAGGAAACTATTTTTTCTCAACTTTTTTAAATACCATTTTGTTCATTTTTTTAACCAACCGAGATGCTTATATTCACATGCAATCTATTTTTAAACACAAAACTTGCTTAAAAGTATCAAATGATGTTTTTTTCATAGATCTACTATATTCATCATACATTTAGTTAAACAACATAGAAGAATCATTGATATAGCTTAAAAGTATAAAAAACAGAGAAAAAGCTCAGAAAAAGCTTAGAAAAAGCTTAAAAAGCATTTAAAAAACTTAAAAAGCATAGAAAAAGGATGGATCTGTGATTTTATACATTTTTGCCTTGTTTTTATCGTCGTTTTATCTGATTTTTTGGAAGATGGCTCGTTTTTTCGGCTTCCCTTTCATCGTTGTTGATCATTTGATCGGATGATGTGTTTTTGAAGGTGAAATCGTTGATGGAGATGGTGGGTTTTGTTTGTGTGTGTTTTCACTGTGTGTTTTTTGTGTGTGTGTGATTTTAGATGAAATGAAAAATGACGGTTGAATGTAGCGAAAAGAGGGGGTTAGGGTTTGGGCGGGGTTGTGATATTACGTAACTACCCCTCCGCTTTTTTTTTGTTTAAACGTGGATCGTTGATTAAAATGGATGAGTGGCCCAGATTTGTCCCCTTGTATCCAAAGGATACAAGGTATCTTAAATAACCGGACTCTTATTATATTTATTAAATCAAACCGTAGCTAATGATCGTTAAGTAATTAAAAGTTAAGTATTAAACGACCGTTATAGAAGGTTAAAGAAGCTAAAAGAAGGAGTCAGAAAAGTTCCGGAAACCTCTTTTGGAGGTGATGTATATCCGGCCTAAATGGGAGACAAAAGAAAAGGGGAAAAGATTTTGTAACTTTATTTTTTTTAACCTTGGAAGAGAAGTTTTTAAAGGTGTATATAAACAAACCAAAAACCTCATAATTTCACCTCATATCTCTCTTTCTCTTGCTCTAAAAACCGGCCAAACAAACACCCTATTAGGGTTCTTCTTTAATTTTTATTAAGCTATTCTAGATCTAGTCCTAGCCCCTCTCTAGGGTTGTTGGGTAGATCTTCCATAGACTTGGAAGCTCGGTTTGTTCGTGCTAGACTCACGATTAACTCGTCGTATCACGTGTGTACAAGATCGTGGTGTAATCTTGCTTTAGATTACATCCTGGTGGTGTTCGTGATCTATCTCTACCGGTGACCGTTCCGTCAACTTGTAGATCTTGCTAGGATAAAGGTATGTAACCCTAGCCTTGATTAATTATAATCGTGTTAATTAAAGATCTTGTTAATTTGCTTCCGTTGTGTGTTCTTTGATCCATATTAGGGTTTTTATAATTGTTATGATAAACGTAAACCATCAGTGGCATCAAGAGGCGTTTTAACATGATTTTAATTATCAAGATCTAAAGTTTTTTATCTAATATTGATTGGTGTTAATAATTACATGTTGATTTTTAGGTTTTATAAAAAAAATTAGGGTTTTTGTTTTTTAAATTCGGATCTGCCGAATTTTTTTATAAAATAAAAAAAAAATTAGTAAACCCTAAAATTACATGGTAATTAATCTTTAGATATTTTGCATGAATTAATTGTTATGTCATGCGTGGTTACGATCCGTAGTTTTTTAATTGTTAAGAGAATGTGGGAGATCCGTAATAAACATGCATGTTTTTTACGGATCATATAATTTTGATTACTATTTGCTTTATTTGATTCAAAATTTTAGAATTAGGGAAGACTTTTTATGTTCATAAAAACCCTAGATTTAATGTTCTTTGAATAAATTGTTATGCATGTGGCTATTTGATTTAGTTTTTTTTGTACTACTTGTTTTCATGCGTTTTATTGTATGTTGTAAACAAGGGTAGTTTTTTTTAAGAAAAATAATATGGACTAAATCCTATCAAAATTAATGAATTGATTAGAAATGCAATACCAACTTAACGACCTACTCAATTTTGAAAAACTATAAAGTGGGTATAACGCAGCGCTGGTCAAGTACCCGGTTAAGGAAGGAGGTGTTATGCTTCAGCGCTGACCAAATTCCCGGCTCGCCTGTGCGTCAAAGTTGGATTTACCTACGGTTGTTATTGGTATAATTCTTTAAGGTTGATTTTAACTACATTAATTCACATCCGAAACACAATGAATAAGGTTATTGCATTGTGCTTTAGCTTCGTTCTAGAAAAGTACGGTGTGAATTTAGTTGTGTGTAAAATCTTTAATTGGTTTAACCAATACCTCAACTTGCAAATATATGATGAACTTTTAGTCTCACCAAAAAGTTACTAAACGTTTTATTAAACTTATGTTATGGAGATGTATGCATGCTTCTCCATACATAGTTTTGACACCAAAATCTATACCCTAAAATTTAAGTCATATGCCCTCTAATTGACGAACACTTGAAGTTACAATTGTCGTCATATAAGATATCGGACGATGTTGTAATGGAGAGAAAACTTCATGACTGAATAAGATTGCACATGAAGGTTTTACGTTCTTTAGATTAGTCGACTTAATTGAGTTACTCAGTGAGAACTGGAAACTTAAGGCATAAAATAGGGATAAAACATGTTTACAATGCAATTGATTTTGGCAATGTAAATCCCTAACATATCTAGAAATTGCAAATTTGTTTGTCAATTATTGTTCGACAAGTTACAGTGTTGAATACAATTGTCACTAGCAGATCAACTGATGTGATAAATCTATGTCAATATGGATTCTAGTTTTTCAAGGAAAATACTATGGTTTTATTACCAGGGTAATTTTATTTTCTTGAATTGTATTATCGAAAATACTAATGTTTGAACTTATTTCTATAGAAATGGCTCAACCCGAAAACAATCTGACAATAAGCTCGGCGTTCAAATC
Organism: Glebionis coronaria; assembly: GCA_025667525.1. Classification (NCBI taxonomy): domain Eukaryota; kingdom Viridiplantae; phylum Streptophyta; class Magnoliopsida; order Asterales; family Asteraceae; genus Glebionis; species Glebionis coronaria. Next base: position 63,625,827 of record CM046880.1, on the reverse strand, counting down.
TTTTTTTGAACGGCCTGAACTTACTGGCCCTAATTTCAATGACTGGTACCGCTCACTAAGAATTGTTCTGAGAGCAGCGGGTATTATCAATATCTTGGAAACTCCTTTTCCGGAGGATCTTTCTGAAGGAGCAACTGATGCGGAAAGGCTTCAACACGCTGCTAACGTTAAGAAGCACCATGAGGTAGCTACTATAATGTTAGGAAGAATGGCTCCATCACTTCAAAGGAAGTATGAGCTAGCTTCACCTCAGCAAATGCTTGATGAACTCAAGGCAGTGTATGAAACGCCGCAAGCTGTAGAGATCTATGATCTAGTTGATGCTCTACATAGTTGCAAGCAAGCTCCTGGAAAGTCCTTAAGTGCTCATTATATGGAGATGAGGGGTTATATGGAACAACTCATAGCACTAGGACAACCCTTTGATCATAATATGGCTATTAACTTAATCAATAGGTCCCTTAATAAGGACTTCAATGATTCCGTTCGTAACTATAATATGCATTGCACGGGGAAGACAGTTAATGATTTGCATGCAATGCTCATTGACTTCGAAAAGGGTTTGAAAGATAAGGCATCCACTGCTACTCCTCAAGTACTTCATGTACAAAAGGGTAGAGTGTCGAAACCAAAACCGCAAGTGAATAAGAAGCAGAAAGGCAAAGGAAAGGTTGATAAGAGCAAGCAAGTTGCGACTACATCAAAACCAAAGCAGAACTTTGTTAAGAAATCTCTGAAAGATGAGACTTGTCACTACTGCAAGATGACTGGACACTGGAAGAGGAATTGCTCTCTCTATCTCCATGAAATGGCAGAACATAAGAAGAAGTCTGAGCAAGCTGCTGCAGCACCATCTTCTGGTAACTTTTTTATGATAGAGTTATTTAATCTTTCATACAAATCAAACTCCTGGGTATATGATACGGGATGTGGTATTAATATTTGTAATACCCTGCAGGGATTTGAGTTGAAAAGGAGGCTTACCTATGGGGAACAATTTCTACAAGTGCGCAATGGCGCACAAGCAGCGGTTGAAGCTATAAGAATATTTAAATTAGTTTTACCTTCGGGTTTAGTACTATTTTTAAATAATTGTCATTATGCACCTACAATTGTTAAGGGTGTCATTTCCTTTTCTTGTATGTTGGATCTTGGATTTACTCACACGATTGATAATAATAGAATTTCTGTTTTCAAAGATGGTTTATTCTGTTTTGATGCAATTTCTGTGAATGGTGTTTTTGAAATTAACATGCATGATAAAAATTCCAAGAGGAAAAATAATTCTGTTTTTAGCATGAATAAAAAGAGTAAGTTAGACAAGAACTCTTCTTATCTTTGGCATTGTAGGCTTGCCCATATTGGGAAGACTCGCATAAAAAAGCTTCAACGTGATGGGCTTTTGGAAAGTATCAATGATGAATCATTTGATAAATGTGAATCTTGTATCTCTGGAAAGATGACCAAGAAACCTTTTAATAGCAATATTGAAAGGGCTACTGAACTACTTGGTTTGATACATACTGATGTGTGTGGACCACTTAGACATTTTTCAAGGAAAGGTGCTAGCTACTTCTTGACGTTTACGGATGATTATAGCCGTTATAGTTATGTTTATTTACTTAAGCATAAACATGAGGTATTTGAAACATTTAAAACGTCTAAAGCCGAAGTAGAGTTACAACTAGGAAAGAAGATTAAAGCTCTTCGTTCTGATCGTGGTGGTGAATATTTAAGTCAATAGTTTAAAGATTATTTAAGTGAGAATGGAATTGTTCAGAAACTTACTTCTCCGTATACTCCACAACAAAATGGTGTATCTCAAAGGAGAAATCGTACATTATTGGATATGGTACGATCTATGTTTAATCTTACAACTTTACCATTATCCTTTTGGGATTATGCTCTTGAATCTGCTGTTCGTATTCTGAATATGGTTCCCACAAAGAAGGTTGATAAGACACCATATGAACTATGGCATGGCAAGAAGCCATATTTGTCTTATTTGAAAATCTGGGGTTGTGAGGCGTATGTGAAACGTGACTCTGGAGATAAACTCCATCAACGCTCAGTAAAATGTATCTTTGTAGGTTACCCTAAGAAAACTATGGGTTACTACTTTTATTATCCGACTGAGAACAAAATAGTTGTGACTCGGTATGGAGACTTCCTTGAAAATGATCTTGTAAATCAAGAATTCAGTGGGAGAAATTATGATCTTGAAGAAATTCAAGAAGATACATTGCCTTCTGAAAATACTAGCGAAGAAATTCCTGAAGAAACAGAAAGTCTGAGTGTTTCACCGGAATTAATTCCTCCACGTAGGTCTCAAAGGACCATACGTGCGCCAGACAAACTATGTCTTTACATAGAGGATGATGAGGAGGAAGTAGGGGATCTTGGTGAACCTTCTAACTATCCATCCGCAATGTCTGATCCAGCAAAGTTAAAATGGATAGTTGCGATGAATGAGGAAATGAAATCCATGGAAATCAATGATGTTTGGATTCTGGTAGACGCACCTAAAAATGCTAAAGTAGTGAAAAATAGGTGGATCTATAAGAAGAAAACTGACATGGATGGTGATGTACAATCCTATAAAGTGCGTTTAGTGGCTAAAGGTTTTACTCAAACTTTTGGCATAGACTACGAGGAGACATTTTCTCCTGTAGCAGACTTACGAGCTATTAGGATTCTCATAGCTATAGCAGCATACTATGACTATGAGATATGGCAAATGGATGTTAAAACTGCCTTCTTGAACGGTCGCTTAGATGAAGACATCTATATGCAACAACCGGAAGGGTATGTTGATCCTAAATATCCAAAGCGCGTGTGCAAACTTCAAAGATCTATTTATGGTTTGAAGCAAGCATCACGTCAATAGAATAAGCGATTTGATGAAGAAATCAAAAAGTTCGGATTTATTCAAAATCGTGATGAGCCATGTGTATACCGCAAAGCTAGTGGGAGTAATGTAGTGTTCCTAATTCTATATGTTGATGACATATTAATCATGGGAAGTAACATTCCAAGACTTAAGGAAGTTAAGGATTATCTTGGTAAATGTTTTTCTATGAAGGATTTGGGAGATGCTGCGTATATTCTGGGAATTAAAATCTATCGAGATAGGAGTGGACGGTTAATTGGTCTTAGCCAAGATGCTTATATTGATAAGATATTGAAGAAGTATAACATGCATAACTCTAAGAAAGGTTTTCTACCGATGGAGGTTAAGCATGAGTTAAGTCATGAGAAAGATGCATCAACACCTGAAGAGGTGGCTTACATGAGGAAGGTGCCTTATGCTTCGGCTGTAGGATCTATTATGTATGTTGTAAGATGCACAAGGCCTGATGTGGCGTTTGCTCAGAACTTGGTCAGTAGATACCAACAGAATCCAGGAAAGTTCCACTGGACTGCTGTTAAGCATATTCTAAAGTATTTGAGAAGTATGAAAGATATGTTTTTGGTATTCGGGGGTAAACCAGACACAGAATTGAATGTAATAGGATTCTGTGATGCGTCCTGGCAATGTGATAAAGACGATACGATGTCTCAGACGGGTTACGTGTTTGTCATCAATGGAGGAGCAGTTGACTGGAAGAGCAGTAAGCAGAAAACCATTGCTATGCATGCGACTAAATCCGAGTACATGGCTGCTTCAGAAGCTGCAATGGAAGCTGTTTGGATTAGGAAGTTTATTGGAGATCTTGGAGTGATGCCTTCAATTAAAGAACCTATTGATATATATTGCGAGAATTCTGCTACAATAATATTCACCAATGACCCTGGAGTTATGAAATGCGTCAGACACTTTAAACGTAGATATCACTACGTTCGAGAACAAGTGGAACCTCGAGAAATAAAATTAATAAAAGTTCACACAGATGATAACGTAGCTGATCCTTTTACTAAGGCTTTATCTAGGCCAAAGGTAGTTAAGCATGCCAAGGCAATTGGGCTGCAACTAGCTAGCGAATTCATGCAATAAATCTGTTGATTAGTATTTGGATAAAGGATGTAAGACATTATTGAACTGATGAAATAAAGATTGGATTTCGTTTATTTTCTGTTATTTGATTTTGTATCCTATTTTTACATGTTTTAATCCGTGAGCATTATGATGTTTCTAAATGTTCGTTGTCGATTAATAATATGGGAGTATTATTAAACTAAGACAATTCAAAATAGTGACAGAGTATACTTGAAAGTATATTGGTCAATTTTGGATGATATTTGATGGATCAAATATTGGACTTATCCCAACTATGTGATTTTACTTTATGGATCCTTGTCATTAAGTAAATCATAAATAGTTATCCTTAGACTTGAGATGCCAGAAAACTGCATTGAATATAGTGCATATCTGTAAGGTAACCTAATGCTAAACGTAACTGGTAGTCATAAGGGTAATTTTCAGAAGTGTTACAAAGTTCATGTGTTTTGCTTGTAGTCGAAATGAGATTCGTTTCCTTCAAATTATTATTTGAAGTATAAATACAACTGGGCCCCTCGGGGAATAGTAAGATGTTTGTGTGGCCACACCCAAATTTGTTTTGGTAATCTTACTATATCCGTAAACGAGAAACAGAATAGTTAATGAAGGAATGGCTAAGATCCATATCCTTATTAACGATGTATTTGAAATGAAAGGATAATAATAATGATATAATCATTAAAAGGTTCTTGTCCAGGAGGCCTTACTCGAGTTGTACTAGTGACATTGTTAGTGTAACTAGACGTTAATCAATGTGATCACGATATTCGAATTTTGTCCAAGTGGGAGCTGAAAGTTTATGGACTTAAAAATCGATTGTCGTGTGATAGGATCGAACTCGAGATCACGGGATTGCACATATTACGTGAAGGGTTAATTTGTTTATTAAATATATTTATTATATTTATTAAATCAAACCGTAGCTAACGATCGTTAAGTAATTAAAAGTTAAGTATTAAACGACCGTTATAGAAGGTTAAAGAAGCTAAAAGAAGGAGTCGGAAAAGTTCCGGAAACCTCTTTTGGAGGTGATGTATATCCGGCCTAAATGGGAGACAAAAGAAAAGGGGAAAAAATTTTGTGGCTTTATTTTTTTTAAGCTTGGAAGAGAAGTTTTCCAAGGTGTATATAAATAAACCAAAAACCTCATAATTTTCACCTCATATCTTTCTTTCTCTTGCTCTAAAAACCGGCCAAACAAACACCCTATTAGGGTTCTTCTTTAATTTTTATTAAGCTATTCTAGATCTAGTCATAGCCCCTCTCTAGGGTTGTTGGGTAGATCTTCCATAGACTTAGAAGCTCGGTTTGTTCGTGCTAGACTTACGATTAACTCGCCGTATCACGTGTGTACAAGATCGTGGTGTAATCTTGCTTTAGATTACATCCTGGTGGTGTTCGTGATCTATCTCTACCGGTGACCGTTCCGTCAACTTGTAGATCTTGCTAGGATAAAGGTATGTAACCCTAGGATAAAGGTATGTAACCCTAGCCTTGATTAATTATAATCGTGTTAATTAAAGATCTTGTTAATTTGCTTCCGCTGTGTGTTCTTTGATCCATATTAGGGTTTGTATAATTGTTATGATAAACATAAACCATCAACATACCCGTCACATGTAAGAAGATGCCATTAATTTACTTTGAACATGAATCACCAAAGTCAATAAAACATACATTTTCATCGGTGTTGGGTCTGTAAGCTACAAATCTGCACTATGATTGTGGTTGAAGAAAATGTTTTGTTCGTAGGGTCTTTCGTTTATATTGCATCGTTCAACTATATGCTGACTTATTAAAACTTTTTCCTAGGAGTAATGTCTAAGGTTCTGAATATATTATCAAAAAAATACATTGGTCATTCTCGGCATCTATTAAAGGTGAATGAATATTAGTTTTTCGTATATGTGGCATTTTTATTTTTCATATAGACTAAAGGATAAATAACGATTAAGTATTACTATCTACATGCTAAATGAATACAAAGACGCATCTGACGCATTTAGTCCATTCTGCTTTTGGTTTTGAGTTATAGTGGTATAAGACTAATACTACCCTAACCCATTTTGAAATGTGATGGAATTGGACCTATCTATGTATTCAACCTGACCCATCTGAATACAAAGACGCATTTAACGCATTTGGTCACAATGACCCGACTGGATTGCGATTGAGTGGTACGGATGGAAGATCACTATTCATGTATTTCCTCAAAAATCAGCTAAGAGGTCAACTTTACGAATTGTAATGGTGGTTTCTGAGAAAACAAGTCCCACTGCATTGTAGACAATAGTTACCCTTTTAATCAAGATACAGTTGGTGATCAGGTACATGGATCTATCGGATTCATACCGCTTTCCATAAGACATACTATTATATTTAAGTCATGACATTATGTAAACTTGCCCATATTTTTTTATAGGCTCGTGGAATAATTATAGCACTAGAAACTGAGAACAACTTTCGAACAAAGTTCTCTGATAGTAATGATATATTGTATTAAAGTCCTTAAAATAGGATTGAAAGGTATTTTATCAGAACTTAGCCCAGGACGTCGAGTAGAAGTCACTTTAGGTTAACCAGGAAAATCCCGCTTCTTCTACAAACTGACGATGAGTTACATCTGACATAGATACGTTTACAGATTACAATAGATCTTCGATAGTTTATTGTCCTATAGGATCCTACCGAACCGGACTTAAACATAATTTAAATTCGGGTTGTTTTTCAAGTTGACACGAATAATCTGAATTACACTATTTCTTAAAAATTGTATAATTATATAGATTTTAGCATAAAAAAGAAAAAGGGCATATAGTGACACACCTTTTAATGACACACAAAAATAAGTGTAAGCAAAAGTATATATTTACTTACACTTTTAAAAAAAGTGTGAGCGAAAGTCTAACTTTCTCCTACACTTTTCAAGTAATATGAGCAAAAGTTTAACTTTCACCTACACTTTTTAAAAAAGTGTGGGCAAAAGCCTAACTTTCACCTACACTTTTTAAAAAGTATGATTAAAAGTCTAACTTTCACCTACACTTATTAAAAAGTATGAGCAAAAGTCTACTTTCACTTACACTTTTTTAAAAGTGTGGGAAAAGTCTAACTTTCACTTATACTTTTTTAAAAGTGTGAGCAAAAGACCAACTTTCACCTACACTTATTAAAAAGCGTGAGTAAAAGTATAACTTTCACCTATACTTTTTAAAAATAGTGAGCAAAAGTATAACTTTCACCCGCAGTTTTTAAATGTGTGAGCAAAAGTCTTTTTTACGAACTCGTTGTCCTTAGAGCGCAATGGCTAGCGTTGAACATTTCAGATCCGACCGACTCGAACGAATAAATCACCTCGAGCTCGAACTTGAGCTAACCTATTTTAGTCCGATCTTCTGTCCACACGTGACTTAATACTTGATTTGGTGTGGTCTTTGGTCGACACTGTAGTTCATGTTTGATTATCGGTCTGGTTTGGTTCGATAAGGTTCAGTCTTACACACATACTTTGAGCAAACAGATTGAACTGGACCGTACGAAACACATTGAGTTTGATCCTCGATATGAGGTTTTAAGCTAAACCGACCGTGGTGCGGTTTGATCCGATTTTGACTTTGAGTTAAGAAACCTTTAAAACTCCAAATGAGAATTTTTTTTTATAAAAAATGATACTATTATTCAACACTACATTACAAAATTTTATAATAATACAAAATTTATAAAAAGAAAACAAAAATTTAAAATAATTACTGTAGATAAATTTTATCTCGAAGTAGGTGTTTGTTTTAGCTTATATAGTAGGCTTATAAGCTTATTAGCTTATATAAGCTTATAAGCCAAAATAAAGTGTTTGGTTAAGCTTATATAAGTGAGCTTATAAGCTTATATAAGGGGAAAATTTGTGACTTATGTAAGGTTACTTGGTCTTACATAAGAATATTATATAAAAAGACCTTTATACCCTCATTTTAATAATTACAACATTTTTATTTTTATGTATTTTTTTGTCATTTTACCATTTTAGTTATATAAGCTAAACCAAACACTTAATAAAAGCTTATATGCTATAATTTGCTTATATAACATAAGCCTAACCCAGTCATAAGCTTAACCAAACACCCCTTAAAACAAAAAAACATATCCCTAATTCAAACTCTCTCTCACTCATTCGTTAAAAAAAGCTCTCTCACCTCATCTCACACACTCAATCGATCCTAACAAAATCCAATACCGGATCGGCATTTTGAATCGGCTCATCTCACACATTCAATCGCTCCTCAGTTTTGAAGTCGGCAGTTAGGGTTTCGAAGTCGGTTTTGAATCGTTCAATCGATTTAGTTTGAATCCAATACAATTGAAAGTAAGTCTTCAATATAGATGTTAGTTTGATCTTGATTCAGTTTTTGATTTCAATTGATAAAATTAGTTTCTAGTCTGTTGATATGAATATTTGATGAAGTTAGCTGATGTGAATGTGATATAAAGTGATAAAATCATGATGTTTCCATCTGATTGTAGGAGGTTGTGATTTTGTGTTAACGGTTGTTGTGGCCACTTGATAGTTTTTGTAGCTTGAATTTATAAATTAAGAGAAATTGCCTCCGAAAAGGAAAACTTGTAATTTGTTATGGCCTGGGATAGTAATACCACTCTGCTAGTCTCTTATTTTAGCGTGATTTATAAGACAACTAGTAGGCTCAAAACTCGCTAGGTATATGTTTATGGGTGACTAGGAAAACAGTCAGAAACGATCACGAGGATACCTCGGTGAGGCCACATACTTGTGACTCAAAGACCCACCCTCCCTTGGTAACCTTCACACAGAACAGGGTAAACATGCCACAATATGAAATGCTCTGCGACTTGCACTAGGCAAGAGCATGCTTAGCCCTGTATGAGTGAACATAATAGTTTATAGCTTTAACATGATATTTTTGAACATATTTTGTGTGTTTGAAGTTGGTACGGTTCTTAGGAATGATGCAAATTAGAGTTTCAAGCTGAGCTGAATATAAATTTAATATTATGTGATGACTGATGAAATTAATAATAATATACGTGCTTAAGAATGCACATCTCTTACATGATAATTACCACATAATCACAAAAGTACTAAAAACCACTGAGTTGTAAATTCCTTGTCGAGATAATGGGTCTCTATACCATTCATCAATTTACCAAAAGGTGGACACTGCTTGTTGGCAACACAAGTACTTATCCTCTAATTGCCAATTAATGATTTACCTGCTGATGGACACTTGGTCAAATGGATCATGGTTCCTGTTTCCAAAAATTAGCCAATTAACGATTTACCTGCTATGGTCTTTATATACAAGTATAAGTTTCTTACATATTATATAACTCTTAAATGGTTTAGGTGCAAAAAGGGATACCCAGATGTGCATGGATGGACCCCACGAGATTTGGTTGATCATCGGGCACACAAAGATATCTTAGAGTTGTTTCAGAGTATGCATGCGCCTAAACAGAAACCTGCTGGTATTAAAAGCGAGCTTGATGGTGCGTCGTATATTAAAAAGGTACCAACGTGAACCCAGGATGCGTCATTTGGCCACTGAAATGCCAAGAGCCTCGTTTGTTGGCATGCACGATAACAGGAGAAAGGCCGATGATTCAGTAATTAGGTTTTGGAATTGTTTCATCTGCTAGTAGGAAGCACAATGCAGGTACACATTGTTCTACTGTATTAATTAGTGTCTAAAAACCCTTTTTAACGCACTACGAGTAACACCTTTCATGTGTAACACCTTTTATATGTCTACTTTACTCCATATTATATGTAACCATGGTTACCCAAAAACAAAAAAAAAACAAAAAACATGGACTAATCGGATTGGAAGTTGATATATCAACTTCCATACTAAATGTATGACACCATAGAAATATGCTAACATAAACCAAATTGCTCAAATGAGTTTTGCCTGATGTTTTGAAACCCGGTTTTCAAATCGACCCGGTCAAGTCACCTAGTCCGGGTCAACCCGGGTCAGCCCGGGTTAAACCGTTTTTCTAAAAAAAATTATATTTTTAATAATTTACAAAAATTATATATAAAAACTTCCGTGTATTGAAGATATAAATTGTTTACCAACTAATATAATATGTAAAAATAACCATCGCAAATACGTAAAATTTACATATTTAAAAAAAAACCCGAAAAAATCAAAACCCGGCCGGGTCTCGAGAACTGGTTTGACCCGGGTCAACCCCAAACCCGACGGGTCTAACCGGGTTTCGAAAATATGAAACCCGGGTCAATATTGTGACAATCCGTCAATTTATGATTGATATTTTATTCTCAATACTTATTTAAAAACATTATTTTAATGTTACAATATGAACTCACTTATTTTTGGGAAGAAATTTGGATTTACGTCTTGGAGTAGCATCGACTACGTCTAAACCGGAGGATTCAACGTTACGTGCTTACGTTTACGTACACCGTCTTTGGTGACAATCCGACATTTTAGAAAATAAATTTGTCCATGAATATTATTTTGGAATTTTAAATTTGTGTTGGTTCATAAACTCACAAATTTACGAGAAGAGATTAGGACTTACGATTTTATTTTTAACGTCCTTTACGACTAAACCGGAAACCTTAGATTACGTATTTACGTTTTCGAACTCTGTTTTTGATAAGACAATTTTTATTAGATTCGTTTTGTGACGGTGATTCATAATTTATAAAAACGTTTTTCGTAAAACGACCCGAGGGCACGCAAATCGAGGAAACTAGAATCGAGGAGTACCCGTAAATAAATGAGGATGAGACAAGTGGGACACTTGTCCCACCTCCATCAAAACCGGCCACACTAGCAACTTAACACCATGAGGTGTCAAGTTTAGCTAACAAGTGATACACTTGTAACCAAGCTTACAAGTTAAGCTTTCTATCCATCAAAACCATTATCAAAACTAGCAACTTCTCATTCCATCCATTTCAACATGCAATCAACACACAAACTCTCTCTCTAGCTCCATCTTGCCGTCCACTTTTCTCCCCAAAAACACCCTTTGATCTTGATTCAACCATGAAACCATATGTTATACTTGCATATGTTGAAGCCCTTTTAAAACCCTATTGATTGGTGGTACTTATAACATCCAAGGAGGAGTATTCATGATGTCTTGGGGCTGATTTTTCCACAAGGAGTCCATGGAGCATGGTGGTATTGAAGATGGTCTTGGCTATGCACAAGTTTCTCCATCAAATTCCATGTTTTGATCACAACCAACATCAACTTGGTGGTATAAAGATTGTCTTCCTCAACTTCTTGTTAATTTGATTATGTAAACATGTATTTTATTTCCTATTGTATATTTATATGATGATTATATGATGATAAAAATGTTATGTGGGGATTTGTTGTTGATAAACATGATTAAAAAGGTGAAAAACCATATGAAACAAGGTTAAAATCTTGATTAATTTACATGGCTGTATAAAACAGTAAAGAAACATGTTATGAACTGATGAAATAATGAAGTAGGATCCATTTAAAGTAAGCTAAATGTCTTGTACACATGTGAGAGTTGGCCATGCAATGGAATCAAAATAATGAGTGAGATATGATCAAAACAAGTTTAGGGTATAAATCTGAAGTTACTGTTTTGGACGATTTTTAGAAAATATTTAGAAGATGATTCAACAGTAGCTATAAAAGCGTTAAATGTAGCACATATCATGTAGTTTATGTGATAAAAATTTGAGCTTCTATCTCCATATAGAACTCAAGATATGGCAGTTTTGGTGAAGATGAAGTTAAAAATCAGATTTTTGGAAATTAAAGAATAATACTATTATATAAGCACTCACATTTTAATATATAAAATGTAAAATAAAAACCCACTATCTTATAAAACTTATTTATATAAATGTATAAAAGGTTAATTAAATGGGTAAATTATATAAATGGTGGTAAAATAATATTTATAAGTAATAAAAACTATAAACTTGATTTTTACGACTTTTTCGGCTATCGCCGTGAAATTAACGTTTTTCGCCAAATAAAACTTAGACGACCAAACCCGTCTAATGTAAAGTTTATAAAAGTCATATACTGATGTTTAAGTAACTAATACAAGTAAAAACCGATAAAACCCGAACTATAGGGCATACGAACATTAACAAGTTAAATAAACATATTGGACTAATAAATGGACTAAATAGGATAAAAACTTGTAAAAAGAATCTATTGGGCTTAACTCATTTAGGCCCAACTTGGAAAGTATACATACTGATAATATAGGTACAAAATGGATTAAAATAAGTTAAATAACTTATAATAAGCTTATTGGACTCAAGACACGTAAATGGGTAAAACTAGTAAACTAGTATAAAAGTTATCGACATATAACACTAAAAGGAGTAAACGAGAATATGTAAACCCACTTGATCATCATATATATATAATCATCATATTTATACATAGATGTTATTTTTATAAAGTCATTGGACAAACGTCTAAGACCGAGTATTATTTGTCTAGGTTTCCGTGATTGAAGTACGTACCGTACGTCCGAATTGCCGATAACCCGCCTTCCCACACCAACGTGAGTTCATAGCCTCGCACTCTTTTAAATGTTTTTATAAATGTTTTATAAACCCGCGAGGGAGATAACATGTTAGTTTTTATAGAATAGGACACCATTTTTCCCGATTGTTTGTTTATTGATTTTGGACCCGAATGATTGAATGACCCGATTGTATGACCCGATAAATGATTAATGGACCCGATAGATGAAATCAAATGGATTATTAAAGTTAGGTTATGTCACTAAAAGTCCCATTAGAATGAATTGTGAACTACCGGGAGTTGGTAGACGCTTATGCATTTAATAGTACTATTTGGGGACGATCACCCTAGTTCGCGCCTTGACGGTTGATCCCCGTCGTGCCACATTGATTGGTAAGCGAATTTATGTATGAGAAGATTTCCATAGCGTGACCTTTGTGACGACACGCTACTTTAGATGGGCAAAATTGGTATCGGGTTAGCTACCCGTTGTTGGTTTAGTAAGGTAACAATGTCATGCGGCTTATAATAATCCAAATCACCAAAATATTAGTGGACGCTCCGGATTACGATGTATTGCCTGACTAGCAATACTGGGTCATACTATTGATATTATGTTTGTATTTTGGTTTTTATAACCATATTCATATAACGGTTTTTATTTAATCTATACAACGTTGCAAAACGTATTGTATGGTGTTTTTAACGACAATGATTCGTATAATGATTTTTAAGGCAAATGCCTATATTATGATTTTGATAAAGATTTGTATAAAACGATTTTGGCTATTTTATGGCCTATTACAATGGTTTGTACGAAATGATTTTTGGTAATAAATTTATACCAAAGTTATATTGATGGAATTTATTAAACTCTATGAATTCACTCGGCGTTATCGCTGACCCTTTTCTTTTAACATGTTTTATCTCAGGTACTTGAAGGTAATTCTCGGGAAGACAACAAGAATTCATGGCCCGCACCTAAACAATATTTTCCATTCAAATACTTTGTAAAACTTTGTATGAAATATAATGACTTGGGACCGATGTAACTTTGATCTTTATGAATGGAAATGATTTATTATTAAACGACGCGATTTTTATGCGTTGTCTATGATGTGAGTAATGTGCTATCCCGTAACACCAACTAGTCTTCCGCTGTACTAAGTTGTATAAATTTAGGGGTGTTACAGTTTGGTACCAGAGCTCTCGTTATAGAGAACGAAAGATTTTTAAAACCAAGGTTTTGAATAAAACATTTCAAAATCTTTTAACTAAAAACATTTTTCTAAAAATGTCTAAAAATCTTTTGACTATAACGGTGCCGAAGAATTCCCGAGTTACCGACAAGGCCAAGACTGAGAAGTGTTATTTTAATATATATATATATATAACTTGGATTATATATATAGATATGATGTAATTTTATTACATGATTGTTTGATGATTATTTTGATTTTTATACGAGGTATTTATACGACGTAGATTGTCACAATGTACCCTAAATCCGCTAGTAAATTAATCTAAGCTATTCTCGTAGGAATTCTAGCTATTCTAGATCTAAACTAAGTTGTGGATATTTATAATCCCAACAAATGGTTGATATTCGTAGAAATGTAGATATTAGTTGATTGTGATATTGAAGAAGAATTGGCGAGATTAAATCTGATATTGATGTCATGACGATCTTTTCTTATAGAGTGGATTTTGACAAAACGTTACCACCTAGAAAGATGTCATCTGATTCGTTGTCATCCAATTCTTAAATTGAAATCTAAAGGGTGAATGTTGCACTTGAGGCTGTTATTGGAACCATTACCCAAAAGCCTCATGCCACTAATACCTTTCCGAGAAGTCTAGTTAAATGATCAAGTCATTTCATATTAATGACTCATTTGATAATTGTTGTTGTAAGAGCTAATAGGATTGGAAATTAAAAGTTATTCATATTGACATTGTATTGCCTTTACAAGGCCGAAAAATAAGATTGAAAGTATTGGAATATGAGGTAGGATATTGAATTGAGTATAAAATTGGTTGAAACTTGAATAAAGTAAAATTTAACCCGTATGGAATATGAGATTGATAATAGAAATCGTTAAGTTTTGTGATTGAATTATAAGGTTTTAATTGATTGTTGATTCGTGTTAAGGGTTATTCCTAGACCATTGTCCACTAACGAGGATGCCCAGTGTCCAAGAAATAATTTGAAGAAATCTTCTTCTGAATTGAGACCGGTGGATCTTTCGGGACATGTGGAACACCTAATGTCTCTTATAGATTAATATTCATTGTGGTATCTTTTAAAAATCCCTAACTTAACTGAGATATCAGTTGGTAGGATAAGTTCTGAGAATTGTATGACATAGTGACGCGTTATGTGTTACGGTACAATTTTGACTTGTTTGTGATTAATGAAAAGACTACCTTTGATTGCTAAATCCTACATGTATCGATGTTATATATCTTTATTGCTTCATCCTAATGCTCGCATTAGTGATGCAACCATTGAAAAAGTACTCATCTTGATTTGAGTTACATTGTGAATTATTCTCTTTTGAGTGCCATCAAGGTCATGAACCTCATGATTTCTTGGCTAAGCTCATTTCCTATTATATCGTAGTTAATTCTTGGTGAACAAGCTTTCATCACTCCTTTGCAGATCACTCATTGTTTTTATAAAAGATAAAACAGTATTCCTTGAGAAAAATTGAATTTTCATCACTATCAGGATTATTCATAGTGAGATTTATAAGTGATTGTTATTGAAATAAAGTTGTTTATGAAAAGCTTTGGAAACTTAATTATCTCCATAACGAATAAATTCTTTGCAAATTTATTCTTGATTCTTATTTAAGAATTAAGCATGAAAATGTTTTTATTATAAACATGATGATAAAATTTTGACGAACTTAGTATTGCATCGTTAATCTTGAAATTGTATATAGTTGCGCGCCTACATACAATTTGGAATGGACTATGCAAGACTGATTAGTAGTCACCATAAAACTAATGAATAAACACTACATTTCTTTGAAGATTGAGAAAGATTAAATTTTATGAGATCTGCAAGAAGTGAAAAATAAGGACATAGTTATAGGGACACCTACATATGTGCCTGTATCATCTATTCTTCTCAGTCGAATTTACTCATCTGTGGAAATTGTCTTATTTGACAATTGACAATTCTTTCTTGTCCAATTATCCCGTAGTGAGATTCTTAGGAAAAGTATCTGATTACCGAGTGTTGATACCCGACTGGACGTATCGACGTTCCTATCATTTCTTATGATTTGATTTCATTTGAATGACCTGGGTAACGATCCGAGGAGCTTTCGAATGCGTACTCGAATCATGAAAACATGGGATATATTCATATTCGTTAAATGTTTTCGTCTGAATCTGATTTGAAATTCTCTCGCGTAGATTATGCGTTGACCTTAATCTTAGGATGATAGTTATGTATCCTTATATCCTTGAATATGTGAAGGGTTATGAGTTATTATTAGACTTTTGAGAAGTTCACATCTTATCGACGGCAATGGAACTGAAAAGTTGATAATGCCGGTAGAATGGATTGATTGATGATGACATGACGATATTGTCTTAATTGATGGGAACTCGAGCAGAATTCCCCTAAAAAGATAAGATGTTGATTATCAAAAGTGATATAAATAATTCTTGGTAGATGACGATATCCTATATTGGGAATTAAAATTATATTGTGAATGATTGTGAATTAGTCATAGATATTATAATCTAGAATGAACTTAAAACGAATTTATTAAGAAGATAATTATGTTATCTGACACTTTAGGAGCTATTTGTTGACGAATTAACTAGACTTTCGCCATTAAGGCAAGTTGAAATTAGTATTGATTATATTCCCGGTGCTGCACTTGTGGTTTGTGCACTGTACGTCAGCACCATCTGAATTTAAGGAATTACCGTACAACTGAGAAAGTTGTCGGAGTAAGATTTTATTCTACCTAGCCTGTCATCCTGAAGAGCTATGGCGTTATCATTCCTTATATTTATAGATTACTGTGACTGAGTAAATTGACAATCGAAAACGATATCCATAACTCGAAATGGAAAGATTTGTTCGATCATTTACAAGGTTCTAAGTGTATGTTTTAAAGATTTGATTCACGGCATGGTTATCATCAACTTCGCGTCCGCAAAGAAGATTATGTATTCCAATCACTACATCCGGTACTTGTAATGAACATTATGAGTTTCACGTGATGCCGTTTGGATTGACCGATGCACATGTAGTATTCATAAATTTGGTGAATCACGTGTGAAGGCTGTAATTTAATAAATTAATGCTCGTGATCATTAAGGACTATTTGTTTGTATATAAGAATAAGAATGAGTTAATAAATAATTATAGATAGCCCTGAATTGGCCGAACAGTGAAAACCTGAACCTTGAATAATTAATACGTGATTAAAGACTTGAACCTTTACATGATTTGACTATGTGATAAAAAGGATAATGGAATATATTGACTCTTCAAAAATTAAGAGCCCTTTTAAGACTTTGGGTTTTACCAAAAAGAAATGGAAATATGTTTTGACAAATGTTTTAACCAAGGATTTTAAGGGATTATTCCCTTATACACAAACCATTTAACTAAACTTCTGTTTAGGGGTAAATGTTTGTGTATACCTCAAGATAACCTAAGAAGGATTGAGGAAATCATTTAAAACACGACTTGAAATTTGAAACGAAAATTTTTGCTTTTCAACTAAGAAAACTTTGACCAAAGTATAAACAAAGATTTTTCGAACATTTACGAATATTATTAATTATTTTCGATAAATCAACCAAAAATCTTGTTAATTAAATTCAAAATTTTTTTTGAACATCTTATATAATTAGACAAATTGAGAAAATTTAAAAAAAAAAACTTTTTGTGTTTACGTTTTATAAAAATTAAATATTTATTTAATTTGTTGTAATAATTATCGGCGCTTTAGACGCCGGATTGAGAAAAACTGATAAAAATGATAGTTGAGACGAAACTAAAACATAGAAGATATGAAGAAAGAATTTTGAATAAATACGGTTGTGATATTTATTTCATCAGGAAGGTGAACGTAATTACCGACGCATAATATAGAAAGAATATCTGAGTGAATTGTGGACATGATAATTATATCATCATGAGAAGTGAATATAGATACCGACGCAATATGTAGAAAAGATAAAGAACCAGTTAGGACATGTTCCTTAATAATGAAGGTGCAAAATAAAGTGCCGAACAATATAAAATAGCCGATGTTTGTAAAAAGGATAATATAAATAGTGAAGGATTTCACGACTAATATGAACCATTAAAGATTGAGAAGCCGATAAACGTTAAATATTTTAAAGACCACTTATGGTTGCCTAAATATGAAGGACTGTGAGATATAGTTATGTTGGAATTTGTAAGTATAAGTATTCTATTTATGTCATTTCTGTCTAAAAGTATCTTTGTCTGAAGAAGTTGTACTAATGGCAAATTATGAAGGCAGACATCGCCTCATACATTAGTAAACGTCTAGCTATTGCAAAGGTCATCATCTGAATTTGATTCGATTTGGGTCACCATCGACAGACTGACCAAATCTGCTAATATCATTCCCGTTAATGATAACTGCAAAAGAATTATGTAAACATGGTGTGCCTTGATAACTGGGATTTTACTCAGGTTAAAAAGATTCGTTGTACCAACCTCTTCGAATTGAAAAACTTATTGTTTAATGTGTGACTCAGTTGAACTTTGGTGAAATAAAGATGTGTCGTTGTAGTTTTGAAAATAAAGGTGCAAAACAATTAAAGTAAAGATGCAATTAAAATAAATCTAGGTCTAATTTAAAATAAAGTGCGAGTAATTAAAAGCGAGACTAAAACTAAAGGGTAATAAAGTAAATAACGCAAACTTAAATCTAACTAAGGCAAACTTAAAACGCAACTAAAACTAAAACTTAAACTAAGGCAAATAAACTTAAAGTGCAAATAAGGCAAAAGGCGGGAAAAGTAAAGCTTAAAACGAAAAGGCAGAAAACTAAAAACTAAGATTCCCCTATCCTGAATAAATCCTATTCGGAATAAAAGGCCATTCGGAATATCTGTCCCTATTCGGAATGTTACCCTACTCGGAATATTTGCCTACTCGGAATAGTAGACCCTATGCGGAATAATTCTCTATTCGGAATAGCTGTCCCTATTCGGAATAAAGTCCTACTCGGAATAATGAGCCTATTCGGAAAACTTGAGCCTATTCGGAATGTTAGTCCTATGCGGAAAATCTTATTCGGAATAAAGGTCTATACTGAAAACTCCCCTATTCGGAATACAAGATATTCCGAATAGCACTTTTACAAAAACCCCTATGCGGAATAAATGAATATTCCGAATAAGAAATTTCTACAAAACTGTTATGCGGAACAAAAACCTCTATGCTGAATATTTTATATTCCGTATAGAGTACAATCATTCACACCTATTCGGAATGTTTCTGGGCTCGAACAGGGAAAGAACAGTAACAGTATGCGAAGAACAAGGGAAAGAAATAAGCATACGGATCTAAACAAAACTTAACCAAATCAATAAAAAGATTAAACCAAACAAATAAATAAAACAAATATAAAGCATAAACAATCAATCAAAACAATAAATCAAACAATTAATATCACAATAATCAAAACCCACTAAAAGTAATTAACCAAAATTAAGAACATGAACATAAACAAATCAACACAAGGTAAAGAAAGGAAGAATGAGATTAACAAAATAAAGATAAAGCTTGACAAGAATTAAAAAGAAAAACTTACTTGAATTAAATGGTAATTAAGGTGCAAGACAAGGTAATTAAATGACAAGTATTTAAATGTGCATAAAATAAATGTGGAAGAGCTAATTTGTCAAGTTAGCCAACAAAACAAATGATTAACAAATCCTAACTATATATAGGGGAGGATTAGGAAGCTTCTTCCCCTCCTTCATTTCTTGTTAATTGCAAGATTAAGTCCTTCCTTTATTTAATCTTCATTAATTGCGTCATTAGTCCTTTTCTTCTCATCTTTCTTTTAAGTTTGGACTTTAAGGACTTGTGGCTCGGGATATCTTTTGAACTCGTCTTTAATTTCTTCAATAAAATAGACTTGAGTTTCTCGGCTTTTGATAAACTTCCGTCTTTTGACTTTTTCTTCGATAAATCTTCAGAAATGGTCTTGGACTTCCGTTCTTTTTCCACTCTTGACTTCTCGACTCCGCCTTTCATCTTTTTCTTCAATAAAAGCCGTGAATGCCCGTGAATTCCCGTGTTTTCTCCACTTTTCATAATTTCATCCTAAATTACAACAAAAACACAAATCACGCATAATTCCGACATAAAAGACATAAAATACACGTTTAGGTCCGGTTATTCTTGTAATTAAGTGGTAGAAAAGATGGGTGTTTACACACCTATCAAATCCCCTACACTTGACCATTGCAATGTCCTCATGCAATGCATTAGTTACAAAGCATGTTTACACTTTTCATCAATCCATATTGTCCTTTATTAAAGAGATAGAAAATTATAAAAATGCAAAGCAACGAAATTAAATGCATACCTTGGGTTTTGAAAATGTCATGAATAATCATCATTCTCAACTTTTCACTTTCTCCAAACCAAGCTTAAAAACGAGATCATTGTTATTATAAGTTAGTAAACTAACACGAACTCATGTGGGCCAATTATTCACTTAGACTCCCTTATTCCTATGGGTATCTCTTATATTTTATTATTTGTCTTGAATGATCACGAAGATGCATTGTTTGACTTATTTCGATAATTATTAAGTCTGAAAATAAAGTGCACGATTTAATCAATAGTTAGCTAAAGGACCAAATCTTTTAAAACTGCTTCTCGGGATATCAGAAAGTTCATATCTTGGCATAACTTGGTTCGCGATTTGAGACCTTTCTCGGGCCGATATTAGCGACTTCATACTTCAAATCTTGAGAGACGTTCATGAAATAATGGTCTTCTCTTCATAATTGGAATTTCTTCACTTGAAGTTTTGAGAGATTCATACTTGGACCACGACTTCTTCATTTTTCTCCAATCTTATTTTGGACTTTGATATACAACGATCCGCCTCCTTTTTTGACTTGGATCTATTTATCCTCATACCTTGTTAGGGTCTTTTCGGATACACTTCTCCATGACTTTTGGGGAGTTTTGCTTTACGTCGTGTGTCTCGATCCTTCATATTGATTTTCGATAAATGATTCTTCACATCACTTTGGATCTTTAGCAACAAAACATAGCCCTCATGCCTTGTTAGGGCCTTTTCGGACTCGCCAATCTTCGCGCCCCGCTTCATAAGTTATGCCTTGGCTATGAACTCTCGACATTACCGAGCAACTTTTAAACGATCTGGGGCTAGAAGCTAAGTAACTTTTCAAATCGTACAACCTTATTTATTAGCAGATAAATTTATTAGCAAGCGATGGGAGAATAGGCTTATAATTAACTCACATAAATTCACGAAAGAATACCGAACTTATAATTGGCTCTATCATCTCTCGTTCTCCACAGTTTAAAATCTCAAGTAATGAGACTCGTGGATACTTAGCCTATTAAATCAAAGTTTTGGGTTTTCGAGTCGTCTATAGGAACTTGCAAATTCTTAGACTCTTTCAAGTTTAGAAATCGCATCTTAAAGTTCCCTTCATAAACGACTCTCTAGGATCGATTATAGGAACTTGCGAAAAGTTCTTGTTCTTAACCCGTGAGAGTTAAGACTTTCGCGTTTTATAGCTCCCTATATAAAAGCCTAGCAAAACTTGATTTAAACACGTTAAGGATACTAGCTAGAGTAAACTCGGGTTGAGTCAAAAGATTCACAACGTTTGAAAATTAAAACCACTTATTAAACATTTATTCTAGCAAAGAAAGAAATTAACTATACAAAAGGAAAAACTAATAGGCCAAAATAGATCAAAAATTTTGAAAAATGTCGAAAAATTGATTTTCCGGTTAAAATGAGGACAAATACAAGGAAAAGACCACTTAACTTCGATAGAAGTCCCCCCTACACTTAAGATAAACATTGTCCTTAATGTTTAAGCATGTGGGAGTAAACTCCCCTACACTTAGGACATTGTGCACGTTGTTTAAATCTCGCTAAGGAAAAGACCACTAAAGAGATTCCTATTTTAATATTGAGAAAATATAAAATAGTGAATCGAAAAGAGTTTAGGATAGAACCGGGAAGAAGTAGAGCACAGAATCACGGGTCGTCAAGAATCATCAAGAGTGGATCATTAAAGCTCGAATCCCTGATTAAGAAGTGAGGAGAGGAAATAGCAATCCAAAGGGTCCCCCCTACACTTATGATAAAGAAAGCGAAAAGATAGATGCATGGGTTGCCTCCCAAGAAGGGCTGAATTTTTGTTAACCGAGTCGTGAGCCTGACTCGACCTGGATCATCAACGGAGGTAGCATGAAACAAATCCACCAGGATCGAAGACATAGTTTTCATCCATCACTAAGCACGAGCTTAAGGCGAACAAGGCAAGCCAAAAGAGAAGTGGCAAGGTTCCCTTAAGCAGTGATGGAGCACGGTAGAAGCAAGTATGAAGCGGTGCAAGCATGTCTTCAATGGTTCCAAAGATTTTTCCTTTTATTTCATCAGGTGGATACTGAGATGGCTTAAAGACTTCAATACCGGGGTCGAACACCTTTTCCTTCCGGGGAAAATAGCACTCCGGCTCAGCCGAGTGTGAAGAAGATCCGCAAAGAAGCACAACCTCGTCCTCAGAAGTGGGACAAAGAGGTGTCAAATCATAAGTGCAACGGATTTCGGTGTCAACCGGTTTCTTCTCCTTGGACAAAATTTTCTTCAAATCTACAGTAGGATCAAGACGATAATCTTCAAAGTCCAAAGGAGGTGCATCACTCTCATGAGGGAAGTATGTGTTAAGAAATTCAGAGAAATCTTCCTCGAATGAGTAATCGTCCAAAGTAGGATCGACTGATGGCGGAGGATCTTCATCATGGGAAGAATCGCTCGAGAGAGTATCAGCCTCATCAAAATCATCGAATGTGGGCAGCTCGGGATACTCAGAAGTACAATCAAAATCATCCGAATCTGAGCTAGAATCATCATCATCATAAGCATCAAAGACCGGTGGTGAATCATAAATGGGAGAAGCGTCCAAAGTAGAGTGAGAATCATCCACATTATCTTCAAAGAGTGGATTATCAGTGGAAGACTCGAATAAGGGATTATCGTGGATGGTAAAGTTATCGAGCACATTGATCATATTCACTGATTCTCGGCCTCCAAAAGATTTTCCTGTAAGCTTCCCCATTTTAAAAACTTTAGAATCATCCCCGACTCGTAAGATTAACTCACCTTCGGCCACATCTATTAAAGCACGTCCGGTTCTCAAGAATGGCCGACCAAGAATTAAAGGAATACGAGGGTCCATTTCATAATCTACTACGACAAAGTCAACCGGAAAAGTAAATGTGCCAACTTTAAGAAACACATCTTCGGCTATACCAACGGGGTAAGCGAGAGTGCGGTTTGCAAGTTCGAGAGTCATCTTTGTTGGAATGAGGTCGGGCAATGATAGTGTTTTCCAAACACTCAGTGGCATCAAATTAATACTGGCCCCGAGATCGGCAAGGGCAGTAAATTCTTCAGTTTTGTTGAACACGCAAGGCAACACAAAACGACCGGGATCTCCAAGATTTTCCGGAAGTTCTCTAAGAAGGACTGCAGAGCAGTTTTCATTTAATCGTGTGTTGGCGAGTTCAATCAGCTTCTCCTTCTTGCTAAGCAATTCCTTGAATGCTTTGACGAATTTCGGCATGTGGCAAAGTGCTTCAACAAGGCTAATGTTGATGGTCATTTTAGATAGCATATCCACATATTTCATGACATTACAGTCATTCTTGGTTAGCTCGTTGGTCTTGCCTATGCGAGAAGGGTATGGGATTCAGGGTTGATAAGGATTGGGTGGAGGTGTAGTTGGTGAAGATTGTGATGTTGACGGGTCCTTCCGAGATACATCGTCATGACGAGGCGGAGACGGTAATGGTGTACTATCACTAAGTGTAAGAGGAGTGGGGGTACATGGTGGTGGAGGAGGTGTAGATGATGGTGGTGAATCAGGTGGATTGACAACGGTAAGTCCACTACACGTAGTTATAGCACTCACATTAGCTCGCGGATTAGTGACGGTGTTGGAAGGTAGAGAACCCGAAGAAGAAGAAGGTTGAGCTTCGGGCAAGAAACTAGCCAGCAGATTCTTTAATTCAGTTGTTTGAGTGATGAAGGAGGATTGAAGATTATCACGAACCTCGGTTCGGATGTCATTACCTTGCTTCAAGATATCTCCTTTCAAATTGATTATTTGGCTCTGTAGATTCTTGATTTGCTCACCTTGAGTTCTCATGATTGTGTCAACATCGGGATTAATGGGTGGGTGTTGTTGGGTGGGTGGTTGATAAGGGTTAGAAGCACGAGGTGGGATTTGGTTGCTTCTATTGTAGTTGTTGGCGGGATTTTGGTTTTGAGGAGAAAAACCGGGTGAAAGGTAGTTGTTGGAACGGTAGCTCAGCAGATTTCTATCCCCTTGTTGTCTAGCTTGGTAATTTTCCGGTGAATAATTTCCGTAAGCTGCATACACATTTTCCGGATTTCCTTGTGTCGAAGGACAATCGGTGTATGAGTGAGGACCGCCACATGTTTCACAAGGATTAGCAACCGCTTTAACTTGTTGTTGTTGTTGGTTTGAAGCGAGAAGCGTAATACTTTTGCTCATTTCGGCCATCATGCGGGTGAGTTCGGTCATCTCAGGGGTTGCTGAGGTAGAAGAAACATTGACTCTCGTGTTGTTTCTAGAAGAAGCAGAGGAATCCCAGTTCTTATGATGAGTAGTCATGTTTTCAATTAACTCTCTACACTCCTCGGGTCTCCTTTTCATGAATGTGCCACCGGCGGCTGCATTGATCGTATCACGATCTCGAAAAGTCAATCCGTTGTAGAAAGTATCGATCAAGGTGACCGGAAGCATGTTGTGGTTTGGACAACGGTCGATCAAGACATTATATCTCTCCCGTGCATCAAAAAGAGATTCATCGGGATCTTGCATGAAACCGCTGATCTGATTGCGAAGGCTTGTGACCATGGATGGTGGAAAGTAGCGCGAAAGAAAGCGTTGAGTCATGTCATCCCAAGTGTGAATAGAATTCTTCGGGAGACGATCAAACCATTTCTCGGCATGATGCGATAAAGTATGCGGGAAGAGTTGTAGGCGGAGAACATCCATTGTGGCACCAGGCAACTTCATGCTTTGGGTGATTGTAATGAACTTGTCGAGGTGTTTGTTGGCATCATCATCAGGCAATCCTCTAAATGGGTTTGTTTGCACTTGCTGAATCATGTGGTGCTTCAACGAAAACTCAGGAGCGTTGATTTGCATCGGTGCAATCGGTCCTCCTCGTCCAAACATTGTGGGTTGACAAAGTTCCTCCATGGTCCGAAGATCGGGCTGTGGAAGAGCATTGTTGTTGTTATTATTATTATTGAGGTGCGGTAGTTGATTATTGTTGTTAACACCTGCCATATCTAAATCTTCTTGAGGCTCGGGCTCTTGATAATTAGAAGATCTAGTACGCATACACCTGAAAATGCAAAAGAAAACAAAACCAAACACAAAAACAATATATATACACAATAAAGATAAAATCTTAACAAGAATTAAAAAGAAAAACTTACTTGAATTAAATGGTAATTAAGGTGCAAGACAAGGTAATTAAATGACAAGTATTTAAATGTGCATAAAATAAATGTGGAAGAGCTAATTTGTCAAGTTAGCCAACAAAACAAATGATTAACAAATCCTAACTATATATAGGGGAGGATTAGGAAGCTTCCTCCCCTCCTTCATTTCTTGTTAATTGCAAGATTAAGTCCTTCCTTTATTTAATCTTCATTAATTGCGTCATTAGTCCTTTTCTTCTCATCTTTCTTTTAAGTTTGGACTTTAAGGACTTGTGGCTCGGGATATCTTTTGAACTCGTCTTTAATTACTTCAATAAAATAGACTTGAGTTTCTCGGCTTTTGATAAACTTCCGTCTTTTGACTTTTTCTTCGATAAATCTTCAGAATTGGTCTTGGACTTCCGTTCTTTTTCCACTCTTGACTTCTCGACTCCGCCTTTCATCTTTTTCTTCAATAAAAGCCGTGAATGCCCGTGAATTCCCGTGTTTTCTCCACTTTTCATAATTTCATCCTAAATTACAACAAAAACACAAACCACGCATAATTCCGACATAAAAGACATAAAATACACGTTTAGGTCCGGTTATTCTTGTAATTAAGTGGTAGAAAAGATGGGTGTTTACACACCTATCATGCCTATATCGAACATCTATATCAAGATCCTCGCTTCGCATCGAATTTCTAGAGATTTACTCAGAAATCATTGAGAACGAACCTTGATGAGAGTACTATGTACCACCCCAAATCGAAGGGACGAGGTAAAGTAACGATACAAGGTAATATAAGTACTGTTTTATGTTTGAATGATTGACCTTTGGTAATAGACCGTATAATCATTTTCCTTTGGAAGGATTATCATTGATAATCATCGCGTTAGGATTGAAATCGAATCTTGTTAGAATCTAAATATTAGAGCATCTGTACGAAGGAGTTGAGATAAAGACATCCGACATACACCCATTGTGAGTTGGACATGTCTTTTAGGTTTAAGGTTTCTTATAATGGTGAACCTAACCTTGCAAAATACCCGACCCGCGAGATCTGAAATGATTGTTGAAATTAGGATCTGATTATTGACAGCCGATAGTGGGCAAGAGGTTATGTGAATGTGAAATGTGGATCTTGAAGTGCCAAATGGGTAGTGAAGTTATGCCACAATTTTTAACGTTGGAAAAATGAATTCATGATCTGACAAATCATGGGATATAAGTCCCCGTTGTATGGGACCATTGAGATGATGAAAAAGTTGGGATTGAAAGGCATATAAGCTGGATCTACCCTAGGACTTCAAAGACTGCGTAAATTATGTTTCGTAAATCGAACTTGATGGAATATCTATCAAGTGAGAATCTGATTATTCTTAGTAGAGCTTAGATCGGCGAAAAGTTGCATTCATCAAAAACCCGTGAACATCATGGATAGAGAAAGTAAGTCAACATTAAGCCTGATCTTATTCCCGTAGTTATGTTTGATGAAACTCGCGTATTGTAATGGATTACACTTGTGAGAAAAGACCAACTGTGGAGGAAATAACCACATGGCTTTAACTCTATAAGAAGCGAGTAGTAAGATGATCTTTGAGGACAAAGATCCTGTTTAGGGGTAAATGCTGTGACAATCCGTTAATTTATGATTGATATTTTATTCTCAATACTTATTTAAAAACATTATTTTAATGTTACAATATGAACTCACTTATTTTTGGGAAGAAATTTGGATTTACGTCTTGGAGTAGCATCGACTACGTCTAAACCGGAGGATTCAACGTTACGTGCTTACGTTTACGTACACCGTCTTTGGTGACAATCCGACATTTTAGAAAATAAATTTGTCCATGAATATTATTTTGGAATTTTAAATTTGTGTTGGTTCATAAACTCACAAATTTACGAGAAGAGATTAGGACTTACGATTTTATTTTTAACGTCCTTTACGACTAAACCGGAAACCTTAGGATTACGTATTTACGTTTTCGAACTCCGTTTTTGATAAGACAATTTTTATTGGATTTGTTTTGTGACGGTGATTCATAATTTATAAAAACGTTTTTCGTAAAACGACCCGAGGGCACGCAAATCGAGGAAACTAGAATTGAGGAGTACCCGTAAATAAATGGGGATGAGACAAGTGGGACACTTGTCCCACCCCCATCAAAACCGGCCACACTAGCAACTTAACACCATGAGGTGTCAAGTTTAGCTAACAAGTGATACACTTGTAACCAAGCTTACAAGTTAAGCTTTCTATCCATCAAAACCATTAGCAAAACTAGCAACTTCTCATTCCATCCATTTCAACATGCAATCAACACACAAACTCTCTCTCTAGCTCCATCTTGCCTTCCACTTTTCTCCCCAAAAACACCCTTTGATCTTGATTCAACCATGAAACCATATGTTATACTTGCATATGTTGAAGCCCTTTTAAAACCCTATTGATTGGTGGTACTTATAACATCCAAGGAGGAGTATTCATGATGTCTTGGGGCTGATTTTTCCACAAGGAGTCCATGGAGCATGGTGGTATTGAAGATGGTCTTGGCTATGCACAAGTTTCTCCATCAAATTCCATGTTTTGATCACAACCAACATCAACTTGGTGGTATAAAGATTGTCTTCCTCAACTTCTTGTTAATTTGATTATGTAAACATGTATTTTATTTCCTATTGTATATTTATATGATGATTATATGATGATAAAAATGTTATGTGGGGATTTGTTGTTGATAAACATGATTAAAAAGGTGAAAAACCATATGAAACAAGGTTAAAATCTTGATTAATTTACATGGCTGTATAAAACAGTAAAGAAACATGTTATGAACTGATGAAATAATGAAGTAGGATCCATTTACAGTAAGCTAAATGTCTTTTACACATGTGAGAGTTGGCCATGCAATGGAATCAAAATAATGAGTGAGATATGATCAAAACAAGTTTAGGGTATAAATCTGAAGTTACTGTTTTGGACGATTTTTAGAAAATATTTAGAAGATGATTCAACAGTAGCTAAAGAGTTAAATGTAGCACATATCATGTAGTTTATGTGATAAAAATTTGAGCTTCTATCTCCATATAGAACTCAAGATATGGCAGTTTTGGTGAAGATGAAGTTAAAAATCAGATTTTTGGAAATTAAAGAATAATACTATTATATAAGCACTCACATTTTAATATATAAAATGTAAAATAAAAACCCACTAACTTATAAAACTTATTTATATAAATGTATAAAAGGTTAATTAAATGGGTAAATTATATAAATGGTGGTAAAATAATATTTATAAGTAATAAAAACTATAAACTTGATTTTTACGACTTTTTCGGCTATCGCCGTGAAATTAACGTTTTTCGCCAAATAAAACTTAGACGACCAAACCCGTCTAATGTAAAGTTTATAAAAGTCATATACTGATGTTTAAGTAACTAATACAAGTAAAAACCGATAAAACCCGAACTATAGGGCATACGGACATTAACAAGTTAAATAAACATATTGGACTAATAAATGGACTAAATAGGATAAAAACTTGTAAAAAGAATCTATTGGGCTTAACCCATTTAGGCCCGACTTGGAAAGTATACATACTGATAATATAGGTACAAAATGTATTAAAATAAGTTAAATAACTTATAATAAGCTTATTGGACTCAAGACACGTAAATGGGTAAAACTAGTAAACTAGTATAAAAGTTATCGACATATAACACTAAAAGGAGTAAACGAGAATATGTAAACCCACTTGATCATCATATATATATAATCATCATATGTATACATAGATGTTATTTTTATAAAGTCATTGGACAAACGTCTAAGACCGAGTATTATTTGTCTGGGTTTCCGTGATTGAAGCACGTACCGTACGTCCGAATTGCCGATAACCCGCCTTCCCACACCAACGTGAGTTCATAGCCTCGCACTCTTTTAAATGTTTTTATAAATGTTTTATAAACCCGCGAGGGAGATAACATGTTAGTTTTTATAGAATAGGACACCATTTTTCCCGATTGTTTGTTTATTGATTTTGGACCCGAATGATTGAATGACCCGATTGTATGACCCGATAAATGATTAATGGACCCGATAGATGAAATCAAATGGATTATTAAAGTTAGGTTATGTCACTAAAAGTCCCATTAGCATGAATTGTGAACTACCGGGAGTTGGTAGACGCTTATGCATTTAATAGTACTATTTGGGGACGATCACCCCAGTTCGCGCCTTGACGGTTGATCCCCGTCGTGCCACATTGATTGGTAAGCGAATTTATGTATGAGAAGATTTCCATAGCGTGACCTTTGTGACGACACGCTACTTTAGATGGGTAAAATTGGTATCGGGTTAGCTACCGGTTGTTGGTTTAGTAAGGTAACAATGTCATGCGGCTTATAATAATCCAAATCACCAAAATATTACTGGACGCTCCGGATTACGATGTATTGCCTGACTAGCAATACTGGGTCATACTATTGATATTATGTTTGTATTTTGGTTTTTATAACCATATTCATATAACGGTTTTTATTTAATCTATACAACGTTGCAAAACGTATTGTATGGTGTTTTTAACGACAATGATTCGTATAATGATTTTTAAGGCAAATGTCTATATTATGATTTTGATAAAGATTTGTATAAAACGATTTTGGCTATTTTATGGCCTATTACAATGGTTTGTACGAAATGATTTTTGGTAATAATTTTATACCAAAGTTATATTGATGGAATTTATTAAACTCTATGAATTCACTCGGCGTTATCGCTGACCCTTTTCTTTTAACATGTTTTATCTCAGGTACTTGAAGGTAATTCTCGGGAAGACAACAAGAATTCATGGCGCGCACCTAAACAATATTTTCCATTCAAATACTTTGTAAAACTTTGTATGAAATATAATGACTTGGGACCGATGTAACTTTGATCTTTATGAATGGAAATGATTTATTATTAAACGACGCGATTTTTATGCGTTGTCTATGATGTGAGTAATGTGCTATCCCGTAACACCAACTAGTCTTCCGCTGTACTAAGTTGTATAAATTTGGGGGTGTTACAAATATGGCCTGTTTTTTCGGCCGGAACCGGATCGACCCGGGTTTAAAAACATTGGTTTTGCCCCCAAAAATAATGTTTTTATCTGAATATTTTTAATTGCGTCAGCATAAGAGTGTATCATGTTTGATGTGCGTCAATATGATTCTCTAATCCGTCATTATCAGAGTGTATGCGACTGGTTAATAGTTAAATGCATCCATTAGCTACATATGTGATCATTGTAAGTCATTTTCTTATAGTTATAACTATTTTATCGGTTAAAGCTTAGGTTTGAGTATAGGGGTGGTGGAATGAGCACGGGTCTGATGGGATGGGTAACAAATTGAAAACATTTTATTTTTGTTAAGGTTAGAACATGCAGATACTCTCTTTATGCCTGTTTTACATAAATTTTGTATCATGTGTGATTTAAAAAACATATTATGATATATAAATTACTGAATATAGTGGTTTAGAAGAGTGCATGCTTTATACGTACGTTTTGGGACAACTTTCACTCATTTGATGCATTTCCTATAAGGCAATTTATTCATGTTACCCCTTTTAATCATTGGAGATAAACGTGACTCTATACAGTCAATCGGAATGACCTGTCTAGTTATGTCCGTGGAATTAGTACTTTAAAGTCGGTAATCATTGAAAATGGTTATCATAAAAGAACTACTTAAATGAAGCTGTTAAGTAGCAACTTATGTAAATGATACAGAACTTACGAATTGCTTATAATTTCCCATAATTGAACAACAAAATGTTCACGATATCTGAAATTTGTGTACAAGATCTCATTATAAGGTGTTTTCTTCAGCGATTTGGAAGTAGATTACAAGTCTGAGGAAAAGGCTAACATAATATATTCGTCACTTGCAGTTGACAATGAGGTGTGATCTCGTGACCATTCTTTCCATTAATTGTACATCACATAACAGCTGCTTATTACTAAAATGGTCATATTTCTTTTTTTCAGCTTCAGCGGGATAAAGTAAGGTGGGTGATTGTTGACGGGAAACTTTCAGTGTTAGTTTTCCTCCCTCATAGATAGCATATCGTAATTTATTTACTGTTGTCTGGGGAATGTTTTTCCTCTTCATCCCTTGTTTATTTCAGTTATGTGGCAATTTCTTTATATATAGTTCTAGTTTTAGCATTTAGTGTTTGTAAGTGTCAAATTCCAGTTAGGGTATTATGTATATATGTTCATTTCAAACTTCACTGAAATCTCTTTTATCCAGATGTTGTTTGTATGTATAAGAAGTCTGGTTCATTTACATGGTGTTGGCACTCACTAGTCACTGGTCAAGTATAATAAGTTAGCCAAGTGTTCATTTTTCGGAGAAATGGCCATTATGCATGAAATAGTGCTCTATGTTTGCTGATGAGTACTCCGAAATTTCGGAGAAATGGCACTCACTAATCACTGGTCAATTTATTTTATTTGTTATAGAAAATGGTGAATGGAGGGAGAGTTGCTAGCTAGACGTGCATAAATTTTGCCCGCAATGTACAAGATAATACTGCTCGAACTTTCTGCGCAGAGCTCACCCAAATGTGTAATATTTTTGGTATGGTACGTCAAGATCCCTTGTTTTATCTTGTTGCATACCATGCAGTTGAAAATGCCATTTTTTGAAGTTTGAGCGTATTCGTTATTGCATGCATTCAATCCAGACCCTGTTCTTCCAGCTTTCAGCGGTCGTCCTGATCAGGTTGAGAGAGTGCTAAAAGGTCGTTTTCATGATGATTTGACTAAGCTCCAGCCAGAAGGAGCTTGATTTGCCAGATAATAATGGCTCTCTTTACGGTACCAACTTTGACCGAACTACTTTTTGTTGAGGTGGCAGTTAGTTATCGTTTGCTTATGGGTCGATTTTAAAGTTTTCTTTAGCAAAGATTTTGCAAATCATCCAAATAATATTTGAAGCTTTGGATTGTGATGGTAAAATTGGTAATTACATTGTTTTGTGATCCAGTTAACAAATTGTCCAGTTATGAGATAAAAATCTTTACCCATATGGTTTTTGAACGTGTGCAATGTGTGCAGGAACCAATCAAAGCGACATGACCATTGTGAAGCCTGATCATGCCCACTTTCTTTTTTTTAGCTCAGTTGTATTTGTTGAATTATGATAATCATACTTGCATTTCATACTTGAGAAAGATGTTCCTTTCTTGTTTGTAAATTGGAAAATACTGTCTATATCGAGATATATTTAAAATAATAAATATATTTGAATCTCAGGTTTTTTTTATTAATTACACTATTAGTTTTCATGTGTTAATTAGAATAGAATTTATATCATTTTAATAGCAGGCCATAACAACACCTATAGTGACAGATTATGTGTGTCAGACATAGTTTCAACTTGTCCTGACACTATTAAGTGTCAGAAAAGGGTGTCACTATATACTTTTACCAGCAGGACTTTAACTCACACTTTTGATAACTGTAGGTGAAAGAAAAAGTCTTTTAGTGACACTTTTTTGGACATTTTCTGACACTTTTTGTGTGTCATTAAAAGAATTTTTTCTTGTAGTGTAAGTATAAATTTTTTTTATTATATCAGTATTAAATTTTAATAATCAGTTTACATATAAAAAAAATGTACATGCTTGGTTCCGACTCTCAAACCCATATCTAACCTCAAAACTGAATTTATAGTTTGGTACGATTCGGTTTTGGAAAATTTGGTTCGATTATTAACTCGGTTCAGTTCGGATTGGATTTTCTGTTTATTCGGTTTATTTTGATTTTTAAACACCCTTGGGAAATCTTCTAAAAATTAGAATTTATCAAAAATTAAATGTCTTTTTATATGCATTAACAAATTAAAAACAAAAAAACATTTATCGCATCTAAATTTACAAAGAACGACAATCCACAGTTATTACAAAATATAAATTCTTAATTACAAAAAATAAAACATATCTATAAATACATACAATAAACAAAAGTACAAAAAAGGCATGAAAAATAATAATGCAATGAAAAAAATATATATACTTACTGTGTATTTTTCAAAAACCAAATCTCATTGTTAATTCGGATTTCACTTGAATGTGTTTTACTGAACTCTTCT
The DNA here is from genome assembly GCA_025667525.1 of Glebionis coronaria. Lineage (NCBI taxonomy): Eukaryota > Viridiplantae > Streptophyta > Magnoliopsida > Asterales > Asteraceae > Glebionis > Glebionis coronaria. The sequence goes on along the minus strand of CM046880.1, from coordinate 63,592,372 downwards.
TTTACATGGTTTCTAACAGGTATCGAACATTTTGGGTAAGCGATACCTTTGCTTCCGAATATAGCAATTATCGATACCTTTACAACCTCGATAGTGAATCGAATTTTGTACTTTGAAGGCCATATTTTTTTAATAAAGAATCTTTTGTTTTTTTAAGTTTAGAATTGTTTGACCGGTTAGACATGAATCAAAATGAAAATCGACGCCTATATTTATTGGTAAATTTCCGATGTTTAAACGTACGATAAATGACACAACCCTTATTTAAAATGTTTCCCTTGATCGCGATAAAACTATTAAATAGTAGAGCACCGACAATACCACTGCGATCGGTTGTTGAGTATGCATGTGGGTTTGTGAAGCTTGGATAATTGAGTTTCAACAGTGAGTTCCTCACTGCCAAACGATCCTCAAGGTGCCCAACCGATGCTACACCTTCTTCAACAAAATCATATTCTAGCAAAGGTTGGTCCAATCAGGCAGTATGTTGTTACGGCGGCACTAGAAGAAGACGTAGTTCCTAATTGGTCCACTGATTTCATTGAATACTTTGGTTATATCTTACTGAAATGGTTGATAGTGCACAAAACCTGAAGTGTCGATTATTGCACAAAACATGAAGTGTCGATTATATTGTGATTTCAACTGTATGGACTAAGTATCTTTTATTCTAACAAAGTGTATTATATATACTATATAAGAGACATACATACACATATTTCTGAAAAACGACATTCTAAAAAAAAGCCTACAAACGCCCTGCAACGAAGGAAAGCCTACATAAGCCCCGCAACGAAGCGCAGGCACTGAACATGTGGGTCAATAGGTTTTGAAATATTTATAAAGAACACAAAAACAAAGACTGATATTGTATATCATTATCCAAGATGGTGAGTAATTTTCTATATGTTATTTCTTCTTATAATTTTACCATTCGTTTGTTTTTTGTACTTTAGTAAGTCTACGAATATTGAACTATTTTCATAATACACTCATCGTTACTTAAAATGTAAATGATTATTTTCAAATTTACATTATCATGACAATGACCTTGCTAAAAACTCAATGACTACTATGTTAACATCTATGTGTTATTGCTTATAAATACTTTATCCAAATGACTACTCTTAAATGTATGTTTGAATTAATAACCTATGGTATGTAATGCATGATTCTGGATAACCTTGATGTAAGTCACCTTTCATGGTGTTGGAAATACGTTTTACTTATTAGAAAGGATCTGTCACTCCAACAAGAGTCTAAGTCATAGCTCGTAGTTTAGCTCTATTAATATTATTCAAACAAGGCCAAGCCAAGCTCACAACTTGTGTGAGGGCGGCGACCCATTGTAAGCCCAAGCCCATCTCATGGACTTGGGTATATAAACCCTCTCCTTAGTTGGAGAGGGTGTGGTTAACTTTCATTTTACACATAGTAAAGTGTGTTTATTTATACTTTCTCTCTCTAAGTGTGTGTGTGTGTGTGCTCACCATCTTTCTATCTATTTCTCTCTCTAGATTAAGCATATATTTACAATATCCTACAAATGGTATCAAGAGCCATGGGATGATTGTATTGTTTCTGTGTTTGTGCTCTTGATTTTCGTGCCTATTTTAATCTAAACCATTCGAACCAATTTTTTTGTGTTTTTTATGGTTTTTTCTTGATACAAATATTCTACATAGTTTTGGTAGAGATTTGGTATATTTACTTTGGCTAAAACACAAAAATTTTGGGTGTTTGGATTATTTTTTGGCTTAAAATCTTAAATTGGGTGTGTTTTATCCGAGAAAAGTGCAAATATTGATCACTGTTATACTATTGCGACAAAAGTGCTTGGATTTCCATCGCAATGGCTAGGGTTTATGATATTGCGACCACTATTGCGATAGAACTTGTTTTTGTGACACTGTGTCAGCCTTAGTGATATTGCGATAGAACTTGTGACATTGCGACAGCTTTTGCAACATTGTGATAGAACTTCTTTTTGTGACATTGCGACAGCTTTTGCAACATTGCGATAGAACTTCCTTTTGTTTACATTGCGAAGGAATCATACTTCTGCATTGCGATAGAAGTTATTTGGTGCATTGCGACAGATTGTTTGTGCTATTGCGACAGAGTTATTGTTGAACATTTCGACAGAATTGATTTTGGGCATTGGGATAGAGTGACAAGTTTTCCAAGTTTTTTTTCAAAAACATGTTTTTGAAAATTTTTAGTTTTTGTTTGCCTTGGAATTTTCGGCTTCTCAAGTACACATCTTTAAGGGATTTCAACACTATTTCTTGATTTCTACGCACGTCAACAAACACATTTAATTTCTCTCATTGTTCGATAAAATTTTGTAAATCTTAACTTATCAAAATGGAGTTTACTTCACTTACGGATAAGTCCATCCTCTCGGGTACGGATAATCGTCCACCAATGTTGGTGAAGACTATGTACGAGGATTGGGCTTCCCGAATGGAACTTTATATGTTGAACAAAGAGAATGGACATCTCATTTGGGCATCGGTGCTCAATGGACCATTGGTATATGGTACTGTGACGGAAGGTACTTGATGTGCGGAGATATGTATATGTGATAATTTGGATACGTTATAGGGTAAATTAGAAAATTACCTTTAGGAAAAAGTAATAGACTAATATTACCAATGACGAATTTAATTAAACACGTGGGTGAACCAAGTTCGTTGTACACGAATATCGAGTGAATTTGAGACGTTTCGTTTTGATTAGGACAATTGATTTGAATGGTTTCTCGGTTTTTAAACTAAAATTAATTTTACAAAGCTTAAACCTAAAGTGCATGAATCGTAAACCCGAATTAATTTAATCTAAAACAATTACTTAAAATTGAAAACTTTTAACTATTTAAAATTAACAATCTATTAAAAATCTATTTTAACATTAATCCATCTAATTAAAATCAATATTAAATCTATTAAAAATTTTAAACCAATAAATCTATTTTAGAAAATTATTTTAACAAAATCTATTTAAAAACCAAATTAATTAAAATTTATATTATTAAAAAAAATTAATTTATTTAAAAACCAATGTTAAATTCTAATTTTAAATTTCTCACATATATTTTATTTTGATTTTATTTATTAATTTTCTTTACAAACTTTATAAAATGAATTAAAACAAATTTTATAATTTTAATTAATGAAAACTTGTATTAGACACAAGTGACAGCCTAACTTAAAGAGCTATATTAGTTACTATGACAGAAATATAACAAAAGCAAGAAGCTAGCAGAGATGGTTAAGTAACATGGCCCATGACCAAGAGGTCATGGGTTCGAGTCCCACGGGGAACTATTTTTTTGGATTTAGATTTTGATTAAAGCTACAAACCAAACACCCCCAGTTCGTGAGTACAGCCAAATCCGCACAGTAAATAAAAAGAAACAGATAGGCAGACATACAACATGCATACAATCAGATTAAAAACTACACCAAACAGTCAAATCAAACTTCAAAAGAAACAGATTAAACAAAAGCAGAAAATAAATCTAACATTCACGTTTAATGATACCAGATTAAAGTAAGAAAACAAACTAATATAACGACTTAAATCATCAAATAAGTTCTTAACATATTCACATCCTACAACAACTTCTAACACAATCGATTCAAAACAGTAACAAACATCAGCCTAGAATTAAGAAGCAATATAAAAAAAATCAATAATGCAGGAATTCAAGAACTAAACACCCCTATCTAAACAATCGAATCAAATAGTACAGTTAAGTTCAAAATCACCAACTGTCGATAGCAGCTTTGAAACCAATTCATATTCAGCATAGAACAAGTCAAAATCAGCAGCAACGTCAAAATTACCAACAATCTTAAGCCTAAGCAGTCGGTCAATTATTAACGACTTATGCACAAATCAACAAGAGAATGCAGCAGCATCTAGTGATATTCAGAAGGATTAAAAAGCAACGTAACAAGACTATATGGCAGCAAGCATAAATTGGACAATAATTGCAGATCAACACAAAATCATCAATCACAACCAAGAAAATCTGACTCGAACAACAGTCTAACGAACGCAGGCTAGTTTTCTATCAAAGTTCATAATAGCAAACTTAAATCCGCTATCATGCATTAATCAGCTAATACAAACTGAAACCAAAATCGCATCAATCATTTATGCTAAATCAGTACATCTACAGCAGTTACCTATAACTAACACAAACAATACCGTAAGAACAGCCTAATGCAATAGATTCATTAATTTGCATCAACAAAAGTTAAACAGATTACGAAATAATTAACTCACTAATATAAGATAAAAGGCATCATTAATCATAAACAAACGTAACAGATTCAACAATCACAAAGATACACAGCAGAATATCGATATAACTAATATCCATTAGCTTCAAAAATCAATAGCAGATTAAGCTAAAAAAATCAGATAATGATACTTATTTAAAAAGCATAGTGCAGATCCATAACATAAACATTCAAATTAATCATATAATCAAAAAGCTAATTATTCAAATAAAAGCAGAAAAAAAGAGCTTATAACATAAAACTGAGCTTAACCCTTCTATGAAGAACCGTTGAGCAGAAGTGCGGTGCTGAACCGAATTAGATCGAAACTACATCGTAAAGACTTCTACTAAACGGACAATCAGTATCCAAAACATTATGAGCTACCAGTTCTTTCAGGATCATGAACATACTCACAAACTCACGATTTTTAATGCTTAACCAGTGGGGTTAATTATTAATATTTCCCTATTTTTACTCAATTGCCCAAACAAGCTATGAAATCAGCTTATTTGAACAACAACAGTTATAATAAAATTAAAGATTCAAGTTTGCAATAATTTAAACAATATGTAAACAAGAATTTATGAAACAAAAATTAGAATTTTATTAATTAAACTGATTGTTACAAAAAGAAATTGACAATACCTAAATCTAACTTATCATTATAACCTAAAAGTAAAAGAAAGGATGAATACAATGAAAAATAAGGGGGGGTTTTATAGTTGAACCCGATAGCATCTTCCTTGGAATATTCGAATCTTCATTCTTCTCTTTCTTCACTTAATTCGATCTTGAGCCCATTCTGTTATTATCTTGATGATGTGGAAGGTTTTTATTGGATGGATTGAGGGGAGTAAGCTGTTTCAACCAATGAAGAGGGAACACGTCACCTGTTTCTTCCATCTTCTAGTTCCGAGTTCACAGAGAATTAATTACCACTCGTGTGCATCACACGAGTAAGATAAATCAAAAAGCCCCAATTAATTGGCTAATTTATTTGGCTAGGGTTTTATGAACAGTGTTATTTGAGACAGGTTATTTTTTTTTTGGGAAGATGGAGGATACATAGAATGTATCGACTATTAAATTGATGGGAGAAAACGTGTGGTGGAAAAATAGTTGAATGATTCGTTTGTATGTGTTGGTGGATGTATTAAACGAATGGGTTGGATAAGAAATGAAAAGTTAAGATAACTTTCCATTTACCCAAAACGTGTGAATAAACGTTCTCCTTAATTGGGTTTGAAAAGCTCAAAATTACTCAAACCGTCCCATTTAATAAGTGATATTGGGCTTATGTTTTGGTTTAGTCACAAAGAGTAAATATATATATCCCTTATTGGGCTTTTGAGCCCAATAACCATGAGTGGGGCCCACAAAGCCCAAATCAATTATTAAAATATTAAATCCTCTAAATCAAACTCGATTGTGGCTTCCTCGATCTTTTCTTCAAACTCGTGCCGGTTTTGCCGATTTTCGTGAACTTGGTACCTACACACATTCAAACAAGAAATACACATATACAAGGCATTTTTTGATACATTTAATGCATAATTTCATTGTTTTAAGATACAAATGATATGACTAAAATAACTCATATCAAACTCCCCTATGCTAAGCAATTGTCGTGTCCTCACGCAATGATAAAATTAAACACTAACTACACCATTATTCAACTTTTAACTTTTTATTTTGCAAAGACATAATGTATTGCTTTCATTATTGAGAAATAACTTTAAGGATCATAAAAGCTCAAATAGATTCATCGTCCTCGACTATTCACTATTCCATGCCAAGTGCAAAAACAAGATCATTGTTATTATAAGTTAGCAAACTAACACGAACTCATGTGGGACAATTATTCACTTAGACTCCCTTATTCCTAGGTGTATCTCTTATATTTTATTGTTGTCTTGAATGATCACGAGGAGGCATTGTTGACTTATTTCGATAATTTATTAGGCCGAAAATAAAGTGAACGATTTAATCAATAGTTAGCTAAAAGACAAAATCTTTTAAAACTGCTTCTCGGGACTTCATAAAGTTCATATCTTGGCATAACTTGCTTCGCGATTTGAGACCTTTCTCGGACCGATATTTGGCAGCGACTTTATACTTCAAACCTTGAGAGACGTTCATGAAATAATGGTCTTCTCTTCATATAGGAATTTCTTCACTTGAAGTTTTGAGAGATTCATACTTGGACCACGACTTCTTCATTTTTCTCCAATCTTTATTTGGGATTTTGATATACAACGATCCGCCTCCTTTTTGGACTTGGCTTCATTTATCCTCATACCTTGTTATGGTCTTTTTGGATAGACTTCTCCATGACTTTTTGGGGAGTATTTGGTTTTCGTCGTGTGTCTCGATCCTTCATATTGATTTTTGATAAATGATTCTTCACATCACTTGAGATCTTTAGCAATAAAATATAGCCCTCATGTCTTGTTAGGACCTTTTTGGACTCGCCAATCTTCGCATCCCGCTTCAATAAGTTATGCCTTGGCTATGAACTCTAATCCATACCGAGCAACTTTTAAACGATCTTGGGCTAGAAGCTAAGTAACTTTTCAAATCGTTCAACCTTATTTATTGCATATAAATTTATTAACAAGCGATGGGAGAATAGGCTTATAATTAAATCACATAAATTCCCGAAAGAATACCAAACTTATAATTGGCTCTATCATCTCTTGTTCTCCATATCGAAAAATTTCAAAAATGTGAAATCAATGGATACTTAGCCTATTAAATCAAAGTTTTAGGTTTTCAAGTCATCTATAGGATCTTGCATCTTCTTATACTTTTTCAAGTTTTAGAATTTGCGTTTTAAAGTTCCCTTGATAGACGACTTTCTAGGATCAATTATAGGAACTTGCGAAAAGTTCTTGTTCTTAACTCGTATGAATTAAGACTTTCGCGTTTTAAAGCTCCCTATATAATAGCCTAGCAAAACTTAATTCAAATACGTTAAGGAAAAGCTAAGGTTAAAAACCGAGTCGAGTCAAAAACTATTCTTATTGTCACCAACGGAAAGCCTACATTCGTGTCAAAAGCACTTATTTTATTTATTAAAACATAAAAATAACACTAAAAATTTAAAATTTTATTGAAAAATGAGAAAAACAATACGTTTGGACACGACAAAAGCAATTGCAAGCGATTATATCGATTGACTCCCCCATGCTAAAACCAAACATTGTCCTCAATGTTTCTTAGCTCAAGAGTAACACCCCCTTGTTAAGACACGAAGAGTCTAATGAAAAATCCTAGCATGGAAAGAGAACGCAAATCTATAAGCCGTTTATTAATTATGCCTCAAGATAAAACGTTAGTCGATAAAAATCAAAGGATAAAGAGTGTGCCCCTTTTTGGCATTCAAAGAATGGAAGATCAAGTGGACCGTCAAAAACCGAACACGAGAGTCTTCAAATATTAGGGTCATACGTAAGATCACAACACAACAAAACACGAGCACGAGCTTGAAAGATCAAGCCTTATTAGTTGTTAGAAAATAGAAAGAAGATAGAATGTATGGGACTCCCCCACAAGGCACCTCGTTTTTGTTCACCGAGTCATGAGCTCGACTCGATCCCCGCATTCATTGGTCCTTAGGGAAAATGGTGAAAACCGGCATATTGGAGTAAAAACCAACATAAAGCACGATGCCGGGGTCAAAGATCTCATCCTCGTTGTCCGATGACAAACGAAAGGATAAAACTCCAACACAAATCTCTAAAAAGAGATGGTGGTCACAAATAATGGTATGGATGTAGCATGCTCCCCGAGATAAACTCGCACCAAGATGATAGAAAAATCTTTCATTTATTACATCGGTGAAAGGTCGAGATTTCCCTAAATCAACGATTCTGGGATCGAATACCTCGTCCTCGGTGGAGAAAGGAAAAGATAACACGGTGTCATCCCCCCATGCTAATCCAAGATCATATAAGGCACATGGTAATGGTGGAATAAAGGTTTCATCCATAGTGGAATCAACATTCTTTGCTTTAACGACCATTTCACCCTTAGAAATGTGATCAATTGGGTCATGGTACTCAATATGAGACACATGAAAAACCCGCACATTATGGTCAAAATGGGTGGGAGGAGGACTTGGGACGAAATCATCATCAAGTAATTTCTCTAAAAAGAGAGCGTCCCCCTCCGGGTCGATGTCATCAACACCCGGTGGTATCGAATCATTAGAAGCAAGAAAAGTGTCAATCTCCTCCATACGCGGATCACTATCCTCAACGGGAATAGGAGATGGAGAGAGAGACTTTCTAATAGGCTTAGAATTCAAAGCCTCGATCCTAGAAATGAGAAGATAGAAGTTGGATAACTTCTCACGAAGAATCACGTCCTCCACATCTAAATAAGTAAGTTCATCGGAGAACTTCTCGAGGATCAGAATAGTCAAATCAACCTCATTTCCCGGTGGAAATGGGTCTAAAGGAGCAAGTTCAAAAGTGAACCTCTCAAAAATCGGATCACTATCATCCTCATTTCCCGGTGGAAATGGGTGAAGAAGAGTAGGTTCATCAGTAAACCCCTCAAAATCCGAGTCATGAATATCATCTTTATAAGAAAGTTCATCGGAGAACTCCTCATTAGAAAATTCACTAGAAGTCGAATCATCCTCAAAATCTTCATTTCCATCACAATTTTCATCATTAGAATTGGAGAAAATATCAAAGTGAATAGATGAAATCGAGTCATCACAATGTGGCAAATCACACATCTCATTGGAAATACCGTCAAACTCTCTAGGGTTTTAGACAAGGATAGTGCTAATATGCTCGTCCCCCTTGCTTAGAGAATTTTTGGGTTCCACTGTGGAAGAATCATGAATAGGAGTGGTGATGTCATGAGAGATTTCCTCATCATCTAGGATGGGAGAATCCTCGGGCTCAATAGCCGGCAATACGAATAGGACATACGATAGCACTAGACGAAGGATGTAGAGCAATAAGATCTCTCAAAGAAATACCACTATCCTCGTCATCATCCAAAAGAAGAGAACGCTCGATTTCACGATTAGCAAGATATCTTTCTTCCTCTTGAATTTTTTCTTTCTTTCGAATCTCAATGCTCAAACCATTATAATCTTGCGAAAGTTGTCTAATCTTAAGTTCACAATCTCGTTTAAATCCCTCATCAATTATTTCTCCATGAAATCATCGACTTCCTAATTCATTTGTAATGTCATTAATCTCTTGATTAATTTATCTCTTTTCAAGCAACAAATCTTCAATAATTTTTTCAACAACTTCAATATTTCTTTGATTCATTGTTTCAAATCGTTCAATATCGAAAGAATAATGTGGAGTGATGAGACTGCTTTTATACATAGTCTCATCTTCCAAATAGGGCTTAAAATGCATTAAATATCATCAAAATACCTAAATATATGCTTGTGTTTGTTGCTTGTGTATTTTAGGTACGGATATTGAGATAATGACAAAAGATCACAAGAATCATGCAAAAACGAACACGGGAAACGAAGCCGCACAATGAACCAAGCCCTAATGAAGACTTTCCCAAGATCAACCCTTGAAGATTTGAAGAATTGTGAAGAAGGGTCCTCCAATTATGAAGAATTGACACTTTATACCCTTGTATCCTCATAATTACAAGTTTGGTCCCTAAAGTTTGTCAAAATTACAAAAATGGACCTTAACTTTGAAGAATTGGCAAGTTTAGCCCCTCAACAAAGCTAAATTGTCAACCAATATCATCCACAAAGTCAAATGCATCATGAAGTCCTTCAAAGTACAAGAAATGACAAGTTTGGTCCTTTGAAAAATCCAAAATTACAAAAAGGACCCTCAACTTTCAACATTTGGCAAAAATGGTCCCTCAATCATCAAGACTTGGCAATTTCAGTCCTCCAAATTATCAATATTGCAAGTCTAGACCATTATCATTGAAGAAAATACCAATTCAGCCCTTGAAAAATTCAAATATGGCAAGAATTACCCCTGATTTCACTTTGCAAAAGTTTTTGGGCCAGAAGTGTAAAAAGGCAAAAGTTGACAAGGAAGAAAGTGGGCGTTGATAGAGTTTGGAAGGGATTTGACAAGTTTTTGAAACATGGGGGTGTTAAACTGGCCAGACAACATTGTAACCTAGACCACTCACCAGCTGCCACGTGCCCCACTCAATCTTTTCCACCAATCACACCACTCCCTGCCTCCACCTCAGCCTTCCACTCACCAGGATTATAACTAATTAATATTAGTTACAAAAACACGCGCTAAACACCACATTCAAACCTTAATCTGGATCAAAACATGCACTATTCATCATAAGAACAAATTTGGGTTTTCTTAATCCGTTTGTAATTAGCACCCAGTAACCTCCAGAATTATAATTAGGGTCTCCCTAATCACAACTAAACTCACAAACAGCTTGCCACATCATTCCTTTGTCACATGTTTTACCCTGCTTTCTACCCCTTGGAGAAGAAGACAAAACAGTAAAGCAAATCCAACGCCCCACATCCTTGCTTCAAACTTAAGCTTATTATGGGCCATTGATCAAATTCCAACCCTGCCAACTCATGCAAACGTCCAAGAAAGCATCACATGAGTCCAAGGTTTTCAAATCCTACAAGGGCATATTGGGGACTTCAACCATTAGGGTTTATAGTTTTTAGCTGTAACTTAGCTCATTGTAAGGCTATATAAAGCCACTTAGGCCTTCATTTTTCAGCTGCTTTTGGTTTTTCCTTTGTTCAAACACTTGTAAATCCTCTTTCTGATTAATGAATTTGAGTTAAGTGCTTTGAAGAAAGACCAAGTGCCATCTTTATTCTGCTTGTTATTGTTCTTAGTTTACTGCTTTTGAAGTTTAAAACCTGTTTTCAAAAGAGGAGTGTGCACAAGTTTGCATATTTTCCTCATTATCTTGATATTTTGCTAAGTCTTGTTCCAATCTTGGAATTCTTGGGCTATAGGGCTGATCATAGCATCCTAACTGAGTTGGTTAAGGTGTGGTGAGGCTTATAACTTGGGGATAATCAAGTGTGGGGTAACAAGTTTGCATCAATCAAGATTTTTGAAGTTTCTAATTTTTCATGTTATTGTGCTTAACCCTTGTTCAATCTTAGCAGGCTTTTGTGGAAGCTTGTGCTTGTTCTTGCTAGCACATAAGCTCAAAATTCGTGGGTGTGGATGTACATCCATGAGGTTTGCATACTTAATCTCCAAATCTACTTAAATTGTGATTTTTGGTGATATTTGTATGAAACTGTTGTTCTTGTGAATTTTGTGGCTTGTTCTTGCTTGAATCTGTTTATTAGACTTGTTTTAGTGGTAATTGATGCTTGGTTGGCCTGAAATCTTGTTTTGCTTTTGAAAATTTTGATTCTGAAAAAGTTAAAGGGGTGTTTGGGTCTACTGGTTTATGCTTGTAATCTGTTTTTGTGTTAAGGGAAAGTGTTGTTTATGCTTTGTATCTGCTATACCTTTGTTTGAGAGTGTTTTGCTGCAAGTTTTTGGGTTTGAACACTTGAATCAATCAATCTGCTATATAGGCCTTGTTTCTGCTTGTTTTGACCTAGGATTTTGGGAACACTTAGTGTGTATGCATGCTTAGGGATAAAAGTGGTTTAAACAAAGTTAACATAACCTGTTTGAAAGATTTGAGGTGTTGAAATTGGCTTGTGTGTCAAATACATCAGCAAAAGTAGAAAACTACATGTGTAGTGTTCATCAGTAACTTTCATTGCTTGAATCTTGCTTAATTCTTTGAACCAGTGCATGAAACCTGTTTAGACTTGCTTATTGGAGTTTATTATAGCTTTTGTGTGCATTTGGTTGAATTTGGCTGGCTGAATAGTTCTAAAACTGCTCTTGAATGCTAAACTGCTTATTGTTCATGTATGTGCAATGTCTGGTGATTAATTGATTAAACTGTATCAATTGGGTGTTTGTGATTGTGTTATTTTGATTGTTATTGACTCCTTTTGATCCAAAGATCAATTGGGTGCCTTTGTGAAATCTGAATCCAAGAAAAAGTCACTAAAGACAAAAAGTCAAAATAGTCAAGAAGTGGAAAAAGTTTCCACTGCTCAACATCCAAAACTAGCCCCTGCTAGTGCAATTTTGTCATCAGCTTATCAATAAGCTATTCTAGCTTATTCTGACTTGCAACAACTTATTTTTGTAATAGAACTTCATTATTTGACCCATTTAAGTGAACTGGAGCTTATGAGACTTTGACTTTGACTTTTTACTAGAAAACCAACTTGTTTGACTTTTAACATAAGTGCTTATTTGATTTTCCAGCTTATTGAGTGTGCTTATTTGAAAGTTCTTTAGTTTTTAAGCTTAGTTTTGTCAAAAGAAACATTTTGCAACTTGAATCAGCTTCTGAGGTGGTCTAGATCATAAAAACGACTATTTTGTCGTTTTGTGAATAAGTTGTTGACTTGTTTCTGGCTTATTAAGTGGTCTTATTTGAAATTTCTTTTTGCAGAAGTCTTTGTTAGGTCAAAAGAAGGTTGTGTGTTAAATTTTAGCTTATGGCATCAGCTTATGGCTTAATGGGCCAAAAAGCCCATTAAGAATAAGCTGCTTATTATAAGTTAGCTTATTTCACATTTTCAGCTTTTGGGCCTTTGGAAAAAGTTGTTTAAAATCAAATTTTGAGTCAACATGTGCTTTTTGAGCTTATTTTGAGCACTTTTTCTTATTGGGCCTTAATTAAGCCCAATAAGGGACTATTTTGGGTTTGGCCCATTTTCTAGGCCCAATAGGGGTATTTAGGTAATTTCACTTTCATTTCTGAGTTATTTAGGTTAAATTAAGCTAGTTTGCAAGTTTTTAGAATCTTTTATAATTGAAGGTCTACGTAATTATTGGCCTATTCTAAGTGATGGATTTGATGGATTAATATGGTTGATTGATTGATAAATAAAGAAGATATGAAGGAAGGAGATGAGGGATTAGAGAGAGAAAGGAGAGAAGGGAGAGAAGTTAGAGAGAGAAAGTTAAAATGGAATAATGATTAATGTGTGAATGACAATCAACAACCCCTCCTAACATGCTAGGAGGGGATATATATAGCCCACCCTACATGTGGGCTATATGGACTATACACTAATTAAATAGATCACGAGCCCATTACATAATTATCGTTGGAGCGACCGATCCTTCATAAATACGTAAAAACGTATTTCTAACAATCTTCCCCTAAGGGAGGTCGCTCCAAGAAACAAATTCTAAATAGTCTATAACTCGTGATCTATGCTTGCTAAGATGTGACCGAGACTTTATTGGGAAAAACGTATTTCCAACAATCTTCCCCTAAGGGAGGTCACATCTTTTTACAAAATCTTAAACCTAGCATCTATGCTTGAGTCTTCGATCTTGTTCTTGTGAATATGCTTGATGTGATCTTTGACTTTAGTCTTGAGCATGTTTCCTTGCCTTGACCTTGTGCATTCTTCACTTGTGATATTTGCCTCTTTGTGACTTCATGTTCCACATACTTATACTTTTAAATTCTTGAAAGCTTCAGAGTTTGATACAGCGGAAGACTTGACCTTCAGGCTTTCTTGAATTTGTTGAAGTACTAGTTGTATGTAGTATAAGCATGTGGTGATGACTTCTTCTGGATTGTACACCGCAATGCCACCTTTTTGTTACGCTGCATAAGACAGTTAGCAACAAACAATATACACGGATGAAATGGCCTTGAACATTTCATTCTAATTCGGTAGCAATTTACCTCCGGTCGGTGAAGACCGTTGGACGATATTAAATATCGTACTTGTGGCAGGTAGTTTCAATAAAGAACCTCCTTGACAAGATTTCGCGGGTAAACCCGTTCTCTTTACTCGACCGTCTAAAGCTGTCTGCGAACGTAAAGAGTGGATCATTTGGATAATATTATCCGCATGATTTGAAGCCGTCAATTCATGTTCCTGGAACAAGTGAAGTTCAATTAAGAACCGCACCATCGTTGCTTTCCAGTTGTCACTAGCTTGATTCATATAGAATCTTGCAAGTTACCTACCAAGTGCTGTTTGATGTTAACACTAGAAGGATTTCCACTCGTCACTGTGATCAATAAAGAGTCACTCTGAGTGTTCTGGCAAGATCATATGATAATGCGTAGAGGCCTGGAACGTGTTTAAATTCATTTAAGAATTAAACCACTGTTGCTTTCCAGTTATCACAAGTTTGATTCATAAAGAATCGCACAAGTCACCTACCATGAGCTTTTTGATATTCGCTCAAGAAGGATTTCCATCTTCATTGTAGATACTTTCGTATTACTCGGATGTTCAGGCAAGATCATGAAGATTTTGCGTAGGACTCTTAAGATCTTTCTTACTTTTCACAGTGTGTGAAGAAGCAAGGAAATATGAAAGTGTGTCCTAATGAGATATTTGCTGATCTCAAATGGCTCTAGACTCGATCGTGCATTTTGGATTTTTAGTGATCGGAGGCTGGAGAGGAGTGCCACCTTTTCAATATCAGTCTATTCGGAGTGAATAAACCAATAGATAACGTGTTGATCTCCGTGTGATTAAAACAAATACCTTTTAAGAGATATTTGAGTTAGCTGGGAAGGGTTGTGCATTGCATCACTGGGTCCATGATGTCTTTCTTCAATACCGAGAATCATTAGCAAAAATGACCTCAATAGCATATGTATTGACCCGGTTTCTGCCTAAAGTTGTAAGGAGGGCTTCTTTCTTTACACCCTTTATCTTTACAATTCTTTTTCATTCTTCAACCCCTTCAATGCTTACCAATACGTCATCACTAGCACCTTGTTGTGATTGTTCCAGTGCTAGCTTAAGTACTTGGTCGGCATTCAGCTACGTTCACAATCTTTCTCAATCTTTCCTAAGGACTACTATTTCTAGCTATGGAATGTCCTTGGGAAGATTCCTCCGGTTCTAGAGAAATCATTGGACTTTAACCTATCCTACCATCCTTATGTCACCACAATCTTCACCGTCGTGAATAGAGATGTTTTGGGTAAGTGTATGTCACCATGAAATCCATTTTGAAGTGCAAATCCATTTTGCTCCCCCTTAACATATGCCACGATATCCGAAAACATTTTGCACATGTCGGGATGAGCTATCACGTTAAGTCAAACCATTTATGATTGATCATATCCCATATTAAATCACATTTTCTCCCCCATATTAAAAATATTAACCCAATCGATGTTTTTTAATATCAATTGATTTAATAGTATTTTAAGAAAATTTGGGAAGAAAAATGCAAGTCCAATTATCTTCATGAATTACACAAGCTCCCCCTCAAATTAATGAGGGTGTGCTGAAACGTAAATTAAATACCTTTTAAACACAAGTGTAAGGTATTTATTACGTGCAAAGATCATATATAATAATGAATTCACAAGATTAACAATTTACGAGGTAGGACCTGAATGATGGAGAACATCATATGAGAGATTCACATGGTTCTTGTTCACGAATGTTGGTCACCTCGTCATGTCCCCGAGAAAATGAATTCCCGTTGTTGAGTCAAAGCTTTCCGGTGAAATGCTTGACTTGATTATGAAAAGCGGGTTGCTATCTGAAATAATAGCAAACCATTTTGAGCATATTTTAAAAGTTTGAACTTCTGCTCGAACTTTATTTACAACCCCGTGTCATTATTGAATGACATTTCTAGGTTCGTAAATATTATCGATTCCAGAAGACATGCTCTTTTTATCAAAACATTTTTGAACACACAATTTTGAAAGATTTAGAAAAACCTTTTGAGAAATTCTCGAAAAATTGTGTTCAAAGTTTTGAAAACCAATTACTTGAGCTTAAGATGTTGAATATCTTACAAAGCGAGCTCAAGTCCGAGAAGTTGTAAACTTCCCGTTGTTAAGGATAAGTTTATCATCGGCGATAAACTTTCCTTTTATCTGAAGAACGAGTCCTAAGCTGACATTTACTTAGAAGTCGTGTTCATGAGCTTGAAAACTTTGACTGTTTTAACGGAAAGCTCATGACCGAGAAAGGTTAATTTCTCGTTACGAGGAAAAGTTCTCTTATTTAAAAGATACACTTTCCTTTCTGAGCTTAAAACTTCGAATGTTTTAATACAAGCTCATGACCGAGAAAGGTGAATTTCTCGTTAAGAGGATAAGTTATCATAAAAGATAATCTTTCCTTTATTTTAAGTTCGAGTTACAGTCTGACATTTAACTGTAAGTCATTGTGCATGAGCTTAAAAACTTTAAATGTTTTTATTATTAGCTCATGCCCGAGAAAAATTAATTTCTCGTTGTAAGGATAAGTTTATCATCGGCGATAAACTTTCCTTTCTTTGATGCACGGGTTATCGTCTGATATTTAACGATAAGCCATAATGCATGAGCTTAAAAACTTGGAATGTTTTTGATATAAGCTCATGCCCGAGAAAAATGAATTTCTCGTTTTTAGGATAAGTTTATCATCGGCGATAAACTTTCCTTTCTTTGATGAGCGAGTTATAGTCTGTGATGTGACTATAAGTCCTTGTGTAAGCTTTAACCATGAATCCCCTGAGATACTAGTTTCTCTGATATCTGCTTCTTCAGCAACCAAACTCTGAGAGTGTCCTTAGTTGAACGGTATACAACGATTGGACCGCTTCGTTCTTTTGGAACATCAACTTTGGTACCTGCATTCTCATTAGGAGTTTGTATACTTTTGCATGGGTTAGAGATATCTATTTGTGAAGCACGTGGGGGTTCACAGTTGGCTTTACTTGTGTCAGAGGTGGCCTGAGGGGATGATTCACTTGTCTTAGTTGGCAAACGTTTCCTTTTATAGAAAACCTTAAGTTCAGGCTTAAGTGATGTATCATCCTTTGCAGTTTCCTCCCTAGTAGTCTTCGTAGAATCAGAGACTATCCTAGTTAAAGGGCACTCGTTTCCTACAAGAGTGAAAGTTCTACCAGTGGGGTGCCACTTTTTGCCAACGGGTTTGATTTTAGCAACCCACTGGGATTTAAGTCTAGCACGGGAGTTCACCTCATTAAGCAATTTTTTGATACAGGAATCATGATTTGCCGTAAAGACACATTTTCTACATGTTTTACAAGTAGCATATTTAATGTCCGAGTAATTCCTAGATGATTGATCGACGCTCCTAGGAGATGTCATGCTACGGTTAGCAGTGTTGGGTAATCTAGAAGGCATCTGACTAGGATTGACATTGCTATCTCTTACATGTGTCTTTTGCATAACTTCCCTTAGACCAGATTTATGGCCAACGTCATTTGAACTAGTTCTAGACGTGGTCTTGGTATTTTTAGGGAAACTAGGGGCAATCATCTGATTAGATCTTGCTAACGCTGTTTTGATCACATTGGGCCGAGTTGCTGGAGTGACTGGTCTAGAAAACTGAACCAAATCAACTCGGGAGGCAAGCCGCGGTCTCGAGGATTGTGGTCGCTCGGATCTAAATGCAGTAGGTTGTCTGACAATCGGTTGTCTGACGAACTGATTTGTAGGCGGTTTTCCCAAGATTGATGGTTTTTCAAGCTTAGTGTCCACACTAGGTCCTTTACTTTTCCTTAACTCGTTTTTCAACGCAGCTATAGCAAAAACCTTTTCCTGTACTTGGGCCTTTAAAGTCTCATTCTCTTTGAGCACTCTATCTTAGGATGCCAATTTAGACTCTAGTAACTGAATTTGTTTCAAAAGATTATCCTTTTCAGCTTTAGAATCTAGAACAGTTTGATCCAATTTTCTTTCAAGAACAACGTTTGACTTTTCAAGTTTTTCAAAGTATGTTTCAAATTTGTCCGTTTTCTTAGAAAATTCAAGTTTGGCATCCTCAAGATCTTTTGATTGCCGAGCTACGATCGTTTCGAGCTCTTTAATCTTGGAATCAGAATCAGTTAACGAGGCAGTTATAAAGCATTTATCATGATGAACTATAGCATTTTGAACACTTTCTCCCCCATTATGACTCACATCGAATGAATCAGAAGTGGTATTTCTATCACTCTTGTCCATCCCATGTTTGTCATAATTAGGTTCAGAATGCTCAATATGCGGCATGTCATCAGCATATACATCATAACCAACATCACATTGTACCATGTTTGCAGGCTCTTCGTCATAAATGGGTAAGGTGTCATCCAGAGAAATCTCGTGAACATTCCCTGACGTGCCACTGGCATCATGTTGTCCTCCTGATTCTGTGCTCTTGGCATCGTTAGGCTCCAAGTTTTCAACCGTATGACCAGTTTTCTCTTGCATCGAAGAGTCTTGCACTCCATTATCATACCCTTGCTGAAGTCGAGATCTTTCATAAATCGAAGACGAGACTGATGTCATGAGTTTCAGAATTGTATCACGGAAGACTCGAAGCTCGGTATGTGTATCTCGAAGAAATGATTGGCAAATCATTGAACTTTCAGACTTGATGATATTGAATTGGAGGAAAGGCGTGAGTTGTGTCACAAGAGCCTTATATGCAAGAGCCGATGCAGAGTGATTAAAGTTGCCACGGTTGAGTTGCTCGGCGAGTTCGGTTAAAGTGGTGAAAATTGAGTCGATGAATCTATGACGATCTTGTCCAAAGATTGTCACAAATTCGCTTCCTCCTTGAAGCCGTGAAAGAGTAACAAGATGATATTGAAGCAATTGAAATGAATTTATACCACTTTCTCTAACTTTGTCTTGCATTCGATGCAAATCTCCCTCGTTCGATGTTGAGTTCGAAAGATCCATTGAAAGTCGAGGAAAAATGATGTGGATATTGTTGTTTTCAGGATGTTACAATTCGATTCGTCTCAAAAGATGTTGTCGGCTCAAACGATTATGAATTAAACCCGATCAAAGATCCCGTCACGTTGACTCGTCACTTTGTCGTCAAATCCGGCCACAAAAACTTTAAAGAAATTTAACTAAAAAATAGAAAAATAAAAAATCTGATATTTGAAAATTTAAAATAAAATAAAAAATAACTTTTCTCACAAATGTTTCAAAAATAATTTAACTAAAAATAGAAACTAAATAAAATAAGATAATAAAAAAATATGTAATGTGAATAATTAACTGTGAATATTGGACGATTTGCTCAAAAAAAGAATATTGGACGATTAAAATCTTTGCTAAAATACGTTTATAAGATATGCCACTTATTTACTCTCAACACCTGTAAAAGTGACACGTAGCTACACACGCACCCTTGTAAACTCCGTCCCACTCACAATATATTTAATCGCTCTTTGACTGAAATCAATCACAGATTCACCCTTTACAATATCTCTCTCTCCTCAACACACATAAAAGTCCTTCGTCTCTCTCTTTCTCCTAAATCCCAGCCACCATCATCTTTGGAACCTCCGTCCCCTTATCTTGTCCTCCAACAATCTCATAAAGAACACACTTTTACTTCGAATGGATTAGTCGTCTAGATCTCACAATGAGGTCTCGGGTAAGGTATCTCCTTTTAATTTAAGTCTTCTCTCATCTGTAGTGTCATTCTGTCAATCGTGGGTTGAGTTGTGATTTGAAACCAGTTTGAGGAGGGTGGGTAATCGTGGGTTTATTGTTTTGATGAGATGAGATGAGTCGAGAGTTTTGATGAGATGAGATGATTTGGTTGTCGAGTGAGATGAGTCTGGTGTTAGGATTAGTTGGAGTCTTGAGTCTGAATTTGAGTCTTAATCGAAATCAAAGAAAGAATGGCAACAGATTTGTTGTTGTTCTTTCTTATAAATTCGAAAAAACAAAGAAGTTGAATCCTTCAAATTCGATCTATGATGACATTAGTTTTGTAGGTATAGATCGTAATTGATCTTACCATGCATGTGTACACACAAAGCTAAACTGAGATCTTTAGAGTTATGAGTTGGGTTTAAGTCGAGAGTATTGTTTTTGTTGAGAGAGATGTGTGTTCGAGGGTGGTCTGAGAGTCTCTGTGCGAGAGTCGTGGTGAGACTGAGGGTGTTGTGAGAGAGGGTGTGAGGGTCGAGAGTGATTGTTTTTGGTTTGGGGGTGAGCTGTTGTTTGTGTCGAGGGAGAGTGAGGGGTGTCCAACAGAGAGAGTGTTGAGGGTGTCAGATTGGTTCGAGAGGTTGGGGGTTGTGTCGAGACAAGGTGAACTGGGTTGGGGGGGGAAAGGGTCTTGTTTTGATGAGATGAGTCGAGTTTGGTGTTCGAGTGAGAAATCAGTTGAGAAGTGAGAGTGAGGAAGTTTGGTCGAGTCTGTGAGTCTTGTTTAAGTTCGAGAGGTTGTTTGGTTTAGGTTGTGTTGGTCGAGAGAGTCCTGAGATTGGTTTGTATTTCGTGTCAGTTTTGGGGGAGGGTGTTGAGTCGAGAGAGGGAGTCGAGGGAGTCTGTTGGTGTGTTGTGTCGAAAATTTTTCCGTTATGTTTGAAATGGTTTCATTCGGAACTTTTCATTCATTCGGAAGAGTTCCGAATCGGAACTTGTTCGTTCGGAAGAGTTCCGAATCGGAAGAGTTCCTTCACCCGGAACTTTTTTTCTTCACCCGGAACTTTTGTTCTTCACCCGGAACTTTTTCTTCACCCGGAAGTTTCGTTCACCCGGAACTTTTGGGTTTGATTCGGAACTTTTGGTTCACTCGGAAGTTTCGTTCACCCGGAACTTATTCGCCCGGAACTTTTTCGTCCGGAACTTGGAGTTTGATTCGGAACTTCTTGGTTTGATTCGGAACATAGAGTTTGATTCGGAACTTGGACAAAAACTGCATGACTGACAGACTGGAGACCCAAAAACCTTGATAAACGACAAGACTGTAGGACTGGTATTGGACAAAACCTCGAGACCCAATAGATTAAAAAATATAGAAAAATACTGATTATATAAAAAATAAGGACAACTATAAAAACTACTTATAAAAAAATAAAAAATAAAAAATTATAGAAAACTATATGAAAAACTGGATAAAAACAAAAATTGATAAACTAAAATCAATAATAAAAAAATTAAAGTGGTAAAATTGATTAAAAAAATAAAAAAGGACAAAATTAAAAATTCAATTTAAGAAATTCAAACAAAAAGGCAATCAAAATAGAAGGATTTAATCAAAAAATACAAAATTAAAAAGAGAAAAACATAAACTTTTATAAAAAAACACCAACTTTTTATAAAAACACAAACTTTTTAAGATTTGATAAGATTTAACACATAAAAACACAAACTTTTTATAAAAAAATACAAACTTTTTAATATTTAAGCATGATTAAATCAAAAACCCACCAAAATCAAAAAGAAATAAAAGAAAGAATAAACCAATCAAACCTTGGCTCTGATACCAATTGAAGGTCTACGTAATCATTGGCCTATTCTAAGTGATGGATTTGATGGATTAATATGGTTGATTGATTGATAAATAAAGAAGATATGAAGGAATGAGATGAGGGATTAGAGAGAGAAAGGAGAGAAGGGAGAGAAGTTAGAGAGAGAAAGTTAAAATGGAATAATGATTAATGTGTGAATGACAATCAACAACCCCTCCTAACATGCTAGGAGGGGATATATATAGCCCACCCTACATGTGGGCTATATGGACTATACACTAATTAAAAAGATCACGAGCCCATTACATAATTATCGTTGGAGCGACCGATCCTTCATAAATACGTAAAAACGTATTTCTAACAATAATTTTTGGATTTTTAATATTATTTTAATATTATTTTATTATTAAAAATTAAAAGTCTTATTCGCTAGGTTTTTATATTTTTCCTAGGTTCTAAATACTTAATTAGGATTTTTGCAACTTTCCAAATATTTTTTAGGTCTTTTAATTATTTGTTATAATTAATTTAAGATTTAATTGATTTTAGGAGTTTTTAATTGTTTAAAAATAGTTTTAATTGGTTTTAAAATTTTGAAAAATAGTTTTTAGGTTAATTAGAGTATTTTTGAGGTTTACAAACTTGAAAATCTTGTTTAGGGCTTTTTAATAATTAATTTTGATTTTTAGGGCTTTAATTAGCATTAAAAAGTCATTATCTAACTAATTAAAGGGTTTTTGCAAGTTTTAATTTTTTGTAAACTCTTAGAATATTATTAGCGATTTTTTGTAATTTTTAGAAATTTTTAGGTTAAGATTTTAATTTTGGTGGTTTTTACGACTTTACGTGTACGCCTTTTTATACTTAGTTTAATCCGTCTTCATAACCGTCACTCTCTTCTAATCCCCTTTCTATTCTTCTTTTTCAAATATAATCACAAATTAATCCATATCATTACACACATAACACACTAGCCTCCTTGAGAACGAACTTAATTGGGTCATTCACACACGGTTTTCCTAAATCGTCATGCTCACTTGCCCTATTTATTGCATCCTTTTCCTAAAGGTGTAGTTTTACTCAACATCATTTTGGCGCCGCTGCCGGGGAGGCGTGTTGTGTTTTGATTTGGCATTGTTGTTTTTATACTAACCATAATTAGTATTTGTATTAGTAGCACTCTACTAATACGTATTATCGTTTTTCGGTTTTTGTGTGAATATTATTACTGTAACACCCCATTTTGATAAATGGAATGTCACGCGTGATTATGGCGTGTCATCAAAGCATGCAAGGTGATATGTAGTAAAACATACATGACCATAGGGAAAACCAGAATCAAACATCGGTTCCCAAACATAAGCCCAAAACATAAATAAAGGAAATGAACTGAATAAAGACTAAACAAGCATAACTATATGAAGGCAAAAAGGAAAAGAAGTCTCTGGCAGCTTCCATCCTATGTGCGTCCTCCAAATGCTCGAGTCTTGGGTACCTGCCGTTTTGGGACATGGAAAGGAAAGTAACGGCTGAGCAAGACGCTCAGTGCACGGATGTACAATAAAGCATGAAATAGGATAAGCATGTAACATATAACAGCGGAAGACTAAGTTCTGAGTAACTGGTTAAGTATCAAGAAAACTGGTTTTATAGTTTGAAAAGCCTTATGTTTAACTTGTGAAAACTGTTTTAACATATAAATACCATAGCCCATATAGGTCATGAAAAGGTCACGTGCATGAATACTTGGAGGGGTGACCTCATCATGCTGATTAGAGGGGATGCCTCTAATCAATATACTGGTTTGGGTAGGAGGGATCAACTCCTTGTGAAGGGTGCAAGGCACACACCACATTCACCATGATAAACTGAATAAAACATGTAACTAGGATGCACCCATACGCCCCACATGATATAATAATATGGCCAAAACTGAAAGGGACGCCACGAGCAATCACTCCGCCGTGGGGAAGTCATAACATCGGTGCCTCCAATGCTATGGTTATGGTACCTCCATAACTAGGTGAAACTGGTCATGCTTGTATATGGCTATAGATTATGCTAAATTAACATAAGCAGTTCAAAACAATAAAACAAATGCTGGGGAAAACAGTTGGCTGCATACGGGGAAATCCTAATAAGGAAAGAATGTCCATACTGAAAGGACGGAAATCCGTACCTCAAGTCCAGTGAATGAACGGAAGAAAGACTCCTACTTCTGGATCACTAACGCTACATGAATACACACGTGTATAAGTATCGATTCACTGATTACGTACTGGGTTTTGTGTCTCATTATAGCTGATTTGGTATGTTTTAGGTCATGGTTCACTGTTTAAAGCCTTAAACTGTGTTTATCTGGTATTCTGATTAATCTGATTAAGTATTACTGGTGTTTCATGTATTATTATACTTACTGTGTAATAATAAGTAACTTTCCAAAAATAGCAGGTTTCCAAAAATAGAAAGTTTCCAAAAATAGAAAGTTTCCAAAAATAGAAAGTTACCAAAAATAGAAAGTTTCCAAAAATAGAAAGTTTCCAAAAATAGAAGGTTTCCAAAAATAGAAAGTTTCCAAAAATAGAATTTACTGCTTAAAATAGATTAGTTTCTAAAAATAGAAAGTTTCCAAAAATAGATCAGCTGCCTTACCTAAATAAGTTTCCATATATATAAGGTTTCCATAATTAGATTAGCTGCCTGAAATAGATTGATTTCCATATATAGAAGGTTTCCATAATTAGATTAGTTGCCTTATTTAATTAAGTTTCTATAAATAGAAGTTTCCATAATTAGAATTAAGCTGATTACATAAGCTAACATATAAGTCTAAGTGTTATAAGCTTATTTCTTAAGTCATATGATATAGTGTATAGTTTAATTATTATTTCATGTATTTTAATTAAACTATAGGTTAAGCATTTTAATTAAAGTATAACATGCTTTAATTAAATGAAATGAAAATACTTAGGTTAAAATGTGTATTATTATTATTATTAATATAACCTAAGTCATGACTAAATTAATTAATTATAGGCATGTTTTAATAATTAATTAATTATAACTTATAACATAAAAATACTTAGGTTAAATTAATGTCATGTTAAACTCATAATTAAAATAACCTAAGTCATGATTTAATTAATATTTCATGTTATTAATTAATTATATCCTAAGTTCATGATTCATAAAAATTAACATGTAACATAGATCATGATTTAACCAACGAACCATGAATCGGGCATGAATTCGACACCGTACCCCGAGCCAAACCCGGGGTACGTGTGCCTCCTTGCTGCCGTGGGTCCCACATGAGCCAACCAAGACCAAAAATGGTCTTGGTGGTGGCGGCAATAGCAAACCAAACCCCCCTCGGGTTTTGTTTGCTAGGCGGCCAAAACTAACACCCCTTTTAAATCATTCTTTGATTTTATTTAATACCAAAACATGTTAGATCAATGATTAATTACCATGTTTTAATAAGAAAAATAATAACATGTTCATGAAAATAATCAAAGATTAAAAGAATTTAAAAGAATTAAAAAGAAGGGTTAGAAAGGTATACCACTATGTAGCTTGGAAAAAGGATGAACAAACACTGATTACACAATAGTTTTTAAGATCAAAATCAAACAAACACCCTCCAATGGTGGTGTTTATGTGGCGGCACAAAGAGGAGAAAAAGGAGAGGAGAAAAACTCTTTTAGGGTTTTTGTTTATTTTCTTGAAAGTGAAAAGTGCAAACATGTTTAACTCTTTACCCCCCCTTTACTTGTAAAGTCCATGGGCTAGGCCCATTTCTTGTATGTGTGCCGTGGGTATGGGGGCCCCACATGGGGCACCCGTACCTTTCTCGTGTCCCGATGTTTCGTGTTCTTTCGTGGTTAAACGTGCTCGTGTTTAAAGTGTTTCTGTTTAATCTAACGTGTCGTTTATCGTAAACTTAACGCTCGTAAATATATTATACGTATTTACGTAATTATTTTAGTTAGTATTTTAAATGGTGATCATGATTTAATTATGTTCACGTGATATATTATTAACTGTTTATCATGAGTTCGTACGTAATCGATACTTGTCATGTCATACACGTATGCACTTGCTTGATTATTAGCACATGAATGTGATCAATACTGAATAAGGTAAGTTTTAATCTAGGACGTACGATCTTAAGGGCACTATTCATGGTAAAAGCACGCGGGTTTTACAATTCTTCCCCCCTAAAAAGAATAATTCGTCCCCGAATTATAGATAAAGTAACTGAAAGCGAAACATACCCGAATCAAACTGGAAAGGTATGAAAAATAACGGAAATGAAGGTGACATGGTAGAAGGGAACGTGGAACATGACATGTCTTGAAAAGACATGGGACGTGACGTGACTGAAAGGACATATCTAATCGATAAGAGAAAAATGGATAAGAAGTCCGGATGAACTTGTCCGTTTCCAAGTGGCCTCCCTCTTGGAACGGTTCCTTTAGAAGATCCCGACACTAATGATAAATCTTGGTCCTCCTGACCTTGACTTGGAATACGAAGAAATTCTTGGTTATCAACGGAAGGTAGATCCCCGAAATTCGATCGAGGAAAAATAAGAGTTAACGTGCAAGGGTAACTGAAACGTTACGATGCAAGACAATCTGACTTAACTGATAATTAGAAACGATGAGCGAGACATAAAGAAACGTAGTACGTGAAAAATTTTAAACGTGATACGTGAAAATTTTTGAACGTGCTACGTGGAGATATGGCGAGTGTAGTATAAGTAAACATATCGTGATCCATGATACGTGTAACCTATTTTGATCATGATATGAGGAACGTGGAATGAACATGACATGTGAGACATATCGTGATCATATAATATAATGGCGGTGACGCCAAACACTACAGGGTGAGACGTGGAATATGACGTGAAACGTCTATCTGATGATGGAGAGTTATACTAAACTTGGGCCTGGTCTCACAAGTTCTTGCAAACTTCCCAGAATGAGAAAAGAAATGAACGTAAAATCGTAAGTCAAAATACGATAATGAACGTGAATAGTGTCATGAACGTGAGCGCGAAAGCAAGTCGTGGAATTAGAATGAAGACGTGAAGTAATTTAGGAGTACAATTGGGAATCTTTGTCTGACTCGATAGCTGCGGGATTACCAAGTGGTCGGATGAGCCTTGGCTGGAACATGTTCGTTCAATCTGTTGGTTCTGAAATCCGTACGGATGTAAGGATTCTGCAGACTTGATCAAACTGTTGACAATAACCCAGATATCATCATGCTTCTTCTGAGTTTGCTGAAATCTGGTAACTAAAATCCATGGAGACCTTGTCCCTTTTCGATTCACAATCTCATATGATGAAAACATCCCAGTTTGTTGGTGTCCTATCTTAACCTGTTGGTATGTAAGGTACCTAGATATGAACGTAACTGTATCTTGCTTCATCGAACTTGATACCTAGGAGTTTGCGAAACTCTGAGTCTTTGAATCCGACTTCTCCTAGCGTAGGATTTCCTAGAACACCTAATGTAGTGTAGGGTTCTCTCCTTTACGCATAAGCTGAGTCACGGTAAGATTAACCATAGAAATCCATGTGATTCAGTGTGTCACTGTAATCAAACAGAATTGATATTGGAAAAATTCCAGGGTAGAATTTCTCTTGTCATAGAATTTGCAACATAGTGCAGATATGGTCTTCCTGTTCTTCTCTAGGCTTAGAGGAAATCAGGTTGTCCTCAATGAAAACGCTGATGAATTTGTTTAGGAGTTCATGGAAACTCAATTTATTAAGTCCATAATGCGGTTGAAGCATTGATGCGACTAATTCAAAATCATAAATCTAGCATGACCGAGTCGTGTACGAATAGCAGTCATAGACATGTCCTGCTTTTTCACTCATCACTGTTGGCAGCATGATCGTGAGTTCGATCTTGGAAAAGTGATTAACACCATACGGTTGATTGGACATGTTGTCAATATGTGGAGGAGAATAACGGTCATGAATGGTGTTTTGTTTAAGTCGACGGTAGTCGACACATAATCTCATGGTACCATCCTTCTCCTTGAAGGTTCTTCTGGAATGTATAGGAAGACTTTGGAATAATCAGCTGGCTATGCGTAAAAGAGTTAAGTGGTTGTGTCTTACTGACAGCTAGAAAATTTTAGCGACCATGGCTAACAATGCACATGCTTGTAAGCATAGATAATTGCATAGATTTTCCTGATGGAAATCAAACTGAATGTATTCAGGAGCCTGAACATTACTGTACATAATTATGAATCATAGCATGGTGTGGTGTTCATAGTACATAATTAGGATAAAATTCATCTCGTGTCTGTCCGAGGAAATGCGTTAGCAGCTTGGGTCTTATCCTTAAGCTGAAGGAAAACCTTCGTATGCGTGGGAATATGAAAGGCGTCCTTCATGGTCATGAATACATGAAATATGGTGAAAGAAATGAAAGTGACATCGGCAACGTGACAGTTCTCACTTATGCGCCGGTAATGGTATTGAAATTCTTGTGGCCTGATTAATACATGGCACAACAAAATGGATATACCCTTAGAGGGTACCCTCAATTTCTTAGAAATGTTCCATAATTAGACGTGAGTCATGTGTCTTGACTCGTGTCCTGAGAAATGTAAGCGTGACATATGTCTTGACTGGTATCTTGACATGTGTCCTCAGAAAGTATACGTGAGACATGTGTCTTGACTGATGTCTTGACATGTGTCTCGAGATGTGAAACAATTAGAACTACAATTATTAGGTTAAAATGCCAGAATTGGCGGATCGGTTGGGTTACTGATCATTTGTATGTCTGATCACGTCCGTGGCCGGAGCCTCGGTTGTGATTTCTAGGATAGTTGCTGTCATAGTAGTGGTTACTATCATCTTGTCTATCGGTTCCATGACGGTCATTCTCATGACAGTGACTCATGTAACTATTTAGCTGAGTGGCCGGCTGGTACTGGTTTGCACTCATATGGCTGAAATGACAGCCGAACGACGTGTGACATGTAATTATGAATTTGGGACAATGATTGATGGGAATTGTCTGATGGTGAAGCATCTTCTCGTCCAATTGCTTTGCTCCGACGCCTTTGTCTTCGTCTTTTAGGATCTCCAGGTTGTGAACAGCATCAGCATCAGCATCTCGTAGCGTCTCCCAACATCAGCAACATCAACCTTCAGTAACATCTCCAAGCTATGAGCGGCATCGACAACCTTGTAGAATATCAGCAAGTGAACATACGCCGGAGATGATTTAGAATCGACTAGCGAATACTCGTGAAGTATTGCAAGTAGAATACACATGGATTAATACACATGAATTACGGTACGTGGAGTACACATGGAATGCACATGAAATGATCGGTATGGACTCGTTCATTTGTCATGATTTAAGGAAAGTAAACCGGTTAAACGGTTAAGAAAACCATCATGATAACCTGACAGTATTAGCATAGACATCATTCTGGTTGCATAGAGAAACGCTAAAGTGTGGTTACACAAAATTCAACGATGATTTGCCTGACAGCATGATCAATGGAAACCAACCATGACTATCATGAAAGCATGATTCAAGAAATCTAACAATGTCTTGCAGGACAACGTAAATAACAAAAGAGGCGTGAAACATAATCAACATGAAGACGTAATTATCACGAGGAAACATGAAACCATCTATTACGAAGAAGTGTATAACATAATCAGCATGAAACTGAAGTTAACCATGACAATATGAAGGCATACTTGACATAAAGACATAATAACTTATGATGGGACATGAAATTTTTTTTATGCCAATTTAAATCATGAGAAAAATTTTATGCAAGAAAACAGTGCATGAATGCGTAATGTAGTTTATAAAACCTTTATATGTGCGAGGGAACGCCTATGGGTCGGTTCCAAAACAAAAGACATGGCGAGGGGACGCCTATGGGTCGGTCCCAAAGTTAAAAGTTTCGATAAAAGCACATGCGACTAAATAGGGCCAGTCCTGTACCAACCATTACTTAGTCAAAATTCCTGCAACAGATGACATATGATATAAATGCATGAATGCATGGAACATAATAATTAAAAGTCATTGTCAAAACTTAACAGAAAAAAAAAATTTTATGTGAAAATTATGAACTACTGGGGTTCAGTTCACATAATCACAGTTCACTAGGAACATCATGCATAGACACTGACACATAACTAAGTATGGATGACGGTTGTTCATTCCATATTAGTAAGACGATACTGGTGAAAACATCATGGTGAAAACAACAAGGTGCTGAAAACGTCATGGCTAAAACAAAAAGGTGCTGAAAACGTAATGGTTGAAACAACAACGCGCTGAAACATCAATACGTGGAATAACAACCGTTGGCTTAGGAAGCTCCTGGTGACTACCCACTAGTCACAGGTCGAATTTTAGAGCCTACAGGTCGAAGCCTTGGCTCTGATACCATAATTGTAACACCCCATTTTGATAAATGGAATGTCACGCGTGATTATGGCGTGTCATCAAAGCATGCAAGGTGATATGTAGTAAAACATACATGACCATAGGGAAAACCGGAATCAAACATCGGTTCCCAAACATAAGCCCAAAACATAAATAAAGGAAATGAACTGAATAAAGACTAAACAAGCATAACTATATGAAGGCAAAAAGGAAAAGAAGTCTCTGGCAGCTTCCATCCTATGTGCGTCCTCCAAATGATCGAGTCTTGGGTACCTGCCGTTTTGGGACATGGAAAGGAAAGTAACGGCTGAGCAAGACGCTCAGTGCACGGATGTACAATAAAGCATGAAATAGGATAAGCATGTAACATATAACAGCGGAAGACTAAGTTCTGAGTAACTGGTTAAGTATCAAGAAAACTGGTTTTATAGTTTGAAAAGCCTTATGTTTAACTTGTGAAAACTGTTTTAACATATAAATACCATAGCCCATATAGGTCATGAAAAGGTCACGTGCATGAATACTTGGAGGGGTGACCTCATCATGCTGATTAGAGGGGATGCCTCTAATCAATATACTGGTTTGGGTAGGAGGGATCAACTCCTTGTGAAGGATGCAAGGCACACACCACATTCACCATGATAAACTGAATAAAACATGTAACTAGGATGCACCCATACGCCCCACATGATATAATAATATGGCCAAAACTGAAAGGCACGCCACGAGCAATCACTCCGCCGTGGGGAAGTCATAACATCGGTGCCTCCAATGCTATGGTTATGGTACCTCCATAACTAGGTGAAACTGGTCATGCTTGTATATGGCTATAGATTATGCTAAATTAACATAAGCAGTTCAAAACAATAAAACAAATGCTGGGGAAAACAGTTGGCTGCATACGGGGAAATCCTAATAAGGAAAGAATGTCCATACTGAAAGGACGGAAATCCGTACCTCAAGTCCAGTGAATGAACGGAAGAAAGACTCCTACTTCTGGATCACTAACGCTACATGAATACACACGTGTATAAGTATCGATTCACTGATTACGTACTGGGTTTTGTGTCTCATTATAGCTGATTTGGTATGTTTTAGGTCATGGTTCACTGTTTAAAGCCTTAAACTGTGTTTATCTGGTATTCTGATTAATCTGATTAAGTATTACTGGTGTTTCATGTATTATTATACTTACTGTGTAATAATAAGTAACTTTCCAAAAATAGCAGGTTTCCAAAAATAGAAAGTTTCCAAAAATAGAAAGTTTCCAAAAATAGAAAGTTACCAAAAATAGAAAGTTTCCAAAAATAGAAAGTTTCCAAAAATAGAAGGTTTCCAAAAATAGAAAGTTTCCAAAAATAGAATTTACTGCTTAAAATAGATTAGTTTCTAAAAATAGAAAGTTTCCAAAAATAGATCAGCTGCCTTAATTAAATAAGTTTCCATATATAGAAGGTTTCCATAATTAGATTAGCTGCCTGAGATAGATTGATTTCCATATATAGAAGGTTTCCATAAGTAGATTAGTTGCCTTATTTAATTAAGTTTCTATAAATAGAAGTTTCCATAATTAGAATTAAGCTGATTACATAAGCTAACATATAAGTCTAAGTGTTATAAGCTTATTTCTTAAGTCATATGATATAGTGTATAGTTTAATTATTATTTCATGTATTTTAATTAAACTATAGGTTACGCATTTTAATTAAAGTATAACATGCTTTAATTAAATGAAATGAAAATACTTAGGTTAAAATGTGTATTATTATTATTAATAATATAACCTAAGTCATGACTAAATTAATTAATTATAGGCATGTTTTAATAATTAATTAATTATAACTTATAACATAAAAATACTTAGGTTAAATTAATGTCATGTTAAACTAATAATTAAAATAACCTAAGTCATGATTTAATTAATATTTCATGTTATTAATTAATTATATCCTAAGTTCATGATTCATAAAAATTAACATGTAACATAGATCATGATCTAACCAACGAACCATGAATCGGGCATGAATTCGACACCGTACCCCGAGCCAAACCCGGGGCACGTGTGCCTCCTTGCTGCCGTGGGTCCCACATGAGCCAACCAAGACCAAAAATGGTCTTGGTGGTGGCGGCAATAGCAAACCAAACCCCCCTCGGGTTTTGTTTGCTAGGCGGCCAAAACTAACACCCCTTTTAAATCATTCTTTGATTTTATTTAATACCAAAACATGTTAGATCAATGATTAATTACCATGTTTTAATAAGAAAAATAATAACATGTTCATGAAAATAATCAAAGATTAAAAGAATTTAAAAGAATTAAAAAGAAGGGTTAGAAAGGTATACCACTATGTAGCTTGGAAAAAGGATGAACAAACACTGATTACACAATAGTTTTTAAGATCAAAATCAAACAAACACCCTCCAATGGTGGTGTTTATGTGGCGGCACAAAGAGGAGAAAAAGGAGAGGAGAAAAACTCTTTTAGGGTTTTTGTTTATTTTCTTGAAAGTGAAAAGTGCAAACATGTTTAACTCTTTACCCCCCCTTTACTTGTAAAGTCCATGGGCTAGGCCCATTTCTTGTATGTGTGTCGTGGGTATGGGGGCCCCACATGGGGTACCCGTACCTTTCTCGTGTCCCGATGTTTCGTGTTCGTTCGTGGTTAAACGTGCTCGTGTTTAAAGTGTTTCTGTTTAATCTAACGTGTCGTTTATCGTAAACTTAACGCTCGTAAATATATTATACGTATTTACGTAATTATTTTAGTTAGTATTTTAAATGGTGATCATGATTTAATTATGTTCACGTGATATATTATTAACTGTTTATCATGAGTTCGTACGTAATCGATACTTGTCATGTCATACACGTATGCACTTGCTTGATTATTAGCACATGAATGTGATCAATATTGAATAAGGTAAGTTTTAATCTAGGACGTACGATCTTAAGGGCACTATTCATGGTAAAAGCACGCGGGTTTTACAATTACTATATTGTATACGTAGAACAATAAATACACAAGTACTCCAAATACGTGAGAAATCACAACCTTGACTTGGGAGGTCATTACCTAATCATTGTATTCGAATCTCAAACCAAAGAAAAAGGCAAAAATAGATAAATACTTTCGTGAAGCTTAATCTTGAAAATACAAACTATAAGGTGGGTATAAGGCGGATATTATAAAATATATCCTAAGGAAAAAGGCTCTTAAGTGCTTCGCGCCGCCTCGTTTCCCCGCTTGCTTGTGAGTATTTGATTGTGAGAGTGAATCGAGGGTTTTGCCGCCCAAAGTATTACTAAGTATCATATATATTTTCTTGGTTTCTATTGATTAAACCCTCTTGAACGATTTGGTGTTCCACCATCGTTCTAAAGTCATCGAAGGCGTTCACTCCACGTGTTCGTTTTCATTCCTTGAGGCTTCGTTAATCAAGAGATTTGATTAGTGAGGAGATTTGTGGACTTTTTGTCTACTTAATACATTTCACCAAGCTCCAAAAAGGTTAATACAATCAAAAACCACAAAAAAATTGAAAAAATACAAAATACCAAAAAGAATCTTCTTTGCTCATCCCCTCGTTGTACGTGACGTTTATGCTAACTCGAAATCAAGCAAGACGTGCTCGTAAACGAAAGAACAAAACTCCCACTCCCAACAATTCTAGTGAGGAGTCTCCTATTGACGAACCCATTGTAAGAGAAGCACCAACCATGGCGAATCGAACTATGATGGAGTTACTTCAAGCACCCACCGAGGGTTATGGAGAGGCTATTGTGATTCCCGCTATCCTTGCGGAGAATTTTGAGGTGAAAACGGGTTTGTTGTCCATGATTCAAAACAACAAATTCCGTGGTGATGAGAAGGACAATCCACACAACCATATCCGCCAATTCAATCGTCTTACCGCTACTTGCAAGTTTAAGGATGTCTCTAACGACTCGATTAAGATGATGCTTTTTCCGTATTCCTTAGCGGGGCCCGCAAAAATTTGGTTAGAGAAAGAGCCACCCAATTCTATATTGACGTGGAAGGATCTCGTGTCTAAGTTTGTGAACCAATTTTTTCCGCCCTCTAAGACTACGCACTTGAAAAACGAGATTTCAAAGTTTTCACAAGAATTTAATGAAAGTTTTTCAACGGCTTGGAATAGGTTTAAGGAAATGTTACATGAATGTCCTCATCACGGTTTTTCCGATTTGCATCAAATTGACACGTTTTACAATGGACTTAATGATCATGAAAGGGATTATTTGAATGCCGCCGCGGGTGGTAATTTTTTGTATAAAACGGTTGAGGAAGCTTTGGTGATAATTGAAAATAGATCTAAGGTGTATAGTCCTCGTAGCACGTCTAGTGTTCGTAAGGCTTCGTCTTCGGCTTCACCTTCTTTGTCTAATACCATCGATGCTTGCCAAATTGAGGAAAACTTGGAAAACAAGATTTTTGATAAGTTGAAAGGACTTTTGATTGAGTTTAAAGTTGGTGAACCAAGTGCTCCCGCTACGGCTAAAGCGGTTGAGGTTTCTTGCATGTATTGTGGTAGAGGTCATGATTTCTCCGAGTGCATTACCAACAGTGGTAACACTTCGAGTGCCTTCGCGGCCACGGGAAATTACAACCAAAACGGTCAAGTTTCCCGCTCTAATCAAATGACTCCACCGGGTTTTGGAACAAATCAAAATACTAACAACTATCGCAACAATCAAGTTGGTTTTAAGAACAATTACAACAAGGGAAACTATGAGAATCAAGGGGCTAATAATCAAGTTTCAAACAAAAATGATTTTCAAAATAACAACAAAAGTTTGCAAACATTGAAAGATCTTCCAAGTGAGTTTGTTGAATATGCTAGTGGTAATGATGCTAGGTTTGACAACATACAAAGAGAAATCATTAGCCTAAGATCCGAGTTTAAAAACGACTTGAAGAAAGAGTTGAAAAATGAGTTAGCTAATGAACTTAAAATCCACACCAACAAGATGGAAGGAAATGTCACTAGGTTGCAACAAAACCAACAAAAATTGGAACAAGGGAAACATGAGATTAAACAAGAGATGCTTAAGGCCGAGAAAAGACAAACCGAAGCCGTATTGAGGCAATCTAATTTTGAAGATAAAATTTCGTCTATGTTTGAGGCAATAATGTGTAAACCGTCGTCAAGTGGTCTTCCTAGTAACAACATATCCAACCCTAAGGGTGAGATGAAAGTGATTACCACACGTAGTGGTAAGATACTTATGGAGCCGATTCCTCAACCAATTGCTCCTACGGAGGAAGCAATTGAGGAAGAACCCGAGGTGGTGGTCCAAAAGGAACATGTCCCAATCCCACGAAGTACCGCTCATACCACACCTACGGTTGACCCATTACCATCATTGGAACCCGAGATTCCAAAGGCTATGCCTACTATGCCTCAACCCACACCACCTTTGCCCTATCCATCGAGACTTAGGAAGGAGAAACGTCAAGAGTCCGACAATTACCAATTTAAGCTTTTTATGAAAATGTTTCGTGATTTGCACCTTAATGTAAGTTTCGCCGATGCCTTGGTCATGATGCCTCGACTTGCCGCTAACTTTAAGAGTATGTTGAACAACAAGGAGAAATTGCACCAATTGTCTAGTTGTTCGTCGGTTTATCTTAATCGCATACCTCAAAAAGTCGGTGATCCCGGTAAATTTTTGATCCCTTGTGCAATCCCAGACATGGAAGAATGCTTCGCCTTGGCCGATCTTGGTGCTAGCATTAACTTGATGCCACTTG
Source organism: Glebionis coronaria (assembly GCA_025667525.1). Taxonomy (NCBI): domain Eukaryota; kingdom Viridiplantae; phylum Streptophyta; class Magnoliopsida; order Asterales; family Asteraceae; genus Glebionis; species Glebionis coronaria. The sequence continues at coordinate 63,556,592 of CM046880.1, read as the reverse complement.
CAATCTTCAAGTCGCTCAATCTTCCAAATCTTACTCCTTCACTAATGTCTATCGAGTTGGCCAACCATTCCATAATTCCCGCATGTGGTTTGGCGGAAGACGTTTTTGTGAAAGTGGGGAAGTTCTACTATCCCGTAGACTTCATTGTTGTTGATATCCCCACGGATCCTCAAGTTCCTCTCATTTTAGGTCGTTCGTTTTTAGATACGTCTATGGCTTTGATCGATGTGCATGCTAGAAAGATCACCTTACGTTTCAACGACGAGGAACTTGTTATAAACGCAACTCAAAACTCTCAAATTTCTCATGTTTATTCCGTTGCAACCATAAACCTCGTTGATATGATTGACGTGGTTTGCGAGGAATTTTCACAAGAAGTTCTAGGTTTTAGTGATGAAGAAACTAGTGGCAATCCCACTATGTTGGATCCAATTCTTGATAATTCGACACCAACCTTCACTCCATTTGAAGGTGGTGGTTTTACGTTGGAAGAATGAAATGTTCCACGTACTTGTGACGAAGACCTCGACAACGATGAGGACTTCTCGATTATCAAGTATTTTCTTAACGATTTCCCATTTCCTCCACCCGAGGAGGTTATGAGTATCGAGCCCAAATCTTCACTTGAGGAACCACCTATTCTCGAGTTGAAAGATTTACCTCCTCACCTCGAGTATGTCTATTTGGAGGAGGACGACAAGTTGCCGGTTATTATTGCGAAGGATCTTTCGAATGATGAAAAAACCGCACTTGTCGATGTTCTTAAGGCTCACAAAGGGGCGATTGCGTGGAAGTTATCCGACATTAAGGGGATCGATCCCAAGTTTTGTACCCACAAAATCTTAATGGAGGAGGATTTCAAGCCAACAATCCAAAGTCAAAGGAGGGTGAACCCCAAAATTCACGACGTCATCAAAAAGGAGGTCCTTAAACTCCTTGACGCGGGAATGATTTACCCTATTTCCGATAGCCCTTGGGTGAGTCCTATCCATTGTGTCCCTAAAAAGGGAGGGATGACCGTTGTGCCAAACGATGCCAACGAGTTGATTCCCACTAGACTCGTGACCGGATGGAGAGTGTGCATTGACTATCGAAAGTTGAATGAAGCCACTCAAAAAGACCATTTCCCCTTGCCCTTCATGGACCAAATGTTGGAGCGTCTTGCGGGAAACGATTTCTATTGCTTTTTAGATGGTTTTTCCGGTTACTTCCAAATTCCCATCGATCCTCGTAATCAAGAAAAAACTACGTTTACGTGTCCATATGGAACGTTTGCCTATCGTAGAATGCCATTCGGACTTTGTAATGCACCGGGAACTTTTCAACGATGCATGATGGCTATTTTTCATGATATGATCAAGAAGATGATGGAAGTCTTCATGGATGACTTTTCCGTGTTTGGTGATTCCTTTACTTCGTGTTTGTCGAACCTTGAGAGAATGTTAAAACGTTGTGAGGAAACCAACCTTGTGCTCAATTGGGAAAAATGTCATTTTATGGTTAAAAGTGGAATCGTCTTAGGACACAAGGTCTCGAAAGCGGGGATTGAGGTAGATCAAGCTAAGGTAGACGTCATCGCCAAATTACCTCATCCCAAAACCGTCAAGGGAGTTAGGAGTTTCCTAGGCCACGCGGGCTTTTATCGACGATTCATCAAGGATTTCTCGAAGATTTCTCGACCCATTACACATCTTCTTGAAAAAGAGGCACGTTTTGTCTTTGACGAAGATTGTGTACGAGCCTTTGAGATCCTTAAGAGGAAACTTACCGAAGCTCCCATTCTTGTTGCTCCAAATTGGAACCTCCCCTTTGAACTTATGTGTGATGCAAGTGATTACGCTATAGGGGCCGTTTTGGGGCAACGTCATGAAAAGCACTTATTGCCTATCCACTATGCTAGCAAGACGATGACCGAGGCTCAACTTAAATACACTACAACGGAAAAGGAGTTCCTTGCCGTGGTGTATGCATTTGAGAAATTCCGACCTTATCTCGTCTTGACGCAATGCATAGTGTATACGGACCATTCGGCTATTAAGTATCTCATGGCAAAGCAAGATGCTAAGCCGAGATTGCTTCGTTGGATTCTCCTCCTTCAAGAATTTGATCACACCATTGTTGACAAAAAAGGAGCCGAGAATTTAGCGGCCGATCATCTCTCTCGTTTGGAAGATCCTCACCAAAGTGTTTACGAGCCTAAGGAAATCACCGAAACATTTCCGCTCGAGACACTTGGTGTAGTGAATTCTAAGCTTGATTCTTCCACCCCATGGTTTGCGGATTTTGCAAATTACCATGCGGGTAACTTCATCGTTAAGGGTATGACAACTCAAGAAAAACGAAAATTCTTTCGTGATGTCAAGTTCTATTTTTGGAACAACCCTTACTTGTTTCGAACTTGTGCGGATCAAATCATCCGACGTTGTGTTTTTGGCACCGAAGCTTCTAACATCCTTAGAGCTTGCCATGAGGGACCCACGGGTGGTCACCACGGTGCTAATCTCACGGCTAAGAAGGTGTTTGATGCCGGCTTCTTTTGGCCTACTATTTACCGAGATGCACAAATTCTTGTGAAGTCTTGTGATGCATGCCAACGACAAGGAAAAGCCTCACAAAAAGATGAAATGCCACAAAATATCATTCAAGTATGTGAGATCTTTGACGTTTGGGGTATAGACTTTATGGGGCCGTTCCCATCATCTCGTGGTAATAAGTACATCCTTGTTGCGGTTGACTACCTATCTAAGTGGGTGGAGGCGAAGGCCTTGCCCACTAATGATGCTCGTGTGGTAGTTAAGTTCTTGAAAAGTTTGTTTGCTAGGTTTGGAACCCCTCGTGCGATCATAAGCGATCGTGGAACCCATTTTTGTAATGACCAATTCGAAAGAGTCTTAAGGAAATATGGGGTTACACATCGTCTTTCTACGGCTTATCACCCACAAACGAGTGGGCAAGTCGAGGTTTCAAACCGAGCATTGAAGAGGATCTTGGAAAGATCCGTAGGGGAAAACCGACAATCTTGGTCGGATAAGTTGGACGATGCTTTATGGGCCTTTAGGACCGCTCATAAGACACCCATTGGGTGCACTCCCTATAAGCTTGTGTATGGAAAGAATTGTCATTTGCCTATTGAGTTAGAACACAAAGCTTATTGGGCCCTAAAGCATTGTAATGATGACATGGAGACCGTGGGAAAACACTGGAAAAAGCAATTAAATGAATTGGATGAATTGAGAGACATTGCTTATGAAAATTCATTGGTTTACAAAGAGAAAACTAAAAAGTTGCATGATTCAAAAATTAAAAACCGGGTTTTTAACATTGGGGATCAAGTATTGCTTTTTAATTCAAGATTAAAAATTTTTTCCGGTAAATTGAAATCCCGTTGGTCCGGTCCATTCACCGTGACTCAAGTGTTTCCTTATGGGACCATCGAGCTAGCTCAAGATGATGGTCCTAACTTCAAGGTGAATGGACATAGGTTGAAGCACTACTTTGGTGGGGAAGTACCATCCTTGAACTACCTCGACCAAGTCACCTTCCCCAATGATAATTAGTATTGAGGGGATCGAGTCGAGCTCATGACTCGGTAATCAAAAACGAGGAGCCTCGTGGGGGAGTCCCATGCTTATCCTATGTACATATTATCGCTTTCTTAGTCTAATGTAGCTTACGTGTGGGGATTTGTGCCCTTCCAACCTTTGTTCCATGGTTGTTTGTGATATGTGGTTTTTAGATCATGATCTTCACGATTGGAGCCTCTCGTGTTTGTTTTATGGGAGCACTCGATCGTTTGCTTTGGAGACATTTCTCAATATCCATGATATATCCTTTTGATGTTCTAACCTTAGGTTTTTAGCACACTTCATAAACGGCTATTACTTATTGGTTACACCCTTTCCATGCTAGATTAGGCATGCGACTACGTCTCTAGTATGGGGGTGTTTGCACCCCTAGACTCGAAACATTGAGGACAATGTTTAACTTTAGTATGGGGGGGTGAATAGATACTTGCCTTGCCAAACCTTCACGCTTTCCAAAGTTTATCGTTTGTTTATCATTTTTGTTGCAAAATAAGGCTAAAAATGGCCAAATTTTAAATTTTTCTCATGTTTTGTAAGTGTTTGAAGATACGAATGTAGATTTTCCGATGGCGAGAATAAGAGTAATTTTTGACTCGACCGTGCGTGTTGAGCACTTAGCTTTGATTCCTTAACTACACATTAGGCTAAGTCTCTTAAATGAGGACGAGAAATGATAGAGTTAATTATAAGTTACTATGCTAAACGTAGAGTACTCGTATTCTTTCAAAAACTCATGTGTTCTCGTTTTTTGCTTATTCTCCCTTCACATGTAAATATTTTTGCTTAATAAATATTGACTTAGCGGTTTAGTTAGGATTGTTGGGTTTCTAGTCTTTTCTAGTAGCTTCCGTGTAATTAAATTGGGAAGACATTAAGGTATCGCCAGCGTCACGGTTTTGAAGTATTGGCACCCTAATAATCGAAAGCTTCACCCAATAATAAGATTTCAAGTGCTCACCTAAATCAAGCAAACAATTTGAAGCCACACAAGGCCTAAAATCTATGCAAAAATTGAAAGTGAATCAAGCCTTAATCTTCGAAGCTTTAAAGATCCAAAATTCGCCTTAGCGTGAGGATATACGTCTTTGGCTAATAAAACCACCGATGAGGCGGATAATAAAAGGCAAGGCAAGACCGAAGTCATAATAAAAGCTTCATGGCGAAGTTGAATAAAAGATGAAGGTAAACCAAAGATAATAAGGCCCTTCCGTTAGGGGGCGTATAAAAGTCTTGGTAATAAGTCTCATGTTCAAAACCGTTATAAAACCGTGTTTATCGATTCTTCTTGTCAACATAATTTTTTAACATCGTCGTCTATTAGGAGGGGTTATTGATTTGATGGTCTTAGTTACACCGTTAGGACTCTATTTTTAGACCTAAATCTCTATTATCGCATAAGTCAAACAATGAATCCTCGTGAAACATTCAAGACATCATAAAATATAAGAGATACAACTTAGGAATAATGGGAGGATAAGTACGTGATTAGGGCATATGAGTAGTGTTAGCATTACTAACTTATAATGACAATGATCTCGTTGCATGCTTAGCATGGAATTGGAGTGAAAATCGAGGACGATGAAATTATTTCTAACGAAGCATTCACGTGTTCTTATTCTATGAACCTAAACGTCCCATTTTGCGATGAAAATCATACATTATGTCTATAACACAAGTAGAAGTAATAGTAGTAGTATAGCTAGTTTATCGTTCAATAAAGTGAATAAAATTAAATTTTGGAGATGCTTTGATACTTTATTCTAGCATTGCGTGAGGGCACGGCAATGGTTTAGTATGGGGGAGTGATGAGACTGCTTTTATACATAGTCTCATCTTCCAAATAGGGCTTAAAATGCATTAAATATCATCAAAATACCCAAATATATGCTTGTGTTTGTTGCTTGTGTATTTTAGGTACGGATATTGAGATAATGACAAAAGATCACAAGAATCATGCAAAAACGAACACGGGAAACGAAGCCGCACAATGAACCAAGCCCTAATGAAGACTTTCCCAAGATCAACCCTTGAAGATTTGAAGAATTATGAAGAAGGGTCCTCCAATTATGAAGAATTGACACTTTATACCCTTGTATCCTCATAATTACAAGTTTGGTCCCTAAAGTTTGTCAAAATTACAAAAAGGGACCTTAACTTTGAAGAATTGGCAAGTTTAGCCCCTCAACAAAGCTAAATTGTCAACCAATATCATCCACAAAGTCAAATACATCATGAAGTCCTTCAAAGTACAAGAAATGACAAGTTTGGTCCTTTGAAAAATCCAAAATTACAAAAAGGACCCTCAACTTTCAACATTTGGCAAAAATGGTCCCTCAATCATCAAGACTTGGCAATTTCAGTCCTCCAAATTATCAATATTGCAAGTCTAGACCATTATCATTGAAGAAAATACCAATTCAGCCCTTGAAGAATTCAAATATGGCAAGAATTACCCCTGATTTCACTTTACAAAAGTTTTTGGGCCAGAAGTGTAAAAAGGCAAAAGTTGACAAGGAAGAAAGTGGGCGTTGATAGAGTTTGGAAGGGATTTGACAAGTTTTTGAAAAATGGGGGTGTTAAACTGGCCAGACAACATTGTAACCTAGACCACTCACCAGCTGCCACGTGCCCCACTCAATCTTTTCCACCAATCACACCACTCCCTGCCTCCACCTCAGCCTTCCACTCACCAGGATTATAACTAATTAATATTAGTTACAAAAACACGCGCTAAACACCACATTCAAACCTTAATCTGGATCAAAACATGCACTATTCATCATAAGAACAAATTTGGGTTTTCTTAATCCGTTTGTAATTAGCACCCAGTAACCTCTAGAATTATAATTAGGGTCTCCCTAATCACAACCAAACTCACAAACAGCTTGCCACATCATTCCTTTGTCACATGTTTTACCCTGCTTTCTACCCCTTGGAGAAGAAGATAAAACAGTAAAGCAAATCCAACGCCCCACATCCTTGCTTCAAACTTAAGCTTATTATGGGCCATTGATCAAATTCCAACCCTGCCAACTCATGCAAACGTTCAAGAAAGCATCACATGAGTCCAAGGTTTTCAAATCCTACAAGGGCATATTGGGGACTTCAACCATTAGGGTTTATAGTTTTTAGCTGTAACTTAGCTCATTGTAAGGCTATATAAAGCCACTTAGGCCTTCATTTTTCAGCTGCTTTTTGTTTTTCCTTTGTTCAAACACTTGTAAATCCTCTTTCTGATTAATGAATTTGAGTTAAGTGCTTTGAAGAAAGACCAAGTGCCATCTTTATTCTGCTTGTTATTGTTCTTAGTTTACTGCTTTTGAAGTTTAAAACCTGTTTTCAAAAGAGGAGTGTGCACAAGTTTGCATATTTTCCTCATTATCTTGATATTTTGCTAAGTCTTGTTCCAATCTTGGAATTCTTGGGCTATAGGGCTGATCATAGCATCCTAACTGAGTTGGTTAAGGTGTGGTGAGGCTTATAACTTGGGGATAATCAAGTGTGGGGTAACAAGTTTGCATCAATCAAGATTTTTGAAGTTTCTGATTTTTCATGTTATTGTGCTTAACCCTTGTTCAATCTTAGCAGGCTTTTGTGGAAGCTTGTGCTTGTTCTTGCTAGCACATAAGCTCAAAATTCGTGGGTGTGGATGTACATCCATGAGGTTTGCATACTTAATCTCCAAATCTGCTTAAATTGTGATTTTTGGTGATATTTGTATGAAACTATTGTTCTTGTGAATTTTATGGCTTGTTCTTGCTTGAATCTATTTATTAGACTTGTTTTAGTGGTAATTGATGCTTGGTTGGCCTGAAATCTTGTTTTGCTTTTGAAAAATTTGATTTGAAAAAGTTAAAGGGGTGTTTGGGTCTACTGGTTTATGCTTGTAATCTGTTTTTGTGTTAAGGGAAAGTGTTGTTTATGCTTTGTATCTGCTATACCTTTGTTTGAGAGTGTTTTGCTGCAAGTTTTTGGGTTTGAACACTTGAATCAATCAATCTGCTATATAGGCCTTGTTTCTGCTTGTTTTGACCTAGGATTTTGGGAACACTTAGTGTGTATGCATGCTTAGGGATAAAAGTGGTTTAAACAAAGTTAACATAACCTGTTTGAAAGATTTGAGGTGTTGAAATTGGCTTGTGTGTCAAATACATCAGCAAAAGTAGAAAACTGCATGTGTAGTGTTCATCAGTAACTTTCATTGCTTGAATCTTGCTTAATTCTTTGAACCAGTGCATGAAACCTGTTTAGACTTGCTTATTGGAGTTTATTATAGCTTTTGTGTGCATTTGATTGAATTTGGCTGGCTGAATTGTTCTAAAACTGCTCTTGAATGCTAAACTGCTTATTGTTCATGTCTGTGCAATGTCTGGTGATTAATTGATTAAACTGTATCAATTGGGTGTTTGTGATTGTGTTATTTTGATTGTTATTGACTCCTTTTTATCCAAAGATCAATTCGGTGCCTTTGTGAAATCTGAATCCAAGAAAAAGTCACTAAAGACAAAAAGTCAAAATAGTCAAGCAGTGGAAAAAGTTTCCACTGCTCAACATCCAAAACTAGCCCCTGCTAGTGCAATTTTGTCATCAGCTTATCAATAAGCTATTCTAGCTTATTCTGACTTGCAACAACTTATTTTTTGTAATAGATCTTCATTATTTGACCCATTTAAGTGAACTAGAGCTTATGAGACTTTGACTTTGACTTTTTACTAGAAAACCAACTTGTTTGACTTTTAACATAAGTGCTTATTTGATTTTCCAGCTTATTGAGTGTGCTTATTTGAAAGTTCTTTAGTTTTTAAGCTTAGTTTTGTCAAAAGAAACATTTTGCAACTTGAATCAGCTTCTGAGGTGGTCTAGATCATAAAAACGACTATTTTGTCGTTTTGTGAATAAGTTGTTGACTTGTTTCTGGCTTATTAAGTGGTCTTATTTGAAATTTCTTTTTGCAGAAGTCTTTGTTAGTTCAAAAGAAGGTTGTGTGTTAAATTTTAGCTTATGGCATCAGCTTATGGCTTAATGGGCCAAAAAGCCCATTAAGAATAAGCTGCTTATTATAAGTTAGCTTATTTCACATTTTCAGCTTTTGGGCCTTTGGAAAAAGTTGTTTAAAATCAAATTTTGAGTCAACCTGTGCTTTTTGAGCTTATTTTGAGCACTTTTTCTTATTGGGCCTTAATTAAGCCCAATAAGGGACTGTTTTGGGTTTGGCCCATTTTCTAGGCCCAATAGGGGTATTTAGGTAATTTCACTTTCATTTCTGAGTTATTTAGATTAAATTAAGCTAGTTTGCAAGTTTTTAGAATTTTTTATAATTTTTGGATTTTTAATATTATTTTAATATTATTTTATTATTAAAAATTAAAAGTCTGATTTTCTAGGTTTTTATATTTTTCCTAGGTTCTAAATACTTAATTAGGATTTTTGCAACTTTCCAAATATTTTTTAGGTCTTTTAATTATTTGTTATAATTAATTTAAGATTTAATTGATTTTAGGAGTTTTTAATTGTTTAAAAATAGTTTTAATTGGTTTTAAAATTTTGAAAAATAGTTTTTAGGTTAATTAGAGTATTTTTGAGGTTTACAAACTAGAAAATCTTGTTTAGGGCTTTTTAATAATTAATTTTGATTTTTAGGGCTTTAATTAGCATTAAAAAGTCATTATCTAATTAATTAAAGGGTTTTTGCAAGTTTTAATTTTTTGTAAACTCTTAGAATATTATTAGGGATTTTTGGTAATTTTTAGAAATTTTTTGGTTAAGATTTTAATTTTGGTGGTTTTTACGACTTTACGTGTACGCCTTTTTATACTTAGTTTAATCCGTCTTCATAACCGTCACTCTCTTCTAATCCCCTTTCTATTCTTCTTTTTCAAATATAATCACAAATTAATCCATATCATTACACACATAACACACTAGCCTCCTTGAGAACGAACTTAATTGGGTCATTCACACACGGTTTTCCTAAATCGTCGTGCTCACTTGCCCTATTTATTGCATCCTTTTCCTAAAGGTGTAGTTTTACTCAACATCATGGAGATTGGTCAAAACCAGAAGGAATCGAATTATAGCAAGGATTAGGCTCATAAAAATTTTGATCCAGCGGTTGACAGCAAAAACTCTCGTGAGGACCTCCACAATACTCACAACAAAGATATTGTTGTGATAAACTCGGTAAATCTTGTGGATAATTGTGACAACCGTGGTTTTGGGTTTGTCACTTGGTCTTACTTTTAGGTTATTTTATGTGTGCTTACTTGAATTGTGTGTTTACGTGTTTATTTTGTGTGAACGAGGTTGGTGTGGTTATCGTTTATGAGTATAGAGTACTCATAAGTAAATCGAGGAACGGTTATTTCATGTTCATGAGCTCACAAGTGGTGACTATGAAATGAAAATGGTGATATTGTGGTGTTTACGTATACGTATAAGTATTATAGTAATAGTATTTTTTTTGGATTTACGGTTTAGCGTTTAGAGGTCTCGGGTGAGGTAATTATCCAAAAGAATATTTTTCGGGATGGTTTTAAGTCATTTAGTACTTAGTTATAAGGTTTATTTAAGAATTTGAGATTTTTTTTAAAAGTGTATATTTTACGACTTTTACGGTAAAACGCGTAAAAACTGACTAGTTTTACGGTTTTGAGGTTTTGGAGGCTTTAGGAGCTGAAATAAATTAAGGAAAATTAAGGTAATATTAATAAGATATTTATTAATAATAAAATAAAGAAAAAAACGAAATTAGGGGTGTTTGGGTCGGTTTAGAAGAGAAAAAAAAGGAAAAAAAGGAAAAAATTTAAGGAAAGTGGGCTTTGGGTTGGACTAGGATTCACCCATACCCTCTATAATGTATATACTAAACCAAATTCATTATTTTTCTCCTGGAGATAAAGGAAATTCGTGAGTTATATAAAAAATTAGGGTTCTTCATAAAATTTTGGGGTTTTCATAAATCAAAGGTAAATCTTCATAACCCTTTTCAATTTAATTGTTTTTATGTTTAAATTAATCATTCTTATGATGGATTAGGGTTAGGGTTTAATATAAAAACAGTAAATTAATGTTTTATTAATCATAATATGATGATTACATAAGTTAGGGCTTGTAATTAGAGGGATTAGGGTTAATTAATGAGGTTGATTTTGTTAAACCCGTTTTTAAAAACTGGGCAAAATTTTGAGTCAATTGTTTTGATCATATCGGGAGTTCTACAAACTATTATTTTGCGATCCACATAGCCCTGAAAAGGTATTTGAAGTGGCTTTCCAATTCAAGAAACTAGAACTAAATTGGAGGTCGGGAAGCGGGTCAAAAACAGGTTACAACAGTCGGAGGTCAAAACAGTTTTGAATTCAGCCTGTTTTCTTTTTAAGTTTTGGGTTGTTTGGGGTACTTAGGGTTGCATTGGGATCTTATCACGAATGTGAGAGATGGTTTATATATTGTAGTAAGTATCTGCACTTGGGCTAAGGTTGTGGTTTAGGGTAAGACCCCTTAATGGTAACAAACTTTTAGTACGTTTAAAATCAGGAAATCTAGAATGACAAAAGTAGATATATGTATATCGGGGCCTTAACAGTAGCTTTAAGGTTAGGGCAAGTGGGAGGTGTTAGCCAGAATATGTAAGGGTATGAATATTCATTTTACATAAACCATGAGTATGTTTAAGTGGACGTTTGACTTAAAGTTTTGAGACCTAAAAACTGGGACTGTTTTGTGTAAAATATGAACGGGATAGTTATTAAACTTAACCAAGTTAAGGACTTGTTAAGGAAGGATAATGGGGTGTTTAGAGTTATAAATGGGGTATTTATATGAGAGGAGGTTAGATGTCCATCATAGGTTGATGAACCATTTTAGAGGTTGGTTCATGTATTGATTTATGTGTTTTTGGATTATTAGCTTGGGGCTAGAGCAAGGACTTTGGAGAAGCAATCGGGTGAGTTCATAGTCCCATTTACTACGTTTTTAAATGTTTTTTTCCAGTATGGGATGGATATGACACTTGAAATGTTATTTAACATGATTTAGTACTATGTTATAAAATGTGTGGACATAAATGTGTTATTGTGTGACTTGCGTGCTTATGTGTTCTCATATGTGCTTTGGTACGTGTTCTGCTATGTGAATCTTGTTTGGATTGTGATTGGCTTTGGCACATAGATGTATGGGCGTCTATGGGACCAGTTGTGATGTGTGCGGAGCGTGGGGCACGATCCGTCGTGAGTACTTGTGCATCGTCTCTTCGGAGGCAAGATATCTCGACGGGGATATAGTTCATCTTCCACAGGTGGTGTGGGAAAGATCCGGATAGTGTGGTGTGTTCTTGTGCGTGTAACGGGATACTTCTTGATTGTTATAATGTGCTTTGTGAATTGTAGATGTGATTGGTACTTGGCTTGAGTTTTGTTGTGGATGCATGTAGCATGATTATCACATTATGGTCCATTACTATAAATTGTTTTTCTTCAACTTATTTACAGTGGATGTCAAGGTTTCTTATGATGTTCTAGATAACTTAAACCTATGTTCTCACCAACTTTATGTTGACAGATTTTAGTGTCATTTTCAGGTGAGGTAGTTGTGCAAGATGATGTTAGAAGTGGCTAGAGTATAGAGGCTGCTAGGATTGCATTCGGAGGAATCCCTTTCCTCTTAGATTTTATTTTGTGTTTTGATTAAGTGAACATTGTGGTACCTATATGTTTGATGTTTGTTTATTTATATGTCTTTGGTAAGAGGTAGGCCTGTTACCTACTTACCTAGACGCCTGCATTGTTGAGATATTGTCACGACATTTGTGTCGCCATCTATGATATTTCAATTTCATTTAGTTCTCTCTATAGACACGCTGTTGTTGTGATGATATCCATACGTCGCGCCCCATATTCCGCCATGGTGGGGTGTGACAGAATGGTATCAGAGCCAATGGTTATAGAGAATTAGGTTGCCTAGTCGTGTAGCCTAGTCTATAGTTTAAGGGTCCCAGCATATAGGCGTCATAAGAGTATGTGTGCATTTTATAGTAATTGATGTGTTAGAATATTATTTTTGCAGTATTTGTTAGGTTATGAACTACTATGGTTCATACTTAACTACATGTTATTTTCTTTACGAGTTTTGATTAGTGCGGGTGGAACCATGGTCGTATACGCTAGTCATTGTTGGATTTCGCTTAATTATGTTTTCATGTTCTTTATACATTTCGAATTTTGTCTACGCTGGTTCAGCTGGACTACGAGTTTATGTGTTTCGTGCATTGGCTATGTTATTTTAATACATGGGGTTTTGGATCTTATCTTGTGTGGTTATGTGCTTGTGAGTTGTTAGATTATGTGTTATGTGTAGTATTAATTTCTTATAAGTGTCATCATATGAGGGAGTACATTGGTGAAAGGGAACATGTATAATTATGGAGGCCTACATAATTATATATGTGCCACAACACCACTGTATTTTCAAGTATGATTGCATGAAAGAGAGTTAATACATGCTTGTATAGTATATGTTGGATGGATTTGAGTGTATGTATGCATATGCCTATATATGTATAATTCCCTTCTACTTATCGGTTGTATTCTTGGGATGGTTGCTAGCTCGTTTCTCTTTGAGATGTTCAACTTCTGTAGTAGCGCATTTCTCGGGTCCTCATTTCACGTGTTTGTTTGTACGGTACTTTTGGCGTGAAGGATTTTGAGATGGTGGAGATTTCTTTTTGGGGTAACGATGTCTTTTGTTTCGAGTTATACATGGTAAAAAAATAGAACTTGCAAATTGAAAAAAAATAGTTGTTGGTAGTCGATGAAATAAGGAAGTGTCGGGATCATGTTTCAAATAAGGTGGAATATAAATTCTTTAACATATAAGCATGACTCAGTTATTTTAAAATATTTTGGTTTTGATCACCTAAAGTTATTGTTCTTAAGTTAAAAATTTTGTTCTTATTTAGTGAAATATGTTAAAATCATGTAATTAATAGAGTTTTAATTTTCTGGAATTAAAATAAATTAGGTTCTAGTTTTGGTAATTTATGGGGGGTTTTAGGGTTTAAAAATCGTTTTTTTTTTTGTATAAATCGGAGTAGGTAGAAACTGTCGCTAAACTGTCAAAATATGTCGCTAACTGTCAGAAACTGTCGCTAATGCCTAGGCAGATTTTGAGAAAAATCGTTTTGGTCATAACTTATTCGTTTTTAAAGGTTTTTGGGTGATTCAAAAGCCTAAAATTATGTACTCGGAACATACTTTTCAAATATTCAGAAAGTTTTGTAATTGGAAGTCAGTAGCTTGGTCGAATTAATTTTACAAGTGTTGAGTTCAAGGTTAATTTTCGGACAACATGGGTTAAACTCGTGTTTTGGGTATTTTGCGGTAATGAACACTTGGAGGGTTAACATAGAGATGAGTTGGGAAGGAATTTGAGAGTTCTTTAGACCTTATTATACGTGGTTATATTTTGATGAGTTTTGATTTATGGTACTTATGAGTAAGACTGAAATCGGGGTGACAGTGTTAAACCCGTTGAGTTATGTGACGGCTCCTAACTTGGTTTCAAGACAGTTCTTGTTTGATGAGTTGCGAGATTTAGTTAGGTTGGTTACATAACTGTATGGTTTTGATAAGTTTCCTCGCGGACGGTTAAGGCTCATGTGTTGTTGGTTGAGATTATTTTCGTGTAAACTGAGTTCACGTTTGAATGTGAAGGTTTTATTAGGGATATGCATCCTCGTTTGTTTGCTGAGAATAAGTTTGTGTTTGGGAGTGAATCTCGGGACGAGATTTCTATTAGGAGGGAGTGATGTGACAACCGTGGTTTTGGGTTTGTCACTTGGTCTTACTTTTAGGTTATTTTATGTGTGCTTACTTGAATTGTGTGTTTACGTGTTTATTTTGTGTGAACGAGGTTGGTGTGGTTATCGTTTATGAGTATAGAGTACTCATAAGTAAATCGAGGAACGGTTATTTCATGTTCATGAGCTCACAAGTGGTGACTATGAAATGAAAATGGTGATATTGTGGTGTTTACGTATACGTATAAGTATTATAGTAATAGTATTTTTTTTGGATTTACGGTTTAGCGTTTAGAGGTCTCGGGTGAGGTAATTATCCAAAAGAATATTTTTCGGGATGGTTTTAAGTCATTTAGGACTTAGTTATAAGGTTTATTTAAGAATTTGAGATTTTTTTTAAAAGTGTATATTTTACGACTTTTACGGTAAAACGCGTAAAAACTGACTAGTTTTACGGTTTTGAGGTTTTGGAGGCTTTAGGAGCTGAAATAAATTAAGGAAAATTAAGGTAATATTAATAAGATATTTATTAATAATAAAATAAAGAAAAAAACGAAATTAGGGGTGTTTGGGTCGGTTTAAAAGAGAAAAAAAAGGAAAAAAAGGAAAAAATTTAAGGAAAGTGGGCTTTGGGTTGGACTAGGATTCACCCATACCCTATATAATGTATATACTAAACCAAATTCATTATTTTTCTCCTGGAGATAAAGGAAATTCGTGAGTTATATAAAAAATTAGGGTTCTTAACAAAATTTTGGGGTTTTCATAAATCAAAGGTAAATCTTCATAACCCTTTTCAATTTAATTGTTTTTATGTTTAAATTAATCATTCTTATGATGGATTAGGGTTAGGGTTTAATATAAAAACAGTAAATTAATGTTTTATTAATCATAATATGATGATTACATAAGTTATGGCTTGTAATTAGAGGGATTAGGGTTAATTAATGAGGTTGATTTTGTTAAACCCGTTTTTGAAAACTGGGCAAAATTTTGAGTCAATTGTTTTGATCATATCGGGAGTTCTACAAACTCTTATTTTGCGATCCACATAGCCCTGAAACGGTATTTGAAGTGGCTTTCCAATGCAAGAAACTAGAACTAAATTGGAGGTGGGAAGCGGGTCAAAAACAGGTTACAACAGTCGGAGGTCAAAACAGTTTTGAATTCAGCCTGTTTTCTTTTTAAGTTTTGGGTTGTTTGGGGTACTTAGGGTTGCATTGGGATCTTATCACGAATGTGAGAGATGGTTTATATATTGTAGTAAGTATCTGCACTTGGGATAAGGTTGTGGTTTAGGGTAAGACCCCTTAATGGTAACAAACTTTTAGTACGTTTAAAAATCAGGAAATCTAGAATGATAAAAGTAGATATATGTATATCGGGGCCTTAACAGTAGCTTTAAGGTTAGGGCATGTGGGAGGTGTTAGCCAACGTATGTAAGGGTATGAATATTCCTTTTACAGAAACCATGAGTATGTTTAAGTGGACGTTTGACTTAAAGTTTTGAGACCTAAAAACTGGGACTGTTTTGTGTAAAATATGAACGGGATAGTTATTAAACTTAACCAAGTTAAGGACTTGTTAAGGAAGGATAATGGGGTGTTTAGAGTTATAAATGGGGTATTTATATGAGAGGAGGTTAGATGTCCATCATAGGTTGATGAACCATTTTAGAGGTTGGTTCATGTATTGATTTATGTGTTTTTGGATTATTAGCTTGGGGCTAGAGCAAGGACTTTGGAGAAGCAATCAGGTGAGTTCATAGTCCCATTTACTACGTTTTTAAATGTTTTTTTTCCAGTATGGGATGGAGATGACACTTGAAATGTTATTTAACATGATTTAGTACTATGTTATAAAATGTGTGGACATAAATGTGTTATTGTGTGACTTGCGTGCTTATGTGTTCTCATATGTGCTTTGGTACGTGTTCTGCTATGTGAATCTTGTTTGGATTGTGATTGGCTTTGGTACATAGATGTATGGGCGTCTATGGGACCAGTTGTGATGTGTGTGGAGCGTGGGGCACGATCCGTCCTGAGTACTTGTGCATCGTCTCTTCGGAGGCAAGATATCTCGACGGGGATATAGTTCATCTTCCACAGGTGGTGTGGGAAAGATCCGGATAGTGTGGTGTGTTCTTGTGCGTGTAACGGGATACTTCTTGATTGTTATAATGTGCTTTGTGAATTGTAGATGTGATTGGTACTTGGCTTGAGTTTTGTTGTGGATGCATGTAGCATGATTATCACATTATGGTCCATTACTATAAATTGTTTTTCTTCAACTTATTTACAGTGGATGTCAAGGTTTCTTATGATGTTCTAGATAACTTAAACCTATGTTCTCACCAACTTTATGTTGACAGATTTTAGTGTCATTTTCAGGTGAGGTAGTTGTGCAAGATGATGTTAGAAGTGGCTAGAGTATAGAGGCTGCTAGGATTGCATTCGGAGGAATCCCTTTCCTCTTATATTTTATTTTGTGTTTTGATTAAGTGAACATTGTGGTACCTATATGTTTGATGTTTGTTTATTTGTATGTCTTTGGTAAGAGGTAGGCCTGTTACCTACTTACCTAGACGCCTGCATTGTTGAGATATTGTCACGACATTTGTGTCGCCATCTATGATATTTCAATTTCATTTAGTTCTCTCTATAGACACGTTGTTGTTGTGATGATATCCATACGTCGCGCCCCATATTCCGCCATGGTGGGGTGTGACAATAATAATTATCATTAAAGTTTTGATTGTATCTCGGTTCTTGCTCGTAATTAAGAGAGAATCGATGCGAACAATCATCACCAAAATAAGAATCGTTTCCACAAAACTCACACGAGGGTGTCTCGTATGTAGGGTGCGGAGGTGGATTGAAATCGAGAGAATTATTCGAAAAATTCGGATTTCCACATGAAGTAATTTCATTACAAGAAGGACAAAATACAACACGTATATCGTGACGTAAGTCATTTCCACAACGCTCACACATGCACCACCGACATGGTGAAAAACCATATAACGGTTCTCCACACCCAACACAATCGACGAAGGAATTCATAGAAGAATTAAAATTTAGAGGGTGAGGAGAAAAAGAATTAAACATGATAGAGGATTAAGAAGATTATTTTTGGTATTTTTCATAAAAACGATACATACTATATAATAACAAAATAAAAAAACTTTCCGAGGACGGAAAGGGTCTTCAAATCAACGATCAACAAATCTCCACAAAAGCGAATCGTACACAAGATCCCCGGCAGCGGCGCCAAAATTTTTGATGTGCGGAGATATGTATATGTGATAATTTGGATACGTTATAGGGTAAATTAGAAAATTACCTTTAGGAAAACGTAATAGACTAATATTACCAATGACGAATTCAATTAAACACGTGGGTGAACCAAGTTCGTTGTACACGAAGATCGAGTGAATTTGAGACGTTTCGTTTTGATTAGGACAATTGATTTGAATGGTTTCTCGGTTTTTAAACTAAAATTAATTTTACAAAGCTTAAACCTAAAGTGCATGAATCGTAAACCCGAATTAATTTAATCTAAAACAATTACTTAAAATTGAAAACTTTTAACTATTTAAAATTAACAATCTATTAACAATCTATTTTAACATAAATCCATCTAATTAAAATCAATATTAAATCTATTAAAAATTTTAAACCAATAAATCTATTTTAGAAAATTATTTTAACAAAATCTATTTAAAAACCAAATTAATTAAAATTTATATTATTAAAAAAAAACTAATTTATTTAAAAACCAATGTTAAATTCTAATTTTAAATTTCTCACATATATTTTATTTTGATTTTATTTATTAATTTTCTTTACAAACTTTATAAAATGAATTAAAAAGAATTTTATAATTTTAATTAATGAAAACTTGTATTAGACACAAGTGACAGCCTAACTTAAAGAGCTATATTAGTTACTATGACAGAAATATAACAAAAGCAAGAAGCTAGCAGAGATGGTTAAGTAAATTGGCCCATGACCAAGAGGTCATGGGTTCGAGTCCCACGGGGAACTATTTTTTTGGATTTAGATTTTGATTAAAGCTACAAACCAAACACCCCCAGTTCGTGAGTATAGCCAAATTCGCACAGTAAATAAAAAGAAACAGATAGGCAGACATACAACAGGCATACAATCAGATGAAAAACTACACCAAACAGTCAAATCAAACTTCAAAAGAAACATATTAAACAAAAGCAGAAAATAAATCTAACATTCACGTTCAATGATACCAGATTAAAGTAAGAAACAAACTAATATAACGACTTAAATCATCAAATAAGTTCTTAACATAATCACATCCTACAGCAACTTCTAACACAATCGATTCAAAACAGTAACAAACATCAACCTAGAATTAAGAAGCAATATAAAAAAATCAATAATGTAGGAATTCAAGAACTAAACACCCCTATCTAAACAATCGAATCAAATAGTACAGTTAAGTTCAAAATCACCAACCGTCGATAGCATCTTTGAAACCAATTCATATTTAGCATAGAACAAGTCAAAATCAGCAGCAACGTCAATATTACCAACAATCTTAAGCCTAAGTAGTCGGTCAATTATTAACGACTTATGCATAAATCAACAAGGGAATGCAGCAGCATCTAGTGATATTCAGAAGGATTAAAAAGCAACGTAACAAGACTATATGGCAGCAAGCATAAATTGGACAATAATTGCAGATCAACACAAAATCATCAATCACAACCATGAATATCTGACTCGAACAACAGTCTAACGAACGCAGGCTAGTTTTCTATCAAAGTTCATAACAGCAAACTTAAATCCGCTATCATGCATTACTCAGCTAATACAAACTGAAAGCAAAATCGCATCAATCATTTATGCTAAATCAATACATCTATAGCAGTTACCTATAACTAACATAAACAATACCGTAAGAACAACCTAATGCAATAGATTCATTAATTTGCATCAACAAAAGTTAAACAGATTACGAAATAATTAACTCACTAATATCAGATAAAAGGCACCATTAATCATAAACAAACGTAACAGATTCAACAATCACAAAGATACACAGCAGAATATCGATATAACTAATATTCATTAGCTTCAAAATTCAATAGCAGATTAAGCTAAAAAAATCAGATAATGATACTTATTTAAAAAGCATACTGCAGATCCATAACATAAACATTCAAATTAATCATATAATCAAAAAGCTAATTATTCAAATAAAAGCAGAAAAAAGAGCTTATAACATAAAACTGAGCTTAACCCTTCTATGAAGAACCATTGAGCAGAAGTGCGGTGCTGAACCGACTTAGATCGAAACTACACCGTAAAGACTTCTACTAAACGGACAATCAGTATCCAAAACATTATGAGCTACCAGTTCTTTCAGGATCATGAAGATACTCACAAACTCACGATTTTTAATGCTTAACCAGTGGGGTTAATTATTAATATTTCCCTATTTTTACTCAATTGCCCAAACAAGCTATGAAATCAGCTTATTTGAACAACAACAGTTATACTAAAATTAAAGATTCAAGTTTGCAATAATTTAAACAATATGTAAACAAGAATTTATGAAACGAAAATTAGAATTTTATTAATTAAACTGATTGTTACAAAAAGAAATTGACAATACCTAAATCTAACTTATCATTATAACCTAAAAGTAAAAGAAGGGATGAATATAATAAAAAATAAGGGGTGGGTTTTATAGTTGAACCCGATAGCATCTTCCTTGGCATATTCGAATCTTCATTCTTCTCTTTCTTCACTTGATTCGATCTTGAGCCCATTCTGTTATTATCTTGATGATGTGGAAGGTTTTTATTGGATGGATTGAGGGGAGTGAGCTGTTTCAACCAATGAAGAGGGAACACGTCACCTATTTCTTCCATCTTCTAGTTCCGAATTCACAAGGAATTAATTACCATTCGTGTGCATCACACGAGTAAGATAAATCAAAAAGCCCCAATTAATTGGCTAATTTATTTGGCTAGGGTTTTATGAACAGTGTTATTTGAGACAGGTTATTTTTTTTGGGAAGATGGAGGATACATAGAATGTATCGACTATTAAATTGATGGGAGAAAACGTGTGGTGGAAAAATAGTTGAATGATTCGTTTGTATGTGTTGGTGGATGTATTAAACGAATGGGTTGGATAAGGAATGAAAAGTTAAGATAACTTTCCATTTACCCAAAACGTGTGAATAAACGTTCTCCTTAATTGGGTTTGAAAAGCCCAAAATTACTCAAACCGTCCCATTTAATAAGTGATATTGGGCTTATGTTTTGGTTTAGTCACAAAGAGTAAATATATATATCCCTTATTGGGCTTTTGAGCCCAATAACCATGAGTGAGGCCCACAAAGCCCAAATCAATTATTAAAATATTAAATCCTCTAAATCGAACTCGATTGTGGCTTCCTCGATCTTTTCTTCAAACTCGTGCCGGTTTTGCCGATTTTCGTGAACTTGGTACCTACACACATTCAAACAAGAAATACACATATACAAGGCATTTTTTGATACATTTAATGCATAATTTCATTGTTTTAAGATACAAATGATATGACTAAAATAGCTCATATCAGTACTATTACTCGTCCTCGCACAACGGGTGAGTTAACTGGAGATGCTAAGATTCACGACAAGTGTGATAAACAAGCTACAAACATCATTCTCCAAGCCCTTCCTCCAGATGTCTACAAACTCGTCAGTAAACATAAAGTTGCCAAAGAGTTATGGGATAGAATTCATGTTCTAATGCAAGGCACCTCGTTAACTAAACAAGAACGAGAGTGTAAGCTATATGATACGTTTGATAAGTTTGCCTATGTCCCCGAGGAGACTCTCAATGATTACTACTTGAGATTCACACTATTGATGAATGAGCTCAATATCTATGGCCTAGCAATTCCTACGTTTCAATTAAACACCAAGTATCTGAACACTCTCCCTTCTGAATGGAGCAAGTACGTGATGGCTGTTAAATTGGCTAAGGATTTGCATCAAACCAATGTGGATCAACTTCAAGCTTTTTTTCAACAACACGAATGCCACGTGATCGAGGCTCGGTTGTCTACACCTCAAGTTCATGATCCACTTGCCATGTATGCTACTCAACAAACGACTCCCAAACAAAACATGGCTTACACTTATCAACAACCATCATACTTGCAGCAGCCACTACAACACAACTATCAGCAACCACAGAAACCATCTTATCAACCACTAATGATGCCACAACAAGCATTTCAACAAAGTGTTCTTCAATATCCTTATCCAGAACAACCATCACATCAGGCATCACCATAACAAGCTATTACTTCTCCAATGGGCTATACTCCTCAGCAAGGATATTTTCCAATTGAAGCACGACAAGTACAAGCCTTCTACACCAATGAACATCCACCAATTCAAGAACCGGTCTTTACTCCAAATGATACACCTACTGATGTCTTAAACCATCTCACTGCCTACTTGTCAAAACTTGTTACAACTAGAGGTTTACCACAAACGAACAATCAACTTTCAAATCCTCGACAACAAGCCACTATTCAAGATGGTCAAGTGACGGTGCAATCCATTCAGGGTAGGAAAAATTCATATGGACCTACTACAAGGACCGTGAACGCTCAAGCTGTGAATTATCAAGCTAATGGAAATGGAAGCACTATAGGTCCTCAAAAGGTTGTGACTTGCTACAATTGTCGAGGACAAGGTCATATGGCTAGGGAATGCACTCAGCCGAAAAGGAGAAGGGATGCAACGTGGTTTCATGAGAAGATGTATTTGGTCGATGATCAATCTAAGGGAAAGATTTTAGATTCAGAGGAATTAGTATTTCTTGCAGACCCAGGGGCAACAGATAATGAAGGCATTGCAGTCGTCTCTACTTCTAATGCAACATATCAAGCAGATGATCTTGATGCATATGATTCGGGTTGTGATGACATTCACTCAGCCCAAGCTGCTCTCGTTGGTAATCTCTCTCACTACGGTTATGCTGTCATCAGTGGGGTACCAACCACATCTAATAATGTTCATAATAATCGACATCAAGTTGAGCATGAAAATGACAACCTCGAACAGCATTCGGGAACTAGTAACTCAAATGATGTGGTATCCAATCCAACACATTTGAGTGAACCTCAACCAAATGCTACAACGGGTATGGAATCTTATGCTCAACATGATTTGGTAATGGTGCCTAAACATATTATTGATAACATGAATGCGGCTGTCCGACACACCGTAGATACGCATACCAATCCAACCGTTGAGCTTGTGTTGTATAAGGAAAAGGTCAAAGCTTTTGAAATGGTCCCTCAAGCAAAGAAAATAACTTGTTCTAAATTTGACCAATTTTGTTTTGAAAAGATAGAACACTTAAAAGAAATAGAATCATTAAGAGCTAACCTTTCCAATGAATCAAAAGAAAAAAGAGTCAGTTGTAAATGATTTTCAAAAACTTAAAAAGGATTTCGAAACTCTCGAGTCTAATTGAATCGGAAATTAATGTTACCAAACTTCTTAAATTCAAGGAACAACAAGTTTTAAAACAATACGATTCCATAGAAAAGATTCATCTTTTAACTAAATCGTTTAAAGAACTAGAACTTAAGCGTCTTCAAGATTTACCACCTAATCCTGATTATGCAAAACAAGCTCAGGAATATATTCCTTGTCTTTATGATGTGACCCTAATTGGCAAATCGAAAGAAGCACCTTATGTTCGTGATACTGAGGAGACAGTGTCACTTGCAGAAAAACTCGATCTAAAATGATTTCAACATTCCATAAGCTTAATTATGATAAGCATAATAAAGATCAATATGATAAAAAGACCCGTATTTGATTACAAAAGGAATGATCTCAATTATTAGCTTTTGTGCCCCCAAGTTTGTCAAATGAAAACCTTCCTAGTACGTCTCTTACACTTGTCAAAAAGGATTTAACTAAGTTAATTCCCCCGGTAAGTAAGGTGTCAGATAGCTTAAATGCGGTGCACCAACAATTTACCGATTTTGACAAGGTCATTAAGGAACGTATGAAGGCTTGGGCCATAACGGAAGGTGAATGGAATTTTGGGCACACTAGAGCTGCATTTTTAGACAAAATTGTTCTGTTTGTAAAAAATATTAAACCTTGTCTTAGAAATATTGATCAAGATTTGCTTTAGGAAATAGAAGAAGTTAGACGTGTTTTCAATGAAATGGGTGATGCTTGTGAAAACAGTTTACTTGAAATAGAACGAATTTTACGCTAAAATGATCAGCTTCTGAAGCAAGTGATGTCGCATGATATTGTTTCTGTCTATGTGAATAAAAGTGTTGATAATGATTCTATTGTGCATAATGTTGAATCTGTGGATAATGTGGTAGATAGTACTTGTCACAAATCTGACGCTGAGTTTTTAAAGCTTCAAGATTCTTATTCTTCGCTTTCAAAACGTTTTGATGAGATTCAATAACATTGTATTTCTCTTGAATGTACACAACAATTTATTCAAGAGCTTTTTGACACGTCATTCGAAGGTGTTGATATGCATGATTCAAATTTTCAAAAGAATTTTCGATTGAATTTACAATCAAAACAGCGTCAACCAAGTGACAAGGTTACTAAATCGTTGCCAATTGACATACAGAAATCTAAGGAGATTAACTGTATGAACGTACTTGAGGCCGCTGAGAATTTTAACATTGATCTAGATAATCGAGTTTCCAAGATTTTGTCCAAAGTTGATAACTTAAAACAGAAAAATACACAACTCTTCGATAAAGTAAAGCTCGCATGTGCTAATACCACTTCACAGAATCAATCATTGATTGAACGATGAATCAAAAGTCGGTGGAAGTATCTGATTTGAGGGAACAAATTTCTGTAGATTTGCTATTTAGGATCCGGTGGTCTAGCATGGTGGAATATGGTGGTGGAAGCCATTGTTGGTTTAGAGAGAGAGAAGAGAGGTTGAATGTAAAATGAAAATGTATTAAACAATGAAAAATGACAAGCAACACCCCTCCTTGGAAGCTAAGGAGGGGTATATATAGCCACACACATAACATAAACTATACAACGAACCTAGTCTAGTCTAAATGTGTGTGACTATGATAACTAATGGGAATTCTTAAATGTCGTCACATAAAGTAAGTTTCCAACAATCTTCCCCCATGGGACGACGTGTATAATTCCTTACAATATTCTTCCTAACAAGTACAAAATGATTAAGAACAAGAGCTTTTATGAAGCATCCAATGCTGATGAAGTCTTCTGAGGCCTTCGTCTTCAAAACGACTCATCTTTAAAGTAACTTGTAGAAGAAATACTGTAACGGCACGAGCTAAGTAACCCATACACTTCTGGTTAAGGAGAAGCTTCTGAATTAGCTTCCCTCTAATTCATGCCACATAAACTTGATGTAGAAGCTTTTGAATAGCTTCCCCCTAAATCAACAATCCTCGTAAGCAACTTCAAAGCTTTCAATAAAACTTAGAATAATTAAGCGCACAGCGGAATCTAACTAGCAAATCCCATCATATAACATGATAACGTTGCTAAGAGGGATTGAACGTAAGGGGCACACCAAGTGGATCAACAACTTCTCTTCTCACGCTTGAATAATTCTTTTGAATTTTTCTTCCCCTTGAGAGTTCAAGTTATGCATACCAGAAAGAATCAAGACATATCTTCCCCCACATAGTTGAAGAAATTAAATCAATCCCAATTATGAAGCTCAAATACTGAAGTGGACACTTTATCCCATTCATGAAGTTGACATCGTAACACCAAAGTCAATTAAGTCCCGGAAATGCACATATCTTCTTCCGGAGATGCACCAGAGTCAATTAAGTCCCGGGAGTGCATATAGGATAATGATGATGAATAATTGCAACAATCAAACAATTAAACCTCGAATCAGTAGTGTACCGTTTAGAGATTGATAACGCCACGAGTTAAAACACTGATTTTCTCTGCGGCTATGACAAATGTCATCCCGGAATGTCTTCAAATCAAAAGAAGTGATTGTAGGATAAAACACGACTCTTGTTTAGGAAAACAAAAGAACGTATATGAGCGGTAAGTATTAACGAGTGATTTAGGAAAACCACAAGTAATGACCCTTAATCACTTAAAAAGATGAAAAAGAGTTCGTTTCCCAAGGAGGTATATGTGTGTGAATTAACTTGTAGTTATTTGAGATTAATATTGAGAAGAATGGGGATGAGAGGATGAAAAGACGGTTACGTTAAAATTAAACTACGACGAAAAAGACGAAAACGTAAAGCCGTGAAAAACTACCCAAATTAAAAATTTTATACTAAGACCAAAAACAAAATCAATAATTAAAAAGACTAAAAACAAGTCTAAAATAATATAAATAAAGACAAAAATCCAACAAAGATATTTTAAAACCTTTTATTAATTAAATATTTAATTTTAAATGCTAATTAAAGCCCTAAAATTAAATATAACTAATTCAAATGTCTAAAATATGATTTTATTGAATAATTACTTAACTTATATTATTAGAAGACTAAAAGGTAATTTTCTAAAAATTAAAAGCTATTAAAACTATTTTTAAAACTCTAAAAATGATTAAAAATGATTAAAACTTAATTAATCTTAAAATAATTATAAAAATAAATCTAAAAGCTATAAAAATATTCTAAAAATGGAAATAGTCCTAATTAATGATAAGGAACCTAGGAAAAATGGAAAATAAAGAAAAATAAAATTTTGATTTTTAATTAATAAAATAATATTAAAATATTCCTAAAAATAAAAAGTCTTCAAATAAATTCTAAAAAATTCTCAAAAATCCTAAATATTCTAACTAAGAAGAAAATGTAATTTAAAGTTTCTAAAACCTATTAATTAATTTTATATTGATTTTTAAAGTTGCTAAAAAATCCTAAAATCTTATAAAATTAAAAATAAGCCAAATTGGAAACCTAATAAGCTGTAAACCTCAAAATATTATTTTAAAAGCTAAAACTTATTTTTCCTAAAAATTAAAAATCTTTTTTCTATTTTTTAATTATTTAATAAAAAACGTATAATAAATAAATCCTAGAAAATAATTAAATAAAAGGAAAAATATAAAAATAAGCTAGGAAAATCTATAATCCTATAATGGTCCTATGAAAAATGAAAATAAGCAAAAACGCTTAACAAATAAGCTGGAAAATTGATAAATAAGCTACGGCTTTTATTTAAACAAACAAATGCAAAACTGGTTAACTAAATAACCTTTGCACCCTTAGTCAGTAAAAGACCCAAGGGCGCAACGGTTAAGTATGATGTGTGTGAGTGTGGTGGCGGGGGTTCGAGCCTGAAGAACCCTTTTTTGCTCTTTTATTTTCTTTTTTTTATTTTTTTCTTTTTCAATCCAACCAGTGATCCTAATAAGCTTAAAAACTCAAATCCAATTCACTTTTTAGCCAAGGATCAACAAGTTATTATCCAAAATGTGTGCAGTTTATGAAATGAACACAAGTAGTTGTGCCTTGTTTCTGTTTTGCTTCACAACTAAATAACCACCAAGAGGAGCTTGGTATAAGCTTATTTGGTGATGAATATTGGACAATGGGGGCACCCTTGTGCTCATAGAAGCACAAGGAGTCAGTACAAGCAAGGATGAACACTTAGCACACACCAAAATGCAAATCAATAGCACACAAGGGCAAAATAGAGTTGCTGATACAATTTGTGCAGGTCTGGGACTTATGAGCTAGACAGAATGCACTCCAATGAGATTCAAAGGCCAACACTTAGCATACAATAGCATCCAAAGGCACACAATCAACTTCAATAACTCAAATACCCTCTATCTTAACAGATTTGCAAGATCATGAATCAAAAATCTTATAAAAATGAGCAGACTATGACTTATGCAGATTTGAGTTACTCTTTACCTTTTTTAACACTCAAACTAGCTAAAACTTGTCCCAATCTACTCTCTAACTAGCATACAACCTACCTCAATCCTTACCAATAACTCTTAACACTCTTTCTAAGCATGAATCAAAACTTTACCCTGCTAAACCAAGGATCCAAACACCCTATTAAATCTGAAAAACAAACTTTAACATACCAATACCTTATACAACCTATTCAATCTGATCCAAATAGCTTCTATCATGCATATAAACACATTTAGAACACAAATCAACAACTAGAACACATTTATAGCAGCAGATCAAACAAATCACATGAAAATCCTATTTTCTGAAAATTTCCAAAGGTAAAAGAGTGTTACCTTAGGGCTTTACATCCAAAGCCCTAGTGGTAGCATAACCACCTCCTTATGCACCCGGGTGCATGCAGACTCAATCAACAACACCCTTTGATCCTGCTCAAAGAAAATCAAAGAAAAGAAATACAAGCAATAATATGGTTAATCTGATTTCTTTTCTTCTTTCTTAAAACTCTTTCAAAACCTTTCCAAACTTCTTAATATGTTTTTATAACACTAAGTAACCAATAACATCAAACTTCTTAACAACCAAAACCTGAAACAGATTATACCAAATAATCTCAATTTCAGAAACTTTTTAAACAACTTTGAAAATCAAAGATACTTAACCAAATGACAAATTGGAACTCAGAATCAAGCTTCACACTACACACAACTTTTAAAAACAATAAAAAGGAATTATACTTGTTTTAAACAAAAACCAAACTTTTATTTCTTTAAAAAGGAATTACAAGGAAAAGCTTGAAACTGGAACAAGGGGTCATCACAGGTTGATGCCTCCTTTTATACTAGTCTAATGAACATACTAGAAGCTTAAAATCAAAACCCTAATCACTAGAAATCTCTAAAATGCCCTTGACGGTTTTGAGGTATGAGTTGTCACTTTTTGATCCTGGACGTTTATTCTTGCGTTGTGAGTAAGCATAAGATCATAGCCTTTGATTTGGGACACGTCATGATACTTGGGGCCTAAGGTGAATGCTGATTGGTGGAGAGGAGAATTGGGGGTAGGGTCCACAGTGGTGGGATTGGGGTTTTTAGGAGTGGGATGGGTTTTGGTGTGTGGGAATTAAGTGTGTGCAAGGTTAATTGGGTTTTACCCAAGTTTAAGTTGGGGTGAAACCTGGGGATGTAAAAGATGAATAGTTACCCCTTTGATCCGAAATTAGGGGAAAAAAACATGTTAGGCGCGTTTTTGGTTTTTGAATGTTTCACTTGGCACTTTCAGTCCTTGTGTTTCCTTTCTTTTGTATTTTCATTTTTAAAACCCATCAGCGCCCTTATAAGCTTGTATCAACTTTCACACTTTGTCATTTTTGGCACAAACTTTGACAAAAAGGTTTCAAAGGTAATTTTTGACATTTTTGAATATTTCAAGGGCTGTTCTTGGACAATGTTGATCTTCAAAGGTCTTCAATGTGTCTTTCACTTCATGAGGGACCATTTTTGGCAATTTGAAATTGTTGAGGGACTAATCTTGCCATTTCTTCAAAGTTGAAGGACCTTTTTGCAATTATGACAAACTTAAGGGACCAAACTTGTAATTATCAATATACAAGGGTTTTAAGTGTCATTTCTTCATTAATGGAGGATCAATCTTGTTTTGCTTCAAGTCTTCAAGGGTATTTGATGAAAATTCCATGATTAGGGCCCGGTTCTTTGTACGGCTTCGTTTCTCGTGTCCGTTTTTCCTTGTATCTTGTGATCTTTTGTCTTTTTCACGATATCCATACCTAAAATACACAAGTAAACAAACACAAGCATATATATGGTATTTTATGACATTTTTATGCATTTAAAGCCCGAAAAGAACGATGAGATCATGTATAAATGCCATCTCATCACTCCCCCATACTAAGCCATTGCCGTGCCCTCACGCAATGCTAGAATAAAGTATCTAAGCATCACCAAAGTTCAATTTTATAAACTTTTATTGAAGAATAAAAGACTTGCAACATACTACGATGATGTGTAAAGACATAATGTATGATTTTCATCACCAAAATGTGACTTTTAGGGTCAAAGAATGGAAACAAGTCAATGTCCCTTAGAGTAAACTTCGTCATCCTTGATTGTCATACATTCCATGCTAAGTGCAAAAACAAGATCATTGTTGGTACAAGTCACAATGCTAACACTACTCATACGTCCAAATTGTGTAATACTTTTTCTCCCCGCAATCCTAGTTATTATAAAAGGAAATGGGTTACTAGCATTTTTTATCTATTTGTCATGGATCACAAGTGATTCATATTGACTTATTTGAGTAGTTATTAGTCCGAAAGCAAAGTAGCACGATTTGATCAATAGTTAGCCGAAGGACAAAATCTTTTAAAACGGCTTCTCGTGTATCTCCTTAAGTTCATATCTTGGCATAACTCGTTTCACGATTTGAGACCTTTCTCGGACCGATATTTGGCATGTACTTCATACTTCAAATCTTGGGAAGACGTTCTCGAAATTATGGTCTTCTTTTCATATATTGGAATTTCTTCACTTAACGTTTTTGAGAGATTCTTCATATAGGACCACGACTTCATCATTTTTCTTCAATCTTTACTTTGGATTTTGATATACAACGATCCGCCTCCTTTTCGGACTTGGATATATTTATCCTCATACCTTGTTAGGGTCTTTTTGGATAGACTTTCTCCATTCTTTAGGGGAGTAATAGCTTCTCGTCGTGTGTCTCGATCCTTCATATTGATTTAGGAATAATGATACTTCACATCATCTTGGATCTTTAGCAACAAAATAGAGTCCTCATGCCTTGTTAGGGCCTTTTTGGAACTTTGCCAATCTTCGCATCCCGCTTCAATAAGTTATGCCTTGGCTATGAACTCTATTCAACCCCGAGCAACTTTTAAACGATCTTGCGCTAGAGGCTAAGTAACCTTTCAAATCGTACGACCTTACTTATTGCAATTATGTTTTATTCCTAATGCATTGATCTTATGGGAAGAAAAAGCCACAATTAAAAACATATGAGTTTTTGAAAGAACACTTTCATGTTCTACGTTTAGCATGATCACTTGTCTAACTCTATCATTTCTCGTTCTTCACTATATAAAGACCTCTAATTAAAGAGACTCGTGAATACTTAGCCATGCAAGTCAAAATTAAGCCAAATTTGGATTAGCTTTCATTAAGACTATATCAAATCAAAGTTTTGGGTTTTCAAGCCACCTATAGGATCTTGCACTTTCTTGGACTTTTTCAAGTTTAGAGAATGTGTTTTAAAGTTCCCTTGATAAGTGACTTTCTAGAATCAATTATAGGAACTTGCGAAAAGTTCTTGTTCTTAACCCGAATGAATTAAGACTTTCGCGTTTTAAAGCTCCCTATATAAAAGTCTAGCAAAACTTGAATTGAGCGGGTTAAGGAATGTAAATGGCTCCAAATGCCCATCAAGTCAAAAATTAACTCTTATTCTACCCATCGGAAAATATACATTCGTGTCTTAAAAACACTTATGAAAACTAAGAAAAATTTTAAAATTTGGCCATTTTTAGCCTTATTAGCAAAACAAAACATTGAAAGTTGGAAAACGTGAGGGCGTAGCAAAGCAAGTACCTATTCACCCCCCCATACTAAAAGTAAACATTGTCCTCAATGTTTCGAGTCTAAAGGTGGAGCACCCCCATACTAGAGACGAAGAGTCGAATGCTTAGGATCTAGCATGGAAAGGGTGATCAACAATATATCTAAAGCCGTTTATTAATTATGCTAAAAGATAATTGTTAGAACAATAAAGGATATGTCATGGAATCGTGAAAAACTTCTTCAAACGAACGATGGAGGCTCACGTAAACGAACACGAGAGTCTTCAATCGTAGATGATGATAATGATCTAGATAACACAATCACAAACAACCACGAGACAACGAGTTGGAAGGGTACAAGTCCCTTTATTAGTGATTATAAAGCATAAAGATAAGCATGGGATCTCCCCCACGAGGCACCTCGTTTTTTATTACCGAGTCATGAGCTCGACTCGATCCCCTCAAAATGTGAACATTTAGGGAAATTCATGGTATGGTCAATTTTTGGCGGGGCTTACATGATAAACAAGGCCCAAAAAGCAACCGGTAAAAAGGACTAAGTCCTTAGATGATGCAAAATACCGGGGTCGAAGATGGCGTTCTCGTTTCCATTGGAAAAACAATTCAACGCCACTTCAACATGTGCCATAAACTCAAAGAGTTTGAAGAAAATAGATGAGAAGTAGAAGGGTGAGACAATTGGTAAGACAAACGTTTGAGCTACTCGAGGTAGACTCGCACCAATCAAATAGAAAGATTTTCCATTTATTGCATCGGTGGAAGACCGAGATTTCCCTTTACATGAAATTCCGGGATCGAATATCTCGTCCTCGGTGGACAAGGATGAGGGAACATAAGGGGCTTCCCCCATACTAAGACCACACAAAACATCGTCAAAAGGAGTAGACGAGTTTGTAGTACTCAAAACACGCGGTGATGACGGAGTTAGATCACATTTAAGATCAATTAAATCATATTTAAGATCTTTTCCTTTGTTATCTTTTAAACTCTCCTTATGAAAACCCTTTTTGATTATGTCGAAAATATTCGGTGTTTCTAAGACGATGTTAGTTACACTAAAAATTCTCACATTTTGAAACCGTTTTGGTTTTGGTGGTGGCAAGTTCTCAAAACGTTTATCGACGAAGAAAACCTCCCCATCGGGGCCAACATATTCATCATCCGAAAGATCTTCCGTAGAAACCGGCAACTTATCAACACTTTTCAAGAATGAATGTTCGAGATGAGGCGAAGGATTTTTCGATTCAAGTATTGATGGTTTCTTCTTTGTAGGCTTTGCACTCATAACCTCCACCGGCGGAGGAAATGGTAAATTGTTTTTGGAGACATTCCCTAAAACTCTTGGTGAAAATTCTTTGCAAATGACATTGGTCGAGTCACCATGGTTTAAAGTTGCAATAGAATATACATGAGAAAGATTGGAGTTTTGTGTTGCATTGATAACAAGTTCTTCTTCATTGAAACGAAGGGTGATTTTTCGAGCATGAACATCGATAAGTGCTCGTGATGTATCCAAAAATGAACGACCCAAAATGAGAGGAACTTTTCGATCGATGGGAATGTCTACAACGATAAAGTCAACGGGATAGTAAAACTTTCCGACTTTAACGAAAACGTCCTCGGCTACTCCACATGCCATAATCGTAGAATGATCGGCCATCTCGATGGACATGTTCGAAGGAGTAAGAGCCGGAAGCGAAAGCGATTTGAAGATCTCGAGAGGCATTAAATTAATACTAGCGCCAAGATCGGCCAAGGCGTAGCATTCCTCCATATCTTGTATAGCACATGGAATCAAAAATTTACCGGGATCACCGACTTTTTGTGGTATGCGGCTTAGAAAAACCGATGAACAACTAGACGTTTGTTGTAACTTCTCTTTGTTGTTTAGCATACTTTTGAAGTTTGCGGCGAATCGAGGCATCATGATTAAAGCATCGGCAAAACTTATGTTAAAATGCAAATCACGAAACATTTTCATAAATAGCTCAAATTGATAATTGTTCCTTTCTTGTGCTTTCTCTTTGTTACGTCTCGAAGGGTAAGGTAAAGGTGGTGTGGGTTGGTCATTAGGCAACGGCCTTGGAAACTCGGGTTCCACAATTGGTATTGGTTCAACCGTAGGTGTGGTTTGAGCGGTACTTCGTGGGATTGTAATGTGCTCCTTTTCGACCATCACCTCGGGTTCTTTCTCGATTTCCTTCTCCTTAGAAGTACTTGTACGAGAGATTGGTTCCTTGAAAGTTTTACCACTTCGTGTAGCAACAACCTTCAATTCTCCCCTCGGGTTGTTAATGGTATCACTAGGAAGACCACCCGAAGAAGAGGGTTTACACATGATAGCTTCAAACATTTTAGCCATTCGGTCCTCAAATTTTGATTGCCTAGCATCCGCTTTCAATAACTCTTGCTTAATCTCATGTTGTCCTAATTCCATCTTTTGTTGGTTTTGTTGAAGATGTTGGACATTTCCTTCCATTTTGTTTGCATGAGTTTTAAGTTCATTAGCAAGTTCATTTTTAAGCTCGTTTTTCAACTCGGATCTTAAGCTAATCATCTCACGTTGCATATTATCAAATTTAGCATCATTTGCTATTGCATAATCCAAAAATTCTCCTTGCAAATTTTTCGTGTGAGCATTTTGAAAACCTTGTGTAGTGTTTTGAAAATCACGGTTTTGGTTTTGATTAGAGATTTGTCCATTCCCACTTTGATAATTCCCTTTGTTGTAATTGCGTGTGTTGCCTTGGTAATTACCTTGGTTGTTGTTTCGATAATTGTTAACATTTTGATTTGGTGGAGCTTGATTTTGGCGGGAACCTTGGCCGTTTTGGTTGTAAGTTCCCGTTGCTACATAAGCACTCGAAGTGTTACCATCCGCGATAATGCACTCGGAAAGATCATGAGCTCCCCCACAAGATAAACAACTCTTAGCAACCGCTTTAACCGAAACGGAATTGGAAGCTTCTTGAGCCTTCCAATGGGACATTAGATTAGCAAATCTATCGAAAAACCGATTTTCCTCATTAGCTTCATCATGTAAGGCGTTAATGCTACGAGACGATTGTGACGAAGATGACGAACCCATATTGGCAACACTCGGTGTGTTACGAGGGCTATAAACCTTAGATCGATTTTCAATGATTTGTAAAGCCTCATTTGTCTTCTTGCACAAAAAATTACCACCCGCGGCGGCATTCAAATAATCTCGTTCATGATCATTAAGCCCATTATAAAAAGTATCAATTTGATGTAATTCCGAAAAATCATGGTGTGGACATTCATGTAACATTTCTTTAAATCGTTCCCATGCCATTGAAAAACTTTCATTGTTTCTTTGCACAAATCGTGAAATCTCATTTTTTAAGTGTGTTGTTTTAGATGGTGGAAAAAACTTGTTCACAAACTTAGAAACGAGATCGGCCCATGTCAAAATCGAATTTGGCGGTTCTTTCTCGAGCCAAATTTTTGCGGGTCCATCCAACGAGTATGGAAACAACATCATCTTAATGGCGTCATGTGGAACATCTTTGAATTTGCTAGTGGCGGTGAGACGGTTGAAATTCCTAATGTGGTAATGCGGGTTGTCTTTCTCGTGACCTCGAAACTTGTTTGCTTGCAACATCGACATTAAACCCGTCTTAATCTCGAAATTCTCCGCAAGGATGGCGGGAATAACAATAGCCTCTCCAAAACCCTCGGTGGGTGCTTGAAGCAACTCCATCATAGTACGATTAGCCATGACGACTTCTTGTTCTACAATAGGTTCAACAATTGGAGGTTCTTCAACAATCAACGATCCTTGATTTGCTTGCTTTTGAAGACGTTTACGAGCTCGTTTAGCTTGATTACGAGTGATCATAAACTACACGAAGAATGGGAGGTGAGCAAAGAAGATTCTTTTTGGTTGTTTTGTGGATTTTCAATTTTTTTGTGTTTTTGATGATATTTAATTTTTTGGATTTTGGTGTATCTTTGTAGACAACAATCTACAAAATCTCTCCTCGAATCAAACTCTTGATTAAAGAAGCCTCAAAGGAATGAAAACGATCACGTGGAGTGAACGCCTTTGAATGACTTTAGAACTTTGGTGAAAACCAAATTGTTCACGAGGGTTTAATCACAAAGAAAACCAAGCAAATATAGTATACGTATTAATACTTTGGGCGGCAAAACCCTCGATTAGCCTTCAATCTCAAAATACTCACAAGCAAGCGGGGAAACGAGGCGGCGCGAAGCACTTAAGAGCCTTTCTCCTTAGGGTATATTTTATAATACCCGCCTTATACCCACCTTATAGTTTGTATTTTTCAAAATCGAGCTTCACGAAAGTATTTATCTATTTTTGCCTTTTCTTTTTGTTTGAGATTCGAATACAATAATTAGGAGATCAAATCCCAATTAAGGTTGTGTTTTCACACTTTTGGAGATATTGTATTTTGATTGTGATACTTAATACAATATATTAATAATATTTGTACAAGAAAAACCAAGAAAACCGATAATACGTGTTAAGGGAGTTCCACTTAACACAAATACTTATTATGGATAATATCAAAAACAAAAGCTTCCAAATTAAAGCACAACACACCTCCCCGGCAGCGGCGCCAAAATGATTGTAGGATAAAACACGACTCTTGTTTAGGAAAACAAAAGAACGTATATGAGCGGTAAGTATTAACGAGTGATTTAGGAAAACCACAAGTAATGACCCTTAATCACTTAAAAAGATGAAAAAGAGTTCGTTTCCCAAGGAGGTATATGTGTGTGAATTAACTTGTAGTTATTTGAGATTAATATTGAGAAGAATGGGGATGAGAGGATGAAAAGACGGTTACGTTAAAATTAAACTACGACGAAAAAGACGAAAACGTAAAGCCGTGAAAAACTACCCAAATTAAAAATTTTATACTAAGACCAAAAACAAAATCAATAATTAAAAAGACTAAAAACAAGTCTAAAATAATATAAATAAAGACAAAAATCCAACAAAGATATTTTAAAACCTTTTATTAATTAAATATTTAATTTTAAATGCTAATTAAAGCCCTAAAATTAAATATAACTAATTCAAATGTCTAAAATATGATTTTATTGAATAATTACTTAACTTATATTATTAGAAGACTAAAAGGTAATTTTCTAAAAATTAAAAGCTATTAAAACTATTTTTAAAACACTAAAAATGATTAAAAATGATTAAAACTTAATTAATCTTAAAATAATTATAAAAATAAATCTAAAAGCTATAAAAATATTCTAAAAATGGAAATAGTCCTAATTAATGATAAGGAACCTAGGAAAAAT
Organism: Glebionis coronaria; assembly: GCA_025667525.1. Lineage (NCBI taxonomy): Eukaryota > Viridiplantae > Streptophyta > Magnoliopsida > Asterales > Asteraceae > Glebionis > Glebionis coronaria. The sequence continues at coordinate 63,520,342 of CM046880.1, read as the reverse complement.
GGAAAATAAAGAAAAATAAAATTTTGATTTTTAATTAATAAAATAATATTAAAATATTCCTAAAAATAAAAAGTCTTCAAATAAATTCTAAAAAATTCTCAAAAATCCTAAATATTCTAACTAAGAAGAAAATGTAATTTAAAGTTTCTAAAACCTATTAATTAATTTTATATTGATTTTTAAAGTTGCTAAAAAATCCTAAAATCTTATAAAATTAAAAATAAGCCAAATTGGAAACCTAATAAGCTGTAAACCTCAAAATATTATTTTAAAAGCTAAAACTTATTTTTCCTAAAAATTAAAAATCTTTTTTCTATTTTTTAATTATTTAATAAAAAACGTATAATAAATAAATCCTAGAAAATAATTAAATAAAAGGAAAAATATAAAAATAAGCTAGGAAAATCTATAATCCTATAATGGTCCTATGAAAAATGAAAATAAGCAAAAACGCTTAACAAATAAGCTGGAAAATTGATAAATAAGCTACGGCTTTTATTTAAACAAACAAATGCAAAACTGGTTAACTAAATAACCTTTGCACCCTTAGTCAGTAAAAGACCCAAGGGCGCAACGATTAAGTATGATGTGTGTGAGTGTGGTGGCGGGGGTTCGAGCCTGAAGAACCCCTTTTTGCTCTTTTATTTTCTTTTTTTTATTTTTTTCTTTTTCAATCCAACCAGTGATCCTAATAAGCTTAAAAACTCAAATCCAATTCACTTTTTAGCCAAGGATCAACAAGTTATTATCCAAAATGTGTGCAGTTTATGAAATGAACACAAGTAGTTGTGCCTTGTTTCTGTTTTGCTTCACAACTAAATAACCACCAAGAGGAGCTTGGTATAAGCTTATTTGGTGATGAATATTGGACAATGGGGGCACCCTTGTGCTCATAGAAGCACAAGGAGTCAGTACAAGCAAGGATGAACACTTAGCACACACCAAAATGCAAATCAATAGCACACAAGGGCAAAATAGAGTTGCTGATACAATTTGTGCAGGTCTGGGACTTATGAGCTAGACAGAATGCACTCCAATGAGATTCAAAGGCCAACACTTAGCATACAATAGCATCCAAAGGCACACAATCAACTTCAATAACTCAAATACCCTCTATCTTAACAGATTTGCAAGATCATGAATCAAAAATCTTATAAAAATGAGCAGACTATGACTTATGCAGATTTGAGTTACTCTTTACCTTTTTTAACACTCAAACTAGCTAAAACTTGTCCCAATCTACTCTCTAACTAGCATACAACCTACCTCAATCCTTACCAATAACTCTTAACACTCTTTCTAAGCATGAATCAAAACTTTACCCTGCTAAACCAAGGATCCAAACACCCTATTAAATCTGAAAAACAAACTTTAACATACCAATACCTTATACAACCTATTCAATCTGATCCAAATAGCTTCTATCATGCATATAAACACATTTAGAACACAAATCAACAACTAGAACACATTTATAGCAGCAGATCAAACAAATCACATGAAAATCCTATTTTCTGAAAATTTCCAAAGGTAAAAGAGTGTTACCTTAGGGCTTTACATCCAAAGCCCTAGTGGTAGCATAACCACCTCCTTATGCACCCGGGTGCATGCAGACTCAATCAACAACACCCTTTGATCCTACTCAAAGAAAATCAAAGAAAAGAAATACAAGCAATAATATGGTTAATCTGATTTCTTTTCTTCTTTCTTAAAACTCTTTCAAAACCTTTCCAAACTTCTTAATATGTTTTTATAACACTAAGTAACCAATAACATCAAACTTCTTAACAACCAAAACCTGAAACATATTATACCAAATAATCTCAATTTCAGAAACTTTTTAAACAACTTTGAAAATCAAAGATACTTAACCAAATGACAAATTGGAACTCAGAATCAAGCTTCACACTACACACAACTTTTAAAAACAATAAAAAGGAATTATACTTGTTTTAAACAAAAACCAAACTTTTATTTCTTTAAAAAGGAATTACAAGGAAAAGCTTGAAACTGGAACAAGGGGTCATCACAGGTTGATGCCTCCTTTTATACTAGTCTAATGAACATACTAGAAGCTTAAAATCAAAACCCTAATCACTAGAAATCTCTAAAATGCCCTTGACGGTTTTGAGGTATGAGTTGTCACTTTTTGATCCTGGACGTTTATTCTTGCGTTGTGAGTAAGCATAAGATCATAGCCTTTGATTTGGGACACGTCATGATACTTGGGGCCTAAGGTGAATGCTGATTGGTGGAGAGGAGAATTGGGGGTAGGGTCCACAGTGGTGGGATTGGGGTTTTTAGGAGTGGGATGGGTTTTGGTGTGTGGGAATTAAGTGTGTGCAAGGTTAATTGGGTTTTACCCAAGTTTAAGTTGGGGTGAAACCTGGGGATGTAAATGATGAATAGTTACCCCTTTGATCCGAAATTAGGGGAAAAAAACATGTTAGGCGCGTTTTTGGTTTTTGAATGTTTCACTTGGCACTTTCAGTCCTTGTGTTTCCTTTCTTTTGTCTTTTCATTTTTAAAACCCATCAGCGCCCTTATAAGCTTGTATCAACTTTCACACTTTGTCATTTTTGGCACAAACTTTGACAAAAAGGTTTCAAAGGTAATTTTTGACATTTTTGAATATTTCAAGGGCTGTTCTTGGACAATGTTGATCTTCAAAGGTCTTCAATGTGTCTTTCACTTCATGAGGGACCATTTTTGGCAATTTGAAATTGTTGAGGGACTAATCTTGCCATTTCTTCAAAGTTGAAGGACCTTTTTGCAATTATGACAAACTTAAGGGACCAAACTTGTAATTATCAATATACAAGGGTTTTAAGTGTCATTTCTTCATTAATGGAGGATCAATCTTGTTTTGCTTCAAGTCTTCAAGGGTATTTGATGAAAATTCCATGATTAGGGCCCGGTTCTTTGTACGGCTTCGTTTCTCGTGTCCGTTTTTCCTTGTATCTTGTGATCTTTTGTCTTTTTCACGATATCCATACCTAAAATACACAAGTAAACAAACACAAGCATATATATGGTATTTTATGACATTTTTATGCATTTAAAGCCCGAAAAGAACGATGAGATCATGTATAAATGCCATCTCATCAAGAAGGCATGAAGTTCATCACGTGTACTCGTTGTGCGTTCAATGTGTCTTCTTCTTCCCCCTTGATGGTTTTGAATTCGGAACCATCAACACATCGTACGCACATAAACCTGAAATCTCGTGAGAATAATAAATAAGCTGAATTATATATTTTGTGAGAATCAGCTGTTGATCGAAAATCTCTTCTCATAAACTCTCCATGGCTACCTTTACCAACCCACGTGAAAACAATTTGAAGTGACCACTGAAAGAATGAACCGGATACATCAAACGTGAAACTGAATAAGAATCCTTCGATCTTGTGACTTAAGCTTGCACTGTTGTTGAATGAAGAACGGTGGAGAAATCTCTAAGTACTCAATGCATCACTTAGGAAGTCTATAAGCACAACACCTCTTGAAATTATCCACGTCGACTAAGCGCGTGACACTGAGTACAACAATGTAACCCCTTTAAGTGATAGTTATCCGAGTCATCAACCAACCACCCCGAACCCGGAAACCAGATAACTAAGTCTTCATTCTAATATGAAGCACAAGCAAGTTATCTTTGAAAGATAAAATAAGTACACGCCTTCAAAAAATCCGTCTTCAATGTCACGTAATTATTACCCGATCCAGAAAAATCTGTAGTCACTAAAAAATCGCCCATTTTTTCTTGGTCTCGTCTCAAATAAGTTCTCGTCACAATTGTCACGTCACTTTGTCACGTCATTTTTGTCCCGATGTTGACCGAAGTATAACTTAATACCCACAAAGTTTATACAAAAATTCAAATTTTAAAAAATTGTGTGTATAAGAAAAATCATACGGCCCAATGCATTATCCGGTCCAAGATATAAAGGAATGAAGCCCATGTTTAGATTGCAATATTAATCACATAAGCCCAACACAAAAATTGGATGAAAATTGAATGAAAAAATTGGAGTTATGGGAGACGTGGCATGCTTGGCAGACACACGTCTCAACATAGAAACTATCGACCATCCATAACCGGTCCATTGAAATAAGAATGTGATATAAAATCACAAGACCTTATCAATTCCAACCCTAATCTCACTTCCAACTTAATCCTAAATTCTCTCATAGTTACATCCGCCCCCAAACCAAACTCCCATCTTCTCCCATCTCGTTTCACTCACAGTCAACCCTAAACTCATAACTTAGAAAAATCCGCCCCCCATTTTCTCTCCATCAAACCTCATCTATTATCCCTCCCATCTCAAATCTGCTAAATCAATACCCACGAAATATAAAATACTCCAAACCCCTAATCATACTCTCTTACGCAACCTCCATCTCAAACCTTCGTCCCATTTGAAACTAGATCAAAAACGAATCTCAAGCTGGTATCATCTCAATCATCAAACTCATCAAAATCGTATGCATGCCATATTAATCAACAACCCATAGGCCGAGTTGAAGATTGTCAAGACATCAAGATCCATAAAAGGGTCTCGGGTAGGGTCTGTTAAATTGATTGCATGTTGACTTTAGATTGAATAAACATAAAAAAATAAAGTTTGTAACAAGTTTGTTATAAAGCTTTATTTAATTTCGTATATTAAAAAATTGGTTTAAAAGACCAAACACGATTCAGTGATGATATATGTTCAAACACTTTAAGATCTAAAGATCTAAAAACGTGTTGAACGAATCTGAGATGATTTATGTTTGTAGATTCTTGAGTTTTAGATATATATATGGGATATAGGAGTCGATGGGATTAGGATAGATTGTGGTGTTTTGGAGGTATAAGGATGGAATGATTTGGTCGACTCAGTGAGTTAACTGAGTCAACTCGGTAATTACCGAGTTGACTCGGTAGAGTTGGTATTGTTTTTGGTCACATTTTTGGTTCACAAGTTATATAGAAACAGTCCATCGGAATGTTTATGTTAATATGGTCTCATCGGAATAATTTTGTTTTTGAGGCAAAATAATGTTTAAGTCACCATCGGAATGATTGTGAAATATGGTCTCATCGGAATGTTTTTGTGAGTCTATCATCGGAATCAAACAAATATCCCCATCGGAATGGCTATCCGAATGATCATCGGAATGACCATCCGAATGATCATCGGAATAAACAAAAGTGGAGTCCCCATCGAAATCCCAATTGGAATCCCCATCTGAATCCTCATCGGAAAAGGGTTTTGACCCTTTTTCCATGGTATTCCGATAAGATGAATCTGTTATCTTATCTGTACTACTTCCGTTTTTTCAGGATCATATGAATCTGACTACATTTCTGGGTAAATACATCATCAAAAAGAATAATAGAAACCCAGAAAAAGAATGATATCAGATCTAAAATTAAGACCAGAAATAGTAATCTTGTGACCCATTTTGAAACCGTGAAACAAGGTACAATGAGCATATTAAAAGTGGACTGTTATGGGTGAAACCAGGGACTCAAAACCTCAAATCAGTAGTGATACATATGACCAGTGGGACAATGAATGTGACAGACCAGTTAATGCCATGTTTCCATAAAAAATGAAACCATAGCAACTATTGTGACCAAAACGTGACATATGGACCAAAAATATTATAGAACGAGACTCTAAAAAATGTTTAGACCACCAAATCGAAACAAAAAACATGATCCAAGGAATGAACCAAGGATCTGATGCCAAATGTAGATTTGCTATTTAGGATCCGGTGGTCTAACATGGTGGAATATGGTGGTGGAAGCCATTGTTGGTTTAGAGAGAGAGAAGAGAGGTTGAACGTAAAATGAAAATGTATTAAACAATGAAAAATGACAAGCAACACCCCTCCTTGGAAGCTAAGGAGGGGTTTATATAGCCACACACATAACATAAACTAAACAACGAACCTAGTCTAGTCTGAATGTGTGTGACTATGATAACTAATGGGAATTCTTAAATGTCGTCACATAAAGTGAGTTTCCAACAAAATCTGATAAAAATATGGCTTTGGTTGAGTTAAAGGAAACACTTCGTACCCTAAAAGGTAAGAATGTTGTGGATAACGCAGCCACTATCTCAGCATCGTCCTCTAGTGCAATAAAAAAGAACCTCATCGCCGTCACACCACTTAACAAGGGCCCTAGGACTAAACCATCTCAAACATTGTTCACTAAAGATAAGGCAAAATCAAAACCAGCTTCTAATATTCCAGTTTTACCTTCTACAGGAGTAAGCACCACTACTAAGGCTCAAAGATCTAAGCTTAAAAGAAACAAGAAGAATGATAAGATCTTGCCCCCATCTAGTAGTCAAGTGAAGAAGAAAGTAGAAGCCCACCCTAGGAATGTTATTTCTGTTTTGAATAAAAAGAATCATGTAGCTAAGCCTATTGTGAATTCTAATTTGAAATGCCGGAATTGCAATGAATGTATGTCTTCTAGTCATCATGATTCTTTCCTTATTGACCATGTGAATGAGATGAATGCCCGGAAAAATGGTTTAGAATGGAAACCAACTGGGAAAGTGTTAACCCAAGTTGGTTGGATGTGGCACCCCAACGGTAGAACATTCACTATAGTAGGAAATGCATGCCCTTGAACTAGGATCGCTCCCATTAAAGTGAAGAAAGCGTGCCCTTTAACTAGGAGTACCAAGGCTACCAAAACACAAGCGTGTCCTTTAATTAGGAACACCAACACTACGATAGGAACCAAGTGCCCTTTAAATAGGTCTACTCCCACTGTAGTGCCCACTAATAATCCAAAACCTCTGAAAGTTGGAACAATAAAACTTCTTATTGGTAAAACTCACATTAGAAAACGTCGGAAAGCTAAGGCTGATACAAATGTTAGTAATTCTGATATTGATATATCTGTATCTTCTAACACTTCGAAACCCATAGTTTCTAATACATTGTCTACTGTTGTTGATAAAAATAGGTGGTCCAAATTGTTCTCTGGTATTTGTACTCTGGTTGCTCCAAGCATATGACCGGAGATCGCTCTCAGCTCAGAAATTTCGTCAGCAAGTTTCTTGGTACGGTTCGATTTGGAAATGATCATATTGCAAAGATAATGGGTTACGGTGAATATAATATTAGGAATGTGATAATTTCAAGAGTGTATTATGTGGAAGGACTCGGTCACAACTTATTTTCAGTGGGACAATTTTGTGATGCAAACCTAGAAGTTTCTTTTCGAGAGCATACCTGCTTCATTCATAAGTTGGAAGGGGTTGATTTATTGAAAGGTACTCGAGGGAATAATTTGTATACTTTTTCCCTACAAGACATGATGGCCGCTTCTCCCGTATGTCTTCTCTCCAAAGCATCAAAGACTAAGTCATGGTTATGGCATCGACGGTTATCTCATCTTAACTTTGACGCTATTAATCATTTGGTGAAAAACGAACTTGTTCGTGGTCTTCCTAAACTTACATTTCACAAGGACCATTTGTGTTCCGCGTGTACAATGGGGAAGAGCACTAAGAAATCATACAAGCCCAAGATTGAAGACACCAACCTAGACAAACTTTATTTGTTGCATATGGATCTTTGTGGGTCAATGCGTGTTGAAAGTCTTAGTGGCAAAAAGTACATCCTCGTCATTGTCGATGATTACTCTCGGTTTACATGGGTGAAATTTCTTACAACAAAAAATTAGGCACCTAAATCATCATCGGATTTCTCAAGATGATTTAAGTGCGTCTCAACACTACTGTCTGACGCATTCGTACAGATAATGGAACCGAATTTGTGAATCAAATCTTGCGTAATTATTATGAAGAAGTTGGCATATCTCATGAAACATCCATTGCTCGCACTTCACAATAAAACGGTGTTGTTGAAAGGCGAAATTACACACTTATGGAAGCTTCTCGAACGATGTTAATTTATGCAAAGGCTCCATTGTTTTTATGGGCAGAAGTAGTATCTACAGCAGTTTACACCCAAAACCGGTCACTAATATGAAAACGCCATGGCAAAACACCTTATGAGCTTCTACATGGAAAAGTACCAGATTTATCATACCTTCATGTATTTGGCTCTCTTTGCTATCTAAATAATGATGGTGACAATTTGGGAAAACTTCAACCCAAGGTTGATATTGGTATTTTCATTGGTTATGCACCGACAAAGAAGGCATACCAAATCTACAATCATAACTCTCGTAAGATCCTCGAAACTATGAACGTTGATTTTGACGAGCTGACAGCAATGGCTTCTGAGCAAAGCAACTTTGAACCCGCACTTCATGAAATGGGACCCAGTAACATTAGCTCTGGTCTTGTACCAAACAACCCTACTTCATCATCATTTACACCACCTTCTAGGAATTAATGGGATACGTTGTTTCAACCGTTCTTTGATGAATTATTTACTCCTCCAAGTATTGTTGCTCCAGAACCTGAGGTAATAGCTCCGGTTACCAAAGTTGTCGCTCCAGTAACCGAAGCACAATCAGATACGTCTACACGTACAATTGGTCAAGATATACCTCAACAAGTAATTCTCAACCAACACCCGAATCAACTACCCATGTTATGCCTGTTGATGATGAAGATGATGATGATGATCACGATTTGGAATTCACTCAAATGCGTGATCTTCCATTCTATGGTGTACAAATTCCCGACCATAATCAAGCCGGGTCGTCCACCTCAGAGGAAGCTCCTACTACGGTCTACTCTAATCCACGAATTCATGAACATGACAGCAAGTGGACAAAGGATCATCCTATACATTATATTATTGGTGACCCTAATCGTTCGGTATCCACACGAAGTCAGTTACAAGAAAGTGTAATGTTTTGTCATTTTGATTCTTTTCTCAGTGAAGTTGAACCTAAGACGTGGCAACAAGCATTTACCCAATCTTGTTGGATAGAGGCTATGCAAGAAGAACTTAATGAATTTGTACGTCTTGATGTATGGGAACTTGTCCCATGCCCGGATCAAGTGAAGTTACTCACTTTGAAATGGGTTTACAAGGTGAAACTCGATGAGTTAGGTGGAATACTAAAGAACAAAGCTCGACTAGTAGCTCGTAGATATAAGCAATTATTGGGCATCGACTTTATGGAATCCTTTGCACCTGTTGCCCGTTTGGAAGCTATTAGACTATTCCTCGCTTATGCAGCCCATATGAATATGATCGTCTTTCAGATGGATGTGAAGACGGCATTTCTCAATGGTGAAATCAAGGAAGAGGTCTATGTTCAACAACCGGATGGTTTTGTGAACTCTAAATATCCTAATCACGTTTACAAGCTTAAGAAGGCTCTCTATGGGTTGAAGCAAGCTCCACGCGCGTGGTATGATCTATTGTCACAATTCCTCATTACGCAAGGCTTCGCTAAAGGCAAGGTGGATCCCACGCTGTTCATTCAGAAATAAGGTAAAGATATGATTTTGGTACAATATATGTTGATAATATTATATTTGGTGCCTCGACCCAACTCTTATCGGATGAGTTTGGGACACTCATTTCTTCCAAGTTTAAGATGTCAATGATGGGAAAGGTATCATTATTCTTAGGTCTTCAGATATCTCAGAGTCCTAGAGGCATCTTTATCAATCAATCCAAGTTTTCCCTTGAATCGCTTAAGAAATATAAGATGGAATCTTGCGACCCCGTAGATACTCCAATGGTGGAACGAACTAAGCTATATGCATATCCAAATGGGATTGCCATTGATCTGACAATTTATCGTGGAATGATCGGTACCCTGCTGTATATAACAACTAGTCGACCTGATCTTCAATTTTCTATATGTATGTGTGCTCTGTATCAAACTAGGCCTACTGAGTTACACTTAGCTACTGTTAAACGGATCTTTCGGTATATTAAAGGAACCATTAATCGGGGAGTTTGGTATTCGAAGGACTTAATAAGTGTGAAAACACTTATCCTTTTACCACTTATTTCCAATAATAACAAGACCAAAACGTGTATTTTATGTCATAAAAGTCGGAATTATGTGTGGTTTGTATTTTTATTGTGTTTTAGGACCAAAATATGAAAAAAGAAGAAAACACGGGCTTTCACGGGCTTTTATCGAAGAAAACGGGAAAAGACGAAGTCAAAAGATCAAGAGTGCAAAAAGAATGGAAGTCCAAGACCTATTCTGAAGATTTATCGAAGAAAAAGTCTAAAGACGGAAGTTTAATGAAGTCGAAGAACTTAAGTCTAATAGAAGAAGAAAATTAAAAGACAAGTTCAAATCCCGATACGACATCGAGAAAAGACAAAGAATTAAAGTCGAGTCGAGAAGAAAAAGAAAGAAGAAAGCACCACACATACCTCCCACTTCCCTATAAATACCCTCCTAATCACATTAGGAGGGTAGTTAGCTAGTTTTATTTTTAAGTTTTCTTTCTAGTTTTAGAGAGAGAAAGTTCTAAACTTTCTCTCACTAAGTTTTTCATTCCTTCCTTTCTTTTAAGCTTTCATCATTCTTGTATTTGGATTTCATCTATCTAATTCAAGTCAAGCTTTTTGTTCTTCAATCTTCCTCTACCTTTCTTTATTTTACTTGTTCTTAATCCGAAAGTTCATGATTAATCCGATTGGTACTCGATTCGAATTGATTGTGGTGGTGTTTCGTGATTAGAAGGTTAAGTTTTCTTGTTCTACATAAGCTGTTGAACGAATAAGCTATAAGCTCTTCATGCTTATTGGCTTATTCGATTGTTTGGCTTATTTACTCTTTAAGTTTTTCAAAATAGATTTATTGTTTTGAATCCGTCTTATGGAAGTTTGAATGTTTTAGGTTTCAAAAGTTTTGGAATTTGCGCTTATTTACTCTTTCATAAGTTTGAAAATTGCTTATTGGTTACTGCTTATTGGATTGAGCTTATTCCCCTTTTGACGCCATTTCTTTCTAACAAGGGTTTTGCTTGGAACGATCACTTGGCTTCGATCGCTAGGGTGCGATCAGTTTGTTACTTCCCTGGTACGATCCGGAACCACGATCCAAAACCACGATCACTCATTGCGATCGTGTTTGCGATCTGGTAGTACGATCGCCCTCCCATCGTACTAAGTGGGTACGATCGAGTCTCTTCCTTGCTTTAATCGCATTGATTGCGATTGGTTTGTTACGATCCCCCATTGCGATCAGGTTGCGATGGTGGGTACGATGGTAAGTCACGATGGCATGTTGCGATTGGGTACGATGGTATGTTGCGATGGAGTGGCTGCGATCTGAGTGCGATTGCAGTGCACTTATTTTAGTCTTTGTTTCATTTTTCTAAGTTTTAAATTTACTCTTTCCCGCTTTTTGTCTTAGTATACTTTCAGCATCTTTCCTAGTTTTAAATCATTTACATTTTAATTTCCAACATTGCAAGCTTTTATTTTTGTAGTTTAATTCTAAGATCTCCAATTTACTCAACGACAACTTTAATTACTCGCATTTAGTTTTAAAATTAGATAACTAAACCAAACCATTCTCTTGTTCACCAAAAGGACAATTGAGTCGCACTCTTAACCATTAGTCAATTCGAAAAGACTTGGGACAACAGTATTTTATACTTAGCATAAAGTCGAGTATTAAATGGCGCCGCTGCCGGCTCTTTTCGTTATGATTAAAGGTTTCTAGTGAGAGACACATTGAATTTTGGGATCCGTTCTGTGAACGTTATTTTCCTTGCTTTAAAAATTTTCAAAAATCCTAAAAAAATTTAAAACTCTTCAAAAATACAAAAACATTAAAAAATCATAAAAAGCAATTCTTTTCCAAAAGGTTTTGCACCAAAAAGATTATACAGATATTCTCTGTGTATATTTTTCTTCTACAGGTGTATGCGTACTAGATCTTTGAACTATTCTGAGCCCGAGACTCGTGAAGATCTAGATATGGCTGGTGTTAATAACAACAATAACAACCCACCTCAACCCAATTTGAATAATAACAACAACAACAACAACAATGTCCACCTACCTGATTTACGAACAATGGAGGAATTGTGTCAACCCACCATGAACGGACGCGGAGGCCCGATTGCGCCAATGCACGTCACGGCTCAGGAGTTTTCGTTGAAGCATCACATGATCCAGCAAGTACAAACTAACCCATTTCGCGGAATTCCGGATGATGATGCCAACAAACACCTCGACAAATTCATTACCATTACCCAAAGCATGAAGTGCCCCGGTGTTTCTATGGATGACCTTCGCCTTCAACTATTTCCTCACTCGCTTTCTCACCACGCTGAAAAATGGTTTGACCGTCTTCCTAAGAATTCTATTCATACGTGGAATGACATGACTCAACGCTTTTTGTCGCGCTACTTCCCTCCATCTATGGTCACGAGCCTTCGTAACCAAATTAGTGGATTCATGCAAGACAATGATGAATCGCTCTTCGATGCTTGGGAACGATACAATGATTTGATCGACCGCTGTCCAAATCACAATATTCTCCCCGTCACTCTCATTGATATCTTCTACAATGGTCTCACTTTTCGTGATCGTGACACGATCAATGCCGCCGCCGGTGGTACTTTTATGAAAAGGAGACAGGAGGAGTGTCGAGAGTTGATTGAAAACATGACTATTCACCACAAGAATTGGGATTCATCCGCATCCTCAAGATCTAACTCGAGAGTCAATGTTTCTTCTACTACCTTCAATCCTGAGATGACTAAAATTTCTCGACAACTCGCTGAGATGAACAAGAATTTCATGGCCATGGCCACAAACCACTTTCAACAAGCTAAAGCCGTCGCTATTCCTTGTGACACATGTGGTGGTCCTCATTCTTACAATGTTTGTCCTTCTACCCAAGGCAATTTTTCTGAAAATGTTAACGCAGCTTACGGTACTTATCCCACAGGAAGCTATCAAGCTCGTCCTCAAGGAGACCGTAGCTTGCTAAGTTATCGTTCCAACAATTATCTTGCTCCTCCCGGTTTCCCTCCTGCAAACAAAAACCAACAACAAAGCTATAACCGAAACAATCAATCCCAACCTCGTGCTAACAATCAATATCAATCCCAAAGAAACCCATACCCAACTCAAGGAAATTCTCAAGCTTACCAAGCTCCACCTCTCAATCAACCGATGGCAGTGAGTCCAGACGTCGAGACGTTCATGAAGACTAATCCGGAGCTGGTGACGAATCTTCAGAGTCAAGTCATCAACTTGAAGGGCGAAATGACGAAACAAGGGAATGATATTCGAGCTGAGCTAAGGAATGATATGGCAAAACAGAGCAATGAGATTCGTGCCGACCTCAGAGATTCTTTCAGCACTCAAGCGCTTAACATTCATGATATGATTGGTTCGCTCATCCAAGGTAATCAACCCTCTTCTTCGGGTACTCTTCCGAGTAACACCGTTGCAAATCCAAGAGGGGAGATGAAAGCAATCACCACTCATAGTGGAAAAGGTTATATGGAACCCGAGCTTCCTACACCTCCACCCGTGATTGTGAACAAGGAAAAAGAGCAACTTTCCCCACCTCCTTTGCCTTCTACCCCCATTTCCCCACGGAAAGAGAAGCAAAAGAGCAAGGATGATATTCAGGTTTCAAACTTTCTCAAAATGTTTAAACAATTGAATTTTAACATCTCCTTTGCCGAGGCTCTCGCTCACATGCCTAAATACGCTAAGATGTTTAAAGATCTTCTAAGTGATAAGGAAAAGCTTCTTGACATCGCTCAGACCCAACTTAATGAGAACTGCTCCGCAGTGCTCTTAAGGAAATTGCCCACCAAACTTGGTGATCCGGGTCGCTTCTTGATTCCTTGCAACTTCCCGGGAGTAGAGAATTGCATGGCCCTAGCCGATCTAGGTGCCAGTATAAACTTAATGCCTTTAAGTGTTTGGAAGCAATTATCTCTCCCCGAGCTTGTCCCCACCAAAATGACCTTGGAGTTAGCTAACCGTACGGTTGCTTATCCAGTGGGGATAGCCGAAGATGTCTTTGTTGGCGTTGACAAATTCACCTTCCCGGCGGATTTTGTCGTCGTTGACTACGAGATGGACCCTCGTGTTCCATTAATTGTTGGACGTCCATTCCTGAGGACCGGTCGCACTCTTATTGATGTAGCCGCGGGCGAAATAATCATGAGAGTTGGTGACGATAAAATTGTCTTCAACATGGGTAAGATTTCTAAGCAACCTTATTCATATGAGAGTGTTAATGCTATTGATGTTCTCGATGAGGCTTGTGAAGAACATTTTCATGATGCTTGCAAAAGTACTCTCTCTTCTCTACCCAATGTTGAGACCGTTGCCTCAATTTCTCCGACATTGACTCCTTTTGGAGAAAGTGACTTGGATGATTTCGAAGCTAGCTTGGGTCCTCTCGATATTAAGTATGATAATTTGTCCACCGATTGGGATCAAGACATTCGTACTATTAAGAGACTTCTCAATGAGGACCCGTTTTCTCCTCCTTCTCCTAAAGAGGTGACTAATGATGATCCATCGTTAGTTACACCATCTATTGAGGATCCTCCTACTCTTGAGCTTAAGGACCTACCTCCTCATCTTGAGTACGTTTTCCTTAAAGACAACAAGAAGTTACAGGTCATCATCGCGAAGGACCTGAAAGAAGAAGAAAAAGCCCGACTTATCGTCGTGTTGAGGAAGCATAAAAGAGCTATCGCTTGGAAAATCTCCGACATTCGCGGAATTGATCATCACTTCTGCACACATAAAATTCTCATGGAGGACGACTTTAAGCCCACAATTCAAAGCCAAAGAAGGGTGAATCCTAAAATCCATGAAGTCATCAAAAAAGAGGTTATCAAACTTCTTGATGCGGGTATGATTTACCCTATTTCGGATTCACCATGGGTTAGTCCAGTCCATTGTGTGCCTAAGAAAGGCGGTATCACCGTTGTGCCCAATGCAAACAACGAGTTGATTCCTACCCGTCTCGTTACTGGGTGGAGAGTTTGTATAGACTACCGCAAACTCAATGATGCCACGAGAAAGGATCATTTCCCTCTACCTTTTATGGACCAAATGCTTGAACGTTTAGCGGGTAATGAATATTACTGCTTTCTTGATGGTTTCTCGGGTTATTTCCAAATACCCATCGATCCCCAAGATCAAGAAAAGACAACATTCACTTGTCCCTATGGCACATTTGCTTACAAACGAATGCCTTTTGGCTTATGCAATGCCCCCGGGACTTTCCAAAGGTGCATGTTGGCTATCTTCCATGACATGGTTGAGCAAACCATGGAAGTCTTCATGGATGATTTCTCGGTCTTCGGGGATTCCTTCTCTTCTTTCCTTGACAATTTGGAATGTATGCTTAAGCGGTGCGAAGACACTCGCCTTGTTCTGAATTGGGAAAAATGCCATTTTATGGTAAAAGAAGGCATTGTGCTAGGACACAAAATCTCTAAAGCCGGTCTTGAAGTCGACCGTGCTAAAGTAGATGTCATAGCCAAATTACCTCCACCTTCAACCGTGAAGGGTGTGAGAAGTTTTCTTGGTCATGCGGGCTTCTATCGTCGATTCATTCAGGATTTCTCTAAAATCGCTCGCCCGATGACCCACCTCTTGGAAAAAGATACTCCTTTTATCTTTTCTAAAGAGTGTCTCGAAGCCTTCAATCTTCTTAAGGATAAGCTAACTAAGGCACCTGTCTTGGTTACCCCTAATTGGGAGCTGCCTTTTGAATTGATGTGCGATGCTAGCGACTTTGCTATTGGTGCGGTTTTGGGCCAACGAGTGAATAAACACTTCCAACCAATCCACTATGCTAGCAAAACAATGACGGGGGCTCAATTGCATTATACGACAACCGAAAAAGAGCTTTTAGCTGTTGTTTATGCTTTTGAGAAATTTCGCCCCTATCTTGTTTTATCCCCCCACCATCGTATACACGGACCATTCCGCGTTGAAGTACTTGATGAATAAGCATGATTCTAAGCCAAGACTTCTTCGCTGGGTTTTACTCCTTCAAGAATTCAACATTAAAATTCGTGACAAGAAGGGTGCCGAAAACCTGGCCGCGGATCATCTGAGCAGACTTGAGGATCCTTATCAAGGGGATCATCCGAACAAAGAGATCAATGACTCTTTCCCCCTTGAGACCTTAATGTCTATAAATCTCAATCTTGATGACACCCCGTGGTTTGCGGACATTGCAAACTACTTAGCGGGTGGTATTCTCATCAAAGGGTTAACATCCCAACAAAAGAAGAAGTTCTTGAATGATGTTAAGACTTACTTTTGGGATGACCCTTATCTATTCAAACAATGTGCTGATTTGATCATTCGTCGTTGTGTTGATGGACCGACAGCTTTTGACATTCTCCAGGCTTGCCACAAAGGACCCACCGGAGGTCACTTTGGTCCTAACTACACCGCTAAAAAAGTGTTTGATTCTGGATTCTATTGGCCCACCATTTATCGTGACGCTCACGAAATGGTTAAGCATTGTGATGCTTGCCAACGCCAAGGCAAGATCACACATAAGGATGAGATGCCTCAAAATTTCATACAGGAATGTGAAATCTTTGACGTATGGGGCATCGACTTTATGGGGCCATTTCCATCCTCCAAAGGGAACAAGTACATCCTCGTCACCGTCGACTACGTTTCTAAATGGGTTGAAGCCAAGGCTCTCCCTACGAATGATGCGAGGGTGGTTGTGAACTTTTTGAAGCAGCTTTTCGCTCGATTCGGCGTTCCTCGTGCTATTATCAGTGACCGCGGGACTCATTTTTGCAATGATCAATTTGCAAGAGTCATGGCTAAGTATGGTGTTAATCATCGTCTTTTCACCGCCTATCATCCCCAAACCAATGAGCAAGCCGAGATTTCCAACCGTGGCTTGAAGCGAATTTTGGAGCGTATTTTGGGAGAGCATCGCGCCGCGTGGGCCGATAAGTTAGATGATGCTCTGTGGGCTTTCCGTACTGCTTACAAGACCCCGATCGGTTGTACACCTTATCGTCTTGTGTACGGGAAAGCCTGCCACCTCCCAATCGAGCTGGAACATAAGGCGCACTGGGCCTTGAAGTGGGCTAACTTCGACATCAACAAAGCCGGTGATCATCGCAAGATTCAACTCAACGAGCTCAACGAACTGAGGAATGAAGCTTACGAGAACTCACTGATCTACAAGGAGAAGACCAAGATCATTCATGACGCAAGGATTAAGAACCGAGAATTCCACGTTGGTGATAAAGTCTTACTTTTTAACTCTCGGTTGAAGATCTTCTCTGGCAAGTTAAAGAGCCGCTGGTCTGGTCCATTCACCGTTGCCAAAGTCTTTCCATATGGGACCATTGAGCTGTCTCAGCCGAATGGGCCCAATTTCAAGGTGAATGGCCAGCGTGAAGCTGTACTTTGGTGAGGACATCTCTCATGAGATGATCCCATCCCTCACCATGTTTCCCATGAACTAAATTTGGGTCGAGTCAGGCTCGTGACTCGGTTATCAAAAACAAGCGCTTCTCGGGAGGCAACCCGTTATCTATCCTTTACTGCTTTCATAATAAGTGTAGGGGGAGCCCCCTATGTGTTTGTTGTCTTGTTTCTTGTGCTGTGCAGGGATTAAAGCTTCAAAGATCCACCTTGATGACTTTTGACGAACCGTGATACTGTGTTCCCATCTTCCCGGTTCTATCCTAAACTCTTGTGATTCAATATTTCATATTTTATATGTTCACATTGAATTCACTTTAGTTGTCCTTTCCTTAGCAAGATTTAAACAAAGTGCACAATGTCCTAAGTGTAGGGGAGTTTACTCCCACATGCTTAAACATTGAGGTCAATGTTTATCTCAAGTGTAGGGGGGACTTCTATCGAAATAAGTGGTCTTTTCCATGAATTTGCCCTCATTTTAACAGGAAAATTTGATTTTTCGACATTTTTCAAAATTTTTAATCTATTTTGGCCTAGTTGTATAGTTGTATTTTCCCTTGTTATGTTTATTTTCTTTCCTTTCTAGAATAAATTTTCAATAAAGTGGTTTTAAATTTTTCTTAGTCGTGAACATTTTTACTCAACCCGAGTTTACTTATCTAAGTTTACTCTAGGCTTTTATATAGCGAGCTATAAAACGCGAAAGTCTTAACTCTCACGGGTTAAGAACAAGAACTTTTCGCAAGTTCCTATAATTGATCCTAGAGAGTTGTTTATCAAGGGAACTTTAAAATGTGATTTCTAAACTTGAAAAAGTCTAAGAGTTTGCAAGATCCTATAGATGACTCGAAAACCCAAAACTTTGATTTAATAGGCTAAGCATCCACGAGTCTCATTCCTTGAGATTTTAAACTGTGGAGAACGAGAGATGATAGAGTCAATTATAAGTTCGGTATTCTTTCGTGAATTTATGTGAGTTAATTATAAGCCTATTCTCCCTTCGCTTGTTAATAAATTATCTGCAATAAATAAGGTTGTACGATTTAAAAGGTTACTTAGCTTCTAGCCCCAGATCGTTTAAAAGTTGCTCGGTACGGATTAGAGTTCATAGCCAAGGCATAACTTATTGAAGCGGGATGCGAAGATTGGCGAGTCCGAAAAGGCCCTAACAAGGCATGAGGGCTATAGTTTATTGCTAAAGATCCAAAAGTGATGTGAAGAATCATTTATCGAAAATCAATATGAAGGATCGAGACACATGACGAAAAGCAAATACTCCCCAAAAGATTATGGAGAAGTCTATCCAAAAAGACCCTAACAAGGTATGAGGATAAATAGATCCAAGTCCCAAAAGGAGGCGGATCGTTGTATATCAAAGTCCAAAATAATGATTGGAGAAAAATGAAGAAGTCGTGGTCCAAAGATGAAGAATCTCTCAAAACTTCAAGTGAAGAAATTCCTATTATGAAGAGAAGGCCATTATTTCATGAACGTCTCTCCAAGATTCGAAGTATGACGTCGCTGCCAAATATCGGTCCGAGAAAGGTCTCAAATCGTGAAGCGAGTTATGCCAAGATATGAACTTTATGAGGTCCCGAGAAGCAGTTTTAAAAGATTTGGTCCTTTAGCTAACTATTGATTAAATCGTGCACTTTATTTTCGGCCTCAATAACTATCAAAATAAGTCAAACAATGCATCCTCGTGATCATTCAAGACAAAAATAAAATATAAGAGATACACCTAGGAATAAGGGAGTCTAAGTGAATAATTGGCCCACATGAGTTCGTGATAGTTTGCTAACTTATAATAACAATGATCTCGTGTTTAAGCTTGGTATGGGGAACGTGAAACTTGAGGATGATAAACGTTCATGGCAGCCAAAACCCAATGTAAGTTTTTAATTTCTTTAATTGATTCTATCTTTTCATATTTAGTATTTAATAAAGGCCAAGGTAGGTTATTTAAGATCGAAAATGTAAACCGTGCTTTAAAATTAATGCATTGCATGAGGGCATTGCAATGATCAAGTGTAGGGGATTTAATAAGTGTGAAAACACTTATCCTTTTACCACTTATTTCCAATAATAATAAGACCAAAACGTGTATTTTATGTCGTAAAAGTCGGAATTATGCGTGGTTTGTGTTTTTATTGTGTTTTAGGACCAAAATATGAAAAAGGAAGAAAACACGGGCTTTCACGGGATTTTATCGAAGAAAACGGAAAAAGAAGAAGGCAAAAGATCAAGAGTGCAAAAAGAATGGAAGTCCAAGACCTATTCTGAAGATTTATCGAAGAAAAAGTCTAAAGACGGAAGTTTAATGAAGTCGAAGAACTTAAGTCTAATAGAAGAAGAAAATTAAAAGACAAGTTCAAATCCCGAGACGACATCGAGAAAAGACAAAGAATTAAAGTCGAGTCGAGAAGAAAAAAAAAGAAGAAAGCACCACACATGCCTCCCACTTCCCTATTAATACCCTCCTAATCACATTAGGAGGGTAGTTAGCTAGTTTTTATTTTTAAGTTTTCTTTCTAGTTTTAGAGAGAGAAAGTTCTAAACTTTCTCTCACTAAGTTTTTCATTCCTTCCTTTCTTTTAAGCTTTCATCATTCTTGTATTTGGATTTCATCTATCTAATTCAAGTCAAGCTTTTTGTTCTTCAATCTTCCTCTACCTTTCTTTATGTTACTTGTTCTTAATCCGAAAGTTCATGATTAATCCGATTGGTTCTCGATTCGAATTGATTGTGGTGGTGTTTCGTGATTAAAAGGTTAAGTTTTCTTGTTCTACATAAGCTGTTGAACGAATAAGCTATAAGCTCTTCATGCTTATTGGCTTATTCGATTGTTTGGCTTATTTACTCTTTAAGTTTTTCAAAATAGATTTATTGTTTTGAATCCGTCTTATGGAAGTTTGAATGTTTTAGGTTTCAAAAGTTTTGGAATTTGCGCTTATTTACTCTTTCATAAGTTTGAAAATTGCTTATTGGTTACTGCTTATTGGATTGAGCTTATTCCCCTTTTGACGCCATTTCTTTCTGACAAGGGTTTTGCTTGGAACGATCACTTGGCTTCGATCGCTAGGGTGCGATCAGTTTGTTACTTCCCTGGTACGATCCGGAACCACGATCCAAAACCACGATCACTCATTGCGATCGTGGTTGCGATCTGGTAGTACGATCGCCCTCCCATCGTACTAAGTGGGTACGATCGAGTCTCTTCCCTGCTTTCATCGCATTGATTGCGATTGGTTTGTTACGATCCCCCATTGCGATCAGGTTGCGATGGTGGGTACGATGGTAAGTCACGATGGCATGTTGCGATTGGGTACGATGGTATGTTGCGATGGAGTGGCTGCGATCTGAGTGCGATCGCAGTGCACTTATTTTAGTCTTTGTTCCATTTTTCTAAGTTTTAAATTTACTCTTTCCCGCTTTTTGTCTTAGTATATTTTCAACATCTTTCCTAGTTTTAAATCATTTACATTTTAGTTTCCAACATTGCAAGCTTTTATTTTTGTAGTTTAATTCTAAGATCTCCAATTTACTCAACGACAACTTTAATTACTCGCATTTAGTTTTAAAATTAGATAACTAAACCAAACCATTCTCTTGTTCACCAAAAGGACAATTGAGTCGCACTCTTAACCATTAGTCAATTCAAAAAGACTTGGGACAACAATTTTTTATACTTAGCATAAATTCGAGTATTAGGACTCTTCTACTTCACTAGTGGCATATGCAGATGTGGATCACGCGGGTTGTCAAGATACCAGGCATAGCACGAGTGGAACTTTGCAACTACTAGGAGATCGAGTAATCAGTTGGGCATCTAAAAGGCAGAAAAGCGCTGCAATTTTAAGTACGGAAGCAGAATACATAGCTATGTCCTGTTTCTGTGCTCAAGTTGCTTGGATGAGTTCATAATTAACCGACTATGGTCTAGGTTTCAACAAAATTCCGATGTACTGCGACAACAAAAGTGAAATTGGCTTATGTTGCAACAATGTTCAATTCTCCCGGTCGAAGCATATTGACATTCGCTACCATTTCATCAAGGAGCAAGTGGAAAATGGAGTGATCGAGCTTTACTTTGTCTGATCTGAATATCAATTGGTGGATATTTTCACGAAGGCTTTAGATCGCGCTCGAATGGAATTTTTGGCCGCCAAGCTAGGTTTGAGAACATTCTCGCCCGAGAATCTAAAGGAACTGGCAAATGAAGAGAAAGAATAGTGGTGGCAAACTATTCTCCGTATCCTTGGTGATAGTCTGTATATATTGTTTATATTTTTATCCACAAAAGCAAAATACAAAAATATAAAACCATATAAAAACCATAAAAATTGAAAAATTCAGAAAAATCTAAAAAATATTTTTACATTATTTTTCAAAGGCATGTCTTTTGGTACGATAATATTTACGGCCTTAGAAATATTGATTAATATTGACACGGCGCCATAAACAGAGTTCGTACAAAAGTTGTACATACTTCATAAAACATGCCTAAATGGCTTGTAGTTATTTCAGACTGCAACCCGCTTTTCATATTAAAGTCAAGTATTTCTTATGAAAGCTTTGGCTCAACAACGGGAATTAATTTTCTCGGGCATGGTTTACTTTATAACCATGTAAGGGATTGGGTTTATGTTATAACACAATCTAACACGAATATATGTACGCATCAGTGCATTTATGTGTTAAAACGAGAGAAATCTTGTTTTTATGAATATATCATCTCTACAACCATAGAAATTTACAATTGGTATCTACATACTCGACGATGCGACTACTCAAACGGAGACTACAGCTCTATTAATAGAACACGGGTCAACAATTGAGGGTGAGAACTTGTCAAGCATTCAGAATCTTCGATGACGAAAGTTCCAAGTTCACTAATTGGTGTCAAGACAACAATACCAATCGTACATGTAGTGTCAAGAGATGAATTCAGACGTGACGAGGCGACCAGCATTTACCGACAAGAACCATCTGATCTTATCATATGATGTTCTCATCAATCAGGTCCAACCTTGTCAATTTATTCTAATATGATGAATCTGTGATCATTTTACTAATCCGTATCATATCTCAACGTTTGGTATCATGAAGATAAAACGGACTTGCATTTTTCTTCCCAAAAACTTTGTTAAAACTTCATTAAATCAATTGATATCAAAAATATCGGTTGGGTTAATATTTCTAATATGGGGGAGAAAATGTGATTTAATAAGACTTAAGGGGGAGAAAAATGGATTTTCTATATCAAAATGGATTTTCATGGTGACATACACTTACCCTAAACCCATTTATTTCACGACGATGAAGATTGTGGTGACATAAGGATGGTAGGATAGGTTAAGTCCAATGATTCGTCATGAACTGGAGGAATCTTCCTAAGGACATTCCATATCTAGAAATAGTAGTCCTTATGAAAGATGGGGAAAGATTGTGAATGTAGTTGAATGCCGACCAAGTACTTAAGTTAGCACAGGAACAATCACAACAAGGTGTTAGTTATGACATATTGGTAAGCATTGAAGGGGTTAAAGAATGAAAAAGAATTGTAAAGATAAAGGGTCTAAAGAAAGAAGCCATCCTTACAACCTTAGGCAGAAACCGGGTCAACACATAGGCTATTGAGATCATTTTAATGATGCTCGATATTGAAGATAGACATCATGGACCCAGTGATGCAAGGCACAACCCATCCCAACTAACTCAGATATCTCTCAAAAGATATTTGTTTTATTCACACGGAGACAACGCATTATCTATCGATTTATTCACTCCGAATATATTGATATTGAAAAGGTGGCACTCCTCTCCAGCCTCCGATCACTAAAATCCAAAATGCACGATCTAGTCTAGAGCCATTTGAGATCATCAAATATCTCATTAGAACACACTTCCATATTTCTTTGCTTCTTCACACACTATGAAAAGTAAGAAAGATATTAAGAGTCCTACGCAAAATCTTCATAATCTTGCCTGAACATCCGAGTAATATGCAGGTATTTACAATGAAGATGGAAATCCTTCTTGAGCGAACATTAAAAAGCCCATGGTAGGTGACTTGTGAGATTCTTTATGAATCAAACTTGTGATAACTGGAAAGCAACAGTGGTTTAATTCTTAACTGAATTTAAACACGTTCCAGGCCTCTATGCAATATATTAGTGATCTTACCAGAACACTCAGAGTGACACCTTAGTATTCACTGTGATGAGTGGAAATTCTTCAAGTGTTAACCTCAAACAGCACTTGGTAGATAACGTGCAAGATTCTATATGAATCAAGCTCGCGACAACTGGTAAGCAACGATGGTGTGATTCTTTAATGAATCAAACTTGTTCCAGGAATCAGAATTGACGGCTTCAATCATGCGGATAATTTTATGCAAATGATTCTCTCTTTACATTCGCAGTCAGCTTTGGACAGTCGAGTAAAGAGAACGGGTGTACCCGCGAAATCTTGTCAAAGATATTTTTAATTAAATCTACCTGCCACAAGTATGATATTTTATGTCGTCCAACAGTCTTCACCGACCGGAGGTAAAATGCTACCGAATTAGAATGAAATGTTCAAAGCCATTTCGTTCGTGTGTACTCATGTTGCTACATTTGAAGACGGTGGAGCTGCGGAATCCGAGAAGAAGTCGTCCTCGCATGCTTATACTATATGCAGTAAATACTTCATCTAATTCAAGAAAGCCCAAAAGACAAGTTTTCCACTGTATCGAACTCTAAAGCTTTCAAGAATTACAAAGCTATAAGTATGTGGGACATGATGTCACGAGGAGGCCGATATCACAAGTGATGATGCACAAGATCAAGCTAAGAGATTAATGCTCAAGATTGATATCAAAGATCACATCAACATGTTCACTAGAAAAGAAAAAGAAAAGAAAGACGAAGACTATGAGCTCAAGACAAGCATAGTATGCTAGGTTTATTTTATTATTGTAACTTGGGTAACGCCCTTGTTTAGAGTGACCTCCCTTAGGGGGAGATTGTTAGAAATATGTTTTACGTATTAGAAAGGATCGGTCACTCTAACAAAAGTCTAAGTCGTAACTCATAGTTTAGCTCTATTATTAATATTCAAACAAGGCCAAGCCAAGCCCACAACTTGTGTGAGGCCGTCGGCCCATTGTAAGCCCAAGCCCATCTCGTGGGCTTGGGTATATAAACCCTCTCCTTAGTTGGAGAGGGTGTGGTTCACTTTCATTTTACACATAGTAAAGTGTGTTTATTCATACTTTCTCTCTCTAAGTGTATGTGTGTGTGCTCACCATCTTTCTATCTCTTTCTCTCTCTAGATTAAGCATAGATTTACAATATCCTACACATGGTATCAATATAAGGTGAAAAGAAACTAAAGAAACTATGTTAGGTGACTTTTGTTTGAACATTTTCCCTACGATTAGTTAATTTGATCACATATGTAAAAACTATTTTTTTAATCTTTAGGGCAGTGACGAAATGTATTTCACCAATAACCAAGGCATAAAAATATTAAAAAAATAGCTTATTTTTTTTTTATTTTAACAAAAATGAGTCCCACTTCAAACACATAAAACTAATATACAAACGTACTTTTAGAAAAGACTTATGAAACGACCCCGCCCATTGGACGGGTTACTATATACATATATATATATATATATATATATATATATATATATATATATATATATATATATATATATATATATATATATATATATATATATATATATATATATATATATATATATATATATATATATATATATATATATATATATATATATATATATATATATATATATATATATATATATATATATATATATATATATATATATATATATATATATATATATATATATATATATATATATATATATATATATATATATATATATATATATATATATATATATATATATATATATATATATATATATATATATATATATATATATATATATATATATATATATATATATATATATATATATATATATATATATATATATATATATGTATATATATATATATATGTATATATATATATATGTATATATATATATATATACACATATATATATATATATATATATATATATATATATATATATATATATATATATATATATATATATATATATATATATATATATATATATATATATATATATATATATATATATATATATATATATATATATATATATATATATATATATATATATATATATATATATATATATATATATATTTATATATATATATATATATATATATATATATATATATATATATATATATATATATATATATATATATATATATATGTATAAATTAAGGTTTTGCTAAAAATGATCTTGACTCAAAAATTTGAAATAATGACACTTGTATATTCAGGAATAATCAACGACTTTGAAGCATTCTCCTCTTTCTAACATTTAATGTAAAAAACTATCCAAAACAATCAGCGGCCTTAAAAAACAGATGATCAAAAATAAAATAAAAAACCAATCAAATCAAAATCAGATTCATAACCGGTCATCTAACAATCATTTAAATAGAAATCGAATGATCATCTTATTTCATATACACGTATATATGAATCTTGGATTCAATCAGGTATACCCCCAATTTCATAATTATTTTGAATTTCGACAATTTATAGCATGGATATAGTTTTGTTGTGTTTTAGGACTATGGCTTGGAATATTTATTTCACAAAACTTATATCTGAAATTTTAGTTTACGTTGTTCATTTGAATGTATAATCATGAATTTAAACTCTTGAACAGGAATTGATAGAAGTTTATGTAAGTTATGATATTATATGCACACAAAGTGCATGATTAAATGACTTAATGAAGATGGCTATTAAAATGAAGGTATGTGAGTGTTTATCTACACGTATCTTGTCTAGATAAATTAATAGTGCATGAATTAAGTAGTAAATGAATATCATTTGTTTGCATGTGCAGAATGACTTTGTTTACGCCTTTAGGAGATGTGTAGAGGTGAAGGTTCACATTCTATTACTTATTTAAAGTATATATTTCACTTGGATTTGTGATTCACAACAAGGCTAATGTCATAAACCCTTTCGTATCAAAATTTTGGAGATTAATATATATGTGTAATTTAGTCAACCTACTCATGAGAAGATTATACCATTACGAGAATGATATATTTTTATTTTATTGATATTATTAATAATATTTTATGTTTTTTAATAATGTTGAACCTTTTTTCAATTTTATATAACATTTAATTTTTCTTGATTTTTAAAGGTGTCATCTATAGGATAAAAAAGATGTCTGTAGATATAAAGATAGAGATTCAGAGATTAGCGTTCACATAATATCTTGAAATTGAAGGTTTGTACTTTATTTGTCTTTGCATTATGACATTTTTATTTTGTTTTGAAATTGAACAAAATAAACTGAATAACTCTCAGTTACAGTTAAAAATCATCTTTTATTTCTTAGTAGGTAATTAGTAGATCTTAGTGATGGGTCGTACATGTTCAAATTGAACAAATAAATGTCATTATTTTTTACTTAGGATGAATAATAGGTCAAAAGTCATACCTGGTTTCGTCAATGAGTCTGAACATCTTTATATAATAAGGTTTTAATAAGCAAGGTTAGTTTATTTTAAGTGTTTATTGTCTAGAATATATCTGGTTTTAATGGCGATATTTATTTCTTACCCAAACTAATATTTATTTCACATAATATTTCATGTTTATGATTTTCTTAAATTTTCCATTAATTTCATGTGTATGTGTATTAGATGTCAACCTTTTATAGTTTATACGATTCTGATTTTCGAATCAAAATTTTTTGATTGGGGTCATTATGTAGAATGGTAATTTTGATTATGAGTGGGTGATGATGATTGAAATAGATGTTTTCCTCCATCTCCATTAAGGTACTTTTTAATTTTGTTTTTGATTTTTTTCAAGTAGCTATGGATAGTCTCATAATACTCATTGTTTGTTTTTAGATTGTTTCAAGTTGTATAATATAGACAGAGCAAGATTCTTAATGGAAGGTAAACTTATGATTTCATATATATTTTAGAAAAATATAATAAGTAGTTTATATGAGTTTGTAGTTAAAGGCACAAAGTAAACTTACTTTAGTTGAACGAATATATGCATAGCAAAGCCTGGTGGGCAGTAGCTAGAGTTTTACGTGTAAACTCTCGTATATCTATGGGCTCATTTCATTAACCATGTCAATACCTTTGCAAATCATCTTTGCGTGTCCGTAATTGTTATGGCATGAAAAATATATGATGGTTAGCCTTACAAGGAATCTATGAAGAACATCATTAGCTTACAGAATTAAAAAACCCACTCTTGCCTTTTAATACTTAGGCTGAATTTCCACCACTCCCTCTTATTATCTAATTGTTACATTTTCCAATGGCACTTTTTTCATTTGGTATGTGTAGTTAAGAAGGAAAATGTACAGGCAAGATGCTCGAGAAAGAAAAAGTTGGCTTGGTCCTTCTTGAACATGGAGATGGGACGAGGAATAATTTAATTCGAAGGAATGTTGAGGCAGAGCTACGGTATGGAAACTCTTTCATTATATGTTATTTGGATAAATGGGTCATACTTGAGAAAGTTTTATATAATCATTAATTGATACGAAATTGTCACTTTTTAAAGTAATTTTGATAATTAAATTAGTACATTCAGACTCTATCATATGGCACTTTTAGTTTATACAATGTATTTATGTACATTGAATGTACGTGAATGGCTAATCTGCATGTTGTATTCACCTGTCACATAGTTTATTGTATTACGAGTACCACCAAAATATGTTTCAAAATGAGAAATTATTGGAAAAAAAATGAAAATGCACGTGCCTACCGTAACTCGCACACATACTGCAACATTTAAGGTTTTCAAGTTCTAATGGTTATGCAACTTTTAATGTTTGCAATAGTGTTACAACAGTCGGTATAAGTTCAACAAATATCCCTTTAGTTCACCTTTATGCCATAATCTGTTTATCATTCTCAGTTGACCTTCTCAATCCAAACAGTCAATCTGATAATGTGTTGTATCAAAATGCGATATTTAGATTTCCTTATTTCTAATATGATACGTACGCCCCTCGAACATATGTTTGTCAAGTATTTCTTTTTTCGTACACTTATAAATGGTCAATATTGTCACAAACTAGATAGAAAATTTGAGCTATAAGTGAAAATGTAACCCCAAAAAAGTATAAAGTTGACCGTCGAAGAGTTCAAACATGAAATTCTAAAGAGTTATATTAATGGTTTTGTTTTTCAGCTTACTTTATAAAAAATATAACTGAACGTCTTATGTGCAGCTCAAACCTACAAAAGCTATAGGTAAGATGACTCTCGAGGAAGCTACAACGGACTTTGAAAACGTGACCGACTTCCTAATGGACTTTGATAAGGACAAGTCATCTGGAAGCTAAGCTATTACATGGTACATTATTGAATTCACACTAATATTTGAGATTTTCTTATTACAGTAATGTGGACCATTTAGATGTTGTACATTATATAATTTAAATCTCAGAACTAGAAGTGTGGAGTCAGTGGATCGAAGTATATGTTTGATCTACATTTTACGCCCAGACATCTTCGTTGTATCTTCAAGTTATTACCAAGAGGATGAATTCATATTTCGAGTGGTAAGCTGCAATATGTGGGAGCGAACACCATCAATAAAATCCGTAGCACTGTTTGAAATTACCATTGCTCGAGAAAATGATGTGCATTAGACAAGTTACATTGTTATTGTAAACTGTGTACTAGACGTATTACATGTGAAAATAATATGATATTTAGTTGGCTATGTATGTCTCACATATTACAATATATTGCTTATCAAAACTCTAAAAGATCCTTAAATATCTATATAAACATCTAATAAGTAGCCAAATGTTCAAATAAGTTGACTTTGAACAAACAGATTACTAGAGCAAAAAGTATAAAAAAGACATTAGATTAACAATGTTATGAAAAGGGTCAAAAACGCACTTCCATCTAGAAGACTGAATGTTGAATCATAAATAAACGATTAACATTTGGACATATATTCATGTTATATGGAGTTTTTTTTATTTCGGCATTACTTATATTTTTATTGAATAATTCTTTGCAGCTTCTAACTTTACAAATATATATTTGAACCTCGCCGCCCAACGGGCAGGTCTTGTAGCTAGTATATATATATATATATATATATATATATATATATATATATATATATATATATATATATATATATATATATATATATATATATATATATGTATATATGTATATATATATATATATATATATATATATAACTTTATGTGTAAAGAAACTAAATATGTAATATATATATATATATATATATATATATATATATATATATATGTATATATATATATATATATATATATATATATATATATATATATATATATATATATATATATATATATATATATATATATATATATATATATATATATATATATATATATATATATATATATATATATATATATATATACACTAGTGGCAAAACCCGTCCGATGGACGGGTATGACTTTTAATTGTCGTTTAACTTTTTGTATTTGGTAAATATTTGTTTGTCAACTTAATTTTTTAGTATAATTGTATTACGCATTTCAAGTAGCGCAACCAAATAATATAAGAAACTGTCAATAATATTATTTGATATTGTAAATGATTTGAGACATTGCTATTTTTAAATATTTTGAAAATTAAAACATTTAAAATTTATTTTTATGGAAACATTCATTTTGCCCATCTTATTTTGTAACAACCTATTAAAAAATTATATTTATCTTTAAAATTGAAATATCTTTTTATCTAATTGTTTTTTCATTTTTAAAAATTTAATTTTACCATATTTTCTAAAATTTTATTCTCTTTGATTCAATATCTATTATGATACATTTTATTACTAACTTTTAATTTTTATCGTTTTTCGAGTATATATTTGTATTTTGATTCAAATTTGTTCACAACTTTGATATTTGAATATAAATTTAACGGGCAAGAGTAGTAACATTTGTTATCTCAAAAATCGTGACCAAATACTCAGCGCCGCATTTACGTTATACCGTGAAATATCTTACTATGCAAATGATGATGTAAATAAAAATATCTCAATATAGTACTTTCTTCGTCCCATAATAAGTGTTCACTTTAACTTTTTTTGATCTTTTTTATTTAACTTTGACCATAAATATTTTTATTTGTGTTATATGATACCGGATAAAAATTATATTTAATGAAAATGCATTGAAATCTCCATCCATATATATATTTTTAACAAATATTGTATAACACAAATAAAAATATTTATAATTAAAGTTGAATAAGAAAGAGCGAAAAAAATCAAAATGAACACTTATTATGAGACGGAGTTAGTAGCAATTTTCTTGTTTTTGTGCATCACGGAAGGAGAAGTATCTATCTTAGAGAAGTATCTCTCTTGAAAATTGTATGACAAAATATGACCACGTCACATTTTGTGTATTGAGATTTGAGATACAAAATTTAAGATATTATCTTTTATTGTCTTACAGCATGTTAAGGTATTATAATTTTACATTGAGAATATTGCAAGTCATGTCCTAAGAAAGCCATTTAACCAGATTTCTGAAACATGCTATTACCGTATTATTTACCAAAATAATGTAAACCTTTAAGATTGTCCTATAAGTGAGACTAACATAAATCCATATACCAAAATGAAACAATAAAAACATAAAAATGGTACACGAACTTATCCGGAGACCAATGATCGGGTCGAATCGAAACGTCGTTTAGATCGCCTAACATACCATTGATTTCAACCTTGAATCCAACCTTTGTTTAAGCCGTGGGTTATGACTTATGACTTTGCCTTTTTTAGCTTAAGTTTGCCGCTATATGTTCGCCAAATACACCAGAGTAGTTGATATGATAATGATGATGATGATATGCTAAGAGTGGTGTCTGATGCTCCTGGAACTATCTCATTTCCCACGTATCTATCATATAAAACACAAAGATATACTTGGGCCAAACTTTAGCCCAACTGAAAGTCGGGAAATGGGCCGTCTCAAAACGACATCGTACCTTTCGCCAATTGATTAATATATTAATGACTTCTAAATGACAGAAACGGTCAAATAGGCCCAACATATTAGAAGTCATCCCAATATGTATATCTAGTACTGCAAACAAAACTTAGTTTCAAGTAGAAGCAATAAACTTCATCAACTCATGACATGTTCGTAAAACTTGACTGCCTATTGGAATTACTCGATTCAAGAACAAAATTGTAAATGCTCAAGAGGTATACCTTATAAAAAATCTCATCACATAATACAAATATTTTACAATATATGTTAGAGATCTATTTAGAAACTTAAAACTAAATATAAAAAAAAACTAAGCCGGAGATCCAACACTAAAGAAGCTTATCATATATCACTTCCTCAAACTTTGGAAAAGCCTCTAAAATAGAGGGAGAGCATCAAGTTGAGCACATTATTGTATACAAACAACTCTGCATCATCAAAACGCTTCTTCCTCCGGTAATTAGAGATCCAAACCATTTACACAGGTGATGAACCATAGATACCAACTGCAATATTAAGGCCCGACCAAGTACTGGTTTGTAAGTTGAGAAGGTAAAATCATATAAAAATAGTAAACTTAAAAAAGGTGTAGCCGAGGTTTGTTTTCCCTGTCAAACAATTAAAAATTTATGTATTTTGAAAGAAACGTATAAATTGATAACTAAAAGAACACGTCTAAGTAGTTACTTATATAAAGTCACCAATACCTAGGCTTGATTTACTACCGAATCCAGTTAATCATCCTTTATTATGCATTACGACAAACTTGTCTCCACTCGCCCATCTTCTATCCTATAACAAAAGTTTTGTATCCATACATCTGAAGTTCTAGAAATTATATGCCTTTCTGCTACTAATACCCACATGGGAAGGGAATAACGACGTCAGCTAATTCAGAAATTAGGAAAACCAAGGACAAGTGGGGTTAATGCAGTCATAAGTTAAAGATAGTTCTAATCTCACTTACAGTCATAGTATATCTCTAAATCACTCAACTCTTGTTTTATATAACCCGAAAATAGTTGTGCTTCTACATGTGGTGACTATTAATTAAATTATACCTCATATATACCTAAAAACTCAACCAAATACCTAAAGTGACATCGGCTGGAGCTATCCATGTTCAACAGTAGCCAAAGCTCAGGAGGGTATTTGCAACTTCATGTTTTTCTGTTAGAGGTCATTATCCTTTTTAGACTTGGGTATGTGAATAATTTGAAAGGATGTTTTGTGGCCTTCCTCCTGTTATGGAGTTGATGCAATGATAAAAGCTAGGAGAATCTGAACACAGACTTTATAATCAAAGGGACTATAATAACTATCTAGTTTAAAGAGTCCAATATGCTGTTTGGAGACACGAACCAGATATCAAAAGTGTTTTCTTGAAATTTTTAAAGTACTCGTGATGAAAAAATGTTACCTTTTATCCTTGAGGAATAACATTTTTGGTTATTTTTAACCAACATCTTAGCAGAGTCTATGTCGTCAACGGCTGCAGAACCATGTAGTGCATACACGTTTTTCCAACTCCTAGATGTGACTGTGTTTATTCTGTGCAATAAAGGGCTACAAAAAAACTCAAATTTAGGTATTAACATTGACAGATTGTAAGCTTCATAATATTTCAGTATACAGTCTGCCCACTTGATAGAAGATTTTTTGTTGGATTGATCAAGTGGAATAGAAGAAGTTAGACATTGAGGATTAGGATAGTGTTTAAGAAGAAAAGATGTCAGGAAAACGGTGAAATTGATACTTAACGACGACATAAGTTCGACCACGCTAGAATATGTATATTTGTGTGAGTAGTTTAACATATGGTAGCTGCAACCTAAATCTGAACTACCCATTCTATATTTGTATGTGGTCTGAGACTATAACATAGCAAAAATCAATATCAAAGCATGAACGACTGGTTGGCCGACCATCTATATAGCGGGCAACTTTATTTTAAACGCTCTCATGTACTAAAACAACCTTAATGTGCAAATATAGTGGTTTGATGTATCGGTCTTTAGGATTTCAAAACAATAGTGCTCCATGTTTATAGCACCCACAGAGGGTGTTTGGATATTGTTTATTGGTAAAACCTGGAGCACATTCACAAAAAGTACGTAAATATCGAAAACCTAAATGTAGAAATAAGCTGAGAAAAAAGGGTTTTTTTCCGAAGAAACCAACTCACCTCCAGAAGATATAAGGGATAACCAAGAATCATGTGCATATAGTAGATTGGATACATTATTGTCATTCTGAACGGGACTTTAAATTCCCATGGATGACCGACTTTCCAGGTCTGATGTAATATTTCATGCCGGATGAGAGTGTCTAACAGGTATATCGAACCAACGCCTGTATTCTAAAGTCACGTTCAGAATGACAATAATGTATCAAAGTCCAAACACCTCCAACACATTACATCGTGTGGAGTTGCAACATATATCGAACCAACGACTGTTTTTTAATCCAAAGCAAGCTCAAAAACTTAAGTTTAAAGAAACACCTTTGTGGGTCAGAATGGGTCATATATATTACCTTAAATTTTATACTTAATAGAAGAACTCATGGTTATGCAAAGAAATACATATAATCGTCTAGGGGGCTACATTCTTTACGCAACATGTATACAATATAATAATCTACTTAGGTGTCTCTAGATCAGGTTAGTAAAGATCATAAGTAAAAATAAAGAAGAGATGTTACCAAATATACTGGAAGTAATAAAAATTTCTATAATTAGCAATTCACGAAGTCTAGCCGCAATAATATCTAAATTATTCTTGTCAGATTAAAAGCGCTATGTACTACATATCATCTGCTTGGCACAGATATTAGGGAAAAGCTTATATGTAATACACTTTTTTCAGAATATGTTTGCAGGCATACCTTAGGCGGGCTTTAGTCGAGCTCCCCAACTCGCTGAGCAGACAAAAAGAGCAAAGCTACAGCATTGAAGTCAAACAGCTAATGCATAAAAAAACTCATAATGGCAATTTATTGATGGTTTACAGTATTAAATAACAATAGTTTGACCTCGTATATAATTTGTATAATTTAGTACAAAAGCAAGACAACCCACCCTTTGACCACCATAAGAAATGTATAAGAAAAATCATAAACATCTTGATCCACATCTTGAGATCATGCCCCATATGGCTATATGTAGTTAGCCATCATACTTTGTCATTTCCATACAACATTAATTAAGAAGAGCAGTCCCTTTCAAACATGTGCCACATCATAGTACTTACTGAACTAAGATGTGTAAAGGTACTATAACTTTGTGTTAACCAAATGATAATTGTAATGAAAAGTACCTCGCAAAACCAAATGTGGCATCATTCCAGAAGAGCAGCATCACCACCATCAAGAAATATTGAGTTCACTCTCTAGATAAGCATTGATATGAATTCATACAGGGTTGTTTATGTTTGCCAATGTAAGAACTTGTTATCATTCTATAGCAGCACAATGCCTTTTTCAACTGCTTCAAGGGCCAGATTCTTGAGATGAGAAGTGCAAACATCTTGAGGTCATTAAATTTCCATACTTCCCTTTTATCGGGACCACATCAAAGAGCACTAAACGAAGTTGAACCTCAAATAAATTTAATAGAGCTTTGTCTATAACTTTTTCATCCACCTTCCCTTTATCAACTTGTATGTCTCAACATGTATGTTCTACACTTGGTATACGTTCCTACACATTATTTACAATAATCAATTATTCATATTTCCGACTAAAAGATGACATTTACAAAATCAAACGGTGTACAAACCATCCTTTTTTTTAACGGCGAGTTAGTAGTTAGTGATTCGAGCTTACAGTGACATCCAATTGGGCAGTATGCAAGCCTCGAACCTTCTCCTTAGGGGATAAACCCCACTCCTGCTTCTTTATTCGGGTCCCTGAAGGTTCTTGGTGAGACTCGAACTCGAGACCTCTCCAAGAATACCTCCCCAAGGATACCCTTGGTGGCCAACTGAGCTAGCTCAGCTGGTTGTGTACAAACCATCCTTAAGAGCAAGTGCCACAACATCCTCAAGGGTTTTTAGTGTATTTTTTATACCCGTATATGGTGGCGGTATCATCACATGTACACTGAAGTGATGTATCTGTATTCATGCATTTAAACGAATATGATATAGGTCTTTACACTCAAATATTTAGGAAGATTGAAACTTGATGTAATTTTATTAAATGAACCTCACTGAAATAAAACCTTATTCGGTTCGAGTTTTCTGTATGAGTTTCTGATCAGCACAAGCAGGTATTCCCTTTACAGTGTTAATCCATACTTGGCATCGTCACCATCAAGAACGTATGACACGATGATGCACACGTGGGTTCGTCATGCTTCGTTTCCCTAACCCTGCAGTCAGTTAACAGATGAGTAAGACCAGTCGTGTGGTGTTAGACAATAACAAAGAACAATATTATTTAACACATAGGAACGATTAAGTTTATCTTAAATATTTACATGGGCAGTCAAAGGAAATTTATATAAAAAATAGTTCCAGCTGATCTCATACGCAAACAAAAAGTTTTGCTAAACCTTGGTAATATACGCCATGATGTATACTTATAACTTAGTTTGTCCACTCCCTTTGCTACAATATCTTAATCCAAACCCACCTTATTGTAGTTTATTGCTGCAGTAGCATCATATTTCTATTACATCCTAATGCAAGCACACCTTGTTAAGGCAGTAATCTAATCTAACCACATGTTAGTAAGGCACTTGCCCCGATTATAGTTCAGTTTATTCTTAAAAATTCCTTATTACTATATAAGTTCAGAATTAATATTTGTAACACGAAGATGATTAAAATCTCAGTTAGTTAGTAACTTTAAGAACTGACTATAAGAACTTCTTAGATAAATAGTAAGCCTGCTTTGTTTTCACCCTTTTGTACATAAAAGTAATTTCAAGATAACAATGCAGTAAAAATCATTAGTATGTGGTTCCAGGCCATGCATGGGTATGAAAATGTAAAGTGTAAGAGTGTTTTGTTGAACCTGTTAGCATTGGTACGGTCAAGGCAATCGATGAATTTGAATCAAATTAATTCATACTGATCAGGTATCAGATCTGAATCTAATGTTCACGGCTTGTGATGAATCTAATGTTCATAGCTGGAAGAATGCTTCTTAATATACGACATTGGTTTTACTACAGTAGGACAATCCAATTAACCAAATTTTACCCCTAAACACATTTTCTTCAACTCCAGCTTCAAGATCTACTTATAAAGCCATCCTTACATATCGTGAATGTATAACCATGTTATAAAGAAATTAAAATCTTTTCCATCCCTTCCTGAGCACCATTCGGAAGTTCCACTTACCACACCAAAATAAAAAGCACTAAAATCCATATAACGTAGTACCCCATCTTTATTGTGATTAAGTATCATGTAAGGAATACCTAAAGCAATTTAGTATAATGCAAAGAGTGCCTAATTTAATGATCTTAATGCATATCTCACACAAAGTTAACACAAACAAAATAAAGGATACCTTATTTCTAATAACCATCTTTCAAAATTCACCTCTTTCCTGATGCAAATTTTCAATTTTGGCTTTAAGACCTGCTTTTGAATTAGCTTCCTGATCACAAGCAACGATAGAGAAATGAGTAAATGATGCAACCTAAAAGTAATATACATGCATATATGCATATATATATGGCGATATGGCAATATGATATATACAATCAGATATCACCATTCGTATAATAGTTGGTATTTCTCTATTTTTAGCTAACAATTGTGACTCCAGTCTCTCTTTACGAAAGCCTCTAGTCTTGATATGCCCAAAGAAAGTATGCAATAAAACTCATATCTCGTCACCACGGCCTGAACAATGTAAAGTAGAAACATTATATAACACCATTTTACAACAAAGATTGTTAGATATTAGTTGTCCATTTTAGCATCAAGTAAACAATTGATACACAACCACTTCTACAGTGCTACCAGAAACATCAGCAAAGAACACTCTCAATCGATAAAAACTATTAATCGATAAAAACTATTTACCGATGCACTTGCTTAACCTATTTATATCATATATCAGAAACAAATTGTATATAGATCGAATGTAAGGAACCTACTTTAATACAGAATGCATAATCTTCATGGTAAAGACATAAAAACTATTAACCCCTACATAAAATATGTACTACTTTGAAAATAGAATAATACATTCCAAATCCTATAAGCTTGAGAAGTGTAGACCTAATTTCCGCATACGAATACTCAAATGTCCTCTTGAAGGCGAAAGACACCCATAGTCAGATTATTTTGTATCATCATCCATTAATGATTCGGTCGAATCAAGGGGTGAGTGTCAACTAATAAAATCTTCTAAAATGAACCCTGAATTTGCAGCCTAAAACATAGACACCCAAAAAGTACAAAAACGTAGCTACCAAATATAGCCGATGTAAAGAACCTACATTAATACAGAACTTGGGTTTGAGAAGTACTCGATGAGGAGTTTTAGTGGAGTTTTTTTAAGCCTATCCACAAACAGGCATACACACACACATATATATATATATATATATATATATATATATATATATATATATATATATATATATATATATATATATATATATATATATATATATATATATATATATATATATATATATATATATATATATATATATATATATATATATATATATATATATATATATATATATATATATATATATATATATATATATATATATATATATATATATATATATATATATATATATATATATATATATGAGAACTGATTAAAAGAAAAAATATGTTTACCCACAGTGTTTCAGATGATTAAAAGAAGTACTTCTTTTGATTTATTACCGGTCTACCCTGACTACCACATACTAACGAAACGTATAATACTTGATATGGCTATCAGTTAGAATTATAATACTTAAAGAAAAGTCTCCAAGCCAGTTCTTATCAGCTAAAATTATAGTAATACTCTAAGAGAAGTCTCCAAGCCAATTCTTGTATTAAGCGCATTCTCAAAAGTTTCCCATATAGCATGACGTGATATATGAAGCAAAAGCAAATACCTTTGCAAATTCTCATCCTAACAACATTCAGGATAGAAGCAACCTAGGTTGGCGATTCTAACAAAATAGATATAGGATAAAGTATCTGTATTAAATCTTAACGCTTTATTATGTTAACTATTCTAATTTTACTAAAATCTAATGCTTATAAGTAGGAAAACTACACTCACCACCAAACCTTTATAAAAGTTATAGATTCTTCCTTCCTAAGTTGCTGACAATATAAAGGCAAACGTAGAGATAACCTGAACAACTTGAATGCATATAGAAACTTAATGCATATAATATCAGTACCTAAACAATATTAATACATATCAGGGTACTTGAATGCATATAGAAACTTCTCTTAGAAATTCCATTACAGTCCTAAAGATCAGCCCAACATAATTTTATTTCTTGTTCGAGGTTTGTGAACCAAAATGTTTATTATGTATTGTATATATCATTGGTTTACCTGGTTGGTATATAACCCAGAGTCCTGATATTTTTATTGTTTCATGTACCCTTTTCTTCAGTTTATAGATGCATCATCAGTCAATACCTCTTCAGGTTCATGGATGCATCGTCAGCCAAGACTTCTTATTTACCTTCTTAGTATTGCATATCCTCGAACTCTGCAACTTCTCCCCTTTATGGTCAATATATGGGTCTACAAAGAACCACCAAATTGTCAAGCATGCAGATATTGACATAATCCCAAATGTTTTTTTAATTCGTACGTATGTTTTTTGAAAGACTTATCATCACACAACCTCTTTAAGAAAACTAACATTCTTAAATAATCAAAAGCAGAAAACACAACCATATTTCCTCAAAAGGTTCCTTTTTCCACTTTTCCTCTAATGCACTCAGAAGGGCACCCTTAGCCTTTCTATACACTCCGCCTCTTACAAAGTTCTTTTGATAGCACTGCCCAATTGAGCTGCCAATATGACATAAGCAGGTAGATCTAATTAACATTT
This sequence comes from Glebionis coronaria, assembly GCA_025667525.1. Taxonomy (NCBI): domain Eukaryota; kingdom Viridiplantae; phylum Streptophyta; class Magnoliopsida; order Asterales; family Asteraceae; genus Glebionis; species Glebionis coronaria. The sequence goes on along the minus strand of CM046880.1, from coordinate 63,480,765 downwards.
ATAAGTAAAACATATACCTCAAGAGCACCCTTCATTACAAATACTTCATAATTAATCATACACAAAATCTAAAATATAACATAGTCATGAATACATAAATCAAACAAAGTTCATTATCAAGGGTTTGAGAAAAGGAGTACCTTTTTTCTGTTACGTGGGTACCTACATATTAAGGTTGTGATCAGATTCATATAGATAAACAAAACCAAAAAAACAAATCAAACCTTTTTTTATTATAATCCATCTGTATTGCTTTGTTCCTGAAGGCTAAAGAAAAAATTAGGGTTAGCGATGAAACTGTGTTTTATCGTTAATATGAGTTTTATTTTAAGCAAGTGATAATGTTCGGGAATTTGTAAGCCCAGTTTGTAAGCCAGATTGACACGTAGGATTAGTGCGCTGATAGATGACGTGGCAAATCCCTCCTATTATATATAATGTAAAGATATATATATATATATATATATATATATATATATATATATATATATATATATATATATATATATATATATATATATATATATATATATATATATATATATATATATATATATATATATATATATATATATATATATATATATATATATATATATATATATATATATATATATATATATATATATATATATCGTTACATTATATATAAGAGGAGGGATATGCCACATAAGCATTTTATAAATCCACGTCAGCAGTATTCCGGGCTCCATATTTTTTACCCGATCCCTGTCTCCTAACCCGGTAAAAAAAACATATGAACACCATAATCATCGTCATTCAAAAAAACATCAATTTGCTTCAAAGAAAACCAATCCCAGATCACCTAAAAAATATTATGCAGAACCCTATTTGATTCATCTTTTTCAAAATCACCAATTATTTCACCTTCATCACGCCAGATCATAACCTAACACATGGTAATTTTTTTTATTCAATCTAATTATGCTCGCCGATCTGCTATTGATTGGTTGAGTACATATGAAATTCATATGTTTGTATTTATTAAGATATGTTTGAACTTTAGTTCCAGTCTTAATTACTATATGCATCGGATTAATTAATAGTTAAAATACACTTTCCAGTATGAGTTCTTATTTTGATATCTAAGGCATGGTTTGTGGCAATTGAGGCAACCATAAGCGATATACTTGGCTTTTGATTAATTATCATAAGCGTTCATTTGACAATCAACGTTGTTTAGTTGACAATCAACCCTGTTTATTATGCTGCAATCGGTGTTGTTGACCCTAATAAGGTTTTCTTTTACATTCTATTGATATACTAATTTTTCCTTGGATCTTTAATTTTTGTTTAAAATAGGGAATTCCACTTCGTGTTATAGACGACAATGGTCCAGAACTGCAAATTTCAAGGAAGGAAAGAGAATCACATTTATCAAATCGGTGCAAGGACATTGCAACAATAGTCATGCAAAAGACTGCTAATCCTGAAACTCACTGCCCATATACTCAGCACCATTTTTTATTCGATGTATGCATTTAAAAATCATTTTTTATTAACTTCGATTTGCTAATTGTATGATTTTTCTGTTTGCATTTAGGTTGTTGCGAGGATTCGAATGAATAATTATGATTAGAAAGGCCGTAATTTAAATGTAAGTAGGGGTATTACTGATAACTGGCTTTTGACACCCTGTAAGAAAACTTATGTTCAAGTCTCGATATCTCTTCGAATTGATCTAGGTTCTCTATGTGACTCAATTTTATTTTGGTGGAACAAAAAATGTTGTCGTTGTAGTATATGAAAATGTGCAAAACAATTAAAGTAAATGTCGTGATATAATAAATGGCGTGAAAGTAAAGTGGCGTGAAAATATAAATCTAAGTCTAATTGAAAGAAAGGTGCGATATTTAAAAACTTTGAAAAGTAAAATAATTAAATGACCAAAAATTAAAGCGTGACGAGAATTATAATTAGATAAGTATTAAAACATAAACTAAAAATTAAACAAGACAAAGTATAAAGAAAATAAACCCACCGTCGGAATATATTCCGATCACCCCATGATCGGAATGTTAGCTTACCCCAAATCGGAATATTGATGAGACAACCAATCGGAATATGTCACTTACCCACGATCGGAATATCCTGACAAACCCCCAATCGGAATATAAACTTACTTGTGATCGGAATACGGGGAAGACTTGGTCGGAATGCTGATCGGAACCCGTTATCGGAATATGTCACCTACCTGATCGGAATGTCCAAACACGCACCTCGATCGGAATATGGCAAAGAGCACCAATCGGAATATATGTCACTTACCCAATCGGAATACCACCTTACCTTGATCTAATCGGAATACCAAAGTCTCCACCAATCGGAAAGTTAAAAACCTTTTCCGATTTACCCCAATCGGAATACGAAGAAAAGTACACAAAATAAGCTAGGAAAATAAGCTAAGATTCTAATAAGCACAAGACTAAATCCCTAAGGTAAACCGTATGAAAATAAGCTACTAAACTGAAAGTTAACAACTTTAAAGACACGAAATGAATAAGCTTTAAGAAAAACAACTTTTTATACGAAAATAACTTTTATAAAAACTATATAAACTTGAAAATTAAAAAAAATAAGCTATGAAAATAAGTGATTTAAAACAATCAAAAGTATAAAAATGAAATCTTTAAACAAGTAAACAAGATGAAAAGCATAAAAATCAAAGATTAGAGAAAGGTAGAATGAGATCAACAAGATAAAGTAAAGGTGCGAGTAATTAAAGAAACACTTACTTGAAATTAAAAGGTAATTAAGGTGCAAAACATGTATTTAAATGTGCAAGTAATTAAAGGTGCAAGTAAATAAAAGTGGAAGAGATAGTTTGTCAAGCTATCCAACAACTAAAAATGATTAACAACTAAACTATATATAGGGGAGGATTAGGAAGCTTCCTCCCCTCCTTCATTTTCTCTTAATTGCGAGATTAAGTCCTTCCTTCTTTAATCTTCATTAATTGCACCATTAGTCCTTTATTCTTCTAATCTTCTTTAAACTTGAACTTTAAGGACTTTTGGCTTCGGGATTTCTTTGAACTCGTCTTTAAATTCTTCAATGAAATAGACTTGAGTTTTTCGGCTTTTGATAAACTTTCGTCTTTTGACTTTTTCATCGATAAATCTTCAGAATTGGTCATGGACTTCCGTTCTTTTTGCATTCTTGACTTCTCGACTTCGTCTTTCATCTTTTTCTTCAATAAAAGTCCGTAAATGCCCGTGAATTCCCGTGTTTTCTCCACTTTTCACCTTTTCGTCCTAAATCACAACAAAAACACAAACCACGCATAATTCCGACATAAAAGACATAAAATACACGTTTTGGCTCGGTTATTATTGTAATTAAGTGGTAGAAAAGATGTGTGTTTACACACATATCAAATCCCCTACACTTGACCATTGCAATGTCCTCATGCAATGCATTAGTTACAAAGCACGTTTACACTTTTCATCATAATCAATCCATAGTGGCCTTTATTAAAGAGATAGAAAATTAAAAACATACAAAATAAAGAAATCAAAAGCATACCTTGGGTTTTGGGAAATGTTATGAATAATCATCATCCTCAAGTTTTCACTTTCTCCAAACCAAGCTTAAGAACGAGATCATTGTTATTATAAGTTAGCAGACTAACATGAACTCATGTGGGCCAATTATTCACTTAGACTCCCTTATTCCTAGGGGTATCTCTTATATTTTATTATTGTCTTGAATGATCACGAGGATGCATTTTTGACTTATTTTGATAGTTTATTAGGCCGAAAATAAAGTGAACGATTTAATCAATAGTTAGCTAAAGGACAAAATCTTTTAAAACTGCTTCTCAGGACCTCATAAAGTTCATATCTTGGCATAACTCGCTTCGCGATTTGAGACCTTTCTCGGACCGATATTTGGCAGCGACTTCATACTTTAAACCTTGAGAGACGTTCATGAAATTATGGTCTTCTCTTCATATAGGAATTTCTTCACTTGAAGT